>JAWWEW010000001.1:10807295-10971609 GCA_035583185.1 Anabacerthia variegaticeps | reverse complement strand
TTAGCCACCAACGTGCTTGTAGCAAGCGTGGGTAGAGCCCTTGTAAATCTTCGTTCGCGAAGCCTAGCCATGATATGGCTTATAAAACACTTCAGTAATGGAGAAGTGTAAAAATGGATTCTTAGGTACTGACCAAAGCCAGTCCTTAATCCCAAAGAACCATCAGAGCCCCAGTTCACAGTCACAGTGGCCCAAGGGTCATTCACTTTGTTGTCAAATACATGCCAAAGAACTGTTATCAGTAGTTATTTGCTTTGTGCAATGCCTGAGGTCTCCAGGCATGGGTGAAGACCTCATTGCACTTGGACGTATATGCCCATGGAGAATGTAACCTGGAGCTTGTTCTGCTTATGTTAGACTCCTTTCATGCAAAGGTAGGATGTGTAGCACACATCATTGGGAATTCAGGTACTCTCTTTTTCTACCTTTGATTAATTTATTTGGTTTTGGTGCTGACGGTTTTTCTTGATTTTGGTGTGGAAATTTTCAAAACAATTGGATTGCAGGATGACAGAAGTGGTAAGAATTAAAACATATCTATTCAAATAGCTTGCAATTAATACAATAACAAGAATAAAGCTTTTTGTCAGCTAAATTACTTAGCATTAAAAGGAATATGACTTAACCGGAGACATGTATTTTGACCACCGGAGGGCTCCTGCATTTTTTTCTCTCACTAAATAAAAGCACTCAACAGTGGCTGGCCTCATTAAAAATTACTGAAAGAATAACCTGCAGTTAGTAATATATTTGATTAATTTCACCTGTATTTCTACTTGGATAACTGTGGGCAGATTGGGAAAGTACTCAGTTCATAAAATATTCAATTCTAACCACAAATGTTTTCACCAAATATTTTCAGATTTGCAAATTGTTTACCTGTTGACATTCCAGTTGAATATCTGGTTCATGATTTGCATATTTACTTTAGATACTAGTGCACTAAAGCCAATCTAAACTTTCAGTTGTGTGTTCATTTGTATGACTCATTTAATTTGTATGTTATTTCCCAAAAAGTACTAATGGCCAGATAAAAGGTCACTGAAGACAAAGGGGAAAAGGCTGATTTGCATCACTTTTGGATGAGACCAAACCTTCATATTGGTCATTCCTTCTGCAATTCCACCAGTCAGAAAAAAAACATCACTACACTGTTCTTCATTGGAAAAAGCAACCAGATTTTGCAAATTTTTTACCCTAACACAATGAAATTGCTCTTTTAAGGGACTGCTTCAGCTTTAAAAACTGATTTGCAAGCCAGTCCAGGATAGGAAGGCAGTCTCCTCTCAGAGCTTTCTGAAAAATGAGCAAGCAGTTATTTTCAGAGTCCCAAACATGTTGCTCTCACATCACTGACCCTGACCTGATGTGCACATCACACTCAGACTAATTCACAAGCTTCCTCAGCCTGCTTAATCACAACATTAACATTGACAAGTTCCATGGAGCTCTGCTGATTTAGGGGATCTGGTCCTATTTATGGTTTAACCCAATTTCTTCTTGCTCCTGACATTCAGTGCCTTCCAAGCCAATGGGGCCTGTTAACACTGCACAAAACATCTCACAGGCATTTCTCAAGCTACACTTGGACCTTTGCGTGGAAGATAGTGTAGCCCTAAATCCCTGTATTTCCCATTTCCAGCATGTAAAGGTTGTCAGTACTTTTGGGATCTGCCCAAACACATGTACTCCTCCTGCCCCTGGGTTGTTGCTGCTGCTCATACTACTAGGAGAGAAGCTTTGCTGGGATCTCATGAAGGGGCTACACCATTTTCCTTCTTTCCCTTTCAAATGTAAAGTCCTTTATGAGAATATCTTGGCTTTACTGAGTA
This sequence comes from Anabacerthia variegaticeps, assembly GCA_035583185.1. Lineage (NCBI taxonomy): Eukaryota > Metazoa > Chordata > Aves > Passeriformes > Furnariidae > Anabacerthia > Anabacerthia variegaticeps. Next base: position 10,969,777 of record JAWWEW010000001.1, on the reverse strand, counting down.
CTTCGAAACATAGAATATCCTGAGCTGGGAAGGACCCACAAGGATCATCAAAGTCCAATCCTTGGCCCTGCACAGAATCCCACCCTGTGTCTAAGAGCATTTCCAGACACTTGAGCTCTGCCAGGTGTGGTGCCACAACCACTTCCCCAAGGAGCCTGTTCCAGTGTCCAGCACCCTCTCGGTGAAGAGTCTTTCCACAGTATCTAAGCTAAACCTCCCCTGACACAACTTCAGGCCATACATGCCATACTTCCAAGCTCCACTCATGAAACAGACCTATGGCAGGCACTTTCCAACAGAATGCTATATAATTGGCATCATTCATATGACAGCCAAATTAAATATGTCAGGTTGACAAAAGTCTTCTACTACAAATTAACAAACTACTTTATGCACTTCTGATGAGAGATGAATGTTCCATACACATTAAAATGAGAGGTTGCTGGGAGCCCGAGGAACTAAACCCCTTTAAGTTCTCTGATAAAACACTGGAGAAGTAAATATTTATCAAAATTATAGGTCCAGCCAATAAAGTAACTGAAGCAACATAACATCATCTTCAGTAGAAGATCAGTAGAATGGGGACAAAATAATTCTCATGCAACTTTAAAAAAATTCATTATGGATCTTTAACATTATTCAATGCTCTGAAGAAACACAGCACAAGGCTTTTGTCCTCCTTAGGTTTTAATTCTGGGAGGTGGAACACTTTCTGCACAATATGGTAATGAATTCTCTGCATTCTCCCATTTTCACTTGAAGTCTGTAATATTTATCAAAACTTTCACACTGATTTGTAATTGCTAAAGGAAGGACGCTTACCTTAAGCCCATTTACCTCTGTGAGGGTGCACATCTGTGGTTCTGGCAACATGACATAGTGGTTGCTTTGGAGCTCTAGCTCACTCCCCATGCATGCAATAAAACTTGTGAATCTGCAGGATAGAACAGAATGGCAATAGTCAAGTCCTTAATAAATTTTAAGGACTTTGCAGCACTTTTCCTCTTGTACTATGGCAAGTTCTTCTCATCATCTGTGTTAGTCTAGTCCAGATCTAAGCACATAGAAGTCTGGATACTGCTACAGTGGGAAGCCTTCACAGTGGCAATGGGCAGCCAGAACTTCCTAGTGGTAGTTTGACTCCCTGGTACCCATGCTCTGGGTTTGCCTTTTCTCCTCTGGAAAATGAACTCCAGGTTGCTTCCTCTCCTAAGGGCATGTTGCCTCACATCACTGCCCACAGATTGTTGAAGCACAGACTGGACAGCACTGACTTAAACCATGGTGAGTTTTCCTCACACAAACTCAAGTGTAAAAAACTGCATTTTTTGCCTAAAAAAATATCCTCTCTATAGAAAGACCCTGACTGGCTTTCTTTCTGGGGTCTTTTCTTTCTCCTCGGATAAAGACAACAATTCCTGCCCCCAAAATTACCAAAATCATTGAAAGCTACCTTTTCCAGGTTTGGATAAATTTTTAGAGATAAAACCCCCAGCAAAATAATATTTCTAGTGCTGATTGCTATGATTGCTAGGTTCTATTTCAGTCTTTCAGATCCAGGGCATTGCACAGATTGCATCTCCTTATAGACCATGCAGGCTCACAGGTCCTGTGCAACATCACTGAAAAATAGGAGTGCCCCAAGGGATGCAAGACTGTTTTTAGCATCATCACACTCTTCCCAAAGGCTCCCACACTGGTGACAATGAGCTGAACACAACACAGATATCTGCAGTGGCAGCAGGCAGAGAACACTGTCACTTACTCTCAAAAATTGCACACAGATACAGCTCAGGTGTCAGGATAATTGTTGGAAGAACTGAGCTTCTAACCCTTCCACGGGCTGTTCTGATCCCGTGTCACCCTATCTTTTTGATGTTAGCAATCCTGTTGCATGTAACACACTCTCTTATTTCACTCCTCTTTTTAATTACGGTAGTAAAGGTTTACCCCTGAATTAAATGCAGTTAAGAAAGCTTCCCACCGTCGTGGAAAAGAGCCCCTCCATGTTTTGTATCTTTAATACGGTTAATTTGCAGGGTCCTTTAAGAGCAGCTGCTAGTTTCATGTGTCAAACGACTGCCACACAAAAGAGAGTGTAGCAGCGAGCTGTGGGTTTTGCTGACACAGCACACTTGCTTCAATTGAAAACAAGAAATAGAAGGAGTAGTTTGAGAAACCTGACACTAGCTGTTACCTTTAGAAATCAAAACTTAACTAAGTAAAAGCGAGCATACATATTATTTTTTTTTCATGAAATATTGTTAGGTGCTGTTGGAGACACAGGTGGACAGCAAGTCCTTCTGAAGAAACATCTGTTACAAAGGAGAAGAGAAGGAGACGGAAAAGGTGCCATTTTTCTATCACTATAGTAAACACCTAATGCACCGTAAACTGAGCAAGTCATGCGGTAAAAGATGAAGAAGCTCTTTTTTAATCATCTGAATAGAAATTTAATATCTTTGCATTTGCTAAGTAAGGCAACTTGCCCAAGCAACCAGATACACAAAGCCTTATGCATTTATTCTGCCTTTGTAGCTACTGAACAAAGCTTCTAAGTCACAAGCATTAAGATTGGTATTTATTAAGCTGTTGCACACGAGGACTCATTAGGAATATTAGGGTATCCAAACATGTAAGGAAACTTGAGAAATCAAATAACCACACATACAGTATGGGAAGAAAAAAAAAAGTTCATGAGTATTTCCAGTAGTTTTTTCTTCTCGATTCTGAGGCCCAACAGCTAGAATCAATTCCCCAGGCCAGCCCCAGCTGTAAAGTGCTGAGCAAGAGCAGCACAGACCAGACCTAGGTCACGCTGTCAGGAGTGAAGTGCTCTGATTTGTGAGGGAAGGATACACTACACAAAGCCTTTGCTACCAAACCTGCCCATTGTTACTGAGCTGCACCAGTGCTATGGCAAGAATGTTAAAAAATCCTTGAGCATTACCACCCAGGAGACATATGAACTTTGGTGATTCTGTCAAAGTATTATATTGGTGCTCTCTGTCAGCTTCCAGGAGTCCACAGTACTTGACCCTGGTTTCCGGGGTTTTTTTAAAGGGTGGTTTCAGAAGAGCACTGTTACTGTGCAATTTAGGTTATCTCAGTTGGTTAGAGCACGGCAGTAATAACACCAGGGTTGGGGGTATGATCCCTGTATGGACCATTCATTTAAGAGCTGGACTCAGCCTTGTGGGTCCCTTTCAACTCAGAATATTCTGTGATTCTGATTCTGACTGCATGATTTGGCTTTCTCTTTCTTTTCTGCTCTCTTGGGGGATAAAAGTAGTGGCCTCTGTCAAACGTCAAGGTCACAGGAATGTAGCAAAATTCCAGGCTGGGAGAATGAATACCAACTTTGTAGTCAAAACGGAGTAGCAATAAAAAGGCTCATATTCAACAAACCAGAAAAACTCTCATGTTGCAACAGCAAGACAGCCATCCACAAGATTTTTGGCACTGCTCTTTTCACCTCCGCAAGCTCTGCAACAGGAGAAAGTCTTCCAAGAAACCTGCCAAATATACAGGCACCCTCTCACAACTCTGGGGATAAAGGCAGAACCAGATCTGCAGGTCTTTGGGAGGTAGGAATTATTTCTAATGCTCATCCCTTCATGACAAATTAGGAACCCTTTTATGTAATAGCTACAGAATTGCTTTTGCATAAGACTAGAAAATCTTCCTTTGGGGCAGAAAATAAAACAGGGCCTCATCTGAAGTCCAGGCTAGAAAGAAAGAAAGAAAATTCCTAATCAGAATATCAGTATCAGTATGAAGAATTCTTTCAGAGACAGAGACCAGATTTAGCCTATAGATCTAACAGCTCTTGCAGATGGTCTCTCAGTAGTCACATATGATGTTCTGTGCTAAAATCTTTCAAAATATGAGCAAAATAAACAGCTTGCTTTGAAGTATTTTGTTGTCACCGTTGTTGTCCTTCTGTCTTGCCACATTCAAAAATTTTATACACAACTACAACAGCTCTGAGAGGAAAGACAGAGATGGACCATTTCCCAACCCCAGGGCATTTGCTTGGCACAGGGATTCCTAAATTCAAGTTGCTGCTTTGAGATGGGCACCTGAAAGAAGCATTTTGTCTTTCAATGTTTTGAGAAGCTCTGCATGGGACAGCTTCACTGTACAAGGTACTTATACAAGGTACCTTTTCATCTGCACCACTTGTCTACATATGCTCGTACTCCTGTCAGTTTTCTATATTTGCTCTATTTTCACTGAGTGTTTTTACCCCTTCTTAGTTTTCCTCATTAAATTGAGAGCTCTCAAGAAAGAATTATCCTTAGTTACAGCTCCTGTCATGGTGGGTTGTTGATATGGATTCTTAAGAATCACAGACTGTACAGTATACCCTAATGGAACATAAGTTGGCTTTATTAATCCCCATGCTGCCATATGCAGCTGCATTGTTCTAATATTCTAAATGCTCTGGCCAAATACAAGAAGCCAACTGGTGCCTGTCTATACATACAGACAGTGCAGAGGGAAGGACTATGTTTAACCATTTTACAGATGTGAAGTGAGGCTCAGAGAAGCCAGAAGACAGTCCCAGGGGATCAGTGGCACCACAAGAACTGGTGTCCACACCTCAGGCTAATTAATGCCTTAAGAAAAGAAGCCACTTTCCATGCCAGCAGGAACATGACATCCTGCATTCTAGCAGTTATGCATTTCATTTCCAGTGAGGCTTGTAAAATGCAAATTCCTGGTAAAACACATGACCTTTCATATTTGTGAATAAGATTTTATGCATCCTTCCTATGAATAGTTCCTGCCATTCTCTTCACATCCTGACTCATAGGTACAGCTTTCCTTTGATATCTTCTTTATTTGTGTGTTAAGGCTATAATCCATTCTTCAGAAAGTTTATGTATATACACATTCACATTTATATATGTAGGTGCAAATACATATATAAATATACACACTCATGTATATATATCTAACAGCTGTATGTATCATATGCAACAAATGCAAATGAACATATAGTTTTGACTGTTCTCCCACTTTGTTTCCCAATAGGGAATTACTAAGACATACTAGTTTCTTGACTTGAAAGATGAGATCATGATACTGCTATTTCTGTACTTCCAAGGAGAGTGCAGGTGTTCCAAAGCATTTATGAAATTGCATGATTGACTCATATAGAAATCTATTGACAATACGTTGAACCTTTGCAGCTAGGCTGTAAAAGATTTGATTATAGTAACAATAGTAACCGTCATGAATGTCATAAATCTTAAGAGAAAGGACACATATGTCACATATAATGCATGAAAAAGTTGTCCTTTTATCATGGATAACTTACCATTGTGTAGATACTCTGCTGATCAGCTACTGCATTATTTGAATAAGTATCTGATGTCTTGTTTTCTTTCAAGGAGGCAGGTGCAGGATGAAGCAGGAAGCCTGCCAAGATAGATGATAAATTGCCACTTGGTGCTGGGGACCAGTGCTTAACATTAATGTAATGCTGCCAGGAATTAAAGCAGTAGAGTAATAAGAAACTAGGAAGAAAATAACTTCTCATCCCCCATTAAACAGATTGACTCCATTTTCCTTATCCATTATAATTTCTAGTACCTCTAAAATAAAACATTTTCATTGTCTCATTACAAACAAAATATAATAGGATTGGAAAACATTCTACAACTGACAAGCCATGGGACTACATAATAATACCAGTTGCTTTTCTGCTATGGGAGCAATCTTGAAGCTAACAAGTTAAAATAAAATTATAAAGAAAAGCAATTGCAAAGTAGTATGGCCTAGATTTTGAAACCTCTACCCACTTTGGCAAGTGTCACTCCCTGGCTCAACTGGCTATTCAGTAAGTAGATGATGGCGTAGCCAGAAGCAACAGAGGACTCAGAATTTCCCAAGTTTCCTTATCTACTGTTTATTCCTTACTGCACTGAATTTGGTATAATATGAGATAAATGTAAAAAGAATTTCACGTGATTGAGCTTAGTTTATATGAGAAACAAAGAGAAGCCATGTAGCAAAATTACAGTTGGATACCCACAGGTGAGTTAAATACTGCACCAAATGTCAGTTGAGTGAGAAGCTTGTCATTCATGTTAACCAAAAATAAAGAAAATAATTTATGAAAAATGGATTCTTAAGACACTCTTTCCATTTTCCTAAACCAGCAAATGAAAGCAAAAAAAACCATATATTATGACTCCTTTGTAGCTACAATAGAATGTGTGGGGAACATATAAGTTTACAAACACTCTCTATCCTAAAAACTTTGACTTCTCAGCCATCTAAGGGCAAATTATAGTCCAAGAGACATGCAGCGATGTTTCCTAGCATTTTGCTTCCCAGGAGCAAAACTCTGTCAGGAACGAGAATGTTCCTTGAATACTGAAGCAACTCACCTGTTTTGGTCTGCTCTTTCCTAGGTACCGAGGTCATAGATACTCTGGAAGACAACTGGAAGACTGGGCCTTGGAAAGATCCCTGGTTTATTTGTTCTGGGCAGTGGTGCAGGACCAGGTCTATATGTGTAACCAGAGACCCTTTCCAGTCAGTGAAAGAGGCTTCAACACACTGTAAACATGCTATGGCGCATTGTCCCCCATGATTTGGGAACAAAACTAGTCCTTCTCATATAGAGCTAGTTCAAAAAGAAACTCTGTTCAAATCAGGTATTTAAAAATAAATTATGTTTTGCCAGCTATGGAAAATACAGATCTTGGTTTTCCTTCCTCCCCTATAAGTAAAATATAAATACAGGTATCACTTTGGGGCATCCAACCCCAATCTTATCCAAATCAGTAGGTACTAGAGAAACCTACAACAGCATTTTACTGTAATACTGACACATAAAAATTAACTAGGGCTATTTTCAATGATCATACATCAGAAAAATTAAAACTAAATTGAGCAAGAGATGATCGATGTCATTCCTCTTCTTGCACCACAATAATATACATTAATCTCTATATTTTGAAACTGGGCCATAAGTCAAATAATTTATCTTCAGAAATCTTCATCTTGATATAGGAAACCTACCTTAAAGCTATCAAGATGAAAACCATTTAAGACACATTTTTTTTCAAAGCTTGCACAAGATCTATATTCTCATCTGTATAATGTCCAGAGAAGTGTATGATGTTCAGAAGTGAATCTGAAAGGTCGTGTGCTATTTAATCTCATCTGCAGTTCTTCCAGTACCATGCATCATACCACCAAGACAAAGCAATGCTGGCACAGAGAAAGACAGCTCACCATTTACGTGTTGATTTTTCAAGTTGTACATCTCTAAAACAATTCATGAGCATCTGTGGATTTACAAGGTAACAGCCCAGGCACAGACGGAGTGCCCATCCACTACCAGAGGCTTCAAGCTGGATTTTGAGTCAAATAAGGGAAGACACCCATAAGAAGCAGGTCCTGCAATGGTGGAATATTACTTTTTTTCATGCCAGTGTCCTCCTTTATACAACTGCTCTTACCCTTTCTTTCTCTTTCTTTTCCTTATACATTTTCTGAAGTGTTATTTTTATGCTTTTAGATTGTTCTATTACGATAGATAATAATATATAAAAAACCACTGGTCATTCAGTGTTGTTTCGCTCCAATCTGCCCCAGGGCATCTATTAATAAGAACCTCAGTTACCCTTCAGGAGTGGGTCGTGCCATATTCCAGGATCACATGTTCCAGACTAGCATTCATCAAAATGAATGACATTACTATTTAACTGAGAATTATATTAATAAGAACTTGATTCCTTCAATTTACCTATCAGTTACCCTACCAATGCTAGAGGGTCACCCTCAAGACTTCAAAAAGTAAGATTAAAACATAGTCAAGCAAGAAGACCAAAAAAATCCTGAAATAGCAATCTGTACATAAACTAAACTCAGTAGAACAAAGGGAAAGTAGCAACTGCTTGTTTATTGGTTTTCTATATCATAACCAAGTCTGAAAAACCTGAAAAGAAATACATACAGGAAAGGTGATGGGCAGCATCAATTATGCTTCTAACTTAAAATATGTTATGTTGATATTTCCCATAAAAGCAGAGTCAAAAAATTTTATTGCAGAGATCTATAAAATGATGGAATTTGTTTTCATGTTATGAAATATTTCACAGTGATATTTCATCTTTCCATTTTTTTTGTATCTTGTATCATACAACCAATTATAAAATAAAGATAAGAGAGCTTGGAACAAAGTAGTATGAACTTCAAAAGAACCACTTTGGAATTCTTTGTTAAAATAATAATAAAATCAGTATGATTTTGGAAAACATACTGGTTTTCTAAAATCAGTATTTTCTAAAATGAAAATGCATCAGAACAGGAAATTTTCAATCAACCCAAATAAAAAGTGCAAAGTCATTTGGAAACATTTTAGAAACTAACTAAATCTTACATAAAATATGTCTGTAGGATTCAAAGTAACTTTGTTTAGCCTCTCTGTGCCATCACTTTCAGTTTGATGTTAAATTCTTATATAAAGGAAATCATCCATAAATGAAAAATATTAATGGTTAAACATCATCATTATGATGGAAAGAAGAGATCAAAGGTGATTATTTCTCAGAATTTTCTTCACTACATAGAAAAATATAAGTCAAGGCATAGGTGATTTTTTTTGTTATGAAACAGAATATGGCAGCTGTTTATTGTAGCTATTAATTCCATACTCCATTTGACTACACTTTTATAAAATAACATATAAAACATTGCAAAGTATAACATCTGAGATTAGCCATACCTAGAAAAAGGGATAAACTTTTGACTTGCATATTAGGATACAAAGCTAGAAGGACATCTTAACAGTCTTACCACATCTTGGCAGCATCAAATCAGTACTGAACTGAGAGAATTGATTAAGAGAGTTTTATACTGACTTACATAATCATGAAGATGAAAAATTATGGGCTGATCCTTTTGTTTGAATCTAGTCATGTATAAATGTACTTTGTTGACAAGACGCTCTACTAAATATAGTTGATTTGGATTCCTAAGTTTTCATGCCTTTTAATGGGGTTTTCCTTATTACTATTAATTTTATAGAATTCTAACATGCTTTAAAACACAGTAAAAACTCGAATGAGTAAGTGTGTATTCAGAGACTTAACACTGCAATTTTGTTCATTGATTTTAAACCTTGGTGAAGAATGCCCTCACAAAATGCTATAGTCTCTGCTAATATATCACGGTGCTTATGAGCAGGAATCAACAGGAAAACATACCTAAGAAGTATGGGTGTCTTGTCAGATGTGTCATTTTGTGCACAGATGAAGAGGAGCCTGATGAAAGTCTCCAAGTTCATTAAAGGCCTCTTCTTACCCACTAAATTTGGATGTTAAGAGTGCCATCTCACTCATGGGATCTAAGAATGCAAAAACATATGAAACACTCCCATTAGGTTAAAGTTCAAACAAATATACACTCAGGTGATGGTATTCAAAGTTTCATAAAGCAATGTCAAAAGTTTGGACCAGAAAGCAGCTGTCAGGTGCAACATTGATGCTCCCATCTATTGCTTAACTCTGTGCTCTAGAGCTGGTCTAAAAAATTACTCCTATCTGTGGAGAATAGAATGGAAAGGAACAGAACAGAACAGAATTCTTTCATTTGAAAGGGGACTTAAAACTATCAACCACTGATCACTAGTAGTTCTTTTCCTGTCCTATGAGCCTGAAATGGTTCCTGAACAGCAAGCAGGGAAAAAAAAGTGCTATTTCTCATGTGCTGTCACACTAAGACAGCCTGCATTAATCTAGTGTTATTTTTCCATACAGGTGAACGGATTCCTGTGGAAAAGGACATGCTCAACATGGCTTTCTTGTTAACAGCGTGATCTAAATTGAGGTAAATTGCGGGAGAAATTCACAGCTGATTTTAAATGCCTTTTCATCAGTGGATTCCTCACAGATTATTCCACGCTCCACACTTCTACGATAACAGAAAATGGTCTCAGGTGGCAGGCGCACCTTTTAGTGAGAATTCAAGAGTCCAACTGATGACCTGAAGAGCAGCTTTTGTCAGTGGTGGGAACATAGGGCTTGGCCTTAGCCAGCCTTGAGGGTGAGTGTCTTGTTCATATTGCATTCACTCACAGGATTAACGTGGGAATTAGCACAGTCAGTTCCCATATGAGCAGCATTATGTTATTCAATTTGCATAGTCTCCCCATGCTCACAACACGATACCAATGCTGACAGTAGGAGCCTATGTGTTTGGAGCAGAAGGTACAGTGCTCTATCTCCAGTGACAACCATGACGTCTATATGGCAAGGGCAAGCAGAACACTTGACAACCATGAAGTTTGTATAGCCTGTGAATTGTTACAATGGACATATTTTGAGATATCAGCAGCCTGAGAGAACTCTTTGCATATTTTCCTACTAGACCTGATCAAAAGAGCAACCACCTTCATTTTGTTGATGAGAACCCTATAGAAATTTCAGATCCCAATCAAGTAATAAATAACCATCTCATTGATGACCATAACAAGGACTCTGCCATGCTTACACTAGAATCCTGTGAAAAAGGCGTGGGTTCTCCTTCAATCTATTCAGCTATGCAATGTCCTCAAACAGTGAAAGGGAAACCATAAAACTGAATGTGATGCACATCATCCCAAGAAATTCATGCCCTGTGGGTCCCTTGGCAAAATTCTCCCAGCTTCAGAAATGCTCTACTTTGCAAAAGAGCCTGAAGCAATTTAACATCGGATCCATTTGGTTCTTCTCTGAACAATGTCAGATCTCTTAAGACGAGAGCTTTCCATGACACATACCAGTTAGAGATGGTGTCAGTAAATAGGCCTCTTGTTAAGACCATCCAACAATCTTCATAAGAACCTGTTTTCAGCTGCCTACAAAATATAACTACAAAAAGCAGTGTTGAAATTTCCAATGTTGCAAATATATTTTCTCCTGTTTGGAGATAAGGAGTTACAACCACTTATGAGTCTGATAAATGAATAAATTTACAACTAGAGACTAGTGATAATAGGTAAGCATAGAGCAGAGATGGCAAAAATACTGTATATTCAGCTATGAGGAATAGCTAATAAAACGGAAATATTTTGTATCTTGTTTGAGTGACTGACTTAAAAAAGTAGGAGTTAAAATACAAAAAGGAATTACTTGAAAGAAAAGTAACTGTAGAGATGGAAAATCTCAGTGATTCCAAAGACACTTTTACAGTCATGTATAACAATTACTCGCATCCTTCTACGGCAGCAGACAGCGTTTCAAAAAATGTTTTAGCCATCTATTTCAGATCCATGTTTTCACACGCCTAAGTACTGCTGTAGAACACTTTGCAGCACTGAGGCATCTACTAGTAAAGAGACAAATATAGATATTCACTGTTTGGCATAACATAAGTACCAGTCAAAAGCTTCCCATAAATGTTATAATTTAGAAGAATTAATTATGGGTTTTTTCAATGCAAGATTACTCACTATATACCATAAAAACACGTAAAGTTTTAAAATTGCCTCGTAGGCTAAAATGCTAGAGTGAGGTATTCTAAACCATTCCTTAGAGTGGAGCAGATAAATGTGAAAAATACAGTTTCATGGATTCCTACCATTTTAAGAAATCAGGCCAGCAGGTCACTCAACTATGATTTACAGAGATTTAGCTGCTAGTCTCTAATTTTAAAAAAATATAAATATGATCTAAATATTTTTTCCACGACCTATTAAACTGAGTTCTCAGATGTTCTGGAAGGATTCATAAAGCAAAACTTTCCAAGTCACCTCTCCTTGTTACAGTAAATTATGTTGTCCATTCCTCTGTTTGATTGGCAGCCTTTAAATCTCTTTTCCCCATTGAGTTTGTGCCATGTGAAGCAACTGCAAAAGAAGATCTTGTTTTCAATTTTTCAGGGTCAGATTGTCTTTCAGTAACACGGATGTCATTCATGACACAATGAATGAGAGTCGTACTCAGGCCACCAAAAGAAGGGATGTTAACTCTGAAAATAAAAAGAAAACATCAAAGGTAATTTAAAAAAAAAAAAAAAAAGTCTGTTTAAGTCAAAAACAGGCAGGCAGAAGCACAAACTGATATAGAAAGATAGTATCAGGCACAAATCCCAACATCTTCTCTGCATGACCAGTTCACAAGTGCTGCTATTTACAATACAATAACTCATAGCAGGACTAAAAACCCTCAGAGCTGACAATTCAAAAGCATTGACCACAAACATAGAACATGCTCTACACACTCCAAATAAATGAATCCACCTGCTTGAGAAATACTTTCTGTGGGAACTTTGAGAATATTAAGAAAGAAAAAAAATATCCTTACTAGAAGCAAGACAAAAGTTTTATAAGTAATAGAACTTTAGCTTGGAGTTCTTTTCCCCTCAAATCAGTTGATTACATGATGAGACTACAGTTTGTTTTCACCTTGGCCAGTGGTCAGATGAACAAACTTAAACTTTTCCTAATCTGAAGTAAGATCTCTGAAACCACGTTTTTTACCCAAGCATAGTTCATTGCAGTCAGAGATGAGATTCTAACATGGTTTTATTTGAGATTGTGCTTTTATATGTCTTTACCAGCACTTTCTCTATTACCACTATAATTTCCTGAGTTATAAGTGTCAGTTATCACGATCAAAAGTTTGGAGAGAGAGGTTTAAGTCACAGACACTCAGCCTTCCCATCTGGGTTAGCTACATATATGCAAAGAGCCATTAAAAAAGCTAGATAGGGAGAGAGAAAAGGAGGATGGAAGGCTTCACCACACTAAATGAAAAGCAAACAATATGCATATCAGCATCCTAAGGAGATGTACCACTCTGCTGGGAAAAACCAAGACAAAAGAATTATCTGACACAACAGTTCAAAGCATATTGCACCTGTCAAAACGTCTGTCATCTTCTATAGAAATGCACCATTCTAAAAGAAAAAAGGGAAACTCTAGCAAAGTCACTCAGAAACAACAGACCACTTTGTCTCCTTCCTTCCAGCCAACTCCTCCATCTGAAAGCCATTTAACTCAATGCTAAAGATTGCCTGGAAGGACCAGACAATAGGAAGGTCTCTTTCATTGTCAAGGACAGTTACACTTTGAAGATGATGCTCAAAAGGGGTTAAAATGGGTCAACAAGCAATTGTTGAGTCTATCCAAGGAAATGTGAACAGAACATTGTTAAAGTCACACACAAAAAAAAAATCTAAAAGAGCACATCTTTAAACTGGGGAAGTATGGGGGGGACACATGCAAAATGCTGATGTAATGTCATAGTGAAATGGAGATAAAAACCCCCCTAGCAGTGCAAGTGGTAAAATGAATTTCAGCAGATATGGCAGTTCTTAGCAACATGCATCCAAAACACAGTAAAGGCAAGGGACGCACAAGTTGACTAACAAAAGGAAAAACAACTGCAACTCTGCTTGAATTAGATGTCATTTTTCCATAACTAGTCATTTGTCTGCTTCAAACTCTCAAAGCATTCCCTGGAAATCACTGTGTTGCACGGCTAGATGCAACAGATGCAACTTAGGTATTGAAATGGACTTACTCATTTTTATACAACAGCTGTTTTAAAGGAAAAAAAAAAAGGAAATATTTTTGCTTTCATGCAGATTATCAAAATCAATACTTATACAGCCTACTGAAACCTTTTTTTGCATGCATGTCCTCTTCATCCATACAGGAAAGATAGAAGCTACCATCCTATAAAACCTCCCAAACTTAATTTACACGAATCTAATTCCTAAGGTAAATCTTCCATGAAATAAAAGATTCATCTAAAGCCACTTATTTATCTAAATCCAATTATTATTTTTATTTTTAGAAGTCTGCTTTCTCTGTTAATCAAATTTTGGCTTGTTTATGATTCTTAAATGTAGCATTGCATAGGAAAATAGGCACCAAGCCTGAAAAAGCCTCAGTTCAGCAGAACTAGTCATGAAGCATATTCATTTGCATCTGCATTTGCAGCAAAGGGACATTCCATTATGAACAACTTCAGAGAGGAAAAATGCCTGAAATTCCAAGTCTGCTGAAGTTAGGGGAAAAAACTTCCAGCAACTTTGCAGGAGAAGTCAGTTCTGTTTTCACACACTTGTACTCCTGAACCAGGTCAGTGATCATAGGCAGAATCATAGAATAGCCTGAGTCAGAAAGGACCCACAAAATCGTCAAATTCCAACTCCTGACCCTGCACAGGACAGTCCAAGAATCACATCCTGTGCCTGAGAGCATTGTCCAAATGCTTCCGGAAGTCAGACAGGCTTGGTGCTGTGACCACTTCCCTGGGGACCCTGTTCCAGTGCCCAACCACCCTCTTCTGGGGGAAACACCCTTTCCTAACATCCAACCTAAACCTGCCCCAACACAACTTCATGCTGTTCCCTCAGGTCCTGTCATTGGTCATAAGAGAGAAGAGATCAGTTTCTGCCCCTCCTCTTCCCCTTAGGAGGAAGCTGCAACTGTGACGAGGTCTCCCATCAGTCTCCTCTTCTCCAGACTGAACAGATTAAGTGACCTCAGCTGCTTCTTGTATGGTTTCCCCTCAGGGCCCTTCACCATCTTCTTTGCCCTCCTTTGGACGCTCTCTAAGAGCCTAGTATCTTTCTTATATTGCTGTACCCAAAACTGAACACAATATCCAAGGTGAGGCCTCCTCACTGCAGAGCAGAGCAGGACAATTCCCTCCTTCAACCTGCTGGCCATGCTGTGCCTGATGCCCCCAGGACCACTTCTACAAGAGTAAGAAATATTGAACAGAACGCTAATTAGTGTTATTTTCCCTCCCATTACTAAAGCAACTTTAATCACCTATAATGTTTTTTCCCTTGTATTTACTTTAAATCAAGGCTAATTAAAACTCAACATTTTCAAGAGTTTGCAAAGTCAACTTTGAGACATAAAATCTAATCCAACCATCATTTTGACAAAGAATTTCATCTCAGATAACACTGGAAACTTGCCTTGTAGCAAGCCATAGAGATATGATGACGTTATTTTATCTGCTCAATTTCTTTACTTCATGCTCATACATGAGATTACAACAGAAAAAAAGTTACATACTCAAAAATACTTATGTCTCAGTGTTCAACCTGCACCAATGATGTCTGTGAAGACAAACTGAGTTGAAAGCCCTGTAGACTTATCATTGGTACTTCACTCTCTTTGCCTCTGAATTCTGAACTTGTTTTTTCATGAGCCTTTTGTAGGCTTATTGATATGACTATCTGGTACTAAAACGTGATGGGAGTCACAGTAATATTATCGGTGCCTCTTTCAGAATTAACTATTTTCAAAAGCATTTGTGATTTTTAGACTTGCTGCAAAAGCTGTCTCAAACCAGACCACTCAAAACAGTGATGAAAATTATTGTTACACAATGGCTGGCCTCCTGTGCTATTTAGACTTATATGAATAAATCAGCTTTACAAGAAACGCCTTAACAGTGGCCAAGGTACAAAACTCGCCCCCAACAGCAGCATGGGGCAACTCAGCTTGTGTCATTATTCTGGTTTTCCTCCACCATCCTCGGCTTCCTCTCAAATTCTTCCTCTATCCCACACAACACCGTATTCCCCACTCAAAGCGTTTCCTTCAGACAGCCTCTTTCCCCTCCATGGCTCATGAGTTGCAGAAGACCCAGTGCCCGGAGAATAAAGGAACCATTGTTCTTTTGAAGGGTTTTGGTGGTGAGGATAAGAGCAAACTACCACAGCCAGAGGGAAAAGAGGAGGAAAGCAATGTTCGAGATTATGAAATGATCGGGACGTACAACACACAGTTGTCTTCTCAGGATATGTGAAACCTGTGAGTGCTCAGGGTCTGTGGCATCTCAGGAGAATGAAAGGTTAAACTCTTAAGAGAGCTACAGTTTACATGTGAAAATCTTACTTTCAGGATCTAAGACTGAAACTAAACTCACATACTGTATAAGATTAGCACCACAAAAACAGACACAAGCTTTTTCCCCTTTTTCTATTTTTTACCATGATCAGGCACTCTTTTTTTCACTGTAAGAAAAAACAATGTCCTGCCTACATCTATTTCTATTATAGGACATTCGTAAATAATACCTGCTGAAATTGTCAAAAAAAGTTTTATCCTAGCATTGACACCTGGCAAAAGAGAAGCCAGCTTTAATGTTAGTTTGGCTAAGTGGCAAAAATGAAAAAAAATTGTGATGATGATTGTGGATATATATCACTAAGCACCATAAATAGAACAAACTGAAAATGCAGTATCGGTTACAAAGACTTTACATGAAAAAAAAAAATGTGGGTTTGAGTTTGTTATACTTTTTTCTAAGGAGAATATAATTAGGATTTAAATTTCCCTGTGACTGATAGCACTCTGTAGATAACACAAAAATGCTGGGTCAAATTCTCTGCTGGTGTGACTGTGAAAGACAGCTGACAAGCAGCAAATTCATCTCTTTTGGTGTTTTTTTTTCACTTGACCACAATCATGTGCTTTTCATGTATGTCTATAAAGTGTTAAGGAAGACATACTCTCCAATATTGACCATTCTCCTGTATTCAGGCATGAACATGTGACTAAGAACAATTTTTAATTGCATCTCATTACTCTTCTTTCCTGAAAGACTCAGTCCTTAAATTAGGGAAAGGAGGCAGTCACATGTGACTTTAGAAAAGCAATCATACTCCATGAATGATGACTAGGATCAGAAGGAGAAGTTCACAAAAAACACAGGTGTAGTTTTCCGAAATAAACTTAAGATGGTTGCAGGCAGGAAATATATTCAAAAATCCAAAGTCTTTTAACTAATGACAGAAGAACAAAAGTGCTACGTCCACCTGATAATGTATTTGCAATGAATTATTTAACCAACTACTGCATTTTGGATACACTTCTGACAATGACAAGTGAAAAAAAATCCCCTTTGGATAGTTTTTTCCAGTGTTTTCATAAGATATCAGGGGTTTTCCTCACTAAAAAAAGCCTGTTTCTTCTGATTTCAGGACTGTGTACCTGACTGACGCAAGACAATTCACTTTTGTCATTAGAAGAACAAATACAGTTTTGTCCTCTTTTCATATGTCACCATAAAATTGATTAGGTATAATATTTCAGGATTTTTTAGGATTTCTTTTTCTTTCAGTCCACCAAAGAGTAAAAGGAATCACATACAGTCTCCTCCTTGTTTTCCCAAATAATTCCCCACCAAGAGCAAGGTCCAAAAGCAGCAAGGCCAGGTGCACACTGCAAACTCTTGCCAGCCAAGCCACAGCAGCAGGGGTACGAAAAGCACACAGTCAAGAGCAGATGCACAACACCAGCCAAACTCCTGGCTGAGTTTCATGTGGCTCCCATTCTGCTGTCAGAGGAGAGCTCTGGCCACCTGCCTGGCCAGCTCAAGACCAGCGAGCCACAGCGCTGGAGCCCAGGCAGCATTGGCTGCGCCTCCTTGGGGCTCTGCCACCAAGCAATGCTAATAACCATCACAGCAAAGCAAAGGCTCTCAAAACCAGAACTGAAGAGGTCACTGGTAATGCAGTGCAAGCAGGGAAGAGAGCAGCCATGAACAACAGATAACCAGGTTGCTTAATGCAACATTCAAATGTATTGATTCTACAGGAGCAGAGAAATGAAGCGAGGCAAGAAGAGTACTTGATGTCTTCTGAGAAGTTCCACAGTTTCCAGGAAAAAAATTAATTACAAATTGCAGAAAAAGGAACAGCAAAAGAAATGGCAAATAGTAATTGAAAAGAACTCCCATCTCCAAAAATCCTTACTTTTAGATTCTCTCTAACAGTCAATATTAAGTTTTCCTTCTTCTCATCATCATCAGTTGTATTTTTTGAAAGTGTCATTCTTTTTCCTCTGGGTTTTATGCTCTAATGAAACATAGTCTGAAATAAAAAAATATGTCATCAAAACCAGGGAAGATTCCCCACAGGAATTATATTTCATATAAAGAAAAACTATGGTGAAATGTATAATCTTGACCTTGGAAATATAATATCATGTTTGCATCTGAAAAGAGTGTCTCAGTTCAAATCAAATTTTTATATTTTCAAGTGGCGCACACTCAGAGATGTATCAGTAGCTGCAGCTGGATTTTTGGCATATGACACTCAAGACACCCACAGCACTGCCAACAGCTCAGCAATGCTCACGGCTACGGCTTAGCACACCTGATGATTCCACATTCCTCATGCTGGAAATTAAGCAGGTTGCTCAGATCTGTTGCTCTTTTCCACTTGTTTCCACAGCCTGACAGGAGTGGACAGAATTTGTCCCTGTCCTCTGTGGGAACTCTCACTTTCCAACCCACCATGTAACCTTAATTTTTTTGATTAGTGAGATAAACCCCACTTGTAGGTCCAATCTAGGCCTCTGCCCACTGCAGAAGGATGGTTCTGCATTTATTATCTGTGCTACAGGTGCTCTTCTTTGAACACAAATGGTAAGGTTGTTTTGGGGACAGGGAGGTAGAAATCTACAGATCTCTCAAGTCAAAAGAAAGATGTTTCATAGGTAAGGTAAGTACTTTTGAGTTTCTTCCAGCAATATAGCAATTCCATCAATCATTTGTGAATGGAAAACAAAACCTCTCATGTATTCTAATTACTTAGGATGTTCAAGAGATCACTTTACTTCTTGAATCATCAAAATCAAACGATACAGTGTAATTTATATGGACGACTGCCCTGTAAATGTATTAGAGGTGCATCAGTCAATCTACACTATGAGGGTCTTTAAATCCTTCCCAAGATTCTTAAATGATTTCTCAGAAGACCACACATTTTATTAGACACAGTCTCAGTACACACCATATGAAACTTCCTTTTTTTCTCTTTAGCTGTACAAAAATATGCGTTGAAAATTTTTTAAAATTCTCATACTGTGAAAAAATGTGAGACTTTCTAAGAAAGAAAACCCCTCAAACTCTGACCTCTTTGGCTATCTCTTACAGTAACTAATTGTGAACTCAAAACAATAGCTGTTAGCCATGTAACTGAGCAAGAAGGCAGATGCTTGAGGTAACCTTGGGGATTAATGACTATGCATATAGACACGCTCATGTTAATGTCAAGACAGCCATCACAGGTACCAATGAAACACCAGCTTCAGCATGGGCTACCTGCCCAAACACTTACTGGGACCCCTTTTACAGTGAAAGCTGCCTACATTAAAGCAAGGTCATACACACCATCCTCTGTGCCTTCAGGTGAATTGAGGTTAAATGTCTTCCTCCTTTTGTGATCAGAGACCTCATCAGGCTACAGATCCTGCATGCTGCATGGGAAAGGCAGAGAAGCTGGGTCAAGTCGGTTTGGCAGCAGACTAGGGAACACTCTATTCCTATTGCCCAAGGCACTGGTTAGAGCAATGGCCAGCAAGTGTTGGCATTGAATAGCTACAGGAAGCCTGAAGAAAAAAAGGACAATGCCATGAGCTGATTGTTACCATTTTTATTCAATTTTTCAATAACTGGAGCACCCCCTGGCACCAGCTGGGATAAGAGCCTCATTGCCTTAGTACAATTCAAATTACAGGAATTTTTCTAGCCCCCAAGGACTAGCCACCAAAATTCTTTTTAAATTTTCAAATATCTATTAAGTTGTATTTTTTTTCTTTTCTTTTCTGGCAGACACTTTGATAACAGTGTTATTTAAATTCTGACAATAAACTATTATTAATGGTTAAAACCTTCTTTTATTCTGGTTTAAGCTTACAAGTTAAATGTGGAAGAGAGCAATAAAAAAAATCTACTAAAATTCTATTACTAAAGCTTCTGTTGAAAATTATTATTTCCTGCACAGATATAACACACACCTCTGTTTTCAGAGGATCTTCTTCAGGTGTTTTTGCCACACCCCAAAATTCATCCCTTTTTTCTACATCAACAGATGAGACAAAGATATTCCAGAATTTATTATCACTATAAAATTTCACCGATAGCATCCATTTTTTTTCCACTTCAAGAGACTACCATGTGCCATCCTGCACTCAGTGTCCCATCAGCTGGCACCAACAGCATCTCCTGTTCCCTGGAGAAGCCATGACAATTGGTTGTCCTCCCTTCTGCCTCCTGCTGCTTCACCATTGCTATTGCTCAGGGGCCAGGAATACTACATCCATGTGCAAGGACTTTTCTCTCTCTCTCTTTTTGTTTTTTCTTTTTTAAAACACATGATGGAATAATTTTGGTTGGAAAAGACCTCTAAGATCATCGAGTCCAACCATTAAGATAGCACCACTAAATCACATCCCTAAGCACCACATCTGCATTGCTTTTTAACACCTCCAGGGCTGGTGACTCCACTGTTTCCCTGGGTAGCCTGTTCCAGTGCTTGACAACTCCTTCCATGAAGAAATTTACTCTAATATCCAATCTAAACCTCTCCTGGTGCAAGTTGAAAGGCCATTTCCTCTTGTCCTATCACTTGTTACTTGTAAAAAGTCACTGATCCCTACCTGTCTACAGCTTCCTTTCAGGAAGTTGTAGAGCATAATAAGGTCTTTCCTAAGATGCCTTTTCTCCAGCCTGAAAAACCCCAGCTCCCTCAGCTGCTCCCCACAGGACTTGTGCACTAGACACTTCAGTGACTCCATTGCCCTTCTCTGAACACATTTCAGCACTTCAACATCTTTGTTGTAGTGAGGGGCCCAAAACAGAACACAGGATTCAAAGTGCTGAGTACAGGGGGATGATCAATTCCCTGGTTCTACTGGCCATGCTTTTTCTGATACCGGGATGCCACTGGCCTGCTTGGCCACCTGGGCACACTGCTGGTTCATGTCCAGATGGTTGTCAAACAGCACCCCAGGTCCTTTTCCAACGGGCCACTTTCCACCTACTCTGTCCCCAGCCTGTAGTGCAGTACTAAGCCTTTGGAAACACCACTAGTCACTGCCAACAATCTGGATGTAATTCCATTCACCACCAATCTCTGTGTCCAGCCATCCAGACAGTCTTCTACCCAGTGGACAGTGCACGCATCCAAGCCATGAGCACCCAGATTCTCCAGGAGAATGTGATGGGAAACACTGTCCAGAGTTTACTAAAGTCCAGGTAGACAACATCCACAGCTTTTCCCTCGTCCACTAAGCAGGTCAACCTGTCATAAAAAGGAGATCAGGTTAGTCAAGCAGGACCTGCCTTTCACAAACCCACACTGGGTGGGCCTGATCCCCTGGTTGTCCTGAATGTGGTGCCTGATGGCACACAAGATGGTTTGCTCCATGACCTTTCCTGAGGTCAGGCTGACAGGCCTGTAGTTCCCCAGATCCTCCCTCCAGCTCTTCTTGTAGATTGGCATCACATCAGCTAAATTCCTGTCACCTGGAACATCCCCAGTTAGTCAGGACTGCTGGTAAATGATGGAAAGCAGCTTGGTGATCTCTTCCACCAGCTCCCTTAGTAGCCTTGGGTGGATCCCATCCGGCTCCGTTGACTTGTGTGAACCTAAGCAGCACAGCAAGTCACTTACCAGGTACCCTTCCTAGAATCATAGATACTGAGTTGGAAGGGACCCCACAGTATCACTGAGTCCAACTCCTGTACACCCCAAGAATAAGACTACATGCCTGAGAGCATTGTCCAAATGCGTCTTGAACTCTGTCAGTTTTGGTGCTGTGGCCACTTCCCTGGGGACCCTGTTCCAGTGCCCAACCACCCTCTTCTGGGGGAGGAATCTTAACCTAATATCCAACCTAAACCTCTCCTGACACAACTTCATGTCATTCCCTCGGGTCCTGTCACTGGTCACCACACAGAAGAGAGCAGTGCCTGCACCTGCCCCTCCTCTTCCCCTCATGAGGAAGCTACACACGCAATGACGTCTCCCCTCAGTCTCCTCTTCTCCAGGCTGAACAAAGCAAGTGACCTCTTCACATGGCTTCCCCTGCAGACTCTCCACCATCCTCATTGCCATCCTTTGGGTGCTCTCTAACAGCTTAATATCTTTTTTATGTTGTGGTGCCCAAAACTTCACAAAGTGCTCAAGATGAGGCTGCACCAGTACAGAACAGCCCAGGACAATCACCTTCTTTGACTGGTTGGTGATAGATTATGAGGGTTTCATTCTGCTCCCTGTCCTGTCTTCCAGTTCAGGGGGCTGGGTATCTAGAGAACAACCAGTCCTACTATTAAAGACTGGGGCAAAGAAACCATTAAGTACCTCCAGTTTTTCTTCATCCTTTGTCACTATGATTCCCTCCACATCCCATAAAGGATGGAGATTCTCTTTAGCCCTCTCTTGTTGCTAACGTATATATACAAACATTTTTATTGTCTTTTATGGTAATAGTCAGAATAAGCCATATTTGGGCTTTGACCCTCCTAGTTTTGTCCCCGTATAACCTCACAACATCCCTGTTGACCACTCTTTCTTCTAAAGTCATAAACTCTCCTTTTTTTCCCCTCAGTTCCAGCCAAAGCTCTCTGTTAACCAGGCTGGTCTTCTTCCCCACCTGCTTGTCTTCCAGCACATGGGGACATGCTCATGTACCTTTAGTAGCTCCTTCTTCAAGACTGCTCATCCTTCCTGGACTCCTTAACCCTTCAGGACTGTCTCCCAAAGTACTCTGGCTCCCCAACAGGCCAGATTGCCCTCTGGAACTCCACGGTAGGTGTTCTGCTGATGCCTGTTGTAAGAAACATTGAACACAGACATAAGGCCACTGAGCTACAACTGGGAGTTTCAGAAGCTTGATTTATCAAGTTCCAAGAGGAGTTTCATTCTCTACAATGATTGCAGTAGTAAAATTTGTTTTAGACCCTTCCACATAACACCACAAACAGTTCCAGCTGTAGATCTAATATTTATTTCTATTGTAGCCAGAAAACAAACTGTCTCTTTTAGCTCTTAGCTGAAATAAAATAACTAAATGAAACTCCACAGCATAAACAGCTTTTTAATACAGATAGCATCCAACAGCTCTGGTGCCACAGAGAAAATGGATGCACAAAAATGTGGGGTTAGACATTTTTCCCCAGAGTCCAATTAAGCAAAATAAAATGCACAGAAATAGAATATGCTTAGCAAATATGTTTCATTCTAGCTTGATTTGCTACACACTATTGCACCACAGAAATGGGAATATTATCCACAAATTAAACTTCATATTAAGTACATGGGAAATGTATTGCTAATATGTACTATATGAGGCATAATGAATCACAGCCTCCAATTAAATTTTTTTCCAGAATAAATAGTCATTATGGTCTAGATTAATAGATATTACAGCCAGAGGGGACTACTGGGATCATCTTTTACCATTGTTATCATTGCTTTTCAGTGCATAAATCAATTGTTAAAACCTTACTTTAGATATAATTTAATTATGAGTTATACAACAAAACACAAAGGCAGTTCACTGAAACAGCCTATAATTAAGTTCAACGATTTGCTTTCCTCCCCTTCATTCCATCATTATTAAGATTTGTTCCTCCTGCAGTTTGTGAAATTTAGTAACATTTACAGCACTGAAGTTCCAAATGATACGGCTATTGAAGAAAAAACATTTAGGTAAATAAATAGGAATAGGAATGCCTGCCCAGAAAAGAAGGGTTCACATCTCAAAATACATTAAAAAAAAAAAAAAAAAAAAAAAGGCAACATTGCTTCAAGAGATCTTAAAATCCTAGCTCAGTGAGGAGTCTTCACCTGCAACTCAGGGTCTAGAGCTCAGCTTTGTATTTCAGTTTCTCCAAGCAGCTCCTGGTTTTATAATGTTACTCTAGCAATCCTCTTGCCTGAGCAATATCACCAAAGGTAATGCTGGAGAGATGGAGGTGAAATGAAGAGTGATTTAGTGCTTTCCTGACAAGTGTGTTAATGGAGGGGCTCATTACATGGATAGCTTAATAACAGAGGATAGCTATCTGACCTAAGTAGGGGTTTGCTCCTTAGTGCAATGGCTCTTTCTGGCCTAACCATTTATGAACATGAACCCATAGTCCTCTGGTATCTTTGGCTTCCTTGTGCCTGCAGGTTCATAGGACAGGCTGTTTTCAGAGCCTCCAAGAGGCGGATAATTCCCCACAAGAGAGTTAAATAAAAGTCCTGTTTCTTACAGTGAAATTTATTAATGGGTTTTATGCATCTCAGTGAGGAGGAAAGGAACCAAACATTGCAGGTGAAACATATCTTGAACTCAGCTGAATGCAGCTGTTGGCATTCTACAGGTTTGAACCCAGGTTCCTGTGTGCTTCTTGGTGGTCAGGTGGCAACCAATGCTGAATGATGTATGTGGGCAGATATGCTGTCGTTAGGCATGACAGGAAGGGGCTGTGTGTCTATGTTTTATGAGTGTTCTGTGTGCCATGGTCGTTGGGAAGTGAAGTCAAGTCCTACAAGGGGCACTGATGCTATGAGTGACTTACATTTCTCTATCAACTGTCCAGAGATACAGAGAGATAATGAGGTGAGTTGTGGCTTCCAGAGTGTGACACGGTTTGGGTATATACAGGTATCCACATTGCTCAAGATCTCAAATCAAAGATGTAACGCTCAAAGGATCCCTTTTCTCCTAAGAAATACTTCCACAAGCACAGCCTCCATCAGTCAGGAGAGGTGGATACAGAGAAAAAGGAAGGAAAACCATCTGGTTATGGCTATTTAGAATATGCTTCTGTAGTGTGCATCTCCTTTTCCATACACTTTTCCAGAAAGAAATAGTCTGTATCTAAAGTCACATCAAAATCTGACTCAGAGAGCCTAATCAGGTAACTTTTTCTTACCCTAATGAATGATTCAGTGGGATTGCGCATGTGAGTTAACAAATTCTTTATGCAAGCAGAGGAAGGAAAAAAGGAGAGAAGTAGAGCTTCAGGTCTACATAACTCTGTTGAAGTCATTAAGAGATACCCACTTGCACTGGTTGCAAATCTAACAATGTTTCTGAAGAACATAGGAGATAAAATTATTAAAAAAGAAAAAAACAACACAGGGTTGTGTTTATGGCATGTCCCTCACTGGCAGTATATGGACAGAAAAGAGAACTGAAAAGACAGCTATTCATGAATTATGTAAATGATTGATATTTTTTCTGTTTCTTACTTCATGAATTGACTGTGGAAGAGGTCACAGTTTTCTCAACTCTTATTTTAAATGATTTGTCAAATTCTTCCTGCAAATAATTAATGTTTTAACTCATCTGCAAGGAGTATAGTGGAAGACTTTTGAAGGGATTGGGTCATTTAGGGTCTGTGAGTTGTCTTCTTTTCTTCTTTCCCATTGACTTTACAGGGATTAGGTCACCAGTATGAATGATGGATGCACATCAAAAAAATTGCCATTTAATAGCCAAAAGCTACACTTGCTTTTTGATTTTCATAGAAACAGATACAATTCCAGCTGGGAAATGTCAGGTTCTGAAAGGCAAATTTTTTTTCCAAGAGAAGAGGGCTCTGGAAACCTTGTCCCATCTGAGTTCAGTGAAGTGTTAGTAATGTGAGGAGAGACAGAGAAATGCTCTCGTCTCCCTAAGGAGGTGGTTCTCCATAACCAGCTTTTAGTGCCAGAACCTCCTTCGCTCCAGTCAGTGAGATCAATAGTCAATTCAAAGGTGCAGAAAAAACACATGTCACTTCTAGTTTTCAATCTCACTTTAATATTTGAATTTGAGCCACTTCAAGTGGTCTGGGGCTGGTTTACACCCACTGAAGTTACAGGAAAATCAAACAGCTGTCATGGATTTGGGACACGCTCCCAAACTGAGATCCTCTTTAAAAGCCTGGATGCAGCTTGTTTACAGCACTTACTCTGCTCGTAGGAGGTCAGAGCCTGCCCTTTCAACAGAAGCAGCTAAATCAAGAGGGTACAATAAAAGCACTGGGGGCTTCTTTGAACCAAAAGAGGATACTTTAAAGCTGTCTAAAATTTGTAGTGTATGCTTATCAGCCCTTCTCCCACATGGAAATTGCTGTGTCTCATTATAACATTTACAGTTCTGTCTGTCTAACTGGTTGTGTCAGCAGGGAAAACACCAGGCGAGCAGGCACTGAAATGGCTTCGAATGTTGACCAGGAATAGAAACACAGACACTGGTGCCTCTGGAAAGTGATGACCCAGATATTTTTCCACTGTGTAGTTATCAGTCAAATATATAAATGCAAGATTTATAGCACCTTGGTATGAATTCTTACAGCGTTTACTGTCACAAATTGGTGTGATGTCATAACACAAATGATGCAGCTTCCAAGTGCATTTTGGCAAACCAGCCTTTAACAAGTGAAGATTCATGAACTATTCCAAAACTGAACTTTCATATGTGCTGTTTATATAGGAGTATTAAAGAGAAAAAAAATGGGCTGCCAGAGTACTGATGGCATACAGAATATTGAAATAAATAGCTGATGATGCAAAATAATGCTCAGCAAGAAGTTTATTCAAGCACTGCATCATCACATGCTGCATCATTGCTTTGGAGCTGCGTCACGCCTCAGCAGCCTGTGCAGTCCCCACTACTGGTTCTTGCCACTGTTACTTTGGGACTGCTGGTTCTGACTCCAGTGGATATGTAACATCAGAGAGAATTGTTCTGTCATGGTAACAGGATGTTCATTGAAAACAACAAGTTTTGGATATTTAGTTGTGAAAAGAACAATATGTTCACCAACCTGAGTAGTTGACAATTACTTTCTAACTGTCTGTCTTCAGCAGGCCCCATTGCCAAGGTGCCTGATAAAGCCAAGCACTGGGAAGTATCTCTAAAATTAATATTAAAGTAATTACCTAAAAAAAAACCCAAAAAACAAAAACCCAAAGAACAAACCTATACATACTATAATATACCAACAATATAAAGCTAACACAAAACATGGAATCTTCAATGTTTATATAATACCTTCTTCCCAAAAATCTCAAGCTCTAAAGCTCCTTTCTAACTGTGGTCATTCTAAACATCTTTTGTATTTTTAGATGCTTGGTTTTCTCTGAATACTAAACTGACAGCTTTTTTCAGATTCACTGCTGTGTTCATATTGCAACAGATACTTAAAAATCTTGTGTTATGGATCTATTTTTATTCTCCTTCCAACACCAAAAGTCCTGTTCTTTGGAGGTTTATAGTGGCTGCTACTGAAAAATATTCAGTATGATCCCAAAATGGCTTGGGTTGGGAGCTAGAAATCCCCAGTTGGTGAAATAAGGATATAGTTAGTGATATAGAGTTGCATAATCAGGAATTCTCCAAGGACATTTTGATGAAGTCCTCTATTGCTGTGAAAGGCTGCGCAAGGTTATTAATGATCACAAGTGGTCAGAATGTTTTGAGTGGTCAGAAATAGGGTAAAAATAACACACAGCATTTTTCTTTTAACAGTGTGCTAGCATGGAAGCATGCTTCAGGTTAGAGTGCCATCCCTACTGTAATAGATCAGAAATCTATTGATCTATCGATTCTTCCACAAGCAAGTGAAGTACGATGTCTAGGGAACAGTGCATCCATCAAGCTGAGCTTGAGAAGCAAAGGCTTATGACACAGGAGTTTTCTGAGAGGAAGCAATTGTGGTTCTCTGTAGAGACTGAAGGACGTGTGATGATCAGAACCTCTCCAGAATAATAAGGGAAAGCCGGAAGTGGGAATCACATCCTTGTTGGTGTTTTCCTAATCACATGCTCCTAATGAAAATTGTGTGGCAGGGTCACTGAAAATCAGGTTAACCATATGGCAGGCACAGTGGCTGCTTCGTAATGCGTGGGTTTGCTAAGGATTAGAAATCTATTAGAGAACAGATTTAGAATTCCATTGAAGAAAGTAATGAACTGCATTTCAGTGGAGAGAAAGTAATCTCAGATAAGCAGAGAGCACAGTCAGTTTGACAGTGGTGAGTGTTGAAGAAGTTCAAGAGGTGAAGTAAAAGTCACACAAAACCACTGAGGAGATACAGTAAGGTGAAGTCCTTTTATTTGTTTATTGTGTTGTAGATTTCTTGAGGAGGAGTTCTGCAGATGAAGTGCCTGCAAGAGCAGATCTATTAAAAGCAACTCTCAAAATACTGAACAAATGGGGCTAAAGAAGCACTTAGCTAAGGAGCAGATAAAAAGTGTCAAAAATATTTCAAATGAAAAATTAGCAGTTAGTGAATTATGTTGCTTCTAAATGATCAGTGAGCTATTAGTAGACCAAAATTATATGTAAAATACCACCACAGGATAAAGGGAATATTTTATATCTCCAAAATCTGAAAGAAGATAAAGAGCTTTTCTCTAACTTTCATTTTACAAAACAGAATCTGAACTCCAAACCCAGGAATCTCTGCCTGTTTATAGAATGAACTGCTAAGAAATAGTGATTCTGGTTGGATTTCCTGATGTATTTGGATACGATACATGTGTTTCCAGTGAAACTGCATAAATAAGTGGGGTTTTTTCTAAAACAAAGAGCAGTACCACAGAAATCAGTATGCGAACAGAGTGTTGCTTCAATATCACTGCCAGGCTGCCCTGGATTCCAGACTTGACATGTCATGAGAATTTATTCTCTCTGCACAGCATGTATATTGGGCCTAAATTAGCTGTCAGCATAGGTACATACTTCACAAGTAGTGAAATTTTACATTTTGTTTCTCTATGAAGTGATAGGGAGTATTTGCTTTTCTCTCTGCCTACCTATCAGCAGATAAAAAAAGTGAGAAATTTCTGGGTGTGCCCTTATTTCTGCCATCTCAGAGTTCAAACTGCATAAAGAAAGCTCAGAAAGTTAAAATATTTTGAGCCATAATCTGCTGTTTAGGTTGCGTGACATCTTATAAGATGCCCTACTATTAGTAGACCTATAAAGGGAGGCTCTGCAGAGAGGAGGGGGATATCAGACTTCTGTCTGTACCAGCCAGTTATTAGCTCACAAACTGTCTGACTGGGGATTCGGGGGTCTTGGGGTCAATGTTTGGCTCTGATTTCTGTGTCACCTCACACAAATCATTTAATCATTGCACCTGCCTGTTCTGTGCCAATAGAATTGATATGCAGTGTGCAATCTATCCACCCTGGAGGACATATGGTAAGAAAGTATTTATTCTCAGGATACTGAGATCAGCCATCCACACACCGTCTTGCTTGGTCTTTCCCCCCATAATTTCTTATAAACAATAGCTGATAATTTCTCACCCACTCTCAGGAGTTTTTACTGATTCGGGATGGGTTCTGGGGCGCTTTTTTGCTTCTGTGTGTGTGTGGATCTGGTTTCTTGGTTGTTCTTTTAAAATTATATGTTGGTGTGTTATTTTCTTTCCATTCACTTTTGCCATTAGTTCTTTTAATGTGTTCTCTAATTACATGGCCTGGCTCCACGAAGCTGCAACTTACAATCACTTTCAGCTCCATTTACAACACTTGTGTAAATACACTGCAGTGTTACAATGAAATCTGGTTCTCCACACTTGTCTTCTACTACAAAAGAATTCTTCTTCTGTTTCCATTCTACAGCCTTCCTGACTGAACATTTTTTCTCTTCTAGCTCATGCCTATAACCTCACTCCTACTCTTCCCACCTAACAGTTCCTTTTGAAACCTTCTACACCTTTACTCTTAGCTTCTTTGGACATGTTGATAGCAATTTACTCCAGTGAAAACTGTACATACACCTTTCCCCTTTGAAATGACCATTTGACCTTCCCATCTCAGATTTTCTGACAGTCTTTGTAAAGGTTCTCTAAGTGTCATCATCTCCCCTGATTCAGGTGCGAGTTCCTGAGTCATGTTCCTTCTCTAATCACTTCCAGTTGCCTCAATACCATCCTGTTTTGTTCTCAGTCTGTATTTATATGTTTTCCTTCCTCTATCCTGTCTTTTCTTATGGTGCTCCAGCTTTTCTCTTCACAGTACAGTCATGCTTCAGTCTTTCCTATCTTAATAAAAATTGCTTGTGTACCCTTGGCTTCATGTGCCCTTGCATGTTCTCTTTTCTTCGTTTCATTTCTGTGTAATTAAAAGTGTGATTTAGAACTCTGAAGGTCTCCTTTTCCTGATATATCTCACTTTCCTTCCCCTTTTTCCATCAGACCTATCCCACTGGAGTTACTAAAAGCTTTTCTCTCAGAAACAGCCAGGACTGTTGTTCAGGGCTTATTCTTGACACATCAATTACATTCATATTGAGTGTCAAACATAGTACACCTTACTAATGATACTCCTCATTCTTGGGCAATGATCGCAATAAATATCTGAAATTTTGTCATGTTTATTATCTTACCTTGTTTCAAATCTTTGAAATTCTTCTTAATGAACACATTGGTGATCCAATTCCCCTCTGCCATGCTGGCTAACACTGTTTCACAGTTTTCCTTGTGTACCATGTTAACCATTAATGTCTTTCATTCTGCTCTTGTGACAGTAACTGTCTTACTCTGGATCTGTAGCCCAGTCAGGTCTTGCTCCATAATTGCTGCTTTGAGGTACTACAGCAATAGTAATAACATTAATAGTAGACAGAATCCTATTGACATTCAGCACCATAATCAGCACCCTCAAAAATGCTTATAAATGGTGCAGAGAAATTATTGGCAGGAAGGTCAGATGATTCCTAGGTTGTTTAAATACCAGAAAACAAAATTAAATTCCTCTTAATGAGCATGGCTTCAGTCTGATTTTCTTGGATTAAAACAGATTAACCCACTAAACATAGCTTGAGATCCTGATTCAGTTATTTATTTTCCTGAAGCTAAAAGATGTTTAAGTCCTTCTTGTATTGATTCAGTCTTTTCATGTCAGTGTGACAAACGAGGATATAAGAAAAGAATTTGGCAAAGAAGGGGTTAGAGGACAGGCTTCAGCCACCTGATCTAAGTGTTCAATCAGAAGGATAATCAGGGATGGTGAGCTGACTCTCCTTTTTACACTAATAGAAGGGCATGTGGGCTGGACTGTTAAAAAACAAGTCTTTCAGAAGAGAACTTCCAAGAGACAAGGTTGGAAATGTGTTTTTCTCTGGTGTGTGGCCAAAGATTTTAGTGTGAATATTGAATTATGCAAGCTGTTATTTACGTGTGGCAATGGAAAAATCAAGACCTCCCTTACTCTTAGATTTTTCTGCTGCCCCATAAAGACACCAATATTTGCATATCTCTCAAAAGATATTCAAGCCTTGCATAAATGTGTGGCATCCTCTTTGAATCCTTTCTTTGAAGGGCTTCACACTTCATCTAGATCATCACTACATCTTTAAGAAAAAGTGCTCTTTCTGTCAAGCCCAGTAAAACCTTTACCAAAACAGTATTCTCTAACTGTATTTCTCATGCAGCTTCTCACCTGAGCCTCACTGACTACATACTAGCTTTGGATGCCCCCTGTTTCTTATACAGCCATCTCCTGTTCTTCTTAGTGGTTCTTCTTAGTGGTTGTCTTGTCAACAGGAGCTGTTTATTTCCCATCTCTCAACTATTTTAAATTTCTCAACAAGGCAATCTCACAGGCTGTCTTGACATGAGTGTCAAAGTATGATAATCTATCAAGCTTGTAATTTGCAAACCCCTGACCCAATATGTATTCACAGAATCATTTAGATTGCTGTGGCTGAAGTGTAGGACCCAGCACTTCACCTTGTTGAACTTCATGCCACTGGCCTTGGCCTGACCCCTAAGCAGGGTGTCCTGCTCTCCAGCAGATTGACACTCCCAACCAAGTTGGTTTCCTCTGCAAACTGACTGAGGGTACACTCGATCTCCTTGCCCAGATCATTGGTAAAAACGTTGTACAGATTTGGTGCAAACACTGAGCCCTTGCTACCCACTGCCAGCTGGATTTAACTCCACTCACCACCATTCTCTGGGCCTGGCCATCCACCTAGTCTTTTATTCGTGAAATTGCTATTCTGTGTCACCATCTATTTGCATTTTTGGTGTATGTTTTTGCTTTCTAAGCTAGAATAAGCCACAATTTTAGGGATGACCCAAGTGTTTGCATGGTTATTTCCAGATTTTTAATTTATGGCTGTTACAGTGTATGGATTATCAGAACATAAGGGGGGATGGATGTTTTTGTATATTAAAAATTTCTCTGTAGTCCCAGATCTCAGTGTGAGTGTAAGATTATGGAGATATTACCCATGTAACATAGGGAAAGTCAAAGAGAAATTCTACATTGAGAAGTTTCCACCATCAAATCTCCCAAGGCATATTTTCCTTGTATTTTGTCACTCAAATTTCTGCTTCCTTATTTTTTTTTTGAAGCTCACCAGAGAATCACTCAAAAGACTAGACATTAACCTCATCCAGGGCACTGAAGTATCCCTCTTGGCCTCTCATATGCATCTGGTTTTGCTTTTGGGAGGGTACAGACAGAAAACATCTCTTGTAAGAAAGGACTGACACATTTGTACCATTACAGGTGCATTCTTTTGGTGGCCTGCAGTTCACACAATCCCTTTGTTCCTTCAGTACAGGGAAGTTGTAGCTTTCAGTGTGCTACACTGCCAGCTAGACCCCTCCAAGAAAGACTTGGCTTTATCCATACATCCTTCAAAAATATAGGCTTTGGGCTAAATGGCAAAAGGATAATCACAGTCGCATAAGTAGTCACTAAAAACATCCTTGAATTTCTACAGAGCCTTTTCTGAAGAGAAAACCGTGACTCAATGTTTATGGTATTTCTTGGTAAGAAATTTTAGAAATCTGGAAGGTCGTGTAATCACAGAGTGGTGCAAATGTGAAGACTTGACAGAAGGAAAGCTGCCATTTCCATACATAGCATTTTGCCACTGAGACGGGGCTGTCTGGGGGTTGTACAGTTCTTGTACAGTCTCTAATATCCATGGTCTCCATCTCTAATGAACAATCCCTTCAGGCAATATTTAATTGGGTAGTACAGTAATTTTGTGATCAAGATATAAATTCATTACAGACTGGATTGTGACTGACAAACTCATTTCACCTGTGACCTAAACTGAATATGAACTCAACTCTTCCCAGGTAGGAAGCTCATGTACAAAATTGTTTTCAGCTCATTGCCAGGGTATTTAGAGTGCATGTTTTCAGTGGTTTAATCTGGGATTTAATCCTGAAACCAGTTAGTAGAAGAGATGGCCAAAATCAAGATATACAGATAAAGCTGTTTTATTTTTTAAATGGGATCACTTCACAGAATTTTAGTGTTACCGAAATAGTGTTTTTGATGGGAAAGACAAAATGATTAATTTTTGTTATAGCATTGAAATATATGAATGTAATATTTATCAGAAATATGTTTATATGTTATGTTCTTGACTATACTTTAAAAGCGCAAAAACTAAAATAAATGTTGCAGTGCTCACAACATGTGTGGTTTTTTGTATGTTTTACTCTTGATGACTGATTCGGTAGTTTTAAAAGATACTTTGCATAAAATGGAATACAGACAGCCCTAAAGGCAGATGTTGGTCAACTTCATTTTTAAAACAGATCCTTAAAAATTTACCACAGCTAGAAGAAAAGGGAATGGCTTTCTCAGACATTTTAATATGTTGAAATTAAGCAAAGTAAAAATTGCATTTGTGCTGTTCAGTTAATAACTTTTAATAATCATTTAAATTCTCTTTCTTTACAGAAATGAAGGACTCTTCGGCTTCGTGGCTGGGTGAACAAAGACCTTTCAAGAACATTTCTCTGCTCATCTGTAAGTTTATTGTCTTAATAGATATTCCCATTGATCACTGTTTGCTTTACATTTTTTCACTTAATATTTAAAATTGACATATATTTGAATACTTACCATTATATGGTCAGTGGAGCTATTCATTTAATAGGTCAAATAATCATTATATTTCACTAGGATGCTGGGGTTTAATTCATTTAACATTTTAATCTTCCATCAGTTTTTCCTTTAAGAGGATTTCAGTGCATATAGAGGATTTGTATAAATCTGTGCAGTAAATTTATTCTTTTAACAGTTTTATTCTTTCATCAGAAATTCATTTAAATGGATTCTACTATATATCACATTCACTGCCAGTGTGGCTTTAGGTCAGGCTGTAATTGATGCAAAAGCAATGAGGTATTAAAAGAGAAAGGAAATATCTGAAATTGGAAAGGGTTCAAAAAGTGTGCCATTGTAAGGCCATGACATTCCTCGGATATGATGCGGGACGGACTACTCATAAACCATTTTGGTCCATAGCCTGGTAGAGGTGCTAATTTCAGGTTTTGCTTAAGTCAGATCCTGTGCTAAGAGGGTAGTTGCCTTTAAAGCTTGAAGGTGTACATCAACACCTGAATCACCTATCCGGTTATAAATATGGTCCCCTCTATTGCGGTAAGTCTAGAAGTATCAAAACATAAAAATTTGGAGAAAATGCTTTTTCTTCTTCTTCAGTTTGTTTGTGCAATGCATTTGACATATTCAGGGTTTCAGGTGGGTTTTTCTGGGGATCATGTAGGCTGCCCTGTTGGTATGGGATGCACAAAGGAGCAACTGTAATACATGCCTTTTCCCAAGCTTTAAGGTAGATTGGTAATGACAAATACATACAGCATAAGGGTAGACTTTTAAAATTATTAAGCAAAGTTAATTTGACTGTAATTTTTTCATGACTTAGCTAAGGTGTTTCACTGTGGGTGGGAATTCATTCCTCGCTGCAGATCCAGCCCCACAGCTGCCTTTTAGTGACCTTGCTGACAAAAGCATCTTGGTTGTGGATGTGGGGAAGCCAAAGACAGTCCAAAATACATCTGGCTTATATGATACCTTCAGTGCTATTAACTGCAGGAGCTGATGGAACTTCACTCCTCTGGAAACCAAGGATATATGGGGTAGCTTATGGACCTCTAATAGTATTGGTGCATTCAAACAGTAAACAGAAGAAGAAAATAATTTTTCAAAACTAACAATACACAAAAAATAATTGCAAAATATCTGAGGAAAATTAAGGAAATCTGAGAAAAATGCCGGGGGGGTAGGCTCTGTAATGTTTATGTAGGTGTGTAAGAAGGACTGCATGTCTTTATCCAGTTAATGTCAATAATTTTACAAAAAAAATCCAATCAAATAAATAAATCTCTGGGGTTTTAATGGAAAAAACATGAACCTGGATCCTTTTTTTTTTTTTATTTCAAATGTATGGCCCATACAGTGTATCTTAATCAATTTGAAAATTGTTGCTTTGCTAGAAAGGCCAATGGTTGAAATGAAGGCTGGAATATAAGCAGCATTTTAGTGCTGATGAGGAGTGCCTGATTAGATCAATGAAGAAAAACATAATGAGGAGCCTGTTGAACATGTACTGTGCTTCTGGTTTTAATTCAGCAAATAACCAGCTACAAACATAAATGATTAACATGTAAAACTAAAATGTAATCTTTACTCAGAAATTGCAATTCTTGCACATAATTTTCTTTGGCTTTTTTTTTTCATGACGACCTTTTATATGGTATTGTGTAATTATTTCTTTTGTAATAACTTCATCTCAACCATGTCTTGGGGACCCAGGCTATGGCTCAGAGCACAGCCCATTTTAGGCTAATGGTTAAAAGAACAGTGAATATAAGGTTTAGTATTAGGAGAGGCACAGTGCCTAAATCTCCAGCTGTAGTGGGGCTGCAAGAGGGCTAGGAAGAGGAGCAATATCCTGCAGAACAATTTCTTTGCTGACAGTTCTTTTATCTGGGTGTTGGCTTTTGAGTGTGGGCCAAGTCTCAGCCCATCTTGGTGGTTGGGGTTAAGGCTAGGAGTGAGACAGTTTGCGCTTCCTTCACTCCACCTGATAATCAGTTTTTAATTTTCTTCTCTAAGAGAGCTCTGTATTTATAGGATACCCTTCCATCACATTTGAAGTTACACCCCTAGACTGGTGCAATGGCTTTGTATGGCAGTTATCTAGTTCCTTTGGCTTGCTGCAGTCAATTCACTTTTGACAACTAAGAAATTTGATTTTTGTAATGAGGTGTAAGTCACAGGAAAGGGTTGTCTGCAATGGACTTTAGCAGAGATAGGAGCAAGAGTGCAGTAGTTCATATCAAGAGGATTTTAGAATAGCTGCACAGTGAAGAGCATACTTTTTATGGAGAAGGAAAATTTAGAGAAATTTGGGACAGCCAGGTAATAATTACATGGCTTGGAGGTTTAAAAACTGCTGTTGTCTTGTTGTGGTCCATTGTGGTTCTGGTGTGGTACTTGGTTTGATATATGAGAATACCATGAAGCCTGGAAGATGACTGAGAACAGAAAGATGGGGTGAAGTGCAGCATGCCCAAAACAGCTGCAGTACACTGAGCTGCATATTTGTTAAATTGAATTATACCTTTAAATTAATTCAATTGAATGTGAGACGAATGAATTATACATCATTCTTGGTGAGGCTATAAATATGGCTTGATAGAACCTACTACCACAAATAGGAAAAGCCTACAGTAATGTATTTGCATGTTTACATATCACTCCCCTGTGGTGGATTAGCAAGCAGAAAGAAGTCTAAAACCACAGGGGGAAGGTTTAAATAGGATGATGCAGACATTAGTGAATGATTAACTGTAATTTCACAAAGGTAGAGGGTAAGCCGTTCATTTTGCAGAATCTCACAAATGTGTTTTGAACGATTAACTAAATTTGCTTGGCAAAAGTTTAATTAAGGCTGCCACCGATTAACCACAATTGTTTAACTCAGTGTATAGACTGGCTGCACACACTGTGTGGCAAACACAGCATTAATCGACGTGAAGGTGTTCAAGGGCTCTTGGGACTGTCTGTGCTGGCTACCCCTTTGACATCCCATCTCCAAAGGACAGAGGGAGTCACTCAGAGAACATTACACAGTTCTCCTGAAAGCCCTCTGGTAGTCTGAGGGACTCCTCGTAATAGAGTGCATATACATACAGAGTGTATGTACACAGCCGGCTCTGTGGGCCAGTGCATGAGTGAAGAGGGTCAAATCCCTGTCCCGCTTGGTGAAATGATGGATGCTGCCTTCAACACCCTTGGCATTTCTACAAAGCTGCAAAACCAGACAGGGTCTTGTGTCTGCAAGTGAGCTTAAGGCAGGGAATGAATGGAGCTCTTTTGTATTCTTCTTTGCTCCTGCTTCCTCCAACACCCTCGCCCTCCTCTTTCTTCTTGTTGCTCTTGCTCATTATAAGCCTGAAAGTAATCTGTCCCTGGCTGGTTACAGCAATATTTTCAAATGCTCCTTGCTGTCTTTTATGGGTAATACTATTTTGGCACAATTGGACACACTCATGAGAACAAGTGACAACTGTGTCTTTTAATTGCTTTTTTTAACTTGTCAGAAGGAGAAAAAAAAGACTAGTGCTCTTAATAATAATGCATGACTAGACCTGATTAGGAAATAAGTATTTCCTGGAAAGCATTTTGTGAGGAAGCACAAACTTTCCCTTAAAAAAAGAACAAGGAGTTCTTTTCATAGTTTTATCACAACCTCCTTACCTGTCTTTTTACTCCATTGTTAAACATTTTTAAACATAATCATGTCATAGATTGTGGTTTCACAATGAGGCTGTTGTTGTCTTTATCCCAAGCTTCAGTGAAGAGGTGTTGATTGTCAGGTAATGGCAGATCAGGTGAATCTCTCTGATGGCTACTGAATGCAGCTCTTCCTTCTAAACAGCTCCATGAATGTTATTATAATATTAGTAGGAAATATGATACATTTCCATGGTTGACATAGCAACATTTAAGTTAAAGACTGTTTATTATTAATGTTCTTCATGATGAAGAAGACCTCTGCAATGCAGGCAGGATTTCTGTGGCTCCACAAGACTTGACAAAGATGTCTTACAGAAAGAGATCCTCCTGTAACTGCACCCCCTCTGATTCTATGCCTGAATCATGCAGCTTACTAGTGTTCCGTCCATTGGCTTGATGCTTCTCAGCATACTTTGAGTATGAACATAACTAGTATTTTATTTTTATCCCATATTGTGATGTTTGCAGAGTCATAATGTTATTCAAGCAGTAACTTTGCATGTTTCAGAAATTCCAGCATTACTTCATTAACAGTTTCTATGAATGGTCAGTTCCAAAAATATCTGTTACCTTGTTTACAGTGATTTTCAAGCTTACACACAAATTCACTAAAAGGCAAACTCATTTTATTGTTCCATTAAGAAAGCCATATGTCTTGCTCTATATTTATACCCAAGGCTTAAAGTTAATTTCTACCATACCAAGTATGGTA
This sequence comes from Anabacerthia variegaticeps, assembly GCA_035583185.1. Lineage (NCBI taxonomy): Eukaryota > Metazoa > Chordata > Aves > Passeriformes > Furnariidae > Anabacerthia > Anabacerthia variegaticeps. The sequence goes on along the minus strand of JAWWEW010000001.1, from coordinate 10,931,724 downwards.
TTTCTATTCTTCTATCAGCAAGTTATAAAAAATAGCTAATTTTTAGCCTCCTTGCTTTCTGTTTGTGTACCTCTAAATCATTACTGCATACAGCAGTACAAATAACAACAAATAGTCACAAAAACTTAATTAATGGATTCCAGTCTTTTTTTTTTTTTTTTTTTAATCTTTGGATCAGGTTATTAAGAGAGTTCATATGAATCTGCTTCCATGCTTTGTTTGGCCTTTGAATATTCATAAATAATTAGCCTCTTCTGTCAGAGTCTAAAATAAAGGACTAATGATGTCAGGACAGCTTGCTTTGACATTTATGAAATATGCTATGATCTACCTGTAACTGATTGTAGGGGTAGCTGGAAGAGCATATTTTTAGATGGCTTCTTTCTCTGTTATCAGAAAATCTGTCAGCCTTAGCTGGAAGGCTTTAGCAGTTCCCCTACCTCAAGGAGGCCTCTACATGTCATGCCCTTGAGAAGCATCTGTTGTTTAATTTTGTGAACTGATGTTCAGGTTAAACTGCAGAAGATTAGCGAGGTCCTCCTTCTCTTTTTGTTCCCCCTCCTGTTCTTCTGAGCCCCCTGGGGTGTGGAAGGAGCTGATTGCTGTCTCTGGAAAGGCAGAGGTCACAGCCTGTCATCTGGGTTCCCAAGGAGGGCATTGGGACCAGGGTGAGGAGAGAAGCCAGGGGGAGGCAGGTTGTTGTCACCAGTTCCCCCTATTCTCCGACCTTCTCAGGCTCAAGGTAACCCATTCTCTTGCCTCCTGAGACATCAGCTTTGAAGTGAGCTTTCCTTCCCTCCCAGAGGCAGGGTTTAGACACCTCCCAGCTTCTCCTACATGTTCTCTTGGATTACTGTCTTTATTGATAACATCACTCTAGGTCCCCAAAGGGGCAAACTTAAGATCACATGAATGACTTACATTCAGGTATTTCTATTTTTCAAGAGCTTTCTGAAACTTCCATCTTTACAGTAGCATAGCTGTGCCACTTCACTATTCTTTCAACAATATGCAACTACAATTTATCCACAATGGATAGTTTTTCAATTTTCGTCACTACCTAGCTGCCTTCAAGTCCACGTGTCACTTCTCCCACTGATGAGCACAAATCCAGACTTGCCCACTCAGGTGCTCTTTGCTCAACCCCCAGGCCACACCGCACCAAAGGGCAGAATAATGTGGGTTGGGTGATGAAGATGAGACCTTGTTCTTTTGCCATTCCAGCAGCCAGCATTCGGTAAAGAGCTAAAGAAAATATAATGAACAGGAGGAGATTCTTATTGGCGTATGCCAGGTGAAGTGGCCTTTCAGGTTACCCTCTGCAGACCTGCACCACCTGCCAGCACAGAAAAACCCACAGACCCTTTTCTCCACCAGGAGATTCACCTCAGATTTGACAGCTTGGAAGTCTTAGAAACAATTAAGAGGTCTCAAGAGAAAGTGCTGGGTAGCCATAATCTGGTTGTGAGATGACAGATGTTTGCTTAGCTGGCTTTAGGTCACCAGGTGGAATGGCTTCTATTCTTCAGGTTAGTCCCAGGACATTGGATAAGTAGTAAGATGTTGTTTTGAAATTCACAGTAACAAAGGGTTACAGAGCTACTCTTTCTCTGTCAGAGAGTTTTGATGATTTGTAGCTGTCTGCTTTAAATGCTGCACTGTGGCTGCAGATTCTTCAAAGTATCTGCTGCTTCTTGTAAGTATAATCTCAGTTTTGTGAAGGTTTAACATGAACCAGCTGTTCCACGACCATATGGTGACCTGAGCAAGACACTGGACTGACTGGATTTCTGTAGTTTTACAGAATGTAGGTTTTTATGTTGATATAGAAAAATGCAAGATAGAGAAGTTTATTACATCTCTCTCTCTGCATTCACTGCTACTCTTGGGGCAGCTGCTTATGCTCAGCCTCTGAACTGAGTTAGTCAATTTACTCCAACAGATACTAAATCAGATCCTTTATCCTTAATGGTTAGACAGCAGCAAAAGGCACATCTGATCAAATGTAGAGAAATCCTACACAAAACTTAAGCTTCCCACACAGAGAAAGAAATGAGCCCTAACTGTGACTGAGCAGGCTAATGGCAAAACTGTACCAAGTAAAATCATTCTGCAAAATGAAAGCAGGATCAAAGACATTAGGCACAGGCAATAACATATTTAAGGTGCAATAAAAAGAGTGCCTCAAGCCATATTTGTCAGCAACTATTCCTGCATAAAGGATGTCTTGTAATTAACAAAAGATTATAATTGAGCTAAATCTTAACACTTTGCATTGCAGATTTTCTGTAAACAAAGTAATTTGTCTGGATTAACTCTATATTCCAAGTAACCTTTATAAAGGTCTACTTCACTGAAAACTACCATCCATCTCTTAAATTCAACAGTTTTATCTGACCTGGCTTCCTTAAACATTTTTTTTCCAAAGATTAAAAAATACACTGTGGAATAAAATTATCTCAGTTTTGAAAATATGAAATTGCATCTGAAGCAGTGCTTCAGTATGTAGTAATTTACTATGGTAGCTCAAAAGCACAGATGGGAGAGTATAGAAAGAGGATTAAGCTGCTTTCCATATCCTAAACTTTATCAGGGATAACACAGAAAACTGTGTCATTCATTACTGCCTGGGGAGTTCTTAAGTGTTAACAATTTATCCAGCTGATACATTAGAAAAGCTAGGAAGTATTTTTTTTTTTTCATTAGCTATAACAGAGTGCAACTAAAATGAAAGTCAAAGTTGCATTGCAAGAGTTTTATTCACATGCCAAACAGAGGAAATTAATTGGTTCACCTGGAAATATTGATCATAGTACGTCTAAGCCAAAATCTAAGTGCATGGACTCAAGAAATGCACTGCTGTAAAATTTATTATCCTCAGTCTTTATTTTTAAAAAGGTTCTTTTTGCTACATTAAAAATAAGAAATAATGAGACACTGTTTGTGACACTTCATGTCAGGCAAGGTTTGCGTTCATATACCATACTTCACATCACAAAACCAAAATGGTTTGGAATTAAGTTCAGAACCTATTAAAATCAGAAGAAATACCCTCATTAACATTTAGCAGACTCTGGATCAGACCTATCCAAAGATTCAGCTGATAATACCAACACATGCAAGAGATTACAACCAAAGTCTTGTTATCCCTTGTAATTATATCCCCCTCGTGTTTGTTTTCACTTGGATGCTTTGGCAATTCTACTAAACACTTCCGTTTAAGCTGTGCACTTGGATTTAGCAGAGCTTTATGACTGCATTAGTATTGCAAAGATTTCTGAGTTTCTACAAATCCAAAGTTGCAATGCTCAAGTGGCAAGTATACTGTGGTTTTCTGCAAAGATAACATTACATAGTTCTTCTGTAAAAACCCATTAATACAACATGTATTTTTATCAGAAAGGGAAAAACAAAAAGAAGGATCTACACTTGCAGGTTTTCTAGACTTTATCATAAAATGGTTTATGGAATCCAGTGTTTACATATATGCATAGCATTCTCTGCCTCAAGAGTATGCATTTGATCCTGAAAGTGGTAAGTTGATTAAAAACTGTTCCATAAGATTTCTCTGTCAAATTCAGTAGGACTTCTGCATGAATGACTGGAACTCTCAGGCAGCTTCACTGAATCTCTTTGTTACATGGTATTTTTGTCCCAGTTTGCACTGAAAATGTTTGTGACGGTTCTGTTTCTGATCTCCTAGCTTTTGTTCTGTTCATTGGTGCTTTCACTGGCTTTTTTTGTAGGCTGGACTCTATTTTATCTTCCACTGCTACGATTAGTATAAAATCGACAGGTAACATGTAAGTGTAGGACACCTTTCGAAAATGGGAAAACATCTCTGGAGTGCTTTCAACCCCATGGGCAGACATACTGCTCAGTGTACTGAGGTGTTTGTTCAAGATGGATGAGTATCCCATCTCCAACTGTGACTGAAATTGTTATTACTCATATTCAGAAATACAATTCCAGCCCCCATATTGTGGTTTTTTTTTCTTTTTGGCCATCTAATCCCTTAATAATATATTATGTCTCACTTGCTCTATGGAAGATAAATGATATGTCATCTTTAAGTGTAAACTGTCACCCAGCAAAGCTGTGGCTATGGCTGATAGCACTTGTAGCAGTAGAAGTTTCCAGTTCTGGTCTAGGACATGGGCACACACATTTATCCTCTCCTATTTTCACATAGTGTCATCATTCTCTCTCAGCTAAGATTCCCTGTATCCACTCAGTCCAACTGGGTTTTTCCAGCAGAGCACTGTTGACAAAACAGACTGAGTTCGCTGTGGTTAATGCCACACACAGCAGCAGGCTCCTAGCAATCAGCTCATTCCATTTGGCTTTGCCACTGCCTTTATGAAATAGCTCCTTCCTCAGCCACAGAGCTTCTCTGCTGTAAATTCCCAGAGACTGGAAGAAGGAGGTAAGCAGTGAGCAGAGGGAGTACAAACATGCAGGCCAGCCTTTTTCCCTCTGAAGGTCACACACTAGAGGTAAGAAAGAAAGTAAAAGACTGGCAGTTGTACTACATATATTGCACATTTTACAAACTAACTGCAGAATTAAACTGTTTCCAGTTTCATCCTGAGGATTAGCAAGTATCTTTTCTGGATGCTCAGTACAGAAATCTACAACTCTGGTCTGTGGTTCAGATTTCTGTCTTCTGCAGACTTCTTACCTAAGCACCCATAGCCAGTCCTCAAAAACATTTTATTTTACTTGCTGCAACAGTTTTAATTTCTGCCCCAGTGAGCTAAAATAATATTTAATGTTTATTGGAGCTGTGACTGGGGAATCCAATTGTATTCTTGCTCAAGTGACTGCTCTAGCAACCAGACCAAAGAGTCATGTGCAAACACATGCACACACATACACACCTCTCCTTAGCTCAACTGGTATATCATTAATTTGTATAATGCAGAGCAGCTGATTCAAGGTTCTGGAGAAGAAGAAGTCTCTCACCTGATGGTTGGAGAAATCACATAGAAGAGGAGAACAAAAAACAAGAAGGAAATTTGAGCCCTAGTGAGAAAGGGTACTGACATTGCTGGACTGTGACTAGCGGGCTGCCAGGTAAGAGGCAGCAGAAGGGGCAAGTCCTGTCCACTCCTCTACCCTTATTCTCTACAAAGCTTCATTGGATAAGTTTTCTCTGAGGAAAGCAAGCAGATTAATCACAGAGGTAACATAGGAACATGAATACATATATTATAGATCCTGATTTAGCTTAAATGTAGGGTAGCTGTCTAGCTGCTAAATATTGCCAAGAATTCTACAGTATGTGAATTTCTTCACAGACAGACTTTACATTTCTAAGTATCATTAAGCTATATATTTGGAAATCAGTGTTTTAGCTTCAGACGCCCCATCATCAGCAACTGGTAGAATGACATGTATATGATTATGCTTTTTGGTGATACACACAATAAGCTCAGCGGTATGATAACATTGGTAGAGTCCCACATTCCTTGTCATAGGGATGCTGAAAGGATAACAGTGCAAAAGATTGTTAAGTTTCAGATCTGATAACAGTGGTACCATGTGAGTGCCCAAGATGAAGGTGGGAAGGTATGGCCAGCAGAGCCATTTTGCAGTTCCACCTACACACAATACAGGGTAAAACTTCTAGACGTTTGGATCACTAAACCTATACATGTGTGATTCACTAAGCTATTCCTGGTGGATATTTGGAGTGTATTCATGAACAGTGTTTTCTGTATACAGCAGTGGTTTTCTTTCTGTGTTATTAAGTTAACATGGTTTTGAACTACATGTGGATTCAATAGAGTTAGAGTAAATCATGGCTGTTCCATGGTTATCCAGGATAAAAACCCCAGTCATCTATTCCATTGAATCCTACTTTGAAGAGCTTGAATGAAATAAGAGCAGGGGGAGTCACAGGGGGCTGTGTCACTCTTTGATGTACAAGTCTTTGAACTGTATAACTGTGTCTGTTGTCTGTGTCCTTTTTGTGGATTGCTGGATGCCAGTTTTCTTCAAGAGCTGTCCTGTGTGTTCATATTCTCATAAATTAAAAGAAGTTAGACTATCTGGGTAGAAGTTCCTATTCAAATACAGAAATACTGCCTTGCAGTTTCCTCTGTCTCCCCTCTCAACCCATCTATAATTCATTAGGATGATATTAATTGTCCTGTTAAAAGACTCTGTTCCGTTTAAAGTAGAACAACACCAAAATTTCCTCAACAGCAGGTTTTGGTTTGGTTTGGTTTGGTTTGGTTTTTATTTCAATTTTGGTTGTTGGGGTTTGGTGTGGGGTTTTTTCCCCCTTCTACATTTTTCCCCCCATGTATGTTCCAATTTACACGTTATCCATCATAGGCTTTTGGTCAGTTGCCTGAAGTAATCATGTTCTGCTAAATCAGGGCAGGAGGGCAAGAAAGGTTACCTACTCAACCTTTAATAAAGCCTCTGGAACTGCCAACTCGAAGCATCTTGTTTAACTAGAATGGATTTAAATGAATGATAATATCCAGTTACTAGCTCTGAGAAAATTTGGCCATCTGAGGTACAATGAGGATTCAGCTACAGCTAGCAAGGCTGTTCCCCACAGAAATGAATATGTGCTGGTATGCTGCCAAGATTATTCTAGGGCTGCAGATGGCATCTACAGTTCCCACTGTATAAGCCTGGGTTTAATGCGACTGGTGCAGACAGTGTGTAGCTGATGCAGTTTTTTTTACAGAGACATGATAATCAAATTTAAATTTTCTTTTCCCTAAATATTTTAGAACACACTGATGCACCGTGTGTTGTTCCTACAACACGTCCTGAAAGCAGTGTACTGACTTCTTCCCCTTAACATGAGCCTCTTGTGCATATTTGATTACCTTAATAAAAGCCAGTAATTGTGGGTACAGACGGGTCATATTTTGCAGGTGCATAAAGGCATGAGTTGCAACAGGGCATGAGAACTGCCACTTTTTTTAAAGGGGCCCTAAAAGGCAAATACAGTTTGTCTCTCACATGGCATAATATGTTTGTAGAAGTGATGGAAAGTGCTATAACACAGGGAGAGGCAGTAAGAAAGTGTAGCAGGGTCATGGATAGTCAAAAATGAGGGCACTCTGAGCTGGAGGCTCTGCAATTACATGTAGAGGGATGTTAGCTCCAATTGCCACTGTGTCAGTGGCTGTATTCTTGCCTCTATAAAATAACAGTTGTAAAGATTAGCTGCATGGGTGTAACTACTTGGTGACACTGGATGAGCTGGCACAGCCCAGATGAGAAACATGAAGTTTAGCTAATGTCTACCAGCTAAGGGTCTACTCAGAGTGACTTCAAATACTATCAATGGTCTGTCCAAACAGTGTGGAACTGTTAAGCTATGTAAAACAGCAAGGAGGGAAGAAGTGCTCTCTGTCACAGCATCTATTTCTTGCTGAAATATGAACTAATTTATGTGGTTAGTTCCAGCTCAAGACTGTATTTGCAGCCCTTAAATGTTCAGACCATTGTCTTTTAAGCAGATTTCCTGAGTGCATTGGTGCTCACACTTCAGAAGTGGTCTAAATATTAGAACCTCATTGTATTTTACTAAGTAGAGATTGAAACTTAAGCTGTAGAGTGTTAGAGAAAAGGTTTATTTGACACAACAGCAATTGTATAGTCTTTAATTCATAACTGACATGGATTACTGGTCTTCTCAGGTTGTATAAAAGATTCATATTTTTTTTATCAGAAAGCTGGTTTTAAAAATCTCTTGGATCTAATTTAGAAGTCGTGTGGTCAAAATGTGGTGCTTGTGCAGCAGAATTTATTTGGAATTACTTATAAAAGAAGAGACTGCAGACAGCAGGCACATATCTAAATCAGCTAAGGAGATATGTGAGAAACCGATTGTGGAATTTCTGAGTTCTTGATTTTCAAAAGGGTGAATCTCGCACAAACCTGATAAGAAAATTAAAACATGAGCTGGGACCTCACAAATGTAATTGTTAGGTTTCATTTTTTTTATCCTAGGTGTTACTGCAGTGCCACTCTCTGCCAGTGAGTTACTCCTGACTTATTTGAAAGTGAGAGCACCCACAGAGCCAGAGTGTCAGGGTAGATTCCTGGGGACAGAAGCATATCTTTAATCTGGTGTTGTGACTACAAATATAGGCAGATGCAAGTCAGAATTGGCTGCCTAGGAACCAGAGCCATCCCAGAAAACTGCAGAAATGATGATGGTATGGACAAAATAGTACATTGTGCTCAGAAGCTACTCATCAAGGTGCAGGGGTGGGCTGCCTGAGCCAGCTGGCTCCTTCTGTTTCACTTGGAGCATGGTGCTGTCGGAAGCCATCTGTGGGTGTCTCCTGGAGGTAAACAGATGCTTGGGAACAGGAGTAGGTACCCACAGGCAGTGGGTGCAAGTTGGGATAGAAAGATTGTCCTGGAATCATAGAATCACAGAGAAGTTTGGGTTGGAGGGGACCTTAAAGATCATCTCCTTCCAACCCCCTACCATAGGCAGTGACACCTTCCACTACATCACGTTGCTCAGAGCCCCCATCCAACCTGGCCTTGAACACTGCCAGGGATGGGGTACCCATGACTTGCCTGGGCAACCTATTCTGTGGTCTTGCCATGCTCACAATAGTTTCTTTCCTGTATCTAATCTAAACCTATACTCCTTCAGTTTAACACCATTCCCCCTTGTCCTACCAATGCATGCCCTTGGAAAAGGTCCTTCTCTGGTGTTCCCGTTGGCCCATTTAGGTACTGGAAGGCTGCTATAACGTCTCTGTGGAACCTTCTCTTTTCCAGGCTGAACACATCCATTCTTTCAAGCTGTCTTCATAGAAGAGGTGTTCCAACCCTCTGATTATCTTTGTGGCCTCCTCTGGACCTGATTCAACGGGTCCACATCCTTTTGATGTTGGGCACCCCAGAGCTGGAGGCAGAGCTCCAGGTGGGGTCTCACCAGAGCAGAGCAGAGGGGCAGAATCCCCTCCCTGCCCTGCTGCCCACACTGCTCTGGATGCAGTCCAGGACACGAGGGGTGTCTGGGCTCCCAGTGCACATGGCTGGGGCATGTCCAGCCTCTCACCCTCCAGCACCTGCAAGACCTTCTCCTCAGGACTGCTCTTGGCCCATTCTCCTCTCAGCCTGTCTTTGTGCTTGGAATTGCCCCGACCCAGGTGCAGGACATTGAACTTGGTCTTGTTGAACTTCATGAGGTTTGCATCAGTCCACCTCTCAAGCCCGTCAAGGTTCCTCTGGATGGCATCCCTTTCCACCAGTGTGCCCACTGCTCCACACAGCTTGGTGTTGCCAGCAAATTTGGTGAGAGCAATCTCAATCCCACTGTCCTGTCGCCAACAAAGATGTGTAGTCAGGCTATATGCAACATAACTTATAAAATGGTGGAGGAACTCTGAATTAAATTGCCAGAAATGCTCAGATCAATAGATGGATTCCTTTTGGCTTCATTTAGCTTTGGATCACGCTCTCAAGGAAGAAATAGATGACTAAAGTCCTTAACCTGAATTCTCATAGACAGAAGTGGAGAGGCAATCTTTCTTGCAGAGTGGATTGGAAAACCTCTGCTAGCCTTTCGAAATTCTGTTCTAAATGCTCACACAAGGCCTAGGTGACTACAGACTTAGAGGGTAGCACTGATTGTTTAGAGCTGTTTCCAGCAGAATGTGCTTAATAAGACTGTCATCTTGATATTAAAAAAAGAAGCCATCAAAGTAAAAGGGAAGTGGGGTGATGGGAAACTAAATGTTTGCAAAACAGGCTGGTTCTTTGAATTTCCCAATCCATTACATAACAAAAATGCATGAACTGTGTGATTAAGAATACTAAGTAGTAAGTACAGAAATCAATTCTGTTTAGTGAGGATTCAAATCCCCTTGAGGCTTTAAAATGTTTTTTAAAGTCTAAGGAGCTGGGGGGGGTGACATCTTTTCTATAAATGCATAGAATTACTAAGCACAGGGGATTTATTTAACCAGGAAACTTACATTACTGAGATTAGACATCTCGTTTTCAAGGTGCTCCGGGAAGATAATGACTCCTATACCCATAATTCACTGTAGACATCAGTTTTGTCTGATAATACATAAATTGACCTGATGATAGAATTTAGCAGTTTTCACTCTAAATAGCAGTATAGTGCTAGATAGCAATAAAGAATGTGTGAGCCTGATTCATTGAGTTTCAGTAAATTATAGAGCAGAGGATTTGACCCTCCTTTTCAGGAAATAAACATTTCTCTCTAATAGAGAAATGCAGTTTTTCCTTTGCTTAGAATATAAATGCCCTGAGAAACAAACAAAAAAACCAAAAACCAACCAAACAAACAAAAAAACAAAACCAAAAATCTTTGGGACAAGGAAAAGAAAAATGTGATTATTTATCCCAAAAAGAATCTTAGCTTCAAGGCATAGCTGAATGTTATAATGAATCATATGGAAAACACCATGGGCTTTTATGATGCTGTGTTTAAATGTGATCAGTTAGAAGGAGAAGGTGTGTGAAATTCTGATTGCAGAGAATTTTAATGGAATTTTGCCAGTGATTTTAATAGACTCAGAGCTTCCCTTGGATTCTGGAAATTATGAAAGCCTCTCACTTGCCTGTTTGATTTTGAGTTAGAGAATATTGGCTCTTCTTGTCTTTATTTGCTTGATTTTCTGTGCTGAAGTAAATTTTATAGCTATTTACATTGAGTGAGTTTAAAATAATCTCCAACTGAGCTAAACTCTGTTGAAAATCCTTGTTGCAGAGGTGTAAAAACTGCTGTGTTGAATTGATCACTGCTTCTGTAAAATTGTCTTTTCAAAGGAGGAATAGAATATTGCAATTTGGCAGGGTTGAGTGGGGTTGTGAAGCTTTTTCCTTACCAATTTTTAATTAGCTGCTGAATGTAAAAGGAGGAAATGAAGAAGCTGTCTCTAAATTGAAGGAGATTCTAAAAGAAAAAAAAAAATCAATACCATTTAAGGAATCCGATTTTTAGTTGGTACTTCATGGGTCCCTTCCAAACTATTAAGTAGATGTAATTTAGAGGCACTGATTGGAACGCCTGATTCAGGAATATCAAATGTTAGTAGCTCTGCCTTAGAGACTCTATTGTGTTTGTGGTCTGAAGCAGAGCTTTTTACCATTTGGAGTGTCTTTGGGGAATGTTCATGACAAGAAATGTTAAATTGTCTTATAGCAGCAGTCTTCTGGGTTCTCATAGAGACCTCGGTGGTGGGTTGTGGATCAGCAAGGACAGCATTCTTCACAGCACTGCTTTGTCACCTGTCTACTGGAAGTGAACAGAAGGAGGTGAAACGAGGCCAGAGTTTATCTGCTGTGCCACCTACATGGTTGCCTTCATGTGTTAGGGGATATTTGGTGTACTGAGTAGGCTTTTGCTCAAAGTTTTCCTTTCCAAAGAAATGGGAGTGTCAGAGGAAGCCTCTGACTTGATTTCTGAATCCCCCAGTTTCCTCCAGGATAGCCTGTGGAGCATAGTAGCAATGCACTATGTTTACCTTGGAATGATGATAAAGTAACAATTCAGCCTTTTATTTGCTGTGAATAGAGAAATGTGACCACTTAGCATATGATTATTTATATGTTTAACACTCATATCAGGCAGTAGCATTGTTGCTCTTAGTTTTAAATTTGTAAGATGTTCAGGTGACAGATAAAGGATGATCAGAAGAGATGTACATTTTAATTAAAGACAGATATGCTGTAAGAGGAATAAAGGAAGGAGGAAGAAAATAGGACTACATACTAGTTCTAAATTTGCTGAAATGTGTCCAAGTCAACAACGACTAATATATTATATTTCCTTTGCAATATGTACACATTTCTCCATTTTTTCTTCCTTTTTTTTTCTTTGGTTTTTTTTACATTCTAAGGTGTAGAGCCCAAGCATATAGAAATCATGTAGCAGTGAAGAAAAATAATTAAATGCTAACACTGCTGCAAGATTAAGCTTGGAGATGAAGGTTCAAATGTTTCCCATTTGATAAAACTGATTCTTGCCCCCTCATGATAGTGTGGGTTTGCTGTTCTGTTATGCCACTGCTGCAGCAAAGTGCTCTATTTATACCAAATAAAGTGTACATAGATGTCACAACACTGATGTTACCTTCAAATCTGTCCTGCTTAGTTACTGTTTTTTAATTATTTTCATATCAATTATTTTGATATCAAGAGGCATTATAAATTCTTGTTGAGTATTTTATTTATATTATTCGACCTGATCAACCAATCCTAAGATGTTGCCTCTTTTTTTAATTGTTATAGTAGGTTTCCTCACAGTTCATAATTTATCCATTAGTCTAGGACTGGAACCTGCTGGGTAATGTCATCTACAGTTTAGGCCTATCAACAAACTTGACCCTTACAGAAGGCTGTATCAGTGAGTAGTAGATGTCTAAAAAGTTGCCATTTCATAAAGAGAGTCCTGACACTGACAGTATTCAAAAACATATAACAGATTTGCAGTATTTACTCTCAGGGTGGCTTGTACCCAGAATATCTGCAGCAGTACTTTGGGATCCCACTTGAAGTCTTCACTGAAAGCTATTTCTTGCAAATCTATTGGGCCAGCAGAATGGAAATCAAAGGGGGTTAAATTTCTGTTTCTCGAGATATTTGAACTCAGTAGTTTAAATCTTACTGGAATACCTGTCACCAAATACTGTCATCATAATGCCTTCTTTATAGACACAGAGAGCTAATACAGCTGGAAGCAGGTGGAGGAATGCACCAGGATGAGGAATGAGCAACTGAGTGCTGGGGGTCTGCTTTTTGGAGAATGAAAGAAGTCAAACTGGTAATCTGGGCCATGCACTTTGGAGGCACATCCAGAGTCCAACCCAGAATGACACCCAGCTTCAATCCCCAGCTGTGTATTTGTGAAAAGCCTGTCTCTGGTTTTCACATTTTACTCCAGTGGAATTGTGAGATTTGAAGCCTGATGTGATGACTTGCACCTGTCTAAGTGGTGAAGCAGGAACAACTGAAACAAGAGTTGGCCCAATGCCCTAGAAGGTTTCCACATGAGCATTTCTCTGTCTTGTACAGCTCTGCATTTTTGCCTTCCTACCACAGTTGCTCTCCATACATGTGTATCTGTAGCTTTAGATACAGACTTCTTTTTGTAGTTTAATTTTTCTTCTTGAACTATTCTCTTTTCTGCATGTGTACAAATACAGGCAAAATGAAAATTTAATCGCTCAGGGTAAGGTCTGCACTTGCTTGGTTACTCTTACCTTGAGGATCGGTGGTTTAACATTAAGAAACTTCCTCCTAAAGGTTTTTAATACGCATAGCCAAATCACCTCAAAAGCTACAACCTAAAATCAAGAGATTAAATCGGTCTGAATGAAAGACACATTTCCCTGAGTTACTTACTGTCATTTTACTAGTTCTTCAGTTCTTCTGGAGTTTTCCAGACAGTTATTACTGTAAATAGTCATTAAAGAAGAGAAAAAAAACAAGTCACTCTTTGTAGCTGGGAAAGGGTGTTTTTGATCATTACTTTCATAGTACTTTGCATATGAGGTTTGTACTCTTAGTGAAGTTTTTCCAGCTGGAGAACCTGAGGCACAGGAAGAATAAGAACTTGCTCCCTTGTGAGGAAACTAGCAAGTGAGCCATAAAGCAAATGCAAGCCCATCTGTGGCAAGCTAGGTCTCTCAAATATCTATTTTTGTGTAATCACATTAGGGAAGTGTCACTAGGTGGTAATTGACAAAATCTGTTACTGTTCCTCAAGTTTATATGAGGAGTAAATGAGAAGTCTCTCATTAATTTGCTTCTAAACTATAACATTTGTCATGAAGCTCTTCATAACCAGACCTACTTTTCTAATATGTGAAACCAGTCAGAAATTAGACATGGAAAGGAAGCCTGGGAAAAGCATTCAAAAATACTTTTATATAATTCACAGCAAATTGGAAAAGTGCAAATTAAAGATCTTTTCCTTTTAAAAATCTTGACTCTTATCTGTCCTCTGGTGTTTGTCTGTTTGTATGAGCCTTGTTTGGGTCTTGCTCAGCATAGAAACTAACTTATGTTAAAATGTACTTATTCTGACAAAGTACAGACATTTCAAATTCACTGGGATGATGATTCAGACTGCAAAATTACCAGAATAAACTGAAATAGTCAGAAGTATGAGAGATGAATGAGGAGCCTGTCATTTACAAATATGAAGCTCTGGGCCCAAAGAAAGGAAATCAAGATCTTGGTCAAAAAAAGAACACTGCCTCTCCATTTGTAGTGAATTTCAGCTTATCTCTTTGTTACCAACTGCTGCTTGTTCATCTAAGCAAATTTCCTAGCATTCACATAAAAGCTATGGGAAATTAATCATAGGCAATATTATTCCCAAACTAGTCTGATTTCAGGTATTTTATAATGTGAAAAAACCCCCAAACCCACCTGAGAATCACAGTGATTTCAGCACTAATTTTTGTCAGACAGTTCTACTCCACTGTATGTGATGGAATTTTCCTGATTTGTACCAGGTAACAACATCAGCTACTGTTTTTCTCTACAACGGCTTATCCCTTGTTTGTCTGTCTGTATACATTATGATAATACCAGCCCATGGATCAGCTTTGACCACTCCCAATTTTTTATTTTCCAGATTTGCCATATTTTCTAATAGCAAAATTGGTTTAGTCCTCATCTTCATCATCAAGTGGTCTACATGTCAGGCACCAGTTTGGTAACTATTTAGTGTACAGGCCCAGAGTGTGAGGTTTTTGGTTGGTTGGTTAGTTAGTTGTAGGGTTTTTAATAATTTGGTTGTGGCTCACAGGTTTTGGTTTTTTTTCCCAAGGTCCCCAAGTGAGATACTTACATTTAAAATGTAATCAATAATAATTACTGAATTTTGTAAATTAATTCAAGCGTATAAGAAACCAGCATTTTGTGAGAGTTTCTGTGTCTTTTGATAATCTGAGTAAACTGAGAAGATTTTCCCTGGATTTAGTTGTGTGTTTCAGGGGTCTCAGGCAGAAAGAGCTTTATTTCTGTTGGATGGCAAACTTTAATGGAAACAGTAGCCTGCAAGAGAGCATTTTCTAAGTTCATGAAAATCATTCAGACCATGCTTATGTTTTGTTAGTAAACACTGTTCTTTAATTCAGAAAACAGTTTGTACTGGCCTGGGGAAGCCTGTCTCATTTGATAATGGGCTCTGAATCCAGTGGATTATTGCAGGGATTTTATCTTGCAGTAATCTCCAGGGGGAAATGTACAAACAGCTGGGAGAGCAAGAAGGAGCTGCACTGTGCGGCGGGAGTTTGTGGAGCGGAGTTTTAGGGTGCTGGAGTGGATCTCAACACCAACATGAATCTTTTCTGTTTTTCTCTGGTAAGTGTACACACACGTGTTTTTATTTAGTGGATTACTGAGTTCATAAACTGAACTGGTGGGTGTGTTTGGATGGAAAAGTAATGAAGGTTTTATAATGTGAACTGTGCAAGGGTTGTATAACAACAGCAAGTCTCTCTAGCCTAGATGAAGGAGGTTTTGTATGAGAAATTATACATAGCAAAATATGATTCAGTAAAAATATGAAGCAAAGAATGCATAACAAATGTACCATGAACTATCTGTGACTATTGCAAAACCATGCATGAGGCATTTAATCAAACACAGTAAAATGCCTCATGTGTAAGTTAAGATGACTAAATATATGTATGTTATAATTTGCTTTACGCTAGGGATTTTTATGAGATAATAGTATCTGTTTCCCTTCTTAACTACTTTGGGAGAACTACTAGAACTTTCAAACAACAGTTTTCTATTAGCTAAGCATGAATAGATACTCATCAGGGCTAATTTAGTCATTAGGCAATATTTGCTCACAGACAGAGGACTTGATTGAAGATCCTCTTTAGGTGAGGTTGTTTGGGTTTTTTTCACTTCTTTCCCCCCCTCCCCTCTTTTCTTGCCCCAAGGCAACTGCTCAGAACAAACAGGTAAATCAGGATAGGAAATCCACAGAAACTGTTTCTGGTTTAAAAGCTTAACCATCTGCCAATACCAATGCCCAGTGTTAGTAATGGTAATTAGCTGAGTATATTTGTGGTATTTACACAGCACAGGAGATCTGTTTACCCATTTTTCATCTTTTGTCCAGATGTTTAGTATATCGTCCCCATATGTTTAGAAAGAACAATAAAGATCAATATTCAAGCTGCACTAACACAAACAAAGATAGGGGAGCTGCTTTGTGTAAACCATTGTTCCTGATTGCTAATGCTATCTTAGCACAGAGTACTGGTGTTTTCTAGATCATAAGGATTAAAAGCTGTTTTGTACTTAAAGTAAAATGCAGTAGCATTCAGTATTCTGTGACAAGAATCACTCAGAAAAATAATTCCCTGGGAATTCAATGAAAATTTTGATCATAGTTTAGTGTGAATGCCTGTGTATTTGCTCAAAGTGAACAATGGCTTTGTGGTACAATCTGTAACAGCTTGAAAATACTCATTTCTGAAGTTCTTTGGGAAAGAACTTTTCTACCAATATTTTACTGTTCCATTGGAGGAGCTTCTTGTTTTCTGCGTAATTCACTTTTAAAAGAAGGTGTTGAGCCTTGTATCGGCTGAGAAACCAATGTTTAGGCAAAATGTCAGGTGGATTATGTGGGTGAGAGGAAGTCAAGTCCCTTTCTCTGTTAAACTCAGTGTGCAGCAACCAGAGTTTCTGTGGGAGAGGTAATGACTGCAGTAATAATGGATGGTTCAGACAAGTGAAAGCTGGTGCCATGATAGTTTCTGTAATGAAGTAATTAGTTCTGTTTAAAGACTGCTGCTAAGCAGATAACCTCCGTTCCTTACAAGCTTTACCTGGGAGCCATTCTGTCCGCCTCGGTAATCTTTTGCATACCCAGGAAAACGGAGCCATTCTGTCCGCCTCGGTAATCTTTTGCATACCCAGGAAAACACCTTACAAGTTATCAACACCTAAAGATAATTTATAGGTCCTTTATGTATTTCATAAAATTAAGAGCCCTGTGCAGTCCTCCCTATGCATGTGATGCAGTGCAGTTGCTTTCTGCAACCAGATTGTCCAGCTTGGAAATGAGCTAGTGATCCACTATGTCCACTAGCCACTTTTACTCTGTCAGCCTGTGACTTGAAAAGACAGGCTGCAAAGTGGTTGAAGTAGCAAAATAAGGGTGTTTTTCTGTTCAAGAGAGTTGAGTAAGAAATAATGCAGAGAAACAACATAATTAGGATTTAAAGACAACTCTTTAAGATGCTAGAGGAGTCGGTTCCTCAGTAGATGCAAACAGCCACTGATTAATAGAAATCACAGCTGATTTACATCAAGTGAACTTCTGGAGTAACTGCTAAACCCGAAACCACAGAAGAGAAATTTAGATTATTGACAGACAGAACAGAAAGAACTGTCAAAAAAATTAGTATTGTCATGCAAGCGTTTGCCTCATGCAGACTGACCGACAAGATTTCAGACTGCCGTGAGTGTGTGCTTGCATGTACATGTGTGTGTACCTATGCAAATATTGCTTAAAATACTTTGTTTTATAGCTCAGAAAACAGATATCTACCCTACTTGGTATAGTGGTTGAAGTAATCTACAACCTGAGGACATGACAAAAATGTTCGGTTTAAAACCGAGTATAACCAGATTTCTGGCTCATCCAAAGTGGTGAAACACCAGGATAGTTAAAGGAACATCAGTTCATGTTGTTGAATTTGACTCTCTGTTGGTTTGCTTTCATACGTATCTATAAAACTGAGAGTTTTAGCAGAAGAAACACAGTGGGCCAGTATACGGGCCAGTATGGCAAGCGGTGATGTGGAGGCTGAGCACACACAATAGTCACAAGATGGTTGTAGGGGCTTTGGAGCCTGAACTGGACTCTGCCCTTCACAGGGAGGCAGACAGAAATTACTGCACTCTGTCACCACCTGGGAGTCCTTTGAGCTCCTAGTGGGAGTGTTCCAGCACAGTGTGTTTCCCCAGCAGTACTTTGTGTCCTGAGCTGACTTCAAAATGATTTGGTTTCTCAACTGAGATTATTTTTTGCATCAGACTCATTGCCTTGGTCTCAAGGGATTTGCAGGCAAATTAGATTTGCCTTCAAAACGTTGTGTCCCTCTTCCATTTACAAAATGATCAAAAGGATAAATGTCCCAGTTTTTGTAGACGTATTATGTTAAAAGGTCAACCTTAGACCCTGAATTTGCAGTGTTTTTTCCATCTCATGGTGCTTGCCATGTCAGACAATTGAAGCAGAACACTGCTCTTTGTATTATGAGCAATATACAGAGAGGTGCCCAAATCAAGCATTGCTCCTGTACGAATTACAAGGAACTATTTCACCACACTGTCTGTTTTGATACCCTGCCTAATAAATGGCAGAATCCTAAAAAAATCTGAGAAATAAGAGTTATTATTTAATTATGAAGTCCTTTAGTTAAGGTAGAATATTTTCCTTACACTATTTTCCTGACTCAGTGCTCCAAAATCAAGGATATACACACTGGGGTTACAACCAATTCACCTGGAACATTATCAGATAAACCTGTCCTGAGTTATACTATTTTCTAACAGGGTATACTTTTACTGGTTTGATAACATTTACTCCTGGAAGCAGCAAAAGTGCCTCCTTAGATGGGGCCACCTTTGACCACGGTTGTACACTTAGCCCAATTAGCAGGCTTTGCAGATATGTTTTTACAAAGGCTCCAATTAATAAAGGACACACATCTGGAATGTGTCTAGGCACAAGTACCTGGGCCTGTTCTAGCAAACCCTCAGAAACAAGGTGGCTGCATGCAAAATGCCTGTCAAGTGTAGTTTTGATGGTGTTTTAACAACTGTGCCAAGGAATCTTTTGGATGTCTCAGTTGATATGAAACAAGTGTGGGCCAGGCACTGTTCTGGCAAGGGGGCACCAGTGCAGATATCACAGTACATTCCTCTGGTTCATTCTTGTCCATAATTTCGTTTACTAAGAGAGATACAAACAAAGCTGTTTCTGTTTCAAAAAAACCCCAAACCCCATTATTTCAGTAAAGTTTCCATAAGAAAGTGAATGTGAGGAGTATGAAAGTCTTCCTTACACCTGGCAATACTGAAAGACTAGGTCCCACATACTTAGACAGTGAACAGTGGCATTATTGGACAGTAATGGACTAATGAGCAGCGGGAAGAATTTAAGATACTTAAGAAGTGTCAGCTCCTTGTATGGCAGAAACCTGTGTAAGAAGGTCAGTAGAAAAAACTATGACACTCCTAATCACAGGGTTGTTCAGATCAGTTAGTCAAGTTGAGCATTTGTCTTAGGGTTTAAGCCAAAAAAGATCCTTTTCATTTGTCTATTTCTCTCCCATATGGTAGCTTTCTAACCACCATTTTTTCTAGTAAATTATAAAGTTAAGTACTGAGGGAAAGTCTAATCATCTTAGTGATTTTCAGTAACACTGAATTAGTTGCGTGTTTTATTTTGATTGTTGGTTTAAAGATGTGCTGACAGCACAATGTAAAATGTGTTACATCTAATGTTGTAAACTGAAAGAGCCCTTGGCACTAAAAGCTAATGTTTCTATGGTGCAAGATGCAGAGAGAATAAGTATTGCTAAAAGTGATGTAGTTGATAAATTACTAATTAGCTGGAGCCTCTATATGTTAAAGAAACCATAGAGTAAGATGCTAATGCTGCTATGGCTATTGGGACATGGTGGTACTTAGAAATGGATTGTACTTAAAAATTTGTTTTAACAAAGAAGGATTACCTGAATGTGAAAAGACCATTCTCTAAAGTGTAGTGTGAGCAGAAGAGATCTAAGTAGTTAAATTTTGTAGAGCTTCCCATGTAATCATCTCCTTATACTCCCTGTTCATTTTAGCTGGATCGTTATCATTCCACCATATACAGAAGTCCACATTTAAACCTGATCTGGAGAATGGTCTGACTGCATCCCTAAATGCTCCTCTCTGCATGCCATTATGATAATAATATCATCCAAAGGAAAGAGCTACAGACAATTATTTTCTTCTAGATCTGAATTAAGATTTTTTTGTCCCATAAAACTCCTGATGCAAAACGTTTCAGGAGGCTTTCTTATCCCTTACTTCAGAATGTAGTTAATATTTTCTTCTCCTAACTTTCACGTTTCTCTGTGGTGTTTAATGTGCTCAGGACTACTAAAAGAGTAGTATGAAATGGAAAACCTTACTGATACTGCAGTTTTTGTTATAAAAGTAGATCAAACTTAAGAAAAAAACAAACAACAAATTGAAAGGGAGAAGAAAATTTCAATTTCAGTTAAATACTTTGAGTTGCTTTCAAAGAAAGGCAATTACTACAACAGGAATATACTCTTATAAAACCAGTAAGGGGAAAAAAAAAAAACTATTTTGAAAACTGATGGTGTATTTTCTCTTTGTTGAGTGCTCTTTTTCTCACTCTTTTGTGCTTTCTTGTGCAAGTTTTCTTTCCTGCACTTGCTTTCCTGGACTTTCTCTCTCACACCCGTTCCCTCTCATGTGTGTTCTCACTCTTTTTTGTGTCTGCACTTACTTGAGCCCGCTTTGTCACAAGCCCTCTCAGTCTTTCACACACCTTTACCCTTTCTTGTGCCCACCCTTTCTTGCTTTCTTGTGCCCTCATGCTTCCTTGCTCTCCCCATCTTTCTCTTAATTTTTCTGCTCTGTGCACCCTTGCTTTTTCTTGCAAGGAATCATATTCTCTCTTGTGGCCACTGTCTCACATCCATGCTTTTCCTTGCACCCTATCTTGTGCCCTTTCTTGCACCTCACTCTCACTCTTACACATGCTCTTGCACTCCCTCTTCCAGGCACATTGTCTCTCTCCCTTCCACACCCTCCCTCTTCCTTGCACACTCCACTCTACTCTTTCTTCCCCCTTCACTGCCTTCTCTATCATCTTTCTTTTGCTTCTTCTTTCTCTTTCTCAGTCTCTAACTCCCTCTCTTCTTCTCACATGAACACATGCACTTTTTCATGTGCCCTTGCTCTTTATCACACATGATCACACTATTCCATGCTCGCTTTTTCTCTCACTCCCTCTCTTGCACCAGTGAACACTTTTTGTGCCTTTGTACCCTTTCTCCTGGCCATGCCCCCATTCCTGTAAAGTTACCCTTTTTCTCTTAGTCTTTTACCCTTTCTTGCAATATTGATCTTACTCTCTTGTACTCTTGTGCTCACTTTCTCACATCATCTCTCTTTCCTTAACATTCTGGATTATCAGTGCACTCTGCTTCCCTCTCAATCTCTCTCATTCATGCTCCCTCACCGTACACCTTTCTCTTTTTTCTCTTTCCTTCTCTTACACTCTCTTTCCCTTCCTCTTTCCTTGCTCTTTCTCTTTCACAATTCATCATTTTGTTTCTTTCTCTCTCTCCTCATACTGTCTTCTTCTCTTTTGTCTCCTCTTCTGTTTCTCCTTCTCTATCTCTCTTTAATCTGCTCACTCAACTCCTTTTCCTGTGTCCTTATTTTTCCTTTCCTCACCTGTTCTAACAACCTTGTTCTTTCTTTCATGCTTGCTCTCCCTTGTTTCTTGGACACTTGCTCTTTTTCTCGTGCCCTCACACCCTTCCTTTCTCACGTGCACTCTTGTCATGAAAGCTTTCTGTTTCTCATTCTTGAGAACTTCATTTCTTGGGGGATCTCTTCCCCCCACCTCACTCTCCTGTAGCACTTGCTCTTTCTCTCTGTTGAGAATGTTCTTTCTTGTCCTTGCTTTTTCTTTCAACCTCTTCTCTCTCTTGTGTCCTTACTCCAACAACCCCCCATTTTCATGACCTCACACCCTTTTTCTCAACCTCATCCTTGTTCCTTCTCATGCTCTCACACCAATTTTTTTATGCACGCCTTCCCTTTTTCTGCCATGTTCTCTCTTTGTTTCTGGTGTGGTGCCTCTACCAAACTCTTTTGAGCTTTACCTCCCTGCCCCCATTCTGTTTCCCCCTATTTCCACCTCTTGCCCTTCATTCTTTCTCAGTCTTGCTACCTTTCATTCACTACCTCTTTATTTCCATCTCACAGACTCAAACTCTTTCTTGCACACTTGCACCCTCTCACATTATCTCCCTTTCCTGTGCCCTCACCCTCCCACCCATATTGAACCTGCAACTTTCTCACACATGGTCACATTTTCTTGTGTTCTTTCTCACATGCACTTGTGCTTTCCCATGTGCTCCACTTCTTGCATGCATTCTCTTTCTCATTCTCCCACAATTCTTCATGTACATCCTACTCCTCATGCCTACACTTTCATGTGGGCTTGCTTTTTATTCTCCACACTTGCTTTTCCTGATGTGCCCACCCTTTCTTGCAGCCTTGAGCTCCATCTTTCTCACACAAGATTTCTCTTTCTGGCCTGCACTCTTTCTTATGCTTCCCTTTCTCAAGCACTAATTCTCACTTGCACCCTGTATGTTCTTTCTCCCCTTTCTCATTGTTTCTCCTCTTATCTTTCTTCATCTCCTCCTTTTCTTAGCCTCACTCTGCCTCCTTTCCTCCCTTCTCTCTTTCTGTCTTCTTTTGCTTTCCTTTCTTACTTTTTTCTCTCCCCCCCACTCTCTCCTTTCACTCTTTCTTGGCTTCTCTTTTCGCTTCCTTTTTGTCTCTCTTTCACATGAGCTCTTCTTTATATTTCTGTCTCTTAATTAAGTGCTCTCTTCACCAAAGTCATGTATTCCCTATGGAGGGAGGAGTATATGGTTACATTTTACATTGGAGAATCCTGAAAGTTTGTAATAAGGCTTTAAACTCATAATTCCTTTTGGCTAGAAATGCTCAATCCACAGTGTCAGACAAGGGGTCTGAACCATCATTGCTATATGGCAAATTACTTAGGAATAAAAAATAAATGCAGTAATTAAAAAACCCACAGCTGCTGTCAAAAGCCAGGCTTAGCTGGATGTTCACCACATCCATGTGTAGTGTGTTTCATAAACCAGGCACCACTGTTCTGGCAAGCATTAACTCATTATTTCCTAGAGTAGGCTCAACTATATAACTGGAGTATTTTCAAGAACAGCATTTATTATTTCTCCCAAAACATTTATTTTGGCTTATCAAAACTCTGGTAGACTGAAACAAATAAAGATGCATGGATAAACATTTCCTTGCAAAAAATTAGTCATGTCTTTGAACTGCTGCCTTACCAGTCAAAAATATTGCCTGTAAAATTTTGCATATTAACAATATAACTTCAAATATACATCTTTGTTTATCCTCTGTACTAAAGGAACAAATGCCTTTAAATTATAATATACAAAGTTAATTTTATTGGTGTTGCTCTGCTGTAAGTCACGTTGCTATAAATTTGATTTATTCCTTAATTAATGCAGTTAAAATTAGTAACTAAAATTCACTGGGAAAATTTTCACTGCAGATCAAAATGGCAACATCTAAAATCTAGGATCATCAGTTAGAGTGTCTTTAGTGTTGCCATCTGCTTTCATTTAACTCTTAAATTATGAAATGGCAGCGTGAACATGTAATCTTGGGTCTTGGAGCTGGGGGATAAATGTTAAAATCTTAGTTTCTATTAACATGTTTATATTCATGGTGGCTGGAGAAAAAGAACCTTACATGTGCATTAAAACTTGGAGTACATAAATTGGAGTGCAAATGGAATTTATTTTTCATTCTAGTTATTATTATTATTTTGGGGGCTTAAATCATGATTATCAAAGTCTGGGAGCAGGCAGAATTGTTTCTGTTTATTTTTAAAAAATAGAGTTGCCTTTCTGTATCAGATTGACCTTTTTTCCTGTAAAGAAGTATTAACTATAAAATAGTTCAGACAGAAGTTTTCATGGCTTGTACTTTTCATAGTTTTCATAGAAACTTTCATGTAGTGCTCACCTGATTTTACTCCTTCTGAGCAGATAATATTCATTTTTGCTGTACCCTCAGCTTTATATCTGGCAATCTGTGGCATCACAGTCATGACACTCTGAACTCCAGCATTTGGGTACTTACTATAATCAACTTCTATATGCCTTATTAGAGACAGAAAGAAATAAAGGATTTCAAAAGAAAGGGGAGGAAAAACACACTCCATTTAGTAAATCACAGAAACTTCTTGCTTTTTAAATTATTATTAATATATTTACAAGTGTTCATCTTTGTTTAAATGTATTTTAGGAGGGCTCAATGGACAGCTTGTATGAGCCTGTCCCACAACATCAGGAACCCAAGGATACAACCCCTGCTGA
The DNA here is from genome assembly GCA_035583185.1 of Anabacerthia variegaticeps. Classification (NCBI taxonomy): domain Eukaryota; kingdom Metazoa; phylum Chordata; class Aves; order Passeriformes; family Furnariidae; genus Anabacerthia; species Anabacerthia variegaticeps. Next base: position 10,907,512 of record JAWWEW010000001.1, on the reverse strand, counting down.
CAGCCAGGCTAGCACTGCAGTGAGCCCACATCTCAACAGTGGACCACCTGATAGGTCTAAGTCTTTGGTAAGCAACATTTAATTGCAAAGTATGCGATGCATTTTGCAAAAAAACTATTAGTGTGTATGCTGGCACATGTGTGTTCTGCTGGCATACCTGCCAGTTTGAACCATTTAGGCTGTTCAGAGCCACTGTTCAAATCTCATCTCTGTACCCAATGACCTGATTTCTGTCCAGTCTTAACAAGCACTCTTGAAAAGCAGGTCATGAGTTTCTCTACAGTTAGCAGCAAAAGGACATCAGTGCAGCTTCACTGTACGAGGGAATTTCTCTTTGCATATGAAAATGCTGGGTGCAAATATTAAAATTTGAGTTTGTCTCTGAACGAGATTGTATTGGTGTCTTTCGTTGTTCTTTTTATTAATTAAAAAAAAGCATTTCTAAAGTGTGAGTTATATGAATTTTGTAACTGATGGCCTCCGGAATAACCTTTACGTTTTACAAGACCTCATTAGGCTAATGTGTGAAGAAAGTTGTCTTCTGGTTTTTTGAGTTTTTTTTCCTTTCTAAATGATATTACATTACTTAATTCTTTCTTATTGGTGTGTTATTGGTATAAAATATAATAGAAGCTTTGAAAAATACTTTAGAACAGCATATTGCATTTCATAATCTTATCTATTTCATAATCTCTCTTCTGTGCTTTACAATATGCCTTCACTTATAATTACTATATTTATCTATAGCAACATATGATGCAGTCTGGTGATTGACTTTAGAGAAAACAGGATGCTCATTATTCAGAGGAGACTGTCCTGCCTTCAGATATTGTGCCAAGCTTTACCCATGTGCACTCTGGGTTTGGTACCGTGTATCCATGAGATTGCTGGGCCTTTGGTGTTGCAATATCACACAGCAGGTTTGCACACAGGGCTTGTGTGGAGAAAGTGCTGGAACCAGTAGGATGGGAGAGCGGCTGGGGAATTGTGGCATGCACTTGGTAAATTGCTGATGGAATGGAACTTACTTGTTCTTCTCAGACCCTTCTGCTGTAACCATCTCACTCTGTGCATGTCGCTCCCTTCCAGGCATAATGGTCCTGTTTTTGAGAGTGTAGCAGTGCAGAGATCTCAAGATGATTCCTCACAGATCTGTGAGCCCGGGCTCTGAAATGTCACTGTGTTATAATTTTACTGCCATAGGTTGGAGTGGCAGAGGTTTTCTCCATTATTAGGTTGTGACACTGTTACTATAAGAATGAGCCACCTCTGCAAAGTTCCAGCTAAGAGTGTTTAATATTGGCTGTGAAATATGGCTGTAAACTCATCCTAGTGTCCTTGTGGTATGTCAGTTGTGTGAGGCTCTAGCTCTTTGTCTAGGGCTCTGTTACACAACTGTGTTGAAGCATGCCATTCTACATTCCTAATGTCTGAAGGTGGATGTTACAGTACAGCTTCTACATCCATTCAGTCTTTTCTCCCGTTTGCCATGACTACAAAACAGCTTAATATTTAATGACTACTACACTTATATTTCCTTGACTGGTAGGTGTTTATTGTCTAGGAACAGTATTTAGACAAAGTGAAATGAAAATGAAAAAAAACAGATCTGTTTTTTGGTTTGTACTCAGAATGTGACATATGATGTCCTAACAGACTTTGTAATAGATGACTACTAGAAATTACCCTTTATCTTCTCAAAGTGTGACAAAGACACATCCATGGCACTGTGCTCTGCTATGGTTTTCACAGTGTGTAACACTAAGAATTAAATCTGCAGTGGTTGTTTACCTAAGGCTTTTTGTTTCTTGCTTTTCCTTGTTTTATTGTTTTTTGGTCTGGCAGCTTTACTTCAGACTTTTAATTGTATTGGTACAGAGTTAGGCTGCATAAATTACAGGTTAGATAAAAATAATCAACATATCCTATACAGAATTTTATTTTCACTGAGCCAGCCTAGAGAAGCAGATTTGCTACTCGTGTAGGATTAGAAAATCTTGTACATTAGTCCAAAAAAAATTGTAACAAAACTGCTGCCACATGGCTCGGTGTTGAGTTTTGTGGGATGAAAGTGCATAGTCCATGAAGATACATGTATGGCAGCGAACAGAAGAATCTAGCACTTCCGTTTCTGATACCTCTTGTCATATATTTTTGTTTTCTTAAAGGGATTATTTTAGGCCCATTTATTTATCACTAAATGTAAAATTCATCATCCATAAAACCAATACTAAATGGGTAAGCACACTGTTGGCTCACTAGGTATTAACAAGAAGCTTCCTAAGACTGGCTGTGGGTTTTATTTTCTGTTTTGAGAGAATATTCAGCTCAGCACTTAACTAAAAATAACGTCTGGATGCTGTGTCACTGTGCTGGCTGTAGAATCAACACGATTATTTATAAAATACTCTATAGAAACGGAAAACAAGATTAGTGATGACGTGTCACCAGTAAGACCTATGGAAAAATGTCACTAAGGCCAAAGGACTGTGTGTAATCTTATCTGCTATTTCTAGCTCGTGAGTTATTAGACCTACACCTTGGATGAAGCCGTTAAGCTTATTAACTGAGCCCATTTGTACTTCTCTCCCATTTTTAATTCCGTCACTTGGTTCCAGGCTGCGGGGCAGCCCCCGCAGCATGATGAATTCAGAACATTATTGGCTCCATTTAGCCATCTATCATTATTCAGTAATGCACATACTTAAGTGCACTGCTGAGTAGGTGGGGGCTTGAGTGTGTGTTTAAATGGTTGGCTGAAGCATGGCAGATTCCACAGAGTTGTTAAATCTCCTAAGAGTGGAGCGACCTGGCATGACAGGAGGCTTTGGCCCCTTCCTTTTTTCTATACAACTTCAAAATCAAGAGGGCAGACATCTGAGGTCTGCCCTCCTCAACTTGAGAGTAGGGTGACTAGGGCTAGAGAAAATTTTTCCTAATGTTGCAACAAGGTAGTTGTTTTCTTGCAGTTATCTTGTCTGTTGTGATTTGTCCTAATTGTAGCTGGGCTGTGACATTTTTCTGCAGATGTAGGAAATATATGGTACTGTGGTCACAGAAGTTGTGTAGGACATAATTCAGTCAACATACTCTTTGGACACCTTCTTTTGAACCATGGATCTCTTTGCTCCTGGCCAAATATCTTCCCAAATGGCACATCCTGGATGAAGAATAATGTCTCTTTCACGTACACTGCTCTTCTTCACATAACTTAGGAGATCTGTTTCCTATACAGAATTATTTACCTGGGATGTTCCCACTCTGGGTTCCTGTGGTACTGTCTTGGGCCTGCAATACACACTTGCCTTTTGATTTGAATCCTCTTGGAGAATTGGCCAGTTAACTTTGAGGTTATTTTGCCTGTTGCTCAGTTTCTGTTATATTCCCAGACCAAATTTAGATTTATGGAGTTGTTTTTGGACTTCATGCATAGAAAATATGAACAGGACCTTCCTCAGAAGCAACTGGTGTACTCATCAGCACATAATAAATCATATGGGTGCCCCTTGCCTGTAATTATGCTGTTAACTGGGAAACTGAATTTCTGCCTCTTGTAGCTTGGTGTTACAGTCTTCTACCCCATGAGCTGTCTCAAGGTCCTCAAGAAAGGAGTCTTCAGTATTAAAACTATTTTCATATATTTCCTGTCAGCCTGCATTCACCAAATGTCATGAGATCCACATATTTTACAACTGCCAACTGTGATATGATTGACTATCCTGTGTATCAGAAAAGGGTCAAATAATTTATCAGTCTTTCTAAGTTGCTGCCAGGAAAATCACAATCCATTGTGACACCTGCTTTAATCTGCAGTGTGTTATAATTGGCATTTGATTTCAGAGAGGGAAAGAACAGGGCTAGTTAGTTGAAATTATTATTTCCCTCTTTGCAAATCTTAACAGACATGGGAGTTTTCTCAGCCAGCTTGGAAACATCAGAGGGATTAATTCAACTCCTTATTTCAGAGTGATTTGATGAAATCAGGGAAGAAAGGACTTTGTCAATAATTTCATCATGCTGGATTTCTACATGTGCAGTCTGTTTCTAGGAAAAAGATCATTCACATTTGGGGCAGGGAAGGAAAGAATTGTTCCCATAAAAAAGGTTATTATGGTTTTTGGAGAACGTGGAGAGTAGAGTCTAGGTGAACCTTAATTTACAGTCTAAGATAAAATATGTTTCTAAAAACTGGTTTCACATTAGAGTTACATACAATTTTGTGTAATCAATGCTGAAAAGATACTTTAAAAATGTACAAACAGCAATTTATTCTTGTACCCCAATTTAGCCAGCTGATTCAGAAACAGCAGGAAGGGTGTGTTGAATGAAAGGTGCCGTTTTTAAATGGCCATTTAAATCCACTGTCATATTTCATTTTGGCACTGTATCCCATGATATCCAGTGAACTCGCATCAGGTATCACCTCAGTGTATGATGTATTGTCATCAGTGTAATTTTGCTGGACTTTTGGAAACCAATACTGAAGAATTGGTTTCAAATCAGGGAGCAAAAGATTAAACCCATGTTTTGTGGTCCACACCAGGTGTTTGGCACATGAAAATATGAATGAATAGTCTTTCCAGGTATATTGGCCACATGACAATTTAGAGGGGATCCTGTCTCCAACTTTTTCCCTGGGTCCTGTATCCTTTGGTCTCTGACCTCCATGCATAATGCTTCCTATTATAAGCCTCTTTGAAATCAAATATTTGATATTTTTTAATGAGATGCTGGCACTGCCCTTTTAAATAAGACTTAAAATCGCTTTTTAAACATTTTTCAACTTCTCTGTGTTGTTTATGCACCTTATCTAGTAATTTCTCTTGAGCTATTAAAAAGATTTGTCTCAAGACTAAAACGCTGATTTTTTTTCTCTTCAGCAATAAATTTATCTTACATTGCTCACATTATTTCCAAGTGGATGATAACTTCTCTATACTCTTTTGATCTGCACACAGCATCTGTGAACAAATCAACACTTGCAAAAAACCCCAAAACTATGTGGAAACTGCATACAATTATTAGCATTGACAAATATCCAAGCTAGGACGTCCTACACTCAGCTAAAATAACTTAGTGCAGGAGAACAGCCTTTTCTTAATGAATCCTCTTGAAGAAGCTTAAAAAAATCTATGATAGGTGATACTGAGAGATGGTGAAAATACATAATACTCAATTATGCACTTCATTTTTATTAAGTACATATTTTGCCTTTCCACCAAGGAACTTGGATGAAGCTTTTAAATTACTGTGGTCAGAGTCATCCAGATGTAGATAGTGTTACATGGAAGAAATAACTTATACATATTATGAGAAATAGGTCTATACACTGAAGATTTTACATTTATAAAATAATAAATGGTTATATTATTTGTTTAATGTCTTTTGTGGGACAACAGATTGAAGTGGTATCATCATGGACATTTTTATCCCAGTACCTGCTTTTCAAGCTGGAAGAAATAGATTTGAAAGTGATACAGCGCTTTGATATTTTGTCTTAGGGGATATCAAAATAGCATGGGGATCAGAGATCTCTTCTGTCCTAGCATGACATCCTCAGGTTTTCCTACAGTAAAAATTAACTTCAGGTCCCTGGTTATCTGCAACAGCAGGCATGCATTGAGATGTTTTGGCATTATTTGCCTGGTGAGGCACCCTTTTGTTCCCTCTTTCAACAGCTGCAAAACTCTTCTCTTCCTTCCCACATCTTGTCAGGGTATATACACTGTCTGGATCCTGGGGGCTGTGTGATCTTGCCTCCAGTCCAGTGCTCCTTCCTGATGGTCTCACTCAGGGCTTTGCCAGGCTGACTTGCACAACTTTCAATTTCATTTGCAGTTTCCTGTGCTCTTCCACATTGCTCTGAATGTAGTGGGTTTAAAGAGTCTGTGTCTGACAGAAAACCATATCCCATTGTAATGTGTGGGTATTTTAATCTTCATAAAATTTAAAATAATCCTACTCTGGAATAAATATGATATTAATTCTTGGGGTATGAGTACAGTTCTCTGTTTTTTTCAGGGGTATTATCGTTGTCAACTTCTTGGGAGCAATGGATATTGAAGCCTCCTTAAATCAGGACACATAACATATAATCTCTGCTGCACTGTGTCCTCCACAGCTTCAGCTGTTGGAAAAAGAAAGAATGAAAATGTTAGTGAATATTAAAAACATGCATCAAAAGTACATGATTCTTTGTCTTTTCAGTGAAAAAAATATATTTGGATTAAACATTTTTGATTTTCATAGATTTTTTTTCTCTATCTTTTTAAAAGGAATTTCCTGACTTTGAGAACACAGTGACCAAAAAAAGAAAGTAAGTTGAGACCAGTTCAAGGTCTACACAGTGTCACTATATTTGTCTGTACCTTTCATCCTTGTTGTTTTATTAATGTTTGCCAATATTGCTTTGATTCTCACTGAGTACATGTATTAATGTTGCAGTTGGAAAGCACGTAACAAGCTTGTAATGCATTACTAAAGCTCTTTTGCCATGATTTTTTCATATACACAAATCTTTCTTCCAAAATATCAGAATCAGGACAGCTAAAATCAAATGCAGTTAATCTGGGCTTGGTTTAACCATATGTCTGCTTTTCTGAAAGATTGAAGTAGTAACCTATTTTATAGCATGTTTGCACCATTGACCTGATAATCTCCTGAAGAGTTTTTGTTTGTGTTTTTAATCCAAGCGAAAAATTAGTTTCCAAAATGATTCGGATAAAACAGGTCAGACAGTATTTTATGAGGTGTATTTGTGACAGCAGCATGCTTTGCATCCACTTGTTAGAACACAATGCTATGGTTGGGACTAATGATTAATATATATTAGTAGGCAGAGAGGTTTATCTTGAAAACTCTTTTTTTTGGCTTCAGGTGGAAGGCTGTTGTGTTACTGTAGTGGTCTTCTTCAGATGAAATCAGAAATCCTGTCTAATGGAATGATAGAGACAGATCTTATCTGTCTGCTGTGACAGACATGAAAATCCCTGGGTTTTTGTTCTTTTTTGTTCTTTTCTTTTTTTCATTTGTAAATGGAGCTCCTGTGAATTCAGAACATCAATGTTATCTGTGCCTATTGCTAAGAAATCTCAAAATAGATAAAGATTTCTAAGAAAATCAAGAGCTCTTTTGTCTTAAGTAACAGTTTTAATCTATTTCTGGTCATCTGATAGAAACACTAGTAACTTATCACAGAGACGTATGCACTCAGAGCTGTGACATCTCAGCTATCTCTCACCAGCCAGAGCCCCATGAAAGTGCTCCCAAAATTTCATTAATTAAACTATGGACATAAATATTATTCATGATTTTTTCATCATTCTTTAACACTTTAAAGGAAGTCAAACTATTGTGTAGGCCTTACCAAAGGCTTACCTTACCAAGCTCTACCAAATATGATGCAATCACCTGGATGCCTAAGAGTGTCCTGCTTAGATTAGAACTGTCTGCCCCAGAAATAAAAATGACAATCTATAGCTGCAGTGTCAAATTTTGCAATGCAAATAAAACTATCCTATGGGAAATCTAATCCTATTCTAGATGAATTATCAGAATTTAGAAGGGTTGTTAAGATCGTTTGACTGATAATAATAAAAAAATAAAAATTAGTAAGCTGGAAGAAAACAGTTTCAGTCACCATGAAAAGATTTTGTAACAAAAATTAGTTCACTGTGAGTGTCCAGCCATCACTATCCTGGCATGGTATCCCCAATAATAATGCAGTGGCCTTTTCTGTAGATGTGCAGAAAGTGAATGAGGAATTATTGTTCCCTGTTTCTTCCTCTGTTGGGTCTGAAAAGCAATACAGAATTATATAGAGTAGCAGAAATAAAATAAACAGAAGTATGCCTTGGTTAGACAAGAAGAATTAAACTGTGGAACTCTGAAAGCAAAAGGAAAGAAATCCAAGTGGTTTTAAAAGGAACTAGTGAGTACAAACCAGTTCCTTAAAAAAACAAATAGTTCAGTTGCACCCTCTTGCTCAGGGAACCCTTCAGCACTCATGTGCCTGAAGTCGGGAGAGGGATCTCAGGTTTTGTGCTCTTTCCCTTCCGCTGATCTTTGCCACAGATTAGAGAGTCTCTGGTCTCTTCTAATTTCTGGCTTCATCCTTTAGCTCATGAACTACTGTCCACTGGGTTTTTAACGGATAAGGTGAAACAAACTGATCTTTATTCAAAGATTTCTTTTTTTTCCTCTGTTAAGTTAGTATATTCCTTAAGTTGTCATGTAAGTGTGAACTAGGACTACTCCTTCATGTAAATGTGCAGAAATCAAGGTTTACTTGAGCAATAAAATATCATTCAAGATCAAGGGGATATATGTAGCTCTTTGGTTCAATCCATTATTATGCCACCAAACTTCAGATAACAATTTCTAAAAGTTGTAGGACAGTTCAGATCATGTCTAAACAAAAGTACCTCTTTTTTCCTTCCTGATGGATTCCCTGATTCAATCATGAATTCTTCATTATAAAAATAAAATTGAGTACATATTTTTGCAGGATGAAACCTCAGATGCTTTCAGAGCTTTGTGTGGCATGTGGGAGTAGACGACTGGGTGAATGAGACAAGCCAAGTAACTCCAATTAAAGCCAGTGGGAATTGCACAGATAAATCCCTGTGCCCTGCTTTGAAGAATTAGTTGAAAATATCCATATTTGATTAAATGCTCTTCCATTTTTTTTTTTCATTCTGACTTTCAGCTAATGGTAAATTCTTTTAATTCTTTTAGATCCATCCAGAAGTCCATGTCTGAAAATGAAGCATTTGGTTAGTAACTGCTTAAATAATTTACTGTATACTTTCTAATCTCAGAGAGCCAACTTTAATTAAGGGTCTGATTTGCTTTAGAGCTGCTGGAGCAAATGCAAAGGAAAGAGAAAAATACGGTTAAGCTGTCAATATACTCTTCCCCCCTCCCTGCATTTCATTGTAGGTATATGTTGAAAACGAACGGGTTAAACACAGTAACCACACTGAGATTTAAAGAACCTGTTCTGGGACAGCATTAGAAACACTCAGCATGTCCAATGTTTCTTTTAATCATTTCAATAAAAGCCTGAAATATCTCTGATCTAATAAAATTCAGGTCACTGTCCCTTCCCATTTTAAACTACATTGTAACAGGTTTGTTGTTTTTTGTTGGTTTATTTTTTTTTATACCCATGCTTACACTGTGTATTATTATCTAACTTGTGGTTCAATGGGTTCTATTTTGTAAATCTTCTATGGGAAATGATCATCAGCTTCTTAAAAAGTGAAAGTTCTTTTTTTTTTATTTTTCTTTTCAGTAAGAGCTTCCTGTTAACACACTTTCATATATTGTTTGGAGTTTTGGTTTAGTTGTTGCATCTAGTCCTTACTGAGTAAAAAGGTTGTTCTATCTGCCTGTAATGAGGCAGCTCTATTTCATAACAACATGTCTCAGATAGATGAAAGCTCCCTTATGTTAAGGCTTCACTCTGTAGCCCTGCACTGGAAGACTTTTATGTAGAACAGCATCATTTGGTCTACAGCAAACAGGCTGTAATGAATTCCCAGCCCTTGACAGGATCGACCAGAGCTTTCATAAATAAAATTTTCTGACATTAAATAAAACTTAACAAAACAAACCCCAAAAGCACAAAAACCCCTAATAGTTATCAATATGTTGTGAAGCATGACCACTTTGAAGTTCACTGAGGGAACAGGAGAAGGGCCACCTTGTTCTCAAAGCCAACCCAGTTTCTGCCATCCAAGCTGAGACAGTACAGGCCTTGGAGTGCTTGGAGTGGGCATCTTTGATGCTATTTCTTGCAAACACTCCAGCTCATTAACTGTAATCTTAAATAATATTTATACAATTCCTGGAAGCAAAATAAAGGCACAGATGTTCTGTGGGCTCCTAGGTCTTAAAATCAGGGTTAAGATAAAAATCCTTCTAATGAAGTTTTAGCAGTGTCAAATGAAGTATTAACAGGAAAGATAATAAAATCTGAAGTCTGACCATAATAAATACGATCCATCCATCCATCAAAATTCCCATATTGCAAAATCATCAATTCATTTTCATATCAGAGCAGATGCTACATGGTTCTGCAAGCTTGTTTGATTTGCATCCTGATGCTATTTTTATAGAATTTCCTGTTATTTCACGGGTTTGCTATGAATTCAGGTGACTGCTCTCTATGCTTTTACTTTAGACAGGAAAAATGTGAATGGCACACTTTGGCAGGGTTCCAGGAAGCCGGAGAATGATTCGTACATCAGAAGGCACTGTCAGCTTGAAGGTAATTGCTAAACATATTTCAGCTGATTTTGCATTTTCCACGAAGTATTTTAAAGGGCACCTAGGAAAATTTCTCATTTTTCACCAATAATCCAACTAAATAATTTGTCAGGTCATTTTGAGATTTATTTTGCCCTCAAGGGGAAAAAAAGTAGTTAAAATAGAGCTTATCTTAAAACTGGGAAGCTAAGAACACACTCTCTGACCAAATCACTTTTTAGTCCATGGGCCAAAGGAGACTCCACAAGAGTAAATTGCCGTAGTTGTGTTGTGTAGGGCTTGCCAGCTGTAGAAATCCAGGTGTCCTGGATATTTTACACTGCTCTGGGTATCCAACTGGGAAGCAGTGCAACTTTCCCCAGAAAAAAACCACTCATGGCAGGTTCAAAAGAGAGTTGGCAAAATTTTAGATGTGGATACTTTTTCCAGTTCTCTTTCTAAACATGTTTTGACCAACTTTATTCAAACAACCTTGCAGTTAATATATGGGAAGCTGCTAATGACATTGTTTAAGAGTTAAACAGTATGAATTCATTAAAATAACACTGAGAAGTAACAAGTGAGCAGTCACCTCCTCTAATTAAACACAAAAATCAGAATGCTTTGATCATCTGCTTAATGTTGCTTCCAGGAATGGCAATTATATTTGTACTTTTCAAAGTGAAGGTAGATCTCTTATAGTTGCTTAACCAGATCAAACAAGACAAGGTTCTGCAGACACAGAAACCAAGATAGATGCTATTAAAGTGGATGTTTTGTTCTCTCCTTAAACCATCAAAGCAGGAATATGGCCATTGCCTTAACTTTTAATATATTCTGTACAAATGGTCTAGAGATCATCCACTATTGCCTGGATATCTCAGGGAAAGCAAAGGACGGGGCACTGGCTTTCCCTCTGGATTTTGTTCACCACTTAAACTCTCAAATGCTTGGAAATAGATCTGAAGTTGCAATACCTGTTGTATTTGCCCATGTATGGGCAAGAAGGTTTAGAGGAGCTTTGCTCCTGTGATGAACTAGCGAGGGGAAAAGGGACTTTCCGTAAGTCTCATTGCCTAGCAGGGGAAAAGGCTCTAATGATCAGTGAAAGAAATATTAGGTGTTTCTCTCCAGACAAGTCTTACTTTTAACCAAAACCATTTTGGAATGATTCATCAAATTACTGCAGAGGTTGTCAGTTTGGAGTGGGGAAAGGCTGAATGAGAAAGCAGAACTTTTTGACCTTCCTCCAAAGTCTTTTCTACTCAAGGCACTTTTTACCCTTTTAAATATCCAAAGCATGCAAAAGAAGCAGTGCACATTTTGAAAGCTGACAAGTGTTGTAATTGAAGGGCAGGGGCCCAGAGGGAACAGGAAGCAAAGCTGGCAGCTAAATAAAAATCTCCCTTTTCCCTACTGCGGTAAAATTATTGCAGGGGAAGTCCCCTTCACACAGTGGTGAAAACCATTGCAAGGAGATTTACAGTGTATCACTATCGATCAACATAATTTCTCACTATTGATCAAACCTTTCTCTTAGCAGAGATAATCCTTCAAGGTCTGCAAGTCTATTGCATAATATGAATTTCTCTTAGATGTAAAAAGCCATGCATGGTGGTCAGCATAGGCTCCCCTGCTTACTTCAGAGCTGTGTTCACGGATCTGCCTCACATCTCACCAAAATCAATGAAGAGACACCCACAGACACTGGTAGCCTTTGAATGAAGTCTTTAATGCCCCTGTGTGTATTTCCACTACTAGAACAAGTTTTCCAGGCAGATAAAGCAGTGGAATCCTATATCCCACAGACACAATAGTGGGAATACTTGTCTTTGCTCACAAGGCCAAACCCAAATCAACGAGATTTGTGAGTCTGAATGCATCACTGTTGAAAAGTTGACTTGCACGTCAAAGTCACTGGGCTTCCAATGAAAGAGTGTTGTGTTGTGGGAACAAACAGGAAAGAACTGACATCTCTCAGAGTCAGCAGATGTAATTCTCCACTGCTCCTACTTCATTCCACAGGAGAGTGGCTGATACTCACTGCCAGACTAGGAAGATAAGAACACTGGAGCTTATTTATTTATTTTTTGTGTGGATATTTTTGTTGTTTGGTTTTTTTTTCACACAAATACCTTATTCCATAGTTCAGTAGTTTGGAGAGCTGATCCAGGCAAGATTTAAGAGAGCTGTGGATGCAAGTTATCGTGGCTAGCAAAAGACACCATGGTTGGGGGGGACCACTAAGGTTTGCTTTAATAACTTGTTGTTTTCGTTTGGGTTTGAGCAGTATTATGTTAAAAGCAGTGTCACTGTAGGTAGTCTTTCAGGTTAAGGACATTATATGTTACCCTTCAGGTTTTTTATGACTCATCTGCAAACAGCTACCAAATAACACTATTTGGATTTGGGACACACTGCGAGACTTAACTTTGAGATTAATCCTACAGCGTGCAGGGCTGCAATGTGCTGAGGTGCCTGCAGGAGATGAAAACAAACTAGCCTGAGGACCAGAAAGAACCCAGTTAGGTTAATCAAGTGTTGCATAAGCACTGCTGAACATGAGTTATGCTGCTTCTAGAAGTCCATCTAGCTCTATAATGGAATAAACAACCAAACTGTCAGACACTGGGCCCTCAGTGACTTCAGGATGATTTGCTGGTGCTTAAAACAAAATCTGGACTAGGTTTCTAAGTATGTCTTTGAATAGAAATTTGCATGATCATGTTCAGACACATCTTTTCATGTAATAACTGAAGAATCTCAGTCACAGAATTATTCACTGAATTACTCTTTCTGTTGGCTGTAGAGAAAACAATTCAATCAGTCTCACCTGCCTACAGTTACCTTCTGTGCATCTATGTTAAGTAAATTGTCCTTTGGTAAACAGAACTATTGATGTTTTAAGGTATTCCTCAGCAGCAACAAGGATACCAAGTTAGAATTCATGAGGAAAAAGCCTCTCAACACATTCCTACTGGTTTCTAGTAACTTTGGAAAATGACAATAGCATTCTGTGCTGTTATTAGCAGATAAATATTCTTCTGTTTTGTTTTGGTTTTTGTTCTTTTCCCTGAAAAATAACTGACCGCTTCTTATACCTGTGTTGATGGAATCTGTTCACTAGGGCCATCCCATATGAGCCTAATGGTGGATGCTTTGCCTTAAGATTGGGAATAAGAATAGACCTTTCAAAGTAGACTTACCTAAAGTAAACTTTTCAAAGAATTGTTTGACCTATTATTGTTCATTGTTGTAGTGAAGGTTAATACTCTTCTCAGGCAGAGCATTCATTTATTGGAAGAAATAGGAGGACGTTTATCCTTTGAAGGCAATTTCTAATCTAATCTAAGCTGAACAGATCTCAATTGCAAAGATCATTTTTGCCCTTCATTTTTTATATGAATATTCTACACTTTTCTGCTGTAAATTAACACAGTAAGGGAAAGGTCCTGGTGGGGTTCTGGCTTAGTAAACTGAAGACTAAATACAGATAAGAAGGAAGCATGAATGAGTTTTCTTTATGTGAGTGAGTTTGCCAGTTTTTTTCTGCAGTTCTACTTCAAAGAAGTTTGAGATAAAATGTATGCTTAAACGATATAAGATTAACTTCAGAGAGTCAGAATGTCAGCTCAAAACACCAGTGCAATTCAAATGATATTCCTCATAATAACATAAAACAGGACATTTTAAAGCATGTTTTCTCTTTTCTGGTCATAATTCACAGAAGATAATATTATTGCTGATGGAATACATTTGCTGCAAGGAAAGAAGATAGAAGAAACAACATGCCAGGTGAAAGAAATACTCTTTCTGAAATCTAAAATTTCATTCAAATGAAATGCATATTTCTTGTTTCCATTCATCATTTTCCTAATCTAAACTTTATACTCAGTGTGCTTGTGTATTTTAGAAGCTGAGTTTAAAGGAAGACTCTGGTGACTAGCAAAATTGTTCATGATTTTACTTATGCAGACTGTATGGATTTTATTGCATAGAAAACCTTCTCTTTCCCTGAGTGAATACATTTCTGCTAAATTGATGTGCTAGGATTGTGTCTAGCAAGATCTATACTAAGTGTTTAGATCAGTCTTGCATGATCTATATCGGCATATGTATCCTAATGCTTTCTGAATTTCTATAAACATATACCATATCTCATCTTCCTACTACTACATTAATTATCCCACTAGCATGAGCAATTAAGGAATTCTAATCCTTGAGTCTACATAATCATAACAGCAACATAAAGGTAAGTAACAAGCCATCAGATGGTGAACGCAGAGAGGTGAGGAGAAAGACTTGTAGCTCTGGAATTAGCATGACTGATGTTTGTTTTGCATTCACTTCCAGCCCAATGTTTGCCCTGAAAATATGTTGCTTAAAGGGCCAGTTCATGCCTGTGGCAAACCATCTTAGGTCTGCTGATTTCACATGAGATATTTACCCAGTTTGGGAATCTGACTAAAATGTGCAACACACCTGTCCATATGTGTGTGTTCTAAATGAGGAATTCATACAATAAACTATTTAGAAGCTGAAAATCTATTACATTTTCCGTTGCAGAAAAGTGTTAAATTCAAGGTGAGCGCTAAACTTTAGAAAAGGCTCCAAGCTGAGTTTCCTCTGTTGTTGCTATACAATGTCAGCAGTCCTTTTGGATGTGTAGGTTTAAAGCAAGAAAAAAACTGTACATGTATCACCCTGAAGGCATCTGAGATAAGACAGAGAGCTGTGAAGACCCACTGTTTAGGCAGTGCTCAGCTCCAGAGTAGGCCAAAGACAAAATCAGGATTAAAAAGAAAAGTCAAATGATCTGCATATCAGGGGACAGATGACCGTATTGGAAACTTGAAAGTCAGTGCATTCCAGGTTTCTCCTGCTTTCCCTCAGGGTTTTATCTCTCTCTGTGCTGTTAGTTTATTCCCATGATTATCTCCTCTCTCAGATGCCAAAAAAGTAGCTGAGAAGGAAGGAAAGGAGAAAAGGACTCTTTCTCTTCTGCTTCTCTCATTCTTTTTCTCTGATTTCTTCCTCTTGCTTTCACAGTATCATGAGGAAAGAGCGCTCTGGGATTTCCCACAACAATTCTTCTCTTAGTGCGAGGGATCTCTGGCTCTGCCCCTTTCCTGCCATGGCAGCTTTTGGGCTGATTCCTGGTTAAGATCCTGGAGGTCATTCCCTAGACATGACAAAATACGAAGGGAAAAAGGGGAAGCAGAAATAGGGAATAAGGCCTATGGTTGCTTTAATTAAAAGTTTCCTTAAAATCCCTTAAAGCTTCTCCCCATGAACAGTTTGTCCATTTTAGAAGCAAAGTTCTATTTTTCACTTCTCAAAGTGTTTGAATACACTTTTTGGGGTACATGATTAATGAGCTTCAGGGGCCTGGATACCTCCAAACTTTGGAACCAATTGAAAACCTATTGCATTTGCTTTTTAAAAATTCAGGGTTTATGATGTTATTTTGAATTTTAGTGACTGTTGCCTCTTGCCTTCCTTATCATCAAGATAACATTTGATATAATGCTCTTTTAAGTTTCCAAAATAGTCTGATTATGTCTGTATTCATTTGCTGTACTACACTATGCACACAAATAAGGAAATGCTGGGAGAACACCATTATGGGAGGAGCTCTCTCTCTTTTTCTGTAAAATCAGCACAAATGAGTGCCCACATGAAAAGCCTGTTTGCTGATGCACAGAGCGTGAGGAACAAACAGGAGGAATCAGAGTTCTGCATGGAGTTGCAAGATCAGAGAAATGTGGTGGGATAGCTCACATAACTGAGCTATCCCATGTCTGTTACTCCTGTCTTCAAGAGGGTCACAAAGTACATCCAGGGAACTACAAGGCCACATTGTCTTACCTCCATCCCTAGGAATGTGATGGAGCAACAGGCACAAACTGAATTACAGGAAATTTCACTTAAAGAGAGCACTTTTCTAGTGTGAGGGGAGGTAACATTCTGAAGAGGTTTCCTAAAGAGGGCATGAGAAGTTCATCTTTGGAAATACTCCTGTCAGGACATGGATCTATGCAACTTCCTCTGGTGACCTGTTCTGAGCACAGAGTTAGACTAGGCAATTCCCAGGAGTGTATTCCTGCCTCAGCTGGTCTGCATGAGTTTGTGATTCTAGAAGACTTGGAAGAGGCAAATTTACAGACAAGAGTAAATAGCATGGATGAACATTTTGGATTTTTTTACTCTTTTTAAAGAAAAGAAAAAAAGAAAGGGGAAAAAAAAAGAAAAAAAAAAAAGAAAAATAAAAATAAGTTTCCCTGAGTGCTTCACAAAAGCTTTTATCTTTCTCCATTTCATAAATTGACACTTATTCATTCCATTCATTCTTTAACTGCTGGAAAACAGGGGCTTGAAAGAGAAGTACAGGTTGAGGGACACAGTGCAAGCAACACTGCAAAAATTGTACCTGACCAGAAAAAGTAGCTTTACTTTCTGCATTTATTTTTCATACCTTTGTTCTTGTTTACTCATGTCTAGCAGGGCTCCCTTGATGGCTCAAACCCTTTGTAGCATATTGAGAAGGACATAAAATATCAACTAATACAGTCTTTGGGCTAATACATTTTCAAAAATGTTTCATGCCTCATTTCTCACGTAAATTCTTAGGTTGCATTCAGCCTTCAAAGTGTCATTCATATTCATGGAGAAAAAATGCTAGTGCTAGTGTTCATTACTTTTCTGATAAACTAGTCAGGCTTGCCCCCCAGGGACTGCATCAGTGCCCCAGGGCAGGCATATTCTCATGGTGTTCCCATCATGAGGACATTGTGACCAAGAAACGGCTTATGGGCAGTGTATATAGACTTGTCTTGCTTAGTTCTGAAGATTGCCCCATTTTCTCCGCCTTGTTAATCCAGTTCAAACTCACACCCTTAGTGCTCAACTTCCCGGCAAAATGAGGTGAACTGAGCAAGACCCTTTTTAGGAATGCATCAGTGACCAGGCTCCTCAGCTGGGGCGTTGCTGCCGAGGAGAGTCTTCTCTGGCTTTCCAGCTCATTGAGAAAGAAAAGCCAAGATCTGGGACGAGACCCAGAGAACCCAAACTGTAATGCCTGGCTCTGCCACTGCACCACATACACTGTGGTATCTCCAAGGTGTTACCAAGTCCCAGGTAACTCAGAAAATTAAGGCGGGTCCATATCTAAATTATTTCAATGGGTGCCAGCTGGTGTATGTCAGCCATTTATTTTTATATGCACACAGTACTGCATGGAAAAGCTGCTGATCTCTCATCCATATTTAATTACATGTTACAAATTTTGTTTATTTGTCTTATTTAAGTTGGATTTTTTTTTAACTTATTTTAATTTATTTTATTTTTCTTACAATCTAGGTGATAAACTATGAGCAATGGATTCCACCACGAGTTCACAATCCAGGTGCACCTGCTAACAGTGAAACAGTGAGTTGCCATGAAAATTGTTTGGTTTTTTTTCACCAGCAGCTGGGAAGAACAGGTTGTTTTAGTAGAATTTCCTGTACTATACGTTCCTTCCTCAAAAGCTGAAAGATCTTTATCCATATCCCTGTTATTAATCATGATATCTCGTTGTCTTTTATGGAATATCTTATTATTGCTCTGCTATTAATATTTCTTTATCATTTATAGACTGTAGACTTTGTGATTCCAAGGAGAAAATCTGTCTATAATCCTAGTCTGTTTATCTGACTCTGCACTCATTTTAGACTAGCTGGTGCACCAGACTAAAACAATGAGAATATTTAAAGGTCAGATATATCCAAGCAGGAGCTTTATCCGAGTTCTGTGCATTTTACAGGACTCTTTGTATAAACAGAGCAGAAAGTTCTCTATGATCATATGCTATTTTAATATTCCCTATGTGCAGCCAGGTTATTGCTGAAACTTTCCAAAAATTTCTATGATACAGTAATAACAGCACCATGAACTCAGTAAATATGCAGCAATTTTTTGTCTTCTCACTATTGCACTGTACTCTGAATTTAAGTGCAGAGGTAATCACGATTAAATCATTGCAGTTCTTTGGGAAAGGCAAAGCAGTTTGAGAAAAATCACAGAGATTAGACTCTGCCGTGACTAAATTCTTTATGCTGAGAATTGACATGCTGTGCAAGTAGTTTTATTGAAATTAATGCAGTTACACCCAGGAAAGAGAGTGCTCAACAGGACTGAGATTGCTGGAATCTGACCAACAGTGTTTTACACTTAGCTTCCAAATTGCTGTATTTCTGTCACCAGGTTAATCCTCATAACATCTCACCGAGCAAAGATTTTTAAGGTATTTAAAATACCCTGAGATAAACTGAAAACAGTTTATCAGACACAATTTAGGTCTTTTTTCTGTAATGCATTCTTAGAAGTGCATTTTTAACATGTGTGGGTTTTGTCCTTAAATATTAATGCAAACTTCATGCAAACTATTTGCAACTGAAGGGCAGCCTGTGATTTTTCTTTAACACGATTTGGTTTTATTTGTGATGTGATATGATTTTTCATTACTAAAACCCATTAAGCAGGGAAGTCAAAAATATTCTTGCCTCTTGGTCATGAGGCAATTTCTTGCTTATAGATAGCTTTGCTTATAGGTTGGGGGGGAAAGCACAGTTCACCTGATTGTCTGTCTGGTTTTTATATCAAAGGATGTTTTACCTCTATTTGGAGAGGCAGCTAAAATTCCAGCTTTGAACGCTCAGGCAAATCAAAATAAAATACTGTAAATGCTGTCCCAGCACCAACTGATACTGCATGATCTTTTTTCTCTGTGAAAGGGGCTTGCTGCATTTATTATTTAAGCACTTATGGCTTTTCCCTAACGATAGACTCTATGAAATGAGTGCTTTTAAGGCAAAGAGGATTAGAGTTTGCCATTAATGAAATTATCTGAATAGATTATCTTCCATTTATCTTGATGTCTCCATGATGGAAATCCCAGATCATAACTCAAAGTCATCACGTTGCTTTTGTGTCGTTACTTATAAGTGAACAAATTATTATTGCTACAAGAGATCTTATATGAGAGCAATATTAGCATTTTAAACCAATGTAATTTATTTTGCAAAGACATCTCACAATGAGAGACTGAAAAATTACACCCCAGTTTCTCTCTTTAGCTAAAGTAAAACTGCAGTCCTACTATCTTGAATTTGGAAGAGGGTGAGAGGGGGATTGAAGTGCAAATCAGAACATGGCCAATCAAAGAATGTTTGGATCTGGCCCACAATGGATAATGAATACTTGGATACGAATGGTGAAAGGGCCCTAAGCTGACTAGAGTTTGAATGTGGATCTGCTGAGACCTTATCCTACAGTGAAATCCTCAAGAAGGCCTAAATGGTTTTAAACTCAAAAATGCTGTGTTTTGTAAATCTACAAAGTAATAAAACAATGACAAAAATTGAGAACACCTCAGTTTTGTCTATATTACTAACTGGCACAGTAATATATGACTATCTTAGCATTGAGGACTACTGTAGCATCCCTACTACCTTCCCCTTTTCCTGTAGATTCAATCATAGCAGGATTTCTGCCTGATTGCATGCACACTGTGTGTTTAATCTACACAGAGCTTAAGGAAAGATGAGGAACAGCAGAACAGTTGATGCTGATGAGCTGATGTCCACACTGTGCTCACATCCTCTATGTTGAACATCTAACAGTAGCTGATCAGCTGAACTTCTGGAAAGTGTCTTTTGTTTTAATTTCATCTGTGACAAATTCAGTTTGTGGCAATTTGAGAACAAATCAGAGCTTACAGGGATTGCTGTGAAATTCACCTCAAAATTGAAATTCTAATGTAGCCATAACTTACAAAAGACACTGAAGACATGGAAATGTGTTTATATTCAACTTTTTGACTTCCTGCTATGTTCCTGTTGTTGATTCCCAGTTTTCAGAACTCTCTGTAGATTTCAAGGAATATAACATGCTGCTGAAAAAGTCTAAACCCAAGCACTATCCACCGTGGGAACTTTTGCATTACTTTTTGTGATTAACCAAAGGAGGAGTCTAAGGTCCTATCCCTAAGGAAAGGAGTCAGCATAAGCTATTAATTCCTTATGCCAATTTATAGCAGGAGCAAGACAAAGTGGTCATGCAAATCATTTCGTATGAACTCTTTCAAGATTTGAAATCAAACAGGGGAATTTCTCACTTATTCTCACTTAGCTTTCACTAACTTTCTGTTTTAACAGAATATAATCTCAACACAGTTGTGTCGTGACACAGAACTAACTAGACACACGTAAAAATGACATTTGCCTGGGCATAGATGTCTTGGACTTCTAGTTGTGCTTACAGAACCTCATGTCTTACTAAAAAAAATCAGAACTTTCAGTACTTCAAGCACAGCAATCTTTATAGGCAGTTATCTGTCAAGTGAACAGTGGACTTTTTTTAAATCTGAAATCGACATACACCCACTTCCTTATCAGTGCTGCAGGGGATGGATGTAATTTCTAATATGTGAATGCTGGAGCTTCAGATGTGCTTCATGCTAAGACTTTGCAAAGAGGCTTTAACCCAAACGAGAGCTGGGGAGTTCAGGTTCCCTTGGGAGCCATCCCTAAACAGCCTGCCCTCTATACATTAGCCTGCTGGCAAACTCTGGGGTGACTTTGTCTCAAAGGATTATGCATATGAGAGAGAAGGAACCATCTATGCCTGTGTGACCTATTTGTTGGGGAGACTGCAATAAGGGCCTCTGCATTTCTACCTTCTGATAACATCAGCACTAGCACTTAATCACTTGCAATATTGCCAATGATTTACTGCTACAATACAAATTCATTATTGGTGTAAATAGGTGAATATCCATAGAAGCCAGACAGTATTGTTCTGAAAAGTAGCCATCAATGAATTATAGTCTTATTCATTTCTAACTTTGTTTTGCTTTGTTTTGTTTCATTAAAAATCATATATCCTATGTGAAAAACAGCATAGGACTATGGAATAAAAGTTATTTGCTGTCAGAGTATGAAATTTTTCTCTGAAGCTTACAGAGAAGTTCAGAGTCAGATTGGAAGAGAATTCAAGTGTTATTGGACTGATTTGCAAGACAGCAGCTGGTTTAACATAAGTGAACATGTATGAGGTGGCTGCATGGTCATGAGGCTTCTGCTCTAGGAGCCTGACGTATCTAAACCTTGTACAATAACAGATTTGAATTGGTTTTTGCATGATTGTCTTCAATCTAGGGAACAAAATAAAGTCTTGAAGAAAGAAAGGCAGCAGTCCTTCAGAGCACACTCCCATACACACTTAAATGTAGTAGCTTACCACATCTGGGACCTCCGTGCACACCTAAAATGCTTCTAGATAATGTAGTAAATGCACATATTAAAATGTTTTCTGGAATGAATCTGGAATTAAGTAGTAAGTAATGCTGGGGCATTCAAAAAAAGTAACGTGTAAACAGCAATATGAACAATGGTCTAAGATTTTTTTTATTTTTTTTCGGCATACTGGCCCCAACTGAGGAAGTGCCCAACTTCTAAAGTATTGTGTCAATGATCAGTTCTTTGAATCTGAAATTTTCTCATTCTCAAAATAAACACCACGTTACCCTTAGTTTTTATTTGCAGAGTGTAAATAATTTTAATGTCTTTGGGGGTTTTCTTGCCAGGGTACAGAACCAGATGATAAAGCAGAGTCCATGGGAACATTAAAACGATTGCAGAAGTTGGTCCGAACAAAAAAAACGGGTACACAAAGCTTGGAAGATGTCAAGCACGTTTTGCTCCCCCTCAGTAAGTACAGCATCATATCAGCATTCTTTCCAACATTTGCCAAATGACACTGTATTGAACATGACTGTAAACAATCCTGTCCTGGTCTGTCATTCACCACCCACGATTTTCAAACCCCAGCTGAGATGTTACTGTGATACCACTTGAGTGCTGACTTCCTCATAGTGTGAAAACCTGTTTCCTGTCACACCAGCTCGAGTTTTGTAACAGTATATCTCGCAAGTGGGGATTTTAGATAAATAGTATTGTATAACAGCGGGGCCTCCATGCTGGGGAAAATTTGTTTTTGCAGTATTTCCTAGTTTTGTATCACATGTTGGATCAGAGAGGCAAATCTCACGAATGTGAACATAACTTTGAGCGTTACTCCCTGAGTCAGTACCAGATGGGAGTGCAGGAAGGTCCGTGGTATGATAAGCAAGTCAAGCCTCTCATCACACCTGACTGCCTTGGGCCATAAGACAGGAATTCTATGCTGATTCTGCGCTCAGGTTATTTTCTGGAGTCTCCTATGGACCACTGATCTGACTGTGCGGCGGTTCTTCCTCTGAACTTGTTTTACCAATTTAAAAGTGCATGCATTTGTTGTACAATGCATTTGCGTATGTGATTATTTTTAAACCAATACTAGCAAAATGCATTTAAACTGTCTGATGAACTACTGCTCCAGCCAAATCACTGCTTGGGCTGAAACACGTGAGGAAGTAATGGATTTCTGTCACTACTTTGTAGCTACAAACTGGGAAGGGATGGGAGAGGAATTATCCAGAAAGTTTCCTGAACTTTTCCAATATTTAGGCTAAACTCATGCTCTCTGCAAATACGACATTCAGTTAGCAAATATTCATGGTCGGGGCAGAACCAGTAAAATTTTCCAGGATTTTGAGGGAAGAAGACAAATTTAACAAATGGAGAATAAATCTTACTTTTTGCTCAGATGTCTGATCCAAAACAAAATCCTTTCCATCTCCCTAGTTAACATTATTATTTGTTTTTCTATGGAGTATTTGGTTTTTTCATTATATAGAATGCAACAGACAGCATTTTAAAAACATACCATGACACTTTCTCTGTGAGTTGCAACATAGTATAACAGAAGTATTTGTATTTTTAAAGACACGTTCGAAGATGCTTATCTCTCTGAAGAGGATGAAGAAGCACTAACCTCTTGCATGAAGCTGACAAGACCTCAGGAAAAGAAGACCTGGAAAGACAGCTCAAGGAGAAAAGAAGCGACTGAGACCAGAGCAGATTTTATTTCTGCCTCTCTGGGCCGCACATACACTTCCAGACTTAATAACTTAGGAACAATTTCAATTCATTCAGAAACCGAATTTCACTTGTGGAGTGACTGGAAGCCGTTTCCTGACAACCAGCTCTGTCCTTGTGACTTCTTGATTTCAAAAATAGAAGAATGGGAAAACTGTACTTGCTCTTCTCATCAGCCACATCTCACATATTCCCTAACTGATATGGATCTACAGTACTCCTGGGTAAGTGGAAGTGGTTTCTTTTGTGCTGATATGCATAAAAAGTGGAAACTTTTTGCTCTGATTCAGCATTAAAGGGATGCTGTCATCTTCCATGTGGTTATGAAATGCAATAAACCAAATTTAGATTTCAGGTAAATGGATGTGAATGCATTGTTCATGCTAACACCAGGGTTCATATAGCCCTAGGTAGTTCATTTTTAACCATGCAGACATCAGCAGCACTGAGATGGAAGGCTTTAGGCTATTCTGTTTCTCATCAGCACACTTCTATTTTTTTTTGTTTTTATCTGTATGCTAAATACTCATCCTTCCAGGCTTAGAAAACTTTCTGGAAATCTGTGGTAAGACAGTAAGGGCAATGAAGCAAATGGGCTTGGATCAGGCTCCTAGAGGTCACTGCAATACTACTAAAGGACACTTCAGTTATTTAGGCAAATGTGGTATCTGTGCTTCTGCCTTTTTGGACCGGCTGGCAGAGCCTATTTTTGTAGTAACCTGTGTGGCGGCAAGAAGATTTTAGAGACAGAAACAAAAAGAGTTTAATCTTGGTCTGAAATTTTCTTTCCAGATAGTCACCTGGGAGAGGCTTTTGTATTTTAATTGCGAGCTTTTTTTAAAAAGGGCTATTTGAAACTAGAAAAACAAAACCAAGAAAAGCTTGTGTTGGTGAGATACACAAAATATAGACACTGCAGTGAGGCTTTTCTCCCTCTTCTCCCTGGGCACAGCAGGTCTTCTGGCACTCCACATAGTGGTAAGCACATGGGGGGTGACTGGTGGAGTGAATTATATCAGGGAAGCAGTAAGGGGCAGCCTCTTTTCTCTTCATGCCTTTTCCCTTGACAGCACTCCAGGGACAGAGCTGTCTCTCACTGTGAAATAAGGCCAGCTCCCAGGACAGTGCACCTAAACCACAGGGGGCAAGATATCTGCTGAAACCTACCAGCTGAGTGTTCAAAGGGAGACCTGAGCAACCACAACCTTAGATCAGGGAGTATGTCCTGCTGAAAACACCATGTTTTGCAATGTGTGCTCATATATCGTTAGGAAAGGTGCACACACATGGATGTGTGGGTCTATATAGCAACCATATTTCTGAATACATGGAGGCAGTAATTCAGTCTCTTTTCAGTGACACAGTAACTGAAATAACAGGCTGTGCCTGAAACATGGGATTTATCTGGCTGCAGATTTGCCTGGGATTTGATGTAGAAAATAGAAAGTCTAAAACTTCCATTGGTAGAACTGCAAATAGAAAAGAGAGGAAGCAAACTACACCGAAAAAAAAAGCTGAGGAAGTGCAGCATTGTAAACCCTGGACAGCCTCAGCACTGCAAACTCCCAGGGAGAGTTCCTGGAGACAGACCTCGGGGGCAGAGCACAAGCAGAAATAGGCTGGGAGCTGTGAATAAAGACTGTGCCCTGTCAGGTGAGTCCTCCTGCCTGCCAGTAAACAGGACTATCTGTAGAAACTGAATTGTGTCAGGGATGCTGGTCTCCATCATCTGCCTGGCTCCCAATGAAAGCAGCTCTCAGCATCCCAAGCCAAGGCTGAAGTCCCAGGTCAAAATAGTAATAGATGTGTCAGTCAGATTTATGAGACCATAAGTGTCAATTCAAGTAATTTTATTTCATTTTGTCACAAAAAGGCTGTTAATGTTCTCTGCCCTGGTGAGACTTGTCCTACCCATGTTACTATTAAGTGCCAGCAAGGGGTTTACTGCTTTTTTTCCCTGAATTGTTTATTTTGCCATCTGCCTTCCTGATGGGCTCCCTGACTTTAATGTATCTCTGTGGGCTTAGTGTCTTTAGATTTAGATTACAGTCAATGGCAAGTTATCTCTTTCTTTGCATTTGCATTCTACCAACTGGCTCAATTGAAGATTACAAAGACTGGATTTTCAGTTTTGCTGTTTAAGGATCAAAAAGCAGACACTGGTGGTTTTGCTATGACAGGATCAAACACTGGGGATGATGCAGATGTTCTTTCTGATGTCGATTTACTTATTAGAGTAAAATCAATATATTCCATGATTCTTTTTCTGATTCTCTGAGCAAGAAGGTATCATTTAATTTTCTTGACTTGACAACTACACTGTTGTCTTTATTGCAGCATGTTGTGGAGGAGATAGACTGAGATGTTCTACTGAAATGCTTGCTGGTATGTTCTGAATTCAGTCAAATGGGCAAAACTAGGAGATGCAATACTAAGATCCAAGACTGCTATTCTATCAGCAAACTGTGGCTGATCTGGCTTGGGGGACAGACAGATATATAGGCTGGACACATATTATCCAGATTCATCTCAGCCACATGTGCAAAGCTGATTGAGCCTAGCCTTAATTAAAGCTTGAATTGCAGATAGTAAATTGAGTAGTGCTCTCCCATAATCACGAGGAATAAGATCTGGATCTCTTAATGATAGATTGCTGTTTAGAGAGACAAAATATGAGTAATCCTAATTCCCTTCCTCCCATTTCTTCCCTTGACTCCTTCCTTCCTCCTCCTTTCTTCCTCCTCAGCACTTTACACAGCTTCCCTTACAGTGTATCATATTGCCTTTTTTTTTTCACCTAAACCAATAAATAGGCTCAGAGAGGTCAATTGAGCCAGTCATCTAAACAAGAACTGTGAGAACAGGCTGCAAACATCATATCCATCTTCAGCTACATCAGGCTCCTCCAGCTACTCTTCCTTCAGCCTTCCCCAGTTAAGCAAACAATACTCACCTGTATTACTAGACTGCTCCTGGCAGGGACAACTCCCATCTCACCCATGCTGCCCACCCTCGTGTATTATGAAAATATTTTAGAAGTCTGTATCCCTGTCCTTTAATGAAATCCAGAACTCAATGTGCTGTGTTACCATTTTGTAACCACAGTGTCACCATTAACAACTTTAACTTAAACAGTTAACTTAGACATAGGGGCTGGGTTTTTGGGGTTTTGTTTTGGGATTTTTTTGGTTTGGTTTTGTTTTGTTGTGGGTTTGGTGGGGGGTTGTTTGTTTGTTTCTGGGTTTGGTTGGGGTTTTATTGTTTGTTTTATTTTTCAGCTGTTCACAGTATAACTAGTGGCTGGTCAAAATTTTGCTAAGGGCAACAGAGCATTGCTTTCTTCAGTGTGTCAGGAGTGCCATGTGAAATTATTGTTACTGGTAGTATTTCCAGAGAGATGTAATTTACAAATAGTTCTTCCTTAGAAAGTGAAAAGGGATATTTTAAAAAATACAAAATACTTCAGAGGAAAAAAAAATAAAATGAAAAATATGCTTGTATGCTTGAATAAGCTGCTATGCTGCATATTTTCTTATTATCACAAAGTATATTGGGGGGAGAAAGGAGTGATGTTGTGATGTTATGAATCAGCTGAAAATCAGGCAGAGGATGAAAGAAAAGATTGTCCAGACACCACTTTAACAACCACTTGACCTTAATGTGAAAGGTTATTGGGTTTTAATGCTTCTTTTTATTCCTCAAGCTTAGCCCTGCAGAAAATAGTTCAGCTGTCTGTCTCAGACTTTTTTTCCTATTTTTTTTTTTTTTAAATTGTGGTTACTAGAAGCTGCCCTTCTGTTATTTGTATGCTAAGATCCTCACTACCCAAACAAAGTAGCATACTTAGAAGTGCCATGTCCATATGACTTTTATACAAGCTATTTCTGCCTTCTGTTGCTTTTTCTCAATCTGTGCAATTGCATAAGACTTTTGCAACCTCATATAATGCATGAAAAATCCACAGTCAGAGGCTTGTAAAAGTACAGGACCTTGATAGGCTTGAACAGACGTGAAACAGGCACAGAGGAGTGCACAGTGGGGTCACAGCTGACGGGTCCTCTTCACATAAGGGTTCCCAGACTGTCCTGGACAGCCTGAGACAGAGCGCAAGAAGCTGGTGAGTCCCTTTCTCCTCTCCCTCAATACTTTAACATGCTACCTCATTGGCTGACCCAGCCACTCTCCCAATAACTGTGCGAAATGGAAACTGTGTTTGTAGAATCATCCAGGCTTTCTTTACAGGACAGAGAGGGGAGACAACATCCTCTGTTGGGATACAAATCACCAGAGTTACTGGAAGTGGGTTTCTCTCTTTGACACATCTTACCAGCATGGTTAAGTTTTACAGAAGAAGGATTTAGTAATTGATACTGTAAGAATATTTATCTGTTGCGACCTGTGTTTGGTGAGAATGAAATATAAGGGACATTTCCCAAGACTAGAGAAGACCTGGGATTTTGGTGAGGAGAAAAAAAAATAAATCTAAAAGTACTGCAGAGCAAAATACATTTTCTCTCCCATTTCCAGATTAAGATGAGAACAGCAAGCTTCAAAAGGTTGGTTTCTATCTGATATGAATGTTTTACATTGTGATGGAATAAACAGTAATTTTGGGAAAACTACAAGTGACTTTATGCCAATGCCTGCATTCATTCTCTCCATATTCCTCACAGGAAAGTGTCACAGTCTTGCTGTGGTTACATCAGCCCTGCTGTTATGTTCATGGTTCTCTGCCATTTCAATAACCTTGTGGCTTTTGCTTTCCTCCTGGTCTGACCTGCTTTCTTGTCAGACACGCCATTTCTCAGCATCTCCCTTAAACCCCTCGTAGATAAATCTAGCCAGACACTCTTTTTTTTTTTTTTGGTTGAAGAAACAGTCTTATTCTCAGCTCTGGTTTTGGACATTTTCTTATCTCACCTTTTCCTGACATGTTATAATTACTAGGTTCTGGTTCCCAGTTGCCTCATAACAACCTTGCTTTCTTGCTGTGGTTGCTCTTACCCTGCCCTATTTATGGCCTCTGCTGCTCCTGATCATCTTGGTTCTCAAGAGCATGGTATATATTGCCTTGAGGTGTGTGCAAGTTATTGGATCTCTGTGATACCAGAGCACTGTTCTCTGAGCATTGTTCCCTAGGCCAGTGAAGTGGGGAGGAATGGTATGGACTGACGTACTGAACAAACAGGACAGAGTGCTCTTCTCTGGCAAAACGTGCTCCGAAGCTGAATGTTGTGTTTGACCATTTGCACAGCCCATTTGTGGGAAGATTTCTGCTCCATTTCAGCCAGCAGTTTATCCTGCACACTAGAATGCTGAGGGCTTTGATGGTCTTTCTGACTGCTCAATTTTCTTGAGCAATTTGATTGTTTTCTGCAGTTTTTCTTTTCTTTAACTAATGTCTTGCTGTTGAGGGACACCTGAACATGCCTAAGAAGAGCTTTCTCAATTGCATTTTGAATCCTCATTTGGCACAAATATAGCACTAAAAAGAGTGCCTGGAAATCCCCAAATTGCTCTTCTGAGACACCAATTTTCAAATGCTCTAGTCACTGTAGCTGCTTCACTGTCAGAAATAAGTGACCCTTTTAAAAGCTGTAGCTCTTACTTGTTCCTATTTCAGTGACAGGGTAGGAAGCCAGATCTTCACCAAGTATAAATCTATTTCCCACAGGTATTAGAGAGTCCTGCTCAGCTGTACCCAAGCTGAGGCCAAAAGCCTTTGCCCAGGGGAGAGATAAAGGGCAGCTGAAAGGGTGGTAGTAAACAAAACAGTCAAGACCATGATGATGGGGTGTTCAGGTGGTGAGCTGTGGCTGAGAGAAGAAAACAGGATTTATTTTCTAAGGTATGAAACTGTCCCCAGCTGCTTCTCTTTCATTTTATCATATCTTCATTTACAAGCTCCCGACAGGTTTCCTGTTGCTTTTTATAACATTCTAACTAATTTGACCTGTTACTCTCCCTGCCAGTCCAGCAGCTCATCCCTTCACCCTCTGTACTCAGCACCCCTCTTGCAAGGTAAAGACATAGCTAGAAACACCCTTATGCTCCCCAGATTGCAGACTTTGAAGGTACATGAGCTGACAGACAAAAAGGAACAGTGCCACAGTTAAATTTAGCAGATGATTAAATTCAAAGGCACTCACTTTTTCCCAGTCCAAACCCTGTTCCAGAACCTTGTGAAAACTTATTTTGAATTTTAAGACTAGTGAGGGGGTAGGGATTTAGATATATTTATGCAAGTTTGTTGTGGTCAAATGCTGGTGAAATTTTAATGGCTTTGTTTTTGGAACTGGTGAAAAGACAAGAGCCAGGACGAAATTGTCAGTGTTTACTTTTCCTGGAAATACCAAGCGAAATATGGACTCAGACAAAAAGACAAAAATGCTAGTGAACTTAAGAGCACTTATTTTCTTGATGCTTCAGAGTCTGTAGAGATTTATTTTCTCTCCTGTCACAGGGAGCTTTATTTACAAAAAAGTTACATCACTAAGTTGGTAAATATTATATATCTTGCTTCAGTTAAATACAAAAAGTGAGAAAAAATCGGCTCTTACAGTGCAAGACTTCATCTCTCAAGCTTTGGAAGGGAGGAACCTGTGAGGGTGTCCAGCCTTGCTAGAACTGCACCATTGTACTGTGCTGATAGCAAATATCTGCCAGTGCCATTCCACATCCTAGTGATTTTTGCTATTTTCTGCATAGTAGCATGAAAAATTTTGTGTCCTCATCTGTGGTGACTTTGATATTGTAGTCTTAAAGTAGGTTTTAAAAAAATATGAAAAATCTGATGCTGCTGTTCTTCACTATGGTAACTCTTGTCCTATTTTATATTTTTGATACCTTACTAGAATTTGCATAGCTATATAGGGAATGATGTCATATTTTTCACTAACCTTAGAGGCATTATACTTAACTCTACCAAAAATCTATCCAAACGTTTTCCTCCTCACTTTTCTGGGTTGTTCTGTGAAGCTGGATTGCAGTACTTGCTTGTATATGTAAGGCAGAATGATAATGAAGTGAATTTATTTGCACTAAAAATAATTTAGAATATCACAACATTTTTAATATGGTTACAGATAACTGCAGAAGAACATTGTAATTCACCTCAGCAGATTTCATGGGGTTCCTTCTGACATAGCTGCTAAGTATTGCACAGCTTCAGCTAGAGAGAGAAATAAAAGATTTTGGATTACTGTCATGAATGTAGCATGAAGGGGACTGTAATTGTTGAAAGTGTGGGGAAAATCATGTATTTCCTATACTTATTCTTTGTAAATGGCATATGAATTCTTAATAGAAAAAGAGGAATACTACCTGCTTCATGAAACATGATTAAGAGTCAAAATATAATTAAACTAAGTGCAGTTGTTGATAACAAACTGTCTGATGAAAGGATGATTTCCTGTTAGCATCCTTTGGAATTGCCAAAACGATGCACTTTTACATACTGAAGGAAATAGATTGTATTGTCTGTCTGCTGCTTTATACACGTAGGCTGTGATAATATTATCCTTGTGTGGATCTGCTGTCAGCCCAGTATTTTATAGCAGACA
This sequence comes from Anabacerthia variegaticeps, assembly GCA_035583185.1. NCBI lineage: Eukaryota > Metazoa > Chordata > Aves > Passeriformes > Furnariidae > Anabacerthia > Anabacerthia variegaticeps. The sequence continues at coordinate 10,876,680 of JAWWEW010000001.1, read as the reverse complement.
TTTTTCTTGGTTTTTTTTTTTTATTTAAAAAAATAAATAAATAATTTTAGAGGTTATCTTTCTTCCCATACACCACACAAAACAAACAGAAAAAAAGTACACATTACTCTGCTTGATCAGTGCTCCCATAGAATGAATCAGCTCATCCAGGCTGTGTTTTCATGCTGTGTTGTCCTAATGCATCAGCTCCTGATGCTGGCAGGAACATTTGACCAAGGAAGCCATCAGGTGCTTTGGGGTATGCTTATCCAAGTCTGCAACTTTTAAAGTGCAATTCATCTTCTCACACAAAGTGATGCTGTTTTACTTCTGCACAAATTCACTTCTGAAACCTAAACTTTTCCCTGATCTTGTGCTCGTTGAGTTGGTGAGGAGCTTCCCGTTTGTAGTCAAAATCTTCACAGGTTTAATCTTCGCTGTGCTTGCATTAGCTCAGTGCACCTTTTATGTGTGCTCATCTTCATTCAGGAGAACAAGCAAGCTCAGCTTCAGATTTCTTCAGAGTCCCCGATGGAGCTGAAATTAAAGTGTTGCCCACACAACTAATTAGGTAAGGATTTTGAGGCTTTGGTAAGGAAGCCACAACTGAAGACTCAAGGATCCTGACTGACCTTAAGTTACAAGAATACATAAGTGGTGGGTAGCAGTGCACACCACAAGGCCTGATACTCCTTGTCTTCTTTCCTGGCTAATTCAAATGACTTTCCTTTGGGCAACATCAATTTTCTGGAAGTTCTGACCTGGATCAGAACCTGATTATGTTTGATTGCTTGCTTTGTGAGTGTAGATTAAGGTAGTTATTCTCCTTGGTAACTATTTTTTGTATGTTTTAAAATGTTCCTGTAAAGCTTGTTTGTGAAATAAGCCTTTCATTAATCAGAAGAAATTAGTTCTGTTTTCATCTCCCTCACACAGAAATGAAGGGAAGTCACACGACATCAGTACTCAGCAATGGCACAAATGGAAGAGCGAGGGTTTTCAGTGCCAGAAAGGCATTAAAGTTTCCAGGGCTGAAGCATTATTATAATTAATGCATTTCAAAGTCCTTTAAAAGAAACACTTTTGTTGTGACATTCTCCAAAAGTAGGGTATGTCTTGCATAATTTCACACTTGCTTTTAGAGACTGAAAATTTAATATGAATACTGGGTGTTTATCCAACTTCGAGAAAATATTTGTGGGTGAAATGAACAAGAATAGGGCCTGAAAAATAAGACTGGAAGTGAAACAATGGACACACAGTGGACACACCTCTAATTCTGCTATTTAAACACTTTCTGGTATTTAGATCATTAGAAGACAAAGACCAGGGCTTTTCAGAAAGGTCTGGAAAAGGTTTTGTATCTGACTATTCTCTTTAATTTTGAAAGAAATTCACCTATGATAATGAAATTTCTGTACTGATTTTTTTACAGACATTTAATTGATTGAAGAAGTTCACCTTCCCTAATACATAAGGAAAGCAAATTGGAAACCCGAACATAACATAATTCTTGCTGGAAGTGCTTACAACTCCAATCCATTTGAAGAAATCTGGCTGAATAGTTTTTGCAAAAGGACCAAATTAATTAAGTTAAATGACATGAAATGTCTTGTTCACTTCTACTTACAACTTATATTTGATAGCACAGCACGAGAAATGATGACAAACAGTGTGTGGGATGTAGGCAAATCAAGAGTTCAGATACTTGAGATCCTGAAACAGAAACTTTTGCAGATATCTTGAGGGATTCTATATTTAGTTCTAGGTTGTGTAGGTGTATTAATACCTTGCTTTCTTCCCCCACATTTATGTTTCCACATAATTCCCCTGAAAATTACAGCAAGGTAGAATTCAAATTTTCTAGTCTGAAAGACTTGAAGTCAAACTCCCCAAACTCTGTTTGCAGCTATATTTGGTCAAATTTTCTGCACATCTAACCACAGGGTCAAAAACTTAGAATTACACGCAGTCAGTGTTCAATTGCAAAGTAGATAGCTTTTAATACAATTTCTTAATGTTTTCCTGAACTGGAATGACAAAATAAACCCATATTCCAGTCCTTTATAACTTCCTTAACCCCATGAATCATTATCCAGTGATTAAGGATGTAGATAATGCAGGTTCAATTCCCTGCACTTCTACAGACCTCTTGTGTGATATTAGACAAATCATTTCACTTGTCTGCCTCAGGCCTCATTTGCAAAATGGGGATAGAATGTTATTCTGCACATCAGATGCTTGTTGCATGAGCAAGAATACACATACCAGTGTACCATAAATGCAGGAGTTCAAACAGTTTATTTGCAGGCTGTGACACTCCTGTTTAGATTCATCCTTTGCACTGAGTGGGACAGACACTGAGTGGAGAAAATGTGGTAAATATTAAAGCTGCATTATTAAAACTGCATCATAAAATATACACACATAGGGGTGAGATTCAGGTAACAAAGACAGCATTCATTCTGCCTTTCCTTGGCTTTAAAACTTTGTTTTCTTAATGTAATCAGTTTGTGTGTGTGTATGGTACATAAAGGTGTTATTTTTTAGGGGTTTAGGTATTGTTATTTTAGGCTTTTAGGGGTCTTTGAACTGAAAGATATTTCAATAATTTTTTTGTGAACTTTCCCCTCCCAGACTAGAAGAGCATAATATTAACATTTCTCTTATTGTTTGTACATTTATTTAAAAAAAAAAAACAAACAAACAACATTTATGGTAAATGGGGGGGTATTTATCTAGCTTTCAAAGCTGCTGCTCATAGAGTGACAATATTCTCCAGTTTTGTATAGAACTATTACTAATTTTGTTCATTAGAACTTTTAGGAGATCATGGAGCTGTAGATGGATAAGCTTTATTGCCTTTTCATCAAACTCTACTTTCTGTGGCAGCAGCAAGACAAACGAGACAGAAAACATACATGTGATACAAGTAAAAAGAATCATATGGGTGAGAATAGGTGGTACAAAAAGATTCTCTAGAGAAGGGGTATTCAAGGTGTGAGTCAAAATCTCACACATTTTGTGGGAAGTGAGAGAGGAAGGAGTTTGATAACACAATGAAAAAAGGCCAAGATTGGTGGAAGGAATATGGAAGAAAAGTGGGGTGCTTGTGAAGAGACAAATCATCAATCTCTCTTTCCACAGAGCAGTTTCAGAGACAGCCTCCCTTTCCATTCCCTTCTCTCCCCAAAGACAAGTTACTGACACATAAGTAATTACCTTAAACATACTGAGCACCATGACCGTCCCTGTGAGTGCTTTTAGCCTGCAGCCCGAGATAAAGCATGTTATCTTAAACCCTTAATGAAATAAATTTATGTGGCTGTGGTTCACTTCATCTTGTTGATGGGCTAAGAGAAAGTTCCCACCCCCTTAGTGAGGCTCAGCTGACTTGGGGCAGCTTAGTCAGTTGTGAACATTCAGCCACAGCCTGAAGTGTCCCATGAAATCCTGAGTGAGGCAAGTAGGACATTAACCATCACCAGCAATCACCTTGCCAGTCTTCCCCAGTGCCAAAATCCAGCAGGAAAAGTGCTTCTCTTTTTTATGGGGAGCTCAGTGTGGCTGCAGCTTTCCTAACCATCATCATCCCTTGCCCAGGAGCAAGTGGCTGTTGGATCCAGAGAACCAGCTACACCTGCCAGACAGATGCACAGAGCAGGAGCCAGACCAACCTGCAGTGAGGGTCAGGCTTGGAAATGAGAGAAAATCAGCCGCTCAAGTCTCATTCTCAGTATGTGTTATTTGGCAGGTCTGCTGATGGAGCTAGTTTGACCCACATTCTACCTGATTTTTGAGGTATTGCCATTAATGTCAGCACCTGAATCAAGTTTTGTAACAATAAGCCCGCAGGTCTGGTGAAAAGGAAGAAAAGGAAAAAGAAAAAAAAGAAAAAGAAAAAGAAGAAAAAGAGAAAGGAGAAAAGAAACAGAAAAGAATCATCTTTTCTTGATGATGAAGACTTACGTGTTTCTGCTGACTATCAATCAGGTATCACATCAGTTAGATGGATAGAAAGAGAGTTCTAGGCCCAAATACAAATAAAGCCATCTTGTACCTCTCTGTCACTTCCAAATTATGATTTTCACCCACTTGAAACCATATTCAAGGAGAAAGGAAGAATCGTATTTTCCCTAAGAAGCCATATGAAATCAAAGCCCTGCAAGTGAATATCCAGTGTGCCACACATTATTCCTTTCTATGTCAGTATTTGCACAGCAGTCCTAATGCTGTGATGGCACAGCAAAGTGACACTCTGACACCAGTGAAGAAATTCAGCAGGAGATGTTTACTGGTAAAAGATGGTTCAAACTATGAAGAGTTTTGTGACAGCAAGCTGGCATTAGAGTTAATCACAATTTACCTCTGTTCATCTTGATTCTAATCAGAGATAGGCTGGCAGACATGATGCACATACCTTGAAAAAATCCCCTGCTGCACTGTCAGTGCTCCTGTATTAAGCTGGTCTAAATACCAAATGAAGCACGTCATGTTTTGTGTATGACATTAAAAGAGAGAGCCTAAATTTATTTTTATATCACTCCCCTTGAACAGATATCTCACATTTGAGCTTTCTCAATAGATGTACGAAGCAACCGTCACTCTTTAGCTGTATATTAATTTCTGGGAGGCTGAGCTTCAGCTACATGACTAAAAAACAAGTCATATAAACCTGTAATTATGTGCCAAAAAATGCCCTTGTAACTGATTAGTAGTCGTAGAGTTGACTCATGGAATCCATAGAGATGTTCTAGGTATGAACACTGCAATGTAGCCTTGATTTTAATATTCACCCAGAAAAACAGGATGGTGTTCTCTTGCAAGTCTGAACTCACAGCAGCACTGTCCTGCCAGTTGCTTTCTGTTTTTCATCACTGACTCTGCTTACAATAAATTGTACAGGAAAACCACCAGTGACGCACACATTTCTGTAGGAAATCATTACACAGATTCTGGATAAGTCTGTGGTTGTGTTTACAAGACACCAACCTTGCTGACCTAGAGTTTTCTCAACAGGAATACCTAGAAGATATAGACACAACTTTGGCTCTTACTCTTCAAGGTAATAAGAAAGGGATTTGTTCAATAGGTGAAAGCCAATCTCCTTGAGAATCCTTTTGTCACACTAGTATAGATTTTTATTAGTGTTAGTGCTAACCTGACATAGTGTAGGTATGACTGATCTGTTCATCTACTGCTAATGCAAGGGAATGTGTTGGGATCAAAGCTTGAGATAAGTTCTTGGTACTTCATTTTCCCTTTAGGCCAGGTGGTGTTGGGAACATGCCAAGGACACAGTCTGAGCGCCTGGCAATGAGACACTTTTTCTCACTCACAGAGTAGCAACCACTTTTTTGTACCAGACACCTCTTTAAACTCAGTGGGAGCTCCTGTAGTAATGCTCTATTAGCCTGTCCCTGCCATATTTCCTCATGACTCCATTGACCTTACAGGCAAAGGATTAGCATAAGAGAAGGAAGAATCATAATAATATTTTTTTTTTCAGGAAGAAAAGGAAGCCCAATAGTCTGAGAGAGGCCAAATTCACAGTTCTTGGGACTTGGCATGGTGGGGGCATTCCTGCTGCTTTATGCCCTGATAGTTACTTAAACAAGCTTAGACTCCCACTCTTTGTTGGTGTCTTATGCCTTTTCATTGGGTATATGTCATTAAAAATCCCCCCAATTAAAATAATTTAGCAAATATTAAGTTTTTGCATCCAAATTCAGGTATTAATTATTCACCTGTCTGAATAGGCAGTTTCTGCAGGATTCATAAAAATTGCACTTTCTATGGGATAGGAGTCTTCTTGTTACGGTGTCAATAAACTGCCAAATCAAAGGTGTAAGCTCAAGATATTCTTTAATTATTGTCTTGTCTCTCTAACACCCTGAGTTTCCGTAGCTCCTCCATTTTCTATTCCCAATGAAAAAGAGCACACAGGAGCCTATTCAATAGGAAATTACACACCTTGTACATCAAGTCCAGAAGCATTTTGGACTGATTTTCAGTACTGAGTTCTGGATGCTCATAGTGATGAGTTTGCAGTGAGTGTGGGATTCTCAAAAATGGGACTTTAAGCATCCAGTTCCATTCCCCAGCATCCCAAAATCACAGCCTTGATCTCTAGAGTTAAAATACAAGTTAGTGTGTTGTTTAAATAGCTATAAACAGCCCAACCTGCAACTTCTCTTTTTTCTTGGATTGATGTTGTCAGGGGAGGGAGGAGGGAAGGCTTAACTTCACTTTTCCATGCTTGTTCCTTTTAATTTCCATAGAGCCTTTGCCGTGGTAGTTCATGGAGAGAGCTCTGCTGAGGATTAGCAGTGACTGTATCTGTGGGCTGGCCCTTGCTCAAATCAGACCAGGAGAGGGAAGTATCCAGCTAAATTCTGGCCCATAATTAATACATATGAGGAAATTGTGCTCTGCTCATGAACATTCCTTGAGGAAATAAAGATTAAATTTGTTAAGTAAATTATTCACTGCAAATTACTCACTCAGTTTCACTTGCTATTCTGAGATTTCTGCAGTATCTGAGTTAGATCATACAGGGAGAGCCACAGCCATAAAAGCAGAGGCTGAAGGCAGGATTCCTTTCTTGTACAAAATATAAATCTTCTTTTAATTAAAATAAACAGACTAAGACACTCTGGGACTGCTTAGCATTAGGGAAAGCAATGTACAGCCCCAAGATATCTTTGAGTCTCCAGTTAAACTTGGACCAGATTTGTCTGATGGACAATGAAAAATGAGATCCTAACATGAAGAGAGTCTCATTTCATTTGCTTTTTGACAGGTAGCCAGTATGCTAAACCCTTCAATCTGCTTCTCGCCCTACCTTCTAGTTTTGTCAGAACAATCAAGTTTGAAAGGATAAGTTTACACCTGCAGTTTAGACTGGAAGTGATTCTCCTTTCAGGCCAAGGTAACTGGATGGAGCCTCTGAGGGGATATGGAGCTGTTGCAACACTTTGATACCATGTGGGAGGGAGGCACATAAAGCAAGCACTTGAATATCCAGGACCATTCATCATGGTCCATTCATTAAAAATGAGTAATGATAATAATAAGCTATAAGGTATGTTGCCTTTTATAAATATAATGACAGTAGGAATCATTCTCATGGGGTCATCTTAATTATTTTTAAGTGGATAGCCTTTTTCCCCATAAGACTTTCCAGACAGAAGAGTGACATTGCCTGGTTAATTCAGGATAGAGGAGTCAAACCAAGCCCCATAAAATTCACCTGAAAAACTTCTATTGATTTCACTGGGCTTTGGATCAGATTCAAAGTCCAGCAAGGAAATGCAATAAGTTACCTGCAGTCATGTCCAACAGAAAACTAAGCATAGGAATTTTTCTTTTAATTTTACATAGATACTCATTCTCCTTTGAAATATTAGCTTCAAATACAGAGGATATAAGCACCAAGCTTATTATTAATTTTTAATTCAAAAGACCTCCTTTTGAAATGTATTGGCTAGCTAAATTAAATGAACTTAATGCTATATATGTTTGATTTTCTTCACTTTGTTACTTTTTAAACTAGTGTGGGTCACCCTTCCAAGGGCAAGAACATAATCAGGTCAGCTTTCAAGCTGCTATAATTTTTCTGATATGTGGATGAGGATAGGAAATAGATATGGGTGGGTACTATATCTCTTGAAATAGCCTCTTTCCTCCTGTTTAACAATAAATATTCTACAGAAAGGAAGCTCATATATTACTCTTCAGATGAGCTCCCATTTTATTAATCATGAAGATTTTAACAGTGGCCTGAGACAGGAAATCACAGGGTAATGATCAGCAGAGTCTGATTTAATCCTCACGTTTGGATCAGATTAAAAAAAAATAAAAAAGCCAATATACTGCAATGTAAGTCTAGGTAGATAAATAATCAAGTTTAATTACTGTTGAACATTCATACAGCTTTTATAACAACATATGGCTCTACTGAATTACTAAGGCTGATTAAATATTCATGGTAAAACCTCCCTATGCTTAGAAACTTAAACTGACATTTCAGGGGGTGTTTTCAAATACAGAAAAGAAACATGTATCTCAGAATTCATAATTATGAATAATATCAATTATTATGAACTCTGATGGGTATGTTATTTTTAATAACCTAAACCCCCACATTTAACTGTTTTAAATTAGCGTAGCTTCGATTAACATGTGAAGTGAAACATCTTGGTTAACGGGTTGAGGTTCAACACATACTCAATTGCAACCCACTAACCTAGAAAGTTTTTTTGTTATATTTGACAGTATTTCTGTACTTTAACTTCAGTTCCTCCTCCCCTGCTTCTTACCAACACCATTCTTAGAAGGCCAGGAAAGGAAAACCTCATAATAACATCAGTGTATAATAATTATTCTTTCATCAGTCACTCTCAGTCCATTCAGTTGTCCATTCACCAGAATCCAAGAAACCCTCAAAAACTTTTCTTTAACCTTTAAACAGAAGTCCAAATAGCAAACTGAAGTAGGAATTCATTTGATGAGCAAGTCCTTGGAATATTCATACAGTAGAGGAGTAAGAAGAGAGCAATTCAGCCAAGAGACTACTTGCCTATCTAGCACTGTCTTCTCATGCATGTTTCCAAGGGTTAGAGGTGTTTATGGGACTGGGAAAGGCAATTCTAGGAAATAAGACCTGTCTGTTTCTCACCAGCTTTCAACCATCAGTTGTTTGTGATTTCAGATGGGATGGTTTCTTGTTTTAGCTTTTCTTGAAATTTGAGTTCCATCAAATCTAATATTAAAAGAATGACATAGAGAAAGAAAGGACATCAGAATTTTTATTTGGTGCAAGACACCTCCACAGTTGCATGCTTTTTTAAAAGTGCTTTTTAGAATATAGGTGCTTGTGGGGGAAAAAAAAAAAAAGAAAATATATTATCAAAATTTTGAAAAAAAAATTTACTGAAATTTTTTCTTCGCCCTTACTTGAATCTTTTCCTTGTAACTTACTGAGAAATATATTTCTTTTCCATTTGTAGCAATCTTAAATTAAGGTTTAATTGAAACTCTGTGGGTGGCCCAAAATTCTGGGGTTTTGAAATTGAAAATTTGCCTCCATCTTTCAGCAAAAAGTTGGGAGTATTTCATGGTTTCAGGTTCTGTGACCTATGATTTACAACAAATAAGTTTCAGCTAGGATACTAAAGACTTCTGTTTGTCTTTGGGAAAAAATAATCAAGCAAAATGAAGCAGAAATTCAAAGCCATCTTAATACCTCCACTTTCCTTTAGCCTCTGGGCTGTTTCTCAAGAGGACGTAAAGGACCTCTGCCATTCTCTGTCTCTTTGTTGGAAGCCTTCTGTTGTAAGACTTGCCTTTTCTTCTTGTGACTTTGTCAGCAAATCAAGGACAAGAGAGGACTGAAAAGTGCTGTTTCAGGGAGTCCAAATTCTGTGATGAATGACAAAAAAATTATTACACCATGCAAAAGATAAAGATGGCTTTAGATACTTCCCTTCTCTACAGTGACCTTTAATCTCACTGCTTTTATTGCATTACTGTAGAGCTAAGAGAGCAAGGGAGGTGTTGGGGACCAGCTGGGCCACATACCCGCAGTGCAGTGCAGATCTGCTGGGCAATAACACCCCTTAGTCCTCTGAACATCAGCACACCTTCTTCACAATTGAGTCCCAAAACACATTGAAATAAAGGTTCAATTAGTGCCATAAGGCTGAGAGGGGAAAAGTGAGAGAGCAAAAGAGGATGATTTTCTGGAGGTTGCCCAAAGTCTTAAAGAGGCCTGATGGTGACACAGAAGCAGATAAGTTTTAAAGCATTTCTCTTTGAACCCTGTCCTCATTTGCAACTTGTCTCCTTGGTGCACCTCTCTCTTTCTTGTCCCAGTCACTTCCTCCCCACCTTCCTCACCCCCTCCCCAAAAGAAGTGTTCAGCTCACTCCCCATGCAATAAAGCAGCTGCATGAAGTCATATCCTGACAGAATAAGGAAGTAACCAATGTATACATCTGTAGTACCCCCTGTTGTGCTTAGTTTGGCCACAAAGGCAGCAGCAGTTGCACATCCGCTGGATAAACGTGTATTAAACATGTTGAAGAGAAAGCCATCTAATGTGTCCGATAAGGAGAAAAGTCAAAAGCCAAAGGTAAGATTGTTTAATTTTTGTTGTCAATGAATAATCACATCAATTTTTTGCCAGTTTTTAAATGGAGGGTTTCCTTTTAAATCCTAGCTTCAGGATTTCCTAATGTGCTAGCAAGTGCCTCAGTGCTATAACCTCAGGAATCTATTTGTCTATACTCACTTCATAACAGTGAGGATCCAATTCAAGGAATCATCATGATGATTCTGCTATAGCTGTGCTAAAGACTTCGCCTATTATTTTATGTTCTTCATCAATCTTTTAACAGAGGGGCTCACAAAATCCCCTCTTTCCCTTTGATCCATGGTAAACTGAAGATGTCCCAGAAAAGAGTGTGAGAATCAGGGAAGAATTAGAAAAGCTGTTAAATTTCTTCCTTATTTTAATAAATTTGCTTTTGCATCACCATAACCAAAGGAGAAGAGGGTTCTTGGCAATCAATGTTTGTAATCTTTATTTCTCTAGGAATTATTAGACTTTGAGGCTAAAAGAAATATTCTGAATAAATTGATAACATGCTACACTGGACACTTTCCACCATCTGGAATTGTAAGAAAGAGAGTGAGAGTTTTCCAAGAGGTATAACAATATATACTGTTCTAGAAATTTATTTTCAGTCCCTGCACTGAGTGCAAAATGACCTCTGTGTGTTGTATTGTACAAGTCTGTTGTAAGGCTGAAGTGAAATGGCTACTGCTCGACCTGAGTGCCGTATCCATTTTTGCCTCAGTCTGTCAGTGCTAAAAATTTAACAAGGAGGTTAGAAAAGCCTTTCAGCACATCTCTGCTCTCAGTAACACAGCGTCTCCTACTTTACAGACCCAGCTTTTCACTGTTTGGTAATACACCTCCCTTAGTGACTTCTGTCTCCTAAAAGATGATTGTAGACACTGTTCCAGCAAGAATATCTTCTGGGTTTACACAGCATTGGCTTTTCCATATTGTGCTTGCAGTTTTAGACTATGACTCATTAACAGTTAAAATTATTGGGGTTTTCCCCACGGATTTGAAGCTATTTTGAATCCATTTTCCCACATGTTTAAATGGGGTTTTTAAGCATTTCACTGGTTGGTTTGGTATGCATTTTTTTCTGTTCAATCATCATACTGTGTTTTAATGGTAGAGAAGTACAATTAATATCTAATTACACTATAGATTAAACAAGAAATTACCATGAAAGGCTCTGTAGATGGGCTTTGTTTTCCTCTCTGCTAAATATTTTCAAAAACCTTCCAGAATAAGATATTTTTAACAACTTTTTTCTTCACAGTTATTCACTCATTAATTCGTTCTGTGCTATTAAAATGCTGGCATTGTGGCTTCTCAGGTATCTATACATATATGTAATATATATGTATATTATGCTCATAGGTTTGATTCAGTAGGTGTAAAGCAGGGATAAAAGGAGTCTAACCACTGGACTGAGTGTCAAAGCTGCTGACTTTGCTGTGTTTTCTAAGTGTAAACACTTACAAGTGTTTACAAAAATTGAAAGGTCTTGATGGAGTGTCTCAGGGTGTCTTTCTGTCTCAGCAGAGTCCTTTGAAACACTTCACCTACCGTTGGCCCAGTTTTGTACAGAACTGTGTAAACTTTCCATGCTTTTGCTCAATGTGTTACTCACAAACAGGGCATTGGAGAAGACAGCCCCACGTCTCATAGAATAGAAAGCATACTTTCCTGTAGCATGTTTCGAAGCTTGTCCCGTGGAAGCAACGTAAATATTTAACTTGCTTAATGCTGAATTGGGTAAGATGGGGCACAGGTCCTTACCTCCTCACAAAAGTTACAGGATTTCACAAGTGACTTCCCCAGATTACGTCCTGCCTGCCCTGCTCTGAGCAGACAACATTCGATACCTCCTCCTACTCACAGGTCAGGATCCCATTGTCACTGTGGAGGTCTTGGGCTACCTCACCTTGCCTTTAGGCAGCTTAGACATCCCAGTGTCTCCAACACATCCACACAGGGCCAGCACGAGACCTGTGGGAGAGCCATAAGGTCCAGAATGTTAAATGAAAATCAGGTTTGCTATCTTAGGTCCTCAAAAAAGACACCAAAATGATAACTTTTTAGGTAATTGAATCTTAACCATGGTGACCAGTTGTCTTTGTCACAACTGTATAAACTTCTGTGCATTAATTAAATTGTTTCACCAAGATTATCATTTTAATCCCTTTGGTTTTATTACTTTCTGATGTGAAGAATGTTGGGATCCAGTTATGCCTTTTGATAAGGAATACGATGCAAAGCTGGTGTTAGAGCCCTCCTCAAGGCAATTCACTGTCCCTCTATAAAGCCCCTCACAGTGGTGGGCAAGTGGCAAATGCAGGAGTAATACAGGTTTTCAGTATCTAACTGCCAGTTCTCTATGGGCAATGCATTTATCTTGTTTATTATTGTGGTGCTTAAGGGACTTCTGCAGACATGCTAAGTGCTGCATAGACAAAAGGTCTATCTTAGGACTCAGTGTCTGCTGTGAAAAGGTTGGTCCTAGTACTGAATTAGTGTTGTTGGAGTTTTTTTGGTTATGCAGCAGGATTTCAGTAGTGCTGCAGTCATGCTAATAACTTTTTTGAATGTCTGGCAGCTCTTGTGTATGCATGGATATGCGTGTAACTACTGAGTGCATTTTATGTAAGCTATACAAACAAATATTCATTGTTCGGCAAAAAAAACATCTATACCTGGTGTCATCCGAGAGAAAGTTGGGAGAGAAATGGGAGAAAAATGCTTTCAAAAGAGATACTGGAAGGATTCTGAACCTTTGCAAATGTTTATTGTTGTAGCTGCAAGTACTAGTGTGGAACTGTACATTTATACATTGTACATCAGCTGAGGATCCCAGATAACAGAATTAAAAAGGAAAAGTCCTAAGGGTTAAAATTACTCTGCTTAATATTGAAGGGCAAATCTCTCTATTTCAAGCCTATCTAACGTAACCTATCTGTCTGCTCAGAACCTTAAATGATTTTCTATCACGACAGAGCCTGTGCACCTTCCACCCCTTCCTTTAGGGAGTCCTTACCTGCCCCCCTTTCATTTCTGCCAGATGAGACATGGCTTGGTTTACACAGTGTAGCTCTTGGGAACTGCAGAATTATCTGTGGGCAAGTGAGGTCAAACAAAGCAGGTCTTGCACATAGCCCTGAGGTTCGTGGTCACGCTGGTGGCTGGAGTCAGCTCCCTGCAGGGAGAGCTGTGTGCATGAAGGAGTGTTTGTTGCAGAGCAGGAAAACAGTGGGGGTGAGGATGCTTTTACTAGGTGTGTTTCACCCGTGGGTCTCTGCAGTCTGTTCCACCTTCCCTTAGAAAGCTGGGGAGCAGGACAGCAGCTGTCTTGGAGGGTGAAGTAAAGACTCCTGAAACCACCTGGATTTTAGCCTCCTTGACCCTTATGATGTTACAGATGTCAGTGCATTTGGGGAGTGGAATAAAGCAGAATTAGAATTATGGTAAGAAAAAACATTTTAAGAAATTCTACAGGATCTAGTTTTCTCTTTTTTATAAGCTTCAGGCAGCACCATAAAAATAAAACACCTTTAAAGCATTTCACAGGGACTCTGCATTCCACTTTGCACTGTTTTACACGTTTGACCAGGTGCAAATAATCTGTAAAACATCTCTGCATTGTCTTGCCCACTTCACTCGACATAATGTGCTGGGCAGAACCTATTCCTTTCTCTCACACATTCCTCCGGACACAGCAAACTTGAGAACTGCCTGATGATTCTTGGCTTTACTTCAAAATGAAACAAAGAGGACTTTGTGCCATTTTTTCTGGCTTGACTGAAGAAAGTCTTGTGTCATTATTCTACATGACAGTTGATCTATGTTTATACTAAAGGTTTGAGACGTTTTTGTTTCCTTATTCTGCTTCCAAATGTGCTTGGCGCTTTAAGCTCAGCTTACTTCTGGTGTGTAAGACAATTCAGGGTCAATGCCTCTGCATTTTGTTTAGGAAAAAATGTGTTCAAGCTTCTAATTAAATCAATATTCACTTACTTAGGTGATAAACCATTATTTGTTTTCAGGGTCACGAGAAAATAGTGACAAATCCAATGGGAGGAATCATTTTAATCTGCAAATTTATTCCATAGTACAGTTTCATACCAGCAATTTTACTTTTTATAAGCTTTAAATGAAGCCCTGACTTCACAGAAATCAATGCACATTTTTGCCATAGACTTGAGGCCAGAATTTTCCCTTTCTATAAATTCTTCACAGAAGGCCTGATCCTGATTCTGAAAACATTTAAATGAATAAATTAGCTGTGATCCCATTGATTTCAGTGGGATTATCCGAGTAAAGTTTATTGCTTGCCTAAGTGTTTGGAGTTGTAGTGCAGAGAGATGCTATAAGCAAGTTTTTTGGTGCTGTATTTTTTCTCAGACAGTGGCTTGTGCCTCTCCAGTAGGGAATACTTAATAAAGAAAAGAAAATAGAAAATAGGTACAGCAAACCTAAACACCCAAAATAATTCAAGACATAATTAGATCTTCTGTAGAACAAGATCTGCAGTCTAGAGATTGCTCGGTGGTGTTAATGAATATTAACTAGGATTTATCCTTGAGTGAGGAAAGCTGAAGGTTTTAATTTTATTTCAAAGGTAAAGACTGGTAGAGTTATGAAGTTTTATATTCTTTTCTTTCCCCCTGAAATTTCGAGTGCATAATAAATGAACCACTGCTAATGTCACAGATGCTAATTTTCACAACCACAACTGAAGTGATGTTCGTTTCCATTTGCATTTCATTCTAACAATGATGAGAGGTGATGAGTTGATGATAAGCTGTTTTCACCGTACTGCCCGCTGTGCAAATTTATGCTTATAGGCAAAGATGACACATAGTTCTGTCATTAAAGGTCTTTACTGCATTGCCTCTTGAAGAAAGACTGTTTGTCAAAATCCATTTGAACTCTGTTAAATAAGCAGAAACAGATGACAACATCTGGGAAGTATTTTTAAGAACCTGGTTTATAGTGTAAATACCTGTGGGCCTTTATCAGGGACCGTTCAGAGAAAGAAAAAATGATACTTGTAATAACCATGTATGTCTAGATGGGGAAGGAAGGGATTACAGGTGACACTTCAGAAGGTGTTTTCTGTCTCCCTTAGGCTTCATAAAAACTAGAACAAGGTTAGAGTCAACCTTGGGTTATTCTCCTTCTGTGAATGGAAGGCTCTACAATCATATTACTGCTCCTCTTACTTCGGGTATTTTTTCTTCTTTTATATTATTATCTTGCTTCTTGCTCATCAGATAATTTATTATTTTTTCCAACAGCAGTTTCAGAAAGTTGTTTGTGTCTTAGCATATATGTTAGCATGTCTCTACTAGTAAGGTCCTGAAATTTGGAGAATTTTGTTTTCTCACCATAAAGTCAGGGTCCAGGGTCTTTGTGGGGAATTAACAGCTGTCTGCCACCTGCCTTGGCAGAAGCCTGATTAGGATGACCAAACTCTACATTTTGATGCTGACATCAAGACATAGGCTCATTGAAGGCTCACATAACTCTTGACTAGCTTTTGTGTCAAAGACAAAATTATATCGGTGGCCTGGTCCAGTATTGACATCTTTTGTGTGTTCCCTTGATTACAGCACCTTTTAAATTTTCACCAACCTTGCACAATATTCAGGTAATTTCTTGTTTCTTCCCTGTCTTGGTTTTCCATCACTAGCCAGGCTTAAGTCCTTAATAGCAGAATATTTTAAAACAAGTGAGAGTAAATCTCCTGAAAGGAATATTGACACATTAATATTTATTATGCTTAGAGTATCAAATCTAGTTCAGTTCTTTGTTTGTTTTCCTAAGTAAGTAAGAACATTTCAAGAAATATGTCTGAACCACCTTATCCAGCCATTTTTAGAAACCACGTTATTTATAACTGTACTCCCTGATAAATACATAGCACAACTACCAAAGCGGCATAAATCAGCATTAGTTGCTTTCTAATTCTTTAATTAGCTTTATAGAGCAATTGACTTCAATATTTTGTTTCTAGGAAACCTAAACTACCCCAAATTAAACACTGGCCAGGATGTCTGTCATTGCTGGGAAAAAAAAAATAAATCAGTAGCTACTGATGGGCAGGACTGGCAGAGGATGTGGCCTGCAGTGTTCTGTAGGTTTCAATACTCTTCGAGGAATCTGTGTCACAGCATAAATCCAGAACAAAGTTGTTATAAAGCCTTCACTTGTCAGCTTGTATAAGCAGTTTGTGGGTGGCTACACACACTTCATCCGGAGGAAACAACCCCTTGGTGTGTGGGCAGAAACTCCTGGGAGTACCCACTCCTGGGAAGGGGAAAATAGTCTTCTGGGTCTCTGTAATCACAATATCCCTTAACCTTTATCTTCTGGAGGGCTGCAACAAAGACAGCAGAGCTACTACAGCTGTTAGAAACAGTTATACTCTGTTCCACAAATTATCAGTGTCAGTGTTTTTGCTAGACATTTTGCTGCTTGGCACCAGGCTACAGGTTAGATATGCTCTGAATACTTAGTAAGTCTTACGTCCTTCAAACCGTCTAATGGAAAACTTTGTCTCATGCATCAGATAGAAGTGTGTTCTATGCGTGTTGTTGTTCCACGGGAGTATAAATGACAACCTACCTTTTTTTTTCCCCAAGTGAAATCTCTTCTCTACACATGAATGTTCTTACCTTTCTAGCTTTTTTTTTTAATCTTATTCCACTTACAGTGCATCCAAGAGCATGTTTTTACTATTTTTCTTCTATTCAAACTTGGGGCTGAAATTCCACCTTAGGCAAAAGTTTGGAGACTGCTTCAGGGAAGTTGTTTCTTTGACTACACATATTACATACCTTACTGACACTTTTTTTCCCTGGTCCTCTTTGGTTTATTCCATGGATACACAGAAAGCTGTATAATGACCTCACCTGTACACAGCCTTCAGGCTGCTTAATTGCCAGCCACAGCACCTTCTGGCACCTTTCAGGTAAACTGAATGTCAACAGCAAAGGGTCTTTTTTCTCTAATCACCCAGCACTGAAGTTGACAAGTTTTCTCTTGGAAGAAGATCTAGCGATCAACCTCCTGTTTTGCACCATTATGTCTTCTGGGTGGAGTTTTAGTCCCATTCCTACTCTTCTATATCTTCACCTCTTTTATCATCTTCACAAGAAAAAAACATATAACCTTAGACTCCTGAGATGTGGGAATGGTTACTTCCTCAAGAACTGTAGGAAGTTGGAAGTTCTTCTACTTGGTCATGCTGACCTCATTCAGAAAGTTTGCTGTTCTTTCAGGTATGTGGAAAGAGAAGTGAGACATGAGATTACTGGAGTACTTGAGGCTTTAGGTTTTTCTAGTGTTTCTCATGGAGAAAAACACTAGAGGAGTTCAGTTCAACCAGAAAACACATCAAAGCTACGGTGCAGTTTCATGTCTGCCCTCTACCATTATGTTTGAGATAGAGATGGAGCTTTGTCACTGATGGCCTGCAGCCCTGAGATAAAGAAATCAGCTTCACTTAGCAACAGCACAGCCGAAAGCAGATGTGTGAAGGTGAGATGACAAAATGGCTGAGACAGCTGAATGAGCTCACCCAACCTGACCCTCTGCTGCCTTCACCTGTGCAGACTGGATGCTGAGCTTTACCACGCATGGACTGCTTTCACTCACCACAGCTGTGCTGTTTTTCTCTTATACTTCTGTCTGTCTGGCTCCTTCTTTAAGATCAGATGTTAAATCTGAAAACCACTTCACAGAGCTGGAAAGGGGACATGGTTCCCTGATGGATGAGGAGCTCAGAATCTGTGTAGAGGGTGCATGAAATGACAGACGATGGTAGAGGAGTCATTCAGCTCTAGTCACAAGCACATGACAAGGCCATTCTCATGTTGTCCATTGGTTTGCTTCCATTATTTTCTTCCTGCTTCTGTAATGGATTTTATATTTGATTTGATTTATGTCTCTTAGTAATTGTGGTAAAATATTTGAAAACTTTATATTTGGGATTTTAGCCAGGGCCTGAAGTAATGGGAAGAGTTAACATCTTCCTACCTGTTTGTGAAAGCTTCAAACTTTGTAGCTGGCACAATCCCCTTTGCAGTGGTAGGGCTGATTTCAGTAGGATTTGGAGTAAGACCTTGAATTCAAGGTTTAAATCACATCTTGAAGGCCTCAGTGCTGTCTCTGCCTCAGTATCATCATCTCATTGAGGAATGTCTCTCACCTACAGTGTGGTTTTCATGGAGGTTGCAGGAGCAGGAGAAAGGGGAAAAGCTCAGACTCAATTTTGTCATGTGTCAGAAGGAGAACACTCTTCATGCACCTGGTACATTTGCTTTTCATGAAATGAAGCTGTAGTTTTCCACTGAGCTGTGATCACAATAACCTCATGTCCCAGAGATAATCAAATGGAGAGAGGGGAATTGATGTGCCCATACTGGTACCATTCTCTGTGCCCAGTACCCCAGGCAGCTGTTGAATACATTCATTCCTTTCTGGTATATGAGTAACCTGAAGAGAATCAGGATGCTATCCTGTCTTCAGATGACTAGATTTTTTCCTAGGATTGCAGTTATAGAGGTTATACTACAAAGGAAATTCAGAATTTAACACATCCTAACTTCTAAACCAAGAATTATTCTTACACAGTCCCAAATCACAGGGAAACCCTGAGATGCCAACCTTTTTCCAGCTTCCATAGTGATCCAAGCCCAAAAGGTTACTGAATTTATTTTATGGGTTCAAATTTCCAAGGAGCATATTTTAGATTCCCAGGCACGAGTTGTGCAAGCATGTCCAGTTTTTGGAGCCTGAGAGGCTGCAGTGAAGGGCCACATGTGCTTTCTTCATCTGCATAATAAGAATAACTTTGGCCCATGGGTGACAATAAGCCAACATCAGAACTCAGCCATCTGACAAAGGAGGATACACGAAAGGGAAAAAAATGGTGACTCTGGTCCACATTTCAAAGGAGTCAAAAGTTAACCTACTGTAATGAATATACTATTTTTTTGTTTGTTAGCTTGTTTGTTTTGTTTTTCAAGATAAAAATAATTTAAATAGATGGACATTTAGATCTGATGAAACACTAAAATTCACAGTGACTGATGATAGGTACTGCACTGAATTTTGCTTCTCTATTGTAGTGCATCTCCATTAAGGCAATTTCAGCTAATCTTGCTATGGATTCATTAATCAAGTGTAGTCAGGATGTCTGAAGGGAGATAATGAGCGGGAAAAAATGGTCTATTTTTTGGATCTTATTCTTCAGCTAGTTAGTTTGTTTATCATGTTGCACAGTATTTGTACCCCAATAAATAAGTTGCAGTTGCAATTAGTTATTATAACAGACGACTAGCATATTTTTATTTACTTACAAACCCAAAATTATTCCATAAATAGATCAATTAACTTTGTGTTATCTTTACATCACATACCTAAACAGATTTCCAGGCTGCAGTATCAGTTAACAGTGCAATGGAAACAAGGTGGACCAGTGGCATTTTAAAATTTCCTCCCTTTATTCAAAGAATCAAGCATCCATGGAGATGAAGTCCCTAATCCTACATCTTTTCTCTAAGCACTAACATCCTAAATGCATACTGCAATATCAGCAGTCCTTGGTGCCTTCCAGAATTTCTCCTCTAAAAACCCTAAGAAAAGATTTGTTCATTTTTTACTTACTTTTTACTCATTTAGGATTGCATATTGTATGTCTGCCCCACATAAAGCTGTCATTATATTACCTAAAATTAAAAAAAAAAAAAGAAATTATAAAAAAGTTGAGGTTCTAAGAGCCTGGTGGGACTGGAGACTGCTGAAGATGGGAATGTTTATAAGCTCTGTGATATTAACTGCAGCACTCAACCTCAGGTGACATAAAGCATGCAAAAAAGAACTTTCTGTCAGTTTTATTATTTCTAAAAAGGTTCCCCTTGAAAGAGAAGAGTGACCTTGCTCTGCTGAGCTGACATATGCCACTGAATTAATGGCTAAGCTTTGCTGTAGGGAAGCTTGCAGAAACATTACAACTCCAATGGCTGAGTTTGCTGTGAACATTAATCAGGGGAACCAACATGATGTATCAAACACTCATTTAAAAGTAATAAAAACTAACTTCCTTTCTGCCCCCATCCCCCAAGTTTCTTAGAATTAGCTTATTGTTGGTCATTACCTGTTGTCAAGGGTAAGACTGCAGTACGGCAGTAAAACTTGTATAAAGGTTTTCTAAAGTTTGCTTACTCTTCAGAAAAAAAACAAACGAGCTTCTGGGATGGTCAGATTTGACTGTGATTTAGAGGTTATTTTTTTAGTCTTGTTTCCATCTGGAAGGTCATTTGAAGGAACACCTTCCACTGAAAACGTGCTTCTTCCCATCAGGGAACGCAGAAGCTGCCTTTCATCCTCAGTGGTTCCCTGAGAGCAGGACCAGCTGCCACCTCACGCATGAGCAAAGCAGAGCATAGGCAAGGAGGCTTTTGCTGCTGTTGAAATAATCACTATGAAGGATCTTGTGTGTCTGTGGTACAATGGTCAAGCTGCAGAGGCTCTTACCAAACCACTGTCTCACCAGGCAGGAGAGTTTTCTGCCCATCCCGTGTAGCTCCGCTCCACAGTGGGGAGGTGAGTGTGCCACAGTCGGCAGCTGCAGCCACTCCTCAGGCTTTCCAAAGGGAACAGGAAACTCCTCAAGCACTCTGTGTCTCCTTGTGCTATTCTGAGTGTGGTCTATGTATAGCACGATGAGGCAGCAGGCTCTTCATTGCCCCTTCTGCTGAGCATTCATGGCAGTCACATTCCCACCTCCTCTGCTGGAGTACTGTGGCTGCCCTGCCCCGGATGTGCTGGACAGGCATGGGGGTCCCTTTAAAACTGAGTCCTTGGGGGCTATATTCTTCTAGTTTTGTCTTTGGGCACATATATTTTTGTCTTTACTTAAAGCCTGCAAACATGCTTGTGAGTAATTTCTCTCACACAGGAAATCCAGCCAAACCCTGCAAGGTCAGGACCTAGATAACACACAGCATTAATAAAATCATGCTGTATAAGTAAGCAGGGAAGGGACTTTAATTGAAGATAGGTGATTTGGTTTTAAAGTATGAGAATTCATCTGTGAATTCATCTGGTTTGAAGAGGAGAAAGTTTCAGGAGAGGAAAGATGTTGGTATTTAAGGGATTAAAGATCAAAGCCTGCAATGCTTGCATAGTGTTTAACCAATCTTTTCTCAGGCAGCACTCCCCTTTACTGCAGTGATGGTTTTGTGGAGGGTGGATTTCAAGGCTTGTCCCTCAATGATGTTTCTGCCCATGTGTAAATCAAGGGTAAAAAAAGGATAGCAGGGAGGTAGAAGTGCACATCATGCCAAATCCTTAACTGTCATTTTCATAGCTCCTCTGAGTTTGTCACACATCCTTAACCTTCTTTTAAAGTCATTTTCTTTTCATGGTTTTGTGTGCCACTGAAAGTCACTTTTAATTAAATGTCATATAAATAATAAAGTCTTAATTACATAATTATTGCAAATACCTGTGTGCACACTCCCAGAATTGGCCAGACTGCCAGAAGAGCACTTGGAGTGACTTTTCTCACCGGGAACTGAGAGTGCTGTGCAGCAACTGGGCAGGAACGATGGTGCTCAAAATTCAGGGTCAACGTTCATTTAAAGAAAGAGCAGTGAGATCCCTTCCCCCCCCTTGCACATTTTGCAATACTCACTTGCACAAAACTTTCCTACTGTTAAGATTGATGTTTCTTAAATTGCTTCCTTATTTAGTTCCTCAGAAACTTGTTTAATCAACACAGCACAGTTTTTGCCAGATGAAATTGCCTTTTTTGCTCAGACATCCTGTGTGACTTGTCTATACCTGAGGAAGACTTACAGACCTTACCAACCATCTCAGCCTCGTTTAACTTCAGCAATGGCAGTTTCCCCCTTGCTCTCAGCTGCCCCTGTGCGAGGTGCCCCCTGAAAGCACTCGAGACTGGGTTTCTGGTGGAAACTCTGACGTGTGGGCTGTGTTATCTGGAACTACATGCTTCATGTAAGCAGAGCTTTAGGCTTGAGAGGCTGAGGTTGGTACCAGATAGAGGTACTGATAAAGCAGCTGCTCACTGTTTACTTTGGAGAGCGCAGTTTGTTTACCTGGAGGAGTGTTAGGTACGATTAACTCGTTATTTAATTCAGCTTTTCTTTTCCAATCCTTTTCCATCATTAAAACTAGGGTGTTTGCTCTGAGGGTTCATGGTGGCAGTTTTGCTCACAGTCCACTCTGCCCCCCATTCTCCCCACCTCCATGAAGTTACTGAATACCAGGCCACAATAGCAAACAGTTTTTTACACAGTAATTTTTAAGCCAGTTAAAAATGCCAATTCTGTAGATTGCTCTATTTGAGTTGGCAAGAAAAAGCTGTATCTTTTTTTATTGCTTTTGACTGGTGAAGTGCAAGGTTTAGGCCAGGTTTTGTGTAGGCTATAAAGTTATATTAATAGATTGGTTAGTAGTCAGAAGTTCTGTATGTGTAACTAATGTGTAAATAGAAAAAAATCCCTGAGGTAGAAAGGTCATGATGTCTTCTCTTTTGTTGCTTCTCTTACTCTTGTGAGAGTTGCTTCATCTTGTATGCAAATTCTCATTCTTTATACAGAAGTGAGGGGATTTTTGGTGGTGCTATTGTTTGAGTTTGGTTTTATTTTGTTTTCTTTTATCCCAGAACATCCCAAAAACTAAAACTTATGATCTTGCCACCTGAGGAAGTAGGAGACAATTCTTTTGGTTAGTTATGCGAGAAGATAAGCAGGCAGAGTAGAAATATTCATCCCTACTTGGAAACTCTTAAATTCATTTTTGGAGTAGTCTCCTCCTTCTGAAGGGACTAGGACCATCACAGAATAGAAGAAATGAAGCAAATTCTGACCTCTACTTATATCCATCAATCAGAGCAGCAAGAACAGGTTGTTCTCTTGAGGACTGCTGTGGCTTCTTCCAAGAAAGAGGGAAGAAGACAAGTGTCTGTGGCAGGCAAGGAAATTGAGCAACATCCTGAGTTCCCTTTTTGTTACTCCCAGTGACCACATTTGCCCCTATAGAGCTTACACAGTTTGGGCAGTCTAAGGGTGACTGGAAGCTGCAAATGAAAATGCATGGGGGAATTTGTGAGAAGGTCAGTACAAAGCCACTGCATCATGCTGGACTTAAAAGATGTTTTGAATAGGGCTTGAAGCAAAATACAATGGGGCAGAATTTCTTGCAGGAGGGAACCAAATCACTTAGCAGCATGAATTGTCCAGTGGAAATTATGTGATAAATATCACCAATAATGATTATTTAGCAGGATAACTGCTGTCAGTTTTGGCTCAAAGGCTGTCTTTAGACACAGGGAAGCTCAGACTAGTTTCTCATAAGAACTGACTTCTCCTATGATATGTCCTACAAGGGAAGGATGTTTTCTAACAGAAAGACACGTATTTAAGAGCCTATTGTTGTTGTATTACTATTTACATACCATACCATACTATTTTCTGGGGAAAATTATAGGGTATTTAGAGACAAACCCAACCATCAACTGCAGACTGTCCAAATTAAAATAAACTACAATTACATAGCACTTATCCCTTTAAAAGGATTATTTGAAGTTCCAGAATTTCAGGGAATAAACAATACAGGAGAAGATGGAAGCAGGATTTAAAATACTGAAAAGCATCTTTGATATTTTCTGTTATGTTGATTTGATATACCAAAGAGGAAGGGATGAAAGTCAGTATATTGATTTATAGAAATTATTTGATCAGTCCTTGTGTGGGAAAACACAGTTGTTTCTCCCCTGCCCATGCCTCCATTAGATTTTACTGAGCAAATTCCTATTTGCTTAACATATCTATTGCATGAATCAAGTGAGGAAAAAACACTTAACTTTATAGGATGCTGAATCCTGGTATCAAAAGTCAATAGCATATTTTCTCCTAGTAGCTTTGCATTTATTTTAAAAGCTTCTCTTCACCAGGAAATAAGGCCTGCTCCTATCTTCACAAAGTAGGTGTTTCCTGATACTAATGCAGTGACTGACACTACTGAAAGTAATAGTTCCATTCTCTTTGCAGCCAGGAGCTCCTAAATCTGCTTTTCGTTATCAGTATAATGGGGTTGGATACATTTTTAAAAGGTGGTGCCTATTGATTACTTAATGGAAAAAGTTAGTATAGAGAACTGCTGAAGCAGCCCTATTTAGTGCTCTCCAGTGCAGCAAGACCATTATCTAGAACAGTGGAAATCATCCTGTAACCCTTATTAATATTTAATAAGGCTGAAGCAACACTGAAGTACACTACGAAATAGCCCAAGGCTTCTCACATGTAGGATGTAAGGTTGTTACGAGGGTCGAAAGAGAATAACTGATTTCCCTGTGCTCAAGCTGTTTATAGGTAACACCAACGATAAACAATGTTTTTCTTCCTTTTCCTTTTAAAGTATTTGCAGCACATCTGCACTTTAATACACAGTTATTCCTACTAGACATATTGAAGTGATTGAATGCAAAAGAAAGGTCAGTGTATGTTTAGAGATCGCTGTGTGAGACTATTTCATACTTTCCCAATGTTTCTGTGAATGCCAGCCTCCCTTTCCATCCCTCCCACTCCATGCTGCAGGGCACATTTGGCTGGGTTGACAAGCTAGTGAAAGGTGTTAATCCTGTCTAATAGAACCATAATCCTTGGGGCTATGTTTTTATATCATACTATTGAGCTAACCCCTTGTCACAGGATATTGTTCATCTACTTAATAGCAAAGTTCTTTATGGGAATTTTAGATAAAATTAAAGTGTGCAATTCAAATTGTCCTTTTCAATTTCATGAGGTAAAAACAAACAAATAAACCCACACTGTTTAGCCAACAGAGATTTTCTGAGAGATTACAATCAATTAAGAGGAGACCTGTGTGCTTTTTTCTTTTCTTTTTTTTTTTTTCCTTCAGTGAATAGTAAATGTCATTTTACTTGTCCAAAAATATTCACAAATCTGGGTCAGTTTCTTCAAATAACCTTTGGCTGGAAATATTTTTCAGGTTAGATGTGCCCAGAAATGTAGGCGAGAAAAAAAAAAGTGATATTTCTCTTGCTCTTGGGGTGCACTGCTTAGAACATGGAGCTGAAATATGGGTACACCTTCCTCTTCCATCTGGCTGGGCTCAGGCCTCTCCCACCACTATGTCCACATTTATTTTTTGGGGGAGGTGGCAGAGCTGGTTAATAAATGAGTGTGGGAAAACAGGGAAATATAACAGCAGGGAGCTTTCATTTTCAGTTGTGTTCCAGGGTATGCTGATTTCCTTCTTCTCAAATGGAGATTTTAAGACAAAGTATTTTCATGTGGGTTCCTGCAGCTTTTCTTTGTCATATATTTTTTTTTCCCCCTCTATAAACTATTTTTTGTTTCAAAGTGACTGCATGCAAGAGATAACAGAACTAATATGGATAGTAACCCTGTGATTTATGAGCAGGGACCCAATAAGATGGAGCCCTTCCTGGATGGAAACACCCAGGGGAGGTTTGTGTGTGCTTGGAGTAGCTGGTATTTTGATGAACTCTTTCCTTAAGATCAGGGTTGTGAGGCCACCTTGCCACCCTGTGTGGCATCAAGAGCCTGAGGATGCTACTGGTGAGTCCCACAGGGGAGTAATTGGTGCCAGGAGAGGTGAGAGTAAGGAGACAGAGCAGCAAACAGCAGCTTGGCAGCTGTGGGCAGAACAGCTGCAGGGTTGTGCCTGACCTCAGGAACCTTCCAGCAGCAGAAATCCTGACTTAGGTCTTGGTTCAAACAGGTCTTTGTTTTCCCAGCTTTCCAGAGGACAGTACTCACAAAGCCTGGGTGGGGAACTGGGGGACTGGCACAGCAAGGGCAGCATTCCCTGCAGTGCTCAGTGTTTGTGCAGCTCTGCTCCTCTGACCATCGCTGAGAGGCTTCTCCTTGACTTCTCTGGAAGTGGGTCCATGCTGGCATTAAGTGTGACTGCAGTGCAAAGGTAGGGAATGGGACTGGCTGTTAAACTAGTCCTTTTTTCCTCCTCTTTAGTTGCCCAAAGGATGATCTGCCTCAGTTTCTTCTGAGGCTCCCCCACGGAAATTCTTGCCTGGTGAAGACTGGAACTCTGTAATGGCAGAGCCAGGAGCTCCCAGGCCTGTGGTGTTCCTGGATGGAAAGCAGAAGGAGGTAGCCAGGAATGCCAGGTGAAGAGGCCGCAGTGGATGCTTTAACAGCCGGGGGGAGATGAAAACATGACTCATGTGGCTGGGGGTGGGGGAAGAGAGCAATGGAACAAGGAATTAGTTTGGCTGAAATCAGGGGGTCAAGGCAATAAGATGAAAAAGTACAGGAAAAGCTGTAGCTGGGTAGTCTGAAATCACTTATTAAATCAGTCAGGATGTATTTATTTTGTGGTTTGCTATTTAGTTCAGGGTTTTTTTTCCTCCAGTGGGGAGTTTGCTCAAAAATAGACTGAGTTGATGTTTCATATAATAGTAAGTCCCATTCAAGAATTCTGGTACTGCATTAAAGACTTTCATTTACTATGGAAGAGTGAAGTACTTAAAAAAAAAATCATTCTGGATTTAGCATTGAGTATTGGTGAAGACATAAAACAAGCTCTTAAAGACACTGTAGAGTGGATAGATGTACAAATTCTGACTGTTATTAGGGCTGCACTTATAGAGACTTCTGACTTGTCATCAGTGCCAATTTTATGCGCAGTGTCAGACAGCTCTGCCTGGGCATGTCTGACGGGCACTTCCGTATGACCTCTCACCTCAAAACCTGCTGTGCCATTTTCCTCTTTTCTCTGCCACTTATCCACACACAGAAAGGGTGAAAATTAGAGGGAAATAAGAGAAATCCGTTCACAGTCTCTTAATGCACAGCTCAGGTGACACAGCTTTTCTTATGCCAAGTAAAACTGTGACACAGAGAAAAATTTTACCCAATTATGTTTAAAAATCACACTTTCTAATTGGAAAACTGGGAAGAAAAACACAAGGCCTGCCTGATTACTCTGTTACTCCCTCTGCAATGTGACAAGATGTATTCATAATCCTCAGCACTCCTTGCTGATTCCTATTGGTAAAGAACCATAAATAGTCTCCCCATCTGCAAAAGTACACTGTATAAATTGCCACAATTTACAACACCAACCCAGAGTCTGTAGCTTGTATCATAATTATGGAAACAGCTTTTTTCCCAAGCTCTTAGAGAGCAGTGTTTCTTGCCTACCTGTAACACATAGGTATCTGAGCATAAGTAATGTGAAACAGATGTAGAAGAACTCGTAATCATATCCATTACCTAATTAGTATTTAAAGTGGTATTGTTACTCATTTTTCTACTTCTGTCTGTGCAGTCACATTTTTTTTCCCTATAGTCACCTTCTAGTTTGTTTCTAGTTGCATAGAGCAGTTCACTGCCCACTGATGTGGGAGGAATTTTTAATACAAAGAGGTGACCTGATGGTTGTATTTAGGTCTTAATTACAGAACAAAACACTAACAGTCAAGGTTTGTCTTCTCTTCTTTTGCAGCGCACAAGCAGCTTTGGAAGCTTTGACCGTTTCAGGCATCACTCAATATCAAAGGCAGATGATTCAGCTGAGGTCTGTATAACATGAAGTTTTAATTTTTTTCAATTCACTTTCCCATGGCAGTTATGCAAAAACACTGGGAAAACGCTGCCTACGTGTTACTCTAGTGGGAGCTTTGCTCATGTAGCTGGGTCCGTCTGGGTGACTGAGGCCTTGCTAAAATGAACAAGAGAATCACACCTAAACTTTGGCACTTTGATGTGAAGATTAGAAACAAATTTTCAAAAAATCCCAAAAGTGCACTTCACATTGGTGCATGCCTGAAGGAACCTGTACTTTACAAGTAACCCATAGATATGTCACTTTTATTTTCAAGAACTCTGCAAAAATCCCCTTGATTCTTATTTGTATTAGGGGCAATGAATACCAGGAAACAACATTTTTGAACATAAAATACACTTTTTTCCTGTTATTCACACATACAGTGGTGTGCTGCAAACCTGTTTAGGTACACAATTTCCCAGGAAAATGGCCGTGACTTGTTTTTATCATGCTAACTGTATTAATGTCCTTAGTGTTTCCCTGTGATTCCTATTCCACTACACTCCATTTCATTTTCATGATGAGTTGTTCCTTACTTTTTGTTTCAAAACAGATATCAGAGCTGGAGACTATAAGTGACATTGGAGAGACAGTACAAACCAAAGCAGCAAATAACGGGGGAAGTCTGGGTAAGAAGATGAGAGCCATTTCACTCACCATGAAGAAAAAGATGGGTAAAAAGTACATCAAGGCACTTTCTGAGGAGATGGTAAGTACAGCCTAAGAGCCTCATGTTTGTTGACAAAACATGTGAAGCAAAAATGTTATGTGCCTTTCTCCTGTTCATGTTTCAACTGTTATCAGTTGTGAGAATCCACAAAGACAGGATAGTACACACTGGATTAAACCAGCTTTTGGTAGGTACCCTTTCTTTCATGTGCATGTTAGTGTACAAACACATACACAGCATCACATGGTAAGTGACCAAGAGGAGTTTTACATCATTTAATTTTGTTTTTTTTTATCAGGGACCATTTGTACAAGCAGCACAAAAAACCTCCTCATATGAACACAAGGGAGGGTCAGCTGAACCCCACCATCAGTCTTATACTCGAGTTGTAAAACAAGCCTCATTAGAAGAATTTATCTTTCAATACAGGAATTATTTCCAAAGTCCATTTTGTAAAGGTCAGCCAGCATCCTAGAGAATGACAGCTCATATGCCTTATCTCCTTTTACCTTATCTAATCTTAGCAAAACTGTCCTTATTAAACATAAAACCCATAATGTTTCACATACTGCAAACCCTGTTTTTTCAATGCATTGTCAGTGAGTTCCAAATTTTTTAAAAAAATAAGGAAAAAGAACTTGTCACACTTAACAATCCTAAAAAATCTAGCTAATCTGCACTCTATCTCTTTCATGTCAATATCGAATATGTAGGCAAAATCAATAAGAAACCTCACAAGAAAACATTCTTTCACAGGATACCTTTAAACAGTTTTTGGAGACAAGGATCCCTATTTCCTTTAGTTTAGGTTTTTTGGTTTTGTTTGTTTGGTTTTTTCCTCCTAAAATTTGAGAGGTTGCAATCCAAGTTGTTTATATTATATTTTCATATTTACCTTCTGCACATTCACCGTGACAATTCCCATGACAGAAATTCAATGGATTATTTGGTTGGACACACATGTAGCATGATCTTCATTCCTGCAGGAGGTGATGACAATCAATATCAGCCCCCTGATTTTTTTACGGGTTGTGCTGCTGACTGGTGTAACAATCACAGTCCTTGTTGAAGACCAGCATAGTCTCATTTCAGTGCCATGGCTGATATACACCTTCATGGGTCTCTACTCTATACACACACTGTCATCTTTGCTTCACTTCATCATCCAACTGATGAATAACTAATATTTCCCCAAACATAACATAACATCCTAAAGTACTGCAGGAAGCTTCAGTTGCGTCAGGATATCACGCACACTGACAATGTGATGAAATCTGCTGAACAAATTCCTTCCTTTGAAAGCTCATCACTATTTCATTTAGCAGTTACATCATCTCTAACCTACCTGTGACTGAAATATGGGTCTTACTGTTTTGAACAGGCTGTGATCCCTGAGGTGTGAGTTATTGGTGTAAACTCAAGGGGTCCATTTTGTACACCATTAGATTTTGTGAGAGAAACCTGCGTCTATTAATTCTGAGGTGCACTGGATTTTGAGGCCAATGCATAGGTCAGGCAGTGTAGTAAGCACAGTGCTAGAACACACTGATGTCATACATGTGTGAGGCCAATGGTTTTCAGGAGTTCAATGTAAAACACAGTTGTGTCAGCTAGAGCTTCACCACGTGCTTTCAGAATTGAGCTTTGCATTTCTTTCCCTGAGACAAGCAGAAAAAAACACCTTATCTGGCTACCTACAAATTTCCCATTACAAGCCACCTTCTCTGCTAGGGTATATTGCAACCTTCTGAGGGAATCAGTTTAGCTGTTTGAGCAGGGGTGGAAAAAAGTGAGTGGGACAATCTTCAAATTTCTTCAAGATCATAAGCTTCTAGCAGTGAGCTCAGGACATCCATAGTACAAGACATCAACTTCTAAAATGCTTCCTCTCACAGAATGGTTCTTAATAAAGTGAAATGATGAATTAATCTGCAATGATGAAAGGAAGAAAAAAAAATATGTTTCTCTAAAATACGTTTCTTGGAGTTAACATCTGATTTTTGTGTTAAAGAATGAAGAAGGAAAAGATGACAGTGATCCTGGTGGTGGAACACACACAGAAAAGGTCTCCCTAAAAACCAGTGACTCCCTGGAAAGTCTCTATAGTCTGAACAGTGGCCAGAGCTCATCTAGTAAGTACAAGATATCTATACTTCTTATTCAGCCAGTGGATCAATATGGTCATTGTTTAAGTCTGCAGTATCAGAGCTGGTGATCAAAAATGTGAAGGTAGAGAGCTCTTCAGTCTGGCAGACAAAAGTGTAATTTGATTAAATGGGTAGCAGCTAGGGTAGATATACCTCTCTGCAGAAAAAAGCTGAGTGTTTTCAAGAGTGGAAATATTAACTGAAGAAAAAAGTACTGTGGACTAGAGGGGATGTTGCTGGTAAATATGCCACAAATTTTTGTGGGGTTAACACTGCTACAGTGTTGTCGCCCATGGGGTTGCAATCACGGGGTGCAGCCACAAAAGCATCCTCTCTGTGGGTAGTGGCTGTGAGCTCATCCTTTTCCCTGCAGATGTGAGGCAGAGTGTGAGAGGTCTCTCTGAGACAATGGGTGATGGGGGTCTGACCTGGCAGCTTCGGGTCATGACACAGAGTCAGAGCCCACTTGAAATCCACTGAAACCCCTCCCAACAGGGTAGTCTCGGTCAGAGGGCAGATGAATCTCTGATGGGAGGTTTGCCTCCACCCCTCCATGTGCTGGTCTGCTGTGGACATTTGCTGGGTGGCAGGCCACAGTTACCCATGACAGGACATTGCAGTGCCACCCTGCAGGCACCACCTGAGCCCTGAGTGCAGCCTGGAGCTGCAGTCCAC
This sequence comes from Anabacerthia variegaticeps, assembly GCA_035583185.1. Taxonomy (NCBI): domain Eukaryota; kingdom Metazoa; phylum Chordata; class Aves; order Passeriformes; family Furnariidae; genus Anabacerthia; species Anabacerthia variegaticeps. The sequence continues at coordinate 10,845,434 of JAWWEW010000001.1, read as the reverse complement.
ACCGTTTGCACTTAGTAGTTAATCTGGCCCTCAGATGGAACTGTGCACTTAAGCAATCACCTCAAACAAAACCATTTTTATGATCATTTTCTATGATGTGATTTGTGAAAATCGTGTATGGGAGTTTACTTCCAACACACTGCTGCTCTTATCTAAAAACATATTTGGATGGGATATTGCAGAGCTCGCTCAAATTTGCCTGAATTACTCTGCTGATATTTTATTGCTCAACTTGGATAAAATGACAGGCAGAAATGTTGATAAGATTAAAATTTCCCCCTGCAATGCAGGTTCCTTTGATGTTTCAGCTAGCTCTGTAATGAAATAAAATAACTTATACAGTACTTGTTTTCATTTCTCTGAATAAACAGGAGAAGTTCAGCAGAATTAATTCCCTAAACTGTACTTTTAGAGTACATTTTATTAATCTGCAGAGGTAATATTTCAAAAAGTCTGTAAGTAAAATGTGTAGTCTATTAGTATCATCACCAGAAAAAGATTTCTGTAGGGAAGATATTAATGAAAGATCTCCTACCCATTTTCTTCTGTCTCTTGTAGTATGATTTTTATTGAGTGTATTTATCCTGGAAAGTGACAAACCCACACAGAGTACGCTCTGTCAGTGATTCTGTGTTTTTAAACACTTTCCTCTTGGCTGCTGTGCAGAATTGCATGTCTGGCCATTTGGTGCAGGAGATCTCCAAACTTGACTCTCTCTCAGGTGGGGTGACGAGCTGCTCAGATGGAACGAGCAACAGGGACAGCCTCCGGTTTGACGACGAAGTCCCCTACAGTGGCCCCTTCTGCGGCCGGGCCAAAGTCCACACTGACTTCACACCCAGTCCTTATGACACCGACTCTCTGAAAATCAAGGTAAGATGACCACCAGGACTTCTTCTTTCCCAGAAATGCCAGGGAGAGCGTTTCTTACATGTGAAGAATATGTTTATAAATGCATTTTTAACTGTTAAGCACTTGCAAGACCCTAAAAGCAAGACTGACCTGGTTTTGCAATGCTTTGCAAGGATGTAGTTCAGGCAATGCTGCAAAGCAAACAGCTGCTAAAGGCTTTTTAAGAGGTAGATTCCAGGTAGGTCCCTCATCATGGTATCTGCCTAGATACCACAGCTTTCCCCAGAGTACAATATGTGCTGCTTCCCACATGATAGGTCTGGAGTAAGAAAGACTGAAGTCTCATGGGGTGTGAAGTTGTCTCCCCAGCTTCTTCAGCCACAGCTAGGATATATCAAAAGCTCAGTGGCACCCGTTGTCATTAATAGAAACAGTTTGCCTTTCCATTAAGCTTTTCTTTTACCCCAGCTTTGAACTATGAACTTTCTTTGGCCCAGACATGGCAGGGGTGTCCGGGCTGTGTGAGCGAGGAAAAGGAACAACAGATCTGAGCCTAGTTGAACATTACTGAAAAAAACCTGGCCCTTTCCTTCTCCTTCCATTCACAGATACATTCAATATCATCATCCTTCTGATGACTCATGTCTGTAATCTGGACTTCTTTTCCCTCTTTGTAAGCACATCCATATCCAGATTATATTCACACTTCAGCACCTTTTCTTCTTCTTTGCAACCTCTTTTTGTCAAAATCCTCGTCTGTATCTCATGTAGACTCCACCTCCTTCTCTCTGGCCTACAGGACAGCCATCGCTCTTCCAGTACTTGCAGTCTTCACCAATTCCACTCACATCTAGGGCATTTCTTTTAAAACAATTTAACTGTTTTAACTCTTTAACTGGTCATGAAACAGCAAATATCTGCTGGCTCACATAGGTTCCTTTTTTAATCACTAGACTGGTGTATTTTAAAATTATAAACTAATACTTAGAGTTGAAATCTCCTACATTTATTTCACAAAATTTCAGCACCCTGAATCTGAATTCAAAGTGCATCTGCAGCTTGGCTTAGAGCCACTGCCTAATCCTGATCTATAGCCACGTCTGAAGTTCCTGAGCCTGCATGAGTGTGTAGAATAACATGTGTGCTTATAGAGCCTTAAACAAATGTTTGTTTAGTTTCCATCTCAAACATGCTCAGACCTCTGAACTCTGTATTCTAACAAAACCAGTTCACTGCAACACAGTCAACTTCATACTTGTGTTTGTACCAAAACTAGGGTGACCATTTGATTTGCACTTTCTTGTCCAGACCAGAAAAGATTTAGAAGTCTTGGAGTTGTTAACACATATTTTAAGAAACTGAGTTTGATTTCTAACTTTGCAACAGATTGCCAAATGAAGCTGGCATTTGTTGGATAACTTTAAAGACTTTCAACCTTTACATAAATTCTGTGATGCCTGTCAAGAAGACAGGACTCCGTTTTGAGGTCCTGAGAGCAAATTGTGTGGGGTGTATGACTTAAAAGGGAGCCTTTTTGCTATGAGAATTACTCAGAGTGACTGTTCTGCTGAGCTGAGACCTTGGTTCCCATGGTGTGGGTGTGAACACCTTTACCAAAAAGCCCTCCTGAAGTTGCTGTGTTGTCACTCTTTTTAGCACTCATATTTATTAGTAAGTACACAAGTGTGGAGAGCTGAAGTCTCTAGATCTGTTTGCTAAGGCCCTATCCACTATTTTCTCTGTCAATTGGGATTATAATAGTGGGGAAAATTGTCATTCCTTTGGGAAGGACAGATAGGAAGATATTAACGGAGTTAAATGATCTTTATTGCCTTTGAGAAATGTAGCCAGTGTTTTTTACTGTAAAATGGGTAAGTTCACCTTTCACAGAGCTCAGCTATTGGTTTTTGAAGCCTCTTTAGAGGCTGGATAATAAGATTATTGTGTGAATGCTTTGACACATATTCGGAAAATAACCTTAGAGTGATCCCTTGCCTTTTGTGAAATCTGCACTCACTCTCCATGGCAAAATTTGATTGCTGATGCAACCATTTCCAAGTGGAGCACAAAAATGGTGAGAGGGACTGTTTATGCTCACTTGTCCTTCGCAAAGGTTTGGAGATAAGAACTAACTCCATTTTCTGTAATTATTTTCCTGGGATTTTATAAAAGCAAAAGCGCTAAATTAAGGTAAATTTAAAAAGTTACTTCCACTGACTAGTGCTGGTTTTGGTCCATAGAGGAAAAGCTCCATATAACAAACCAGAGGTGTAACTTTTTTTATTGTTCCAGAAAGGAGACATTATAGATATAATCTGTAAAACCCCCATGGGCATATGGACGGGCATGCTGAACAACAAAGTAGGAAACTTCAAGTTCATTTATGTGGATATTATCTTGGAAGAAGAAGCTGCACCCAGAAAGATGAACCTGCACCGAGGAAGCACAAGGACCAAGCCTAAAACATTGCAAGAGCTCCTGGAGCGTGTTCACCTGCAGGTGAGCCAGTGCATTTTCCAGCTCTATGTGGAATGTTTCATTTCTGTGAGCTCGGGTTTGGATGCCGTTTACAGGCAGGAGTAGAAAGGCAGGTTTCAGCAGTTTTGGTGTCAGCAAAGCAAGGCAGCTTCATATCTATCTCTTATCTGATATGAGTGGCTTATAGAACTACATTTTACCACCTCATTTAGTTGGGCTCGGAGGCTTCACGGAAAGAGGCACAGCGGTGACTTGTCAGGTCACTGCAACCTGACTGCGATCGTGTGCCTAAGCGTAGGAGGTGTGTGACTGGGACACCTCAGGGACAGGACTGCAGTCTGACTCCAGTGCCAGAATTTAGAATTTGTGTTTCTGGTGTCTTGTGCTCATGTTGCTCCTCTCTCCCTCTCTGCAACCCTAGCTCTCGACAGCATCAAAGCATAATGGGGTCATGATTTACAAGTAGCATTTTTAATAACAGTAATTGCTTTGCTGCTGATGCAAACACTCCTTTCCCTGGAGTATGCACAGAGTTTCATACTCTGTGTCGACATACAGCTCAAGGGGGACCATGTGTGACACACCACGGCTGAAGGCTCCCCCAGCTTTTCACCCTTGCTTGTGTCAAAGGGCTCCTTCTGGGCAAACACAGAGCACACCTATTCTCAGAGGCCCTCCCTGATCCAGCATGAGAGGCACTCATGGAATGACCCACAAAAGTCCAGACACTTGGGAGATTAAATAATTTTGGCAGAGCTCTGTCCTGGTCCAATCTGCTGCCGGACTCTGTTAGAGAGTTCAGGCATGGATGTTGGGATGGCCAGGAAGACCCCCAGGCATGTTTGCCTCTGTCCTCTCTTGCTCTCCAGCTTTGGTTGATGCCAAAGGTGAGTCAATCAGACTGGAGAATGAAGCCCATTTCAACTTGACAAAAAAGTCAAAGGGAAATTGTGCCTGTTCCTCTACTAAACATAGTGCTTGTTTCCATGAGAGGATTTGCTTGTTTCTTTTTGCAGGAATATGCCTCATCCCTCTTGCTAAATGGCTATGAAACTCTAGAGGACCTAAAGGATCTACAGGAAAGCCACCTGATTGAATTGAATATTTCGAACCCAGAAGACAGGGCAAGATTGTTATCAGCAATTGAAAATCTACAGGATTGTGACAGTAAGTGTTTAAGATTTGTTAAGAGTCATGTGCAAGCTGAAACATATTTGAAGAAACAGTGGTTCTCACACTGCTCTTTTAAATTATTTTCCTTTTAAATATGAAATATGAAGTCAGATGGTTTTCTTATTTGTTCAGATAGCAAGCCATACATGTCTTCTAGATATGTATATGATTACTATATTAATAACACATGAAAGATTTAAAATGTCTTATTTATAGGTCCCATGCTAGAGATTAGTAGCAATTATTGCTTCAGAGCAAACCTATCTATGGTTGGAGACCAAACCCTCCAAGAGGTTAAGTGACTTCCCAAAAGTCACAAGGTCTACGCAAGAGCAGAAGATAAAACTTCCCAAACTCTGCACCAGTATCTTAACCAAAACAGAGTTTATTTCAAATAGCTGCAGTGAGGAATTTTCTTTAATTTTTTAAAGAAGATTCTGCAGGAGAATACAGTTTTTTCTTCCCTCATTTCATCCTTATCCAAGTTAGTTTCTTTTGTAGGAAGGTTTTGTAAAAAAAAATAAATACACACTAATACCTGGCTTGCATTCTTTTCTCAAAATTAGTCTAACTTGCTTTTCCAATAAGCTTTCAAAATCTGAACATACAGTGTGTGCACATGCACATGTATTGATCACCATTTTGTTTTCTTCCCTTGTTCCTTCAATGGGGAGTGGAAAAGCTAGAGCAGAAAAAAACTTTTCTCATGATATTTTAACGATATTTCCAGTCTGGCTTCCAATTTTAAATAATTTATGTCAAATTCATAGAAACTACAGCTAAGCATCTACTTAATTAGACACTCAGCCAACACAGGAGATGTTTTCCTCTTCATTAATATTCTTGTATACTCACCCCTATGCTGAGCAGTCATTTCATCAAATGTGCACTTGCAATTGAGCAGCATGTGAAAGCAAGAGAAGGAAAAACAATGTCTTCCTGGGATATTTTAATACCAGTTACTGTCAGGCATCCACTTGTTATCTCCTCAGCTGGCAGGCAGCTTTCTTTCCAGGTTTTTTCTGAATTTTTGGACTTTTTTGGAACCCTTTTTTGTACCTTCAATCTTTCCTGTTCTTATTCAGCTTCCAGGGAAAGGGGGGTAAGGTTCTTGCAAACATGTTGGAGAGGCATTAGAAGGAGGTTTTTTGCCCTCCAGGTTCAGAAGTTCTTCCTGGTCTATGGCTTTGTGAGATGACAGGCTAGAGAAGGACTCTTGAAGGGCTGTCTAGGTAGAAACAGCAATTGAAAGACTGAATCCAGGAAAAAAAGGGTTACCTTTTGCAATAACTGTATTGCAGGGACCCACCTGGAAATCATCTGAAAATGCATATACTGACAACATGTGTATTAGTGTATACTTTGTGGTAACTAGCCTTGCTGCGCTTTCTGCACCTTTTACTGCATATATTTTTCGATATTTAACTCCAGAAAATAGTAAAGAAAAATGCTAGATTGTAATTTTGCAGTTTAGCCTCAGTGTGAAAGCCAAACCGAAACATAATGGTTTTTAACAGACCACACAAGTGTCAAACTATTCTGTAGCTGTGAGGATATGGTCCACTATTTATATTCCTTGAATAACAAATTCACAGCAAGCAGCCTCAGATAATGAACCATTTTAGAATATAACACCAAGGTTTTTTTTCTGAGGGTGTCTTAATAGTTAATGTTCTACATACACCTGTGCAAGGACCAAACCTTGGAAGTCTTTACATGTCCCATACACTGAAAGTTAATAACTTTACCTTTATTACCCTAAGACGGTTCTTCCTGTGTTAGCATCATAAGATGAAGTCAGTTCTCCAGGCAAAACAGCATCCCTGATTCTAGATGTATAGTAGTCTAATAGTTCAAATTCTTGTAATGGTTCTTGAAATAATAAAGTTAAATCTTATAAAGTGGTCCGTGCTTCAAAATCAGTGATGACACTGTAGTCTTATTTCAAGAGATGAAATTAATATTTGCTTCACATGCACTTTAGACAAGTATAGCAAATCTTTCCAGTATTCAAATTCAACAAAATGATTTTCCCAGAATTCATGATTATTCACAGGGACCAGAACCACAAGAACTTTATATGTCATGCCAACTGTAAACATTCATTTTAGTTGAAGTTTTTGTAAGACTCATGTATTTTTTAAGGTAAGCCATGCATAAATACTTCCCTAGTTTGAATTTTGAATCAGGACTGCATCAAATCCTCATCTTGCTCAGTTGTAAAAGGCTCATATAGCATTTGTCATGTAATTGGTACGGACAGAAGAGAATTTAGCAACTTTCTCTAAAAAGGAAGATACTAAAGACTAAAATGGATAGAATTTATCTGTTAAGTCGTTATAATGAAAGACGGGGTGTCAAGATGATCTTGGGGATAAGCTCAGCATGAGTCTGACGTTGTACGAATCATTTGACCTCTTTGTCCTTCTGTCAGTCAGATTGGAAAATTGGGCTGAAAGAGCTGGGTGCTACTGCGAAAGTGAATTCTGCATCTGAACTGAACTTTCCTGGGTCAATATTTTTTTTTCCTAAATAGGCATGGCTCAGTCCGGCATAAATGATTTTTTAATTAAAATTGATTTTCTGCATTGCTTAGAAGTGAGCTGCATAATTACCCACAAATACAAGGTAATCTGTTTACTGGCCAAGAGTATTCTAATTAGAATTTCAGCACTTTTCCAGGTAAATGTTCACTTTTTATTATAAGCTTTGTGGACAAAAAAACCCCAAACAACTAAGGTCACAGACCATATTTAGTGTTCTAAACCCTTCTCTCTCACAGAGCTTGGAAGACTTCCATGTCTCTGCATTACATTCATATTCCATGAAGCATGTGTTTGATTAATGGATGGAGTGTCAGGAATTGTCCAGAGTTGAAATACAAGGGTTTCTGAGTTTTTGTGACTCTGCTATTATTCAGAACAGCCAAGTATGCTGGAACATAGCCTCATTTTACTAGATCCTACTATAAATGCAGTAAAACAAGATTTCATATTTCTCTAATGTGTTAACTGATCTTCTGAAATGTCCAGATGTTTTTACAGGGTTTTTAGTTTCTTTTTCACTCCTTGGCTTTTTCTTGGTATTTATAGTATGTTATACTAAGTGATTCCTTCAAGCCACATACTTGTGGCTATATAATTCATTTTGCAGAATAAACATTTTCCAACCCAAAGACCTGCAGCAATAGTTTCCACTCTATATGCTTCTTAAAGCCATCCAAAATGTAGGATTTCTGGCAGTGAGAATTTTTTAATCTTACATTTGATTTAGACCTGAATGAATTTGAAAGGAAAAAATGTACCCACCTTATACCACAAATTAAAAAAATATGTTTTATTTGACAAATGCTACCACATAGTGTTTTTAAGCAGATTTTGCTTCCTAGCACTGCGCTATCCTTTTTCTACCTTTCTTGGGAGTCCAGAGCCAAATTCATCATCTTCAACTACTTAATAGAGCAAGGCTATCCTAGAACTGCAAGGTCTTGAAAGCTCCTCATGACCTTTTCCCCCTTCCCAGATCTCCTTTTAGATTTTCTATAAGTTGATCAGACCTATATATTTGGGACAAAATGATTGGTTTCTATGAATTCATGGCTGGGGAGGGGGAAAAAAAGGTCTTTTTTGTAAAGTGTTTCTTAATAGCTTTCCATTCTTCTCCCAGATGGCTCCTAGACAGGAGATGGATGTCTGTGCTTTTGTAGGATGCTATTTTTAAGGTGAAGCAGTTGCTGGATGGCTAATGAATAAAGTAATAAAAGAAGTTTTGAACTTTTTTTTTCTTGACCGCTTCCCAGGACACACATTTTTCTGTGTGCACAATAGGCTTGATTCTCTTCTCACTTAGATGATTTAAGCCAAGAGGTTCATCCCCAAAGTCCAGTGGGTTACACTACTCTGAAGCTATTCTGAACTAAAGAAGAATTAGACTTCATTGAATATGTGCATACAGTTCATTTTATGACAAAAAAAAAAAAAATAGGTGAATATGTGCAATTTGGGGGATAATATTTTACGCTTATCTCCCAAAATCCATTTCCTTAGCTTACTCTTCATATTTCAGTGCAGATCATACTCTAAATTCCACTGCCAGTACCAGATAAGGTTTGTTCTTATTTATTGTACTTGGACAGCAAGATAGTAGGTAGCTAAGGACATGACTTTCAGTTCTCAGTTGTATTCCTTATGTGAGAATCAAGCATCAAGAGTATCGTTTTACACTGGGCAGTCCCTTTAAATACATGGGATCACACAATATCATGTCAAGGTCAAATAGTGCTCAAAGACAATTTCTCCTGCACTGTGGTACAACTCATTGGCCTGGACATAATATTTCCACGTTTCCCAAGGAAGCTCATCCTGGCCTGAGTATTAGTATTTTTCACCTTTTTTTAAGGCACATCTGTGTGCTTCTAGATTTTAGAGAAAAAACAAGCTTCTCATTTCTGTTTTCACCATAAACTCTCACATCAATTCAGTAACTTTTCCCTCCCAGAAAAGCTATGCCACTGACTCCAGTGAGAGCAATTTTTTAAATGGCATGTGTATACATCCACAGAAGGTTTACTCTTTTGAGTGCCCAAAGTATTGCACAAACCACTTCGGGTTTCTCTGCTTCTTTTTCAACAATTATTGCTCTTTACTACTTCAAAATGATTCTTTCTCAGTTTGATGCTTTGTGAGTTTTCATTTAATTTTAACACTTAGGTGGTCCAACTGGTACAGGCATGACAGATTGATACATGGCCTTCAGACGTACCTAGGAGGTCTAAATGCATCCATGAAGATGCACTGTTCAGTGGTGCCCAGTGACAGGACAAGGATAATGGTCAAAAACTAAAACACAGGAAGTTCCACCTCAACATGAGGAAGAACTTCTTTCCATCGAGGGTGACAGAGCACTGGAACTGCTCAGGGAGGTCATGGAATCTCCCTCTCCGGAGACATTCCAACCCCACCTGGACATGTTCCTATGTAACCTGCTCTAGACGACCCTGCCTTGGCAGGGTGGTTGAACAAGATGATCTCCAGAGATGTCTTCCAACCCTAAAAGTTCTGTGATTCTATCTATGATATTTTTATATTATGATGCTGCTCAGCACATCACCACTGCACCTTCCAGGAAGGCAGGCAAGTGACTCAGCCTAAAGCATTGTGCTCCTAAACCAGTTATCCTTCTGGACAAAACTCATGAAGGCAAGTTCTCAGAGGGCACACTCGTCAAATACGGCTTGCTGCTGGGTGACCTTCTTTTTGTCCAAGACAAAATCCAAGCCTTCTGCCACTCATCTGGTTTAAACTGACATAACTGCACAGGACTCAGTGTGACCCCTGTACATTCTTGAGCTGAATTGCCTTAAACCTGAGCTTAAAGTGCTTTCCTAATCAGGACTTTAACCTCATTAAAGAAGGGAAAAGCGCTGGTGAAGGAAGAAAAGAAGTCTATCCCTGCATATGTCATTGAGTAACAAAACCTCATTTTAAAGATCTAAACAGCGAGAAAGATAAGTATGCATCACACATCTCTTACCAAGGCCAAAGGCCTCACATTTTTTTCAGAAGTCTGAAAATAATCCCACTGTCTAAAGTAGTACTGGAATATATGTGTCAAAATGATGCATATCTTGGGCTCTTCTGGCCATATCATAGACAACAGTGACTGAAAGCTATTTATCTTATGTGAAACTGCTTTACTGTAGAAAAATGATAGGACTTCCATGCATTGATAAGATAGTTATTTCTGATGATTCCGCAACATCTAACGGCAGTTTAATTTTATCAATTCCTGTTTTCTGTGCATTGTAGCTTTCTTCTGATGTCCAAAAGATTAAGGCAGCAAACTTACCTTCACTAACGTAGAACACGTACATGTTAAGAGAAAGGACTTAAGCATAACTGAATATGAGAGCCAAAAGCTAAAAAAGAAAAAAAAAAAAAAAAAAGAAAAAAGAAAAAGGAAAAAAAAAAGAGCAAAAGTTGCTTTGCTTTTCTCATGAAGCAACATCTAAAATTGCATGCTGCATGTATTTATAATACTCAGTATTCTGTTCAAGTGGTTTAGTACTTATTGCATAATATTTAAGGCTGCTTTAAAGATAAAAAAAATATGCCAAAGTTAGTCTTTTTTTCTGAAATATGGAGGGGCAGGACTGTTCTTCAACTTTTTCTGCTTAGAATGAAAAAGAAAAAAAGAAAAGAAAATATTTTTACTGATTCAAACACCTGGATATTTTTTGGTTTAAGCTTTTCAAGTAAGAAAATTCTACTAGTGTTTACATATTTGTATGCTTTACAAATAGAAATATCTTATTCCCCTAACTCAGTTAAATCCAGATTTAAAAAAAATAAGAAAATTAAAAAAAAAAAAAAAATCAGTTCCAGGCTTGTCTGTGCCTTTTTCCCTGAAACACACAAGGCACCTGCTTAGGATCAGTTGTGCACATAGGAACTACTCAGATTATCTAGATAACTAGTTACAAGGCACTAATACACTGGCTGGAACCGCATTTTCCTTGGCCTTTCCACTGTAAAACAAACAAAGTGGATGGAGGCTCCTCTCTGACCTTGAAAATGTAAACAGGATTAACACTTTTTTTAGGTCACTGCCTGTCGGGGCAGCAGATGATGCAGGGGCAGCAGATAAAAGCACCGTGGAGGAGCATTAGGCTGATGAGGGGATTAGGGTGCAGGAGGCTCCGTGTGCCCCCGCGCCCCACGGTGTCTGTGCCCGTGGGATGGGGCTGCGAGGAGCTCGTGACACACTTTAGACAGGGCTTTGCTGGGGCATCTGCTGCTCTTTGTGCTAAACTACTTCGGGGGCTACTAATAGCAGTAGTATTGCCTTCGCTGGCGTAATGCCTTTTGTAATTCCTCCCTGACTTAAATCAGAAATCAATTGGACCCTACGCGATCAAATATTTTCCCTGCAAAGACAGATAACATTTGACATGACAAACTGTGTTCTGTAAAGTGAGAAGGAGATCAAAGAGTTACAGATACCCATTAAATCTGCTGAAACGTGCACTCTTTCACGCAAGTGCAATTAACCATTAATTTATTTGAGAACAAAGTGGAACTTTTATTCCTTGGAATATATTTACAGTGATTTTTAAATTATTTTTTAAATACATGAAGTTATGTTTATAACCTCAGGCCTAATGCAAAAAAATGACAAAGTTGAGACTTTGGATCCTTTTCTTCAAAAATCAGATTAGTTTTTCAACTTATTTAGGCAATTGAAAGATAGAAAATACTAAACAGACTTAAACAGGCCAAACAAATCTACAAGACTTTCATCAAGACCTCAAAATGTTTCTCAATATATCACACTGGTTTGTTAAATAAGCTCATCGAAATCTCACACAATGACAAAGGTCTCTGAAGAAACTGTCCTGCTGTTCCATTTCACTGTAAAAGAGTGAAACATTTCAATTTTTCATTTCTAATTTATGCTTCATTATACAGTAAAAGATTAAAAAAAAATCAAATTTAAAGTCTTTCCCATTTTACCAAATCTTATCATTTCCAACAATTGAAACAAAAGACAGTATGAATTATTATTTTTTTGTGGAAATTTTGAACTTTTGGGACCTAAACTAGATTTAGCTTTTGACATAGCATTAAATCCTTCATATATTAGGACTTCCATTCTGCTTGAACTTGAATTGAGACAGTCTAAATATGACTCAAGATCCAAAGCTAACTATTTAATAATCATGGGGTAACAAGGGTAACAAATCAAGTGAAATAGGGGAACTTTCATCACAAAAGTAAAGAGGTTTCATTTTTCTGAAGGGCTAGAAATCTAGGGTAAAACCATCTGTTTCCTCTGAGACTTGTTCCCTATACTTCAGAAGGCCTGACACAGTTTGAGGTAAAAGTAGGAAACAGAAAGATTTTATGTTTTAGAGCCTATTTTCTTAAGAAATTTACTGAGTAAACACTATGTATTTCAAAGCCAGAAAAGAGGAACACAAAATTTAAAACCAAGATATATTAGAATCATGATATACAGACTTGTCCTATCTCATTGAGCATTTTTTTTTAAGAGGTCTGTTGATACTGTCACCAAATTGCATTTTTGAGTTTCAACAGATTAGTCATACAGCAGCTTAACAAAGACAAATTATTTGCAAGATAATTTGCTTCTATTCAGTTTTGGAACAATGTTTAAAAACCATACAGCAGAAGTTAGACAGCTTTCTCTGAGGTCTCTGTGTTTTGGAAAATAACCCTCTGGATATCAAGCTAAGCTTAGGAAGTTTCCATGAGCCACCCACTCACACTGCAAAGTTCAATGCTTTAGAAACCTGGTTACATTTTTCTGCTGAGCACTTCTGAAGACCAGAGCATTTTATCTCCCTACACAGCACACAGTGTATGTCAAATGGTGGTGGTGACACTCAAAAGACACAGCATCTATAACGCAACATGTTATAAACATAAAATTGCCTGAGCAGACTCTGGCATACACAGATGTAGGCGTGTATCTGCCATCTGGCATCTCTACTGCCATCTCTGTTGTGGGCATGGTGACCTCACACGGTGATCGTGGACAGCCTAAAGGACCTCAGGCTGAAGGATGAGGCAAAGTTCTCCAGCATTCGTCTCTAAGAAACATACAGAATGATAAGAACCAGCCTCAACATCAACTCAGACGTTGTTATACTCCTGTAATCATATTTTTTTAGTTCTTTGATGCTAAGGTTTCTGTTTCTGAGGGACAAAAGATATTATCTAGTCATGTGTATATTACCAGCTCTGTTTCTAAAGTTCTTCAAGATCAGTCATTACCTCAAACCTCTTTCCCAAGATACTTATTTTGACAAGTTTTTTTTTCCTTTTGTTTTCTTGTTCTTTCTAGTTGAACAACAGCAGAAAAGTGAGGATGGTCAGGAGACGCAGAGTTTAAGCCCTCACGCAGAGTTTGACAAATCACAGTTAAATGACTGTCCAAGAGATTCTGGCTGTTACATCTCATCAGAAAATTCAGATAATGGCAAAGAAGAAGCAGACCCAGAAGCCCTGTCTGACATGGTGCAGTCAATAGCAATCACTGAGTCAAACTGATTCAGTCCTGCTGCTTTGCTGCAGATTTTCAGAAAAGACAATCAGATTTGCCAGTATGATGGCACAGAAGCAGAGCACAAAGTATTCCCAACACCAAAAATCTACTTTTGTCTGATGTATGATGCTCTAGACTGTTTAATATGTGGACACTTGATAGCTAAATGTTAGTTAATAATAAGAATATCTCATGTTTTTCTTGTCAATGAATGCACAGATGTTTCACTGAAAAGGTTTATACATAAGTATTTATAAATATTTGTACAGTGAATGCATTTTCTATAATGATAGAGATAATTTTTAGGTAGCGGTTCATAATCTGGAGATGTTCATTTCTGTAACTGTCCAAAATGTAAATATTGTACATATTTATTTTAAGAAAACCTATGGATTAATCATGCTGTCTCTATTTTCAGCTGTGTTTTGCTGATACATGTACAGAATGTACTTTTATTGATATATCTTAATAAAAAAGTGGAGAAGTGGACACATTCACACTCAACTTTGAAAATTACCAAGCTAATTCTCATTAATATTAAAACTGTTTCATACCACTCTTCTCCAAAATGAGCTCTAGACTATCACCTCCTGTACCTTATTTTGGAGGCATGAAAGAACTGTAGGATGAATCTGAATCCATCTCCCTGTTTTCCTTATCTTTTAGAAGAACCCAGCCACATGGATGGCTTATGCAGTGACAATTTTTTCATGATTTTTTTCACACTTGTTCTCATTTGTCCCAAGCATTACACAGAGAATGCAAGCTTGGAGAAAAAAATAATCAATATCAGTGCTATGCTTTTATGATAATTTCTTTGTGAACATGTTGCCTTTTGTGCGTGGTGTGAAGTTTGTTAACAGAGTATTTGTTTGTACACAGAACTCGGAAGCTAACATGGTTATTGTGCATGACTGTCTTTCATATGAGATTTTATTGTCTTTTCCCAGTATATTTCACACTGGAATACACACTTTAACTGCCTGTCTTCTAGCGTACTTCCTTCAATAATAAACAGAATCATGTGTTTAAGCCCTTTTAAAAACTACTTGATTTTTAATGTGGCCATTACATTTCAAAGACTGCTCTCTTCTAAGTCTAACACATAAATGGCAACTCCACTGAGCATTTTTAGCATGCAGAATAATCTGTGTATCAGATCAACAGAGAGGCTTTCTGTGCACTCATTAGTCACACAATTTTCATCATTTAAGGCATTTTGCATTTATGTTAAAAAATTTCCACATATTGCTGACAGCTTGAAAGAAAATCACCTTCAGAAGAAATGAAACACAGAAAGTTCCACCCCAAAAAGAGTATTTCTGAAAAAGCTATAAACAAATGGGAAGCTTTTCTCTTTTTCTTTTCTTCTTCCCTAATGTAAATGCTTTCTGTTCTTTTCATGACACCTCAAATGACTACTGCTGTCAGACTCGTAATACACAGATCTGCTTTGAAGGCTGTATATATAAAAATTGCAATTTTAGAAAATGGCATTAACCGGGTTTCAAAGATTTGGAGTAAATAAACACTTTTTAGAAAAATAAACCAGAAAGGGAGCTGCGAAGATTTGTTTCTGGTTTTAACTTACTTTATGCACTGGCAACAAACGTCATCATTTAGCGGCAATGACCCCATACTGCCAGGCATGGTGGGGTTGCAGAATCCCCTGGCAGGATGAAGGATGTGAGAGCTTGTGTCAAAGAGCTATATTTGTTAATGCTTTTCTAGCCAGTAGTATGTCATGACATGCAGTACTGACATTGCATAATATGACTAACCTTCTGAAATAATGTATTTGAATCGGCTTCTATCATCTCCCCATTCTAGGGGAGGACTAAAGTCAGCTTGAATTCCTCTAAGAGGGGATTATCTTTTGGCTTTTGTGGCAGAGGCACTTAGTCTTCAGGTTGCTTCTATCTAGACATCTGTAAAAGTGCTGAACCTGTAAAAACGTGTTGAGGTGAGTTTAAATATGATTAGGACTGTCAAGAAACAGCTAAGTTAGCTCAGTCAAGGACTAACGACCGCAGAGACCAGAGACATACTCTGACACAAACACTCTGAGAAATGTTCATTTGCATAGATTTGGAAACAAAAATAGGTTTCCCGAACTAGTTAAAGTAAGACAGGCAAAGCTTTCAACAGAACAAAACACCCAACAGCTGATTTTTTTTACAGGAATTAAATTCTGCCTAGTTTGAGATGATGGCAAGAGTATAAAGGTGTAAGGTTAACTAGTTGGGAATGAAGGGCGTGAGCTGTGGCTTAACCAGTTCTGTCTCTGATCAGTAAGGCTTTGTCCAAAGGGCTTTTTGTTCAGAAAAATGTGTCAACTGAAGGCTTGTTTGAGACACTTGTAAATTCCTGCAAAGGCAGAGCAGATTAGATCTCAAACTGAGAAACTTCCGTTCTCTCACATTATTCTGAGAAAAAGAATAAGAAAATTTAGTACCACAAAGCAAAAAAATGTGTTTCCTACAAGAAGCATGCACAACTTTCTTCCATCTCTCAGTGATCTTGTTAATCACACTGATCATGGATTAAACTCTTTGTGACAGCACAAACATTTCTCCAACTGGCTTTAGTGCTGGGTAATCCAAATAAAAGATAATTCTAAGAACTGTTGGAAAATGTCTGATGGAGATCTGAGCTAATTTTGAGTAATCTTAAAATGTCCTGGATGCAGGGAAGAAAAGAAAGCAGTAGAGGTTTTGTTCCTCTCTGTCACTTGCTCAATAGCATATGTCCCTTTCCATTTTTATTAACCTTCCCCTACGACTAAAGAGCACTGAATGTTTGTAAGTCTCTTATTTGGAAGTAACCAAGAGTCCACCATTCCCTGCAGTTACAAAGGGATGCAAAAGCAGTCAGTGACAGCAGAGGTGAAGCTAAGGAGGGTACACCTTCCCGCCTTCAGCCAGTGGGGCTTTCCCCAGCCACACAGACTGTGCTGCAGGTGCAGCAGACTTCCCCCAGGGCTGGGGTGCTGGGCTGGTGCTGGCATGTGTGCTGCTGCCTTCCCACAGCAGAAAGCAGCTAACTCAGGAAGACTTTGGTGACCCACAGAAAAATTCAGGTGGCTGTGGGCCCCCTCCTCCCCGGAGGAGAACCGCCTCTGGTCAAAGTTAACACCGTGTTTAGCAGCACTGCCTCATGCTCAGCACCACTTGACTGCCATTCACAGCTGGCATCACGTTAAAGTTGGGCTGCTCTACCATCAAAGAGGGTAGCTGAGTGCCAGACCATAGCCCTGCAATCCACGTGGACTAGCATGCAAATCCCAGGAGTCATCATCCTACTCTCTAGGCTTCGTAACAAAACTTCTGAAAGTCAGAGTGCATAAATGCAACAGCATAGAGGCTATAAGCAAGGAGAGTTTTGCTTTCATTTTGCAGAGATGAGAATGAGCAGAGGAAGCATAAGGCAGAATGTGGGCAGACCCGTGGAAGTTCTGGAGAAGACTCATATCTAAGGGACTGAACTAACTACTGGCTGCCAGCTGGATTTTGCAGCACTCACACAACTCTCTGAGTGCAGCAGTCCAGTCAATTTTCCACCCACCTTACTGCCCAGCTTTCCACCTCATACCTCACCAACCCTACCACTGAGTGGTCAGTCTCTCCTGAGATGTAAGGAAGCTCATGGCTTGTCAGCTGTGATATAAAAGGTGCCTTTATATCATGGTGCTTTCTCCCAGGTAGTGGCAATTAAAATAACTTCTTCATTGTCACACAGCTGCATCACACTGGTAGAATATTTAGAAGGCTGGTACACAGATAACAACCCAATACTGAAAGAAGAAAAGGGTGTCTTGGGTACTGTGAAACAGACAGGCCAGTTTCTAGATGTCACTGTGCTCCCAGGATGAGTACAACCTGCCCTTTCTCTGGAAATTAGCTGTTCCATCAAGTCAAGATCAGTATAGTTCTTTCTACCTACAGATAAACACATACATACACACACAGATCTGTGGTCAGCAGCTAAAAAAAGACACACCATAGACTGACTTGGTGCCTTGGGTTACACTGGCATCTTGATATCTGTCCTAAGACAGCCTCAATGGCAGTTGTGCAACTGAGTCACGTCATCACAGATGCCAGGATTTTTTGTCATGTCAGAGGCAAGTAGTTTCAACATGTCTAGCAACAGCTTGGCAAACGCCCTGCCTCTTTTTCTCATCTCAAAGATGAGGTTTTGGGCCGTGTTAACCACTGAAGAGATTATTTACATCATGCTCAGAAGTCTGCTGGCTGTGTATGTTGTACTACTGCTTTGTGCAAGAATGCTCTTTGGTCAGTTCCAGGAATACGTGACACTAGATGGTATAAACACATTCTTTTGTCTAAGAGTTCCTGTGTGAGATGTTCAGTTGCATCCCTGATCCTTGGTTCCTGGTAGGCAATGAGTAAATTTTTGCCTACAACTCAGGAGAATGTGGAAGAGGCTATAATACATCTGTGCAGAGCATTCAGTTTGTATGTCCTGAGTGCTTGTCTTACGTGATGAACCCATCAGCCTGTACCTCCTTATCTTCCTCTGAAGTCCTGTGGGCTGGCCAGAGACCTGGCACTGGCTGGAATCCTTGCAGCAGGCTGACAATCAGCCAGTGACTTTGTCAAGCCTTATACTGAGTCAAGATCTGGGGTCCCCAGCAGAGGAAGGATATGGACCTGTTAGAGCGAGTCCAGAGGAGGCCACCATGTTGATCAAAGGGCTGGAGTACCTCTCCTGTGAGGAAAGGCTGAGAGAATTGAGATTGTTCAGTCTGGAAAAGAGAAGGCTTCGGAGTGACCTAACTGCAGCCTTCCAGTACCTGAAGGAAGATGGAGAGAGACTTATTACAAGGGCCTGGAGTGACAGAAAAAGGGGGAATGGCTTCAGACTAAGAGTAGGTTTAGATTACATATCAGGAAGAAATTCTTTACTGTGAGGGTGGTGAGGCACTGGAACAGGTTGCCCTGAGGAGTTGTGGATATCCCATTCCTGGAAGTGTTTAAGGCCAGGTTGGATGGAGCTCTGAGCAACCTGGTCCAGTGAAAGCTATCCCTGTCCACAGCAGTGGGGTTGGAACAGATGATCTCTAACATTCTTTCCACTGCAAATGATTCTACAATTCTATGATTCTACCATTACCTGAACCTGGAAGAAGAGCTGCTCTGTTCCCTGCAAGACCAATAGAAGTGGTTTCAAACCTATTTTCTCTTGTCTAGCAAAGCCCAAATACAAGCACATGGCAAAAGGAACTGGGAAATAATAATAAATTCAGGCAAACACAATGGTTGCATCATGTATGCATAATTAACAGCAGGCATTGCAGTGAACCCAAATTTCTTGGGAAATACATATTCTCTAGAAGGAGAAAACAGGTGGGAGGAGGTCCATAATATGCTTAGAGGGTTTGAGAAGGTCATTTCATTTTTTGTGTCTTGGCAGAATTTGTTCTGACATGCCTAGAAATCTCTGCTAGGCATAAGAACTGTCTGCTGACAGCAAGAACACAGAAAATCTGCCTGTGCCAAGAAGTCATACACAAATGAGGGACAAGAGGGCTGGAGGGCAAGTGGTGTTCCTTAACGGTTCACATACCTTAGCTGCTTAATTTAAACCTGGCCAGTGTCCCAAAATGTGCATGTTCCCTGGGCAGAGCCCACATGTCCTCACCTCCTAATGCCCATTCCCCATGCCAATCAAACACATGAATGCCCCCCTACTCACTGATGCTCTGACACGGCAAAGCCTGGGCTTTCTCAAATGATCCATGTTCAGGGATCTCAGGTTTCAAAGTTTGTTTCTTCATGGCTCCTCTGTGGTTACAGTGAGTGAGGATTAGATAAACCCTTACTGCTGTCCCATTACCTTCTTATTAGGGAAGCTCCTCAGCCCAGGTTTTCCAGAATACCTGTCTCCTTTCCTCATTCTTGGTTTCTGGAGGAGCTCTCCATGTATGAAAGGGCTCTCATTTGCATGTCATACATGGGTTTTTAGGGTGGGAGATCAAAGGTGTAGACATGCAACTCAGCATTAGGACATGGAGACAGGTCAATAGTGTGCAGGGCCATAGGGTGGTTTTAACAGGCTGTGGACAAGCTGTTTGACACTGCTTGGCTACCAGTCAAGTCCATATGGTCGATGGAGGACATGGGAGGATTTCAACCTTAATCATTCCTAAGCCTTAGTTTTCCTGCAGAAGGAATCAAACTGTGTGAATCAAAGCTCCCCTGAATGCAAACAAACATGCAAACGTTAAGAGTTACTCGGTGACTTGGGATTCAGTTTGAATACAGCGTTGTGTACTCTGCCATCAGCACAGACAGCCTGTGTTGCCTCTAATCTCACTTTCTGAAGCACTCTCCTCTGGACTCTACTGACCTGCTCCACTCGGACACCAGGTCTCAGTGACGACTCCTGCAGCTGGCTAGCTCAAACAGAGCTGAAAATTAGACCCCAGCCTTTTGTAACGTTTCTGTGAAAAGAAAGAAGGTCCTCATGCCTGTGATGCACATTATATCACAAATCTCTCTAAAATGTTCACCATCATATTTGAGAGCAATCCCTTGCTGCCTATCAAAAAAACATCCTCCAGGGAAAGCACTTCTTGAAATACTATTGGCAATAACCTTAGACTTTAGAGAGTGTAAATGTAAAAGAAATGTAAAGAGAAAGCCACTCATGTGGGTAAAAAACACTTTAGAGAAAAATGAATAGAGCAAAACTGAGGAACTTGCATGGGTTTAAAGAAATCTTTCTGTATATTACCTAACTACTTTGCCTCCTAAGTTTGCTCTGATCTCTAACGTAAGAGGCAAATTACTAGAATCATTCTTTACACCAGCATATTAAAATAAAATGTAACTTACTCTAGAACAGTTATTTTTCTTTAAACCTCTGTGTGGTAAAAACATACAGCAAATACTTATCGTACTTCCTTGTCAATGTTTTGAGCTACATGGCTAATTAAAGACAGTGATGAAATCTCAGAAGGAGCTAAAAGACTATACTAGCTAATAGCTCTGCACCACTCAATTAATGCTATGTACATGCCTACAGGACATGTACCTGTCTTAGTTCTGCTTTTTTTCTTTTTAGACAAAATGAATTAGCAATCTTTGCTCATTTCGAATTTGTTAAGGAAAATGTGCTTTCTAACCTAGAAAGGGCTTCCATCTGGGGCTTTGGAGGGGTTGCCTTTTCATTTTGCTTTCAGAATGGAGGGAAAGCCATCATCAGTGGAAGTGGTTGTGCCACAAGAGTGACTTTGTCAGCTATGGCTTCATTTCATTAGAGAAAAAAATAGGAAAATCACCTGGCTTGAATTGAATTTGTGGACATATTTAAAACTTTTAAGGGATTAAAAGTGTTGTGAAAAGTATGAAGAATGTGGCTGTATGGGACAGGCCCTACAGGTGTTTACTGAGGCCTGTGAAAGGAAAGATGACAGCTCTGAATGTCCAAAAGAACAGGATCTGTGCATAAGAGAAGCTGTATATACTCTGACTTATAGTTTTAACATAGCAGTGAATGTGTGTTTACTGTAACGCTGATTTGTCCTGCGAGGCAGACCAACCACCTATAATTCTTGCATAAACTTTGTGCAACACTGTAATTGCTTGTTTTACTCTGGCAAAAACCCTAAATCTTGCCCAAATGGCAGAGAAATTAGACATTATTTGACAAAAATAAACAAATTTATGTGAGACATGATTCAACAATATAATATCCTAGAAAGCAGGTTTAGGAACGTACTGTACAGTACTGCATAATTTCAAAATTGAGTACTGGGGATCATTTAATTAAAACCTATTCAACTGAAAATCCTGTTTATCTGAAACAAATGTTTGTCCTATCTATAATATCAACAAAGTATTCACATGAGCAACTAGCCATAAACAACAGAGAGACACACAATGAATGTCAATTAACACAATTTGCTATCAAATAAACTTGCAGTTTATGTATACAGCTTTAGTACTGTCCCGTGTATCCATTATAAAGGTCAATTAACCTCGATTGCAGCTAGTCAGCTTGTTCTAAAATGAAATCAGCATAAGATATCTTTTTTTTTTTTTTTTTTAAATCAGCATCTCAGCAATTCAGTTCCCTGGCATTGAAGAACTTCTAAATTGCTAAAAGTCTTTGCTAAAAGTTTTATGTTAGGAAATGTCAAAAAAAAAAAAAAAAGAAAAAAAACAAGAAAAAAGAGAGAGTGAGATTGGCTGAAATTGTCAAGGTGTCACAGTGTGGCTGCATAAGGCTTTTAAAAATATTCATTATTCAGCACATAATCATGGATTCAGAACAACAAAGAGCTTTGGTATGTGTGTGCCTCAAAGGATGAAAATCTTCCTAAGTAAAGCTTTCGATGCATACACTAATCCAAGACTACACTAACAAATCTCTTGAAATGGAAATCCTTGCTGAAAATGGCCTGTGTGCTTTAAACACTGTCAAAGGGGGTTTTTTCCCCTTTCCCCTTTGGCTGCAGAATGTCAGCATTTATGGTAAAAGTCAATCAGGTGCTCACTTGTTCTGCTTAATCAGGAAGAAGTGGTACCACGTGGGCACTGGGAGCTCTCATCTGGAATTGCACAAGCATCACTAACTCAAAGGACCATCAATGTTGTAGAAAGCAAAGGCAAGTGGTTAGAAGTCTGACATATTGGTCTGTGAAAAAGGCATATGCGTAACACTTTAAATGAGAATATTTGCAATCACCATTGAAAACACTGGACTTAGGGAAACATCAGTTTTCTCAGATGCTAACCATTACATTGCTAATAAAAAACCCACTCAGACACAAAATAACCCAAAACCAAAACAAAACAAAATCTAAACCAAACCAAAAACCAAAGAAACAATATGGACTATTGATCACTTTGCAGGGCATCCTTCAGTGGTCATTTCAGCCACTGACCACACTGACCATTGATTCAGGCTTATATCCAACCTGACAGTGTTTAAGAGGCTGTTTAAGTCAATTCTTTAAAAAATAATGGGAAAAGGGGTGGCTGACATCATGAATCATGATTCTGGCCCTGCCAGATTGTTCTGCAGTCTCTTTGAAGCTGATGATAGTTACAAAATGACTACAGTGGTGTATTCTTTCTTTAGAAAAGAAAACATATGAGACTCTACAAAGACCTAGGGGGAAAAAAGATTGCTTTCTCGGCGTGTACTAACACATCTTCCTTCTCAGAAGGTTAACTGGGGCTCTGTGCTTTCTGTGTCCTTTACGAACTTTGTCTTTGCTGAAGGCAGACAGTGTTCATTGCTACAGTGCAATTTTTTCTGATATTACTGCTACTGAGGCTCATGGAATATTAAAAAAAAAAAAAAAAAAGGCTAAAACTTGAGAACCTAATTATACCAGACATAAACCTGTGGCAAAATGCTTTATTTTCTCAGTAAAATTCACCTGTGTCCCTAAGGCCTACGAAATACTTGCTTACGATTGTAGTCTGAAAACTACAGTCTTTTTACTACATTAGACTATCCTGACTCAGTGCTTTATCCTACTTCAGTGCTTAATTCTTCCTAACGGTGATCTTTACTTACCACTTCATTGCTCCAACAAACATCAAACTGCATTATACTGTTTAACTTACCAAGATTGCAGCAGTAAAAAGAAAAAGTAGCATTCACTGAAAGGTAAGAGTCACATCCCTGTCTGATGTGCTTTCAAAATTCAGCTACAAACACGAACACAGTTCATGGCTACAGAAGCAGCAATTTTATTTTTTTTATTTTTTTTTTTTTTTTCACATTGCTAAAAGAAGCCATGCTAAAAACAACTCAGTGTCTGAATCTTAGCATTATGGTCCCAGCATGAGATAGAGTGAAAACAACATGCTTTGCTTGTCTAGCTAATGATGAGTGGCTAATCTGTATGAACCAGGCTAGAATCTTCTGCTAACCCTTATGTTCCATGTAAAAAGAGAAAATGTGCAGATATTGATCCACGGTTTGCAGAGATGCTGCAGTTCCTTCAAATGAAAAAAAAAAAAAATATTTACTATGATTTCTGACTGGTTGAAAAACTTTTCTGTCCAACAGATCTGTACCCCTATATGAACTACTTGCACCTCGTAAATCATGGTTTGGTCTGGTAACAGTATAAGAAATAGACCATCTGAGTCAGCCAGCTTGGTGTAAGGTAATACCTCCTAAAAGGCATCCTGAACATCATCAGGGTCTTGTGAAACAACATTTTGATTAGCTAAGTGAAAATGAATCACAAGTGTTGGCATACAGCTATGCTATCATTTTATTCAAAGAATGATCAATCAGTAGTAGAGTGATGAAACATTAAACAGAAAGATCAATTCAAGACATTATATTCTTACAAGTCTCCTAGATCCTCTACTCAAGATCTGATAGTTTCCACAAGACTTATCAGACATGGATGATAATTACAAAGATATGGTAATTGAGGGCATTAAATCAAGCATGTGAGCTGGATCTGCTGTCACAGCAAGAACTTCTTCATTGAGAACTGGCAGAGAAGGATTTTCTTCCCCCTCGACTGGCACAGCAGGATCCTCATCCAGCCACTGGCACAGTAACAGGTTCCACTTTAAATCTATCCTATCTACACCCTGTTGAAGTAATTCAGTTAATTGCATGCATCAGTCTTTGGAGAAATCTTTCATACTGCTAGTTATGTCCTTGCATGAGTAGGGTAGCAATCAAATGCTGAGGGGGCACACTGCTGCCTTCTAGACCTGGAATCACTGCTACAGAGCCAAGAGTCCACTTAAGCACCAAGGAACCAAGCAGCCCACGAGATCAACTAAGCTTTTAAATGCTATAAATTAGTCAAGAAGGAATGTGCTGTAAGCATAAATGCATGAACCATGGTGCACAGCACTATACAGGGGGGAAAGCCAGCCAGAGCATGACTTGACAATTTAAAGAATTTGATACAAATGTTAGTTTATTAAATTTCCTTTTTTAGCTTTAGGGAAAAAAAAAAAGACAAAGGAAAGAAAGACTGAGCAAAACCAAAAGAATTGCAATGAAGGCCAGACAAAAGATTCACTCAGACAGATGAGACACAGTTCTACAGACTGTGCCAATATTGACTTCCACATAAAGTCCTATTTTTTTATAGAAAAGGTTAACCTTCCACAATTTACTTACTCATGAAATATAAGGTGAACAGAGACACTAATGCAAATGATCCAGTATATTAAAAAATGCATTGAGCCAGGAAACATTCAAAGTTCTGTTATAAATTATCTTTTAAGGTCTGGAATAGTAGACATAGTGGCTGTGCCAAGCCCTATTAACTGGAATAGATGGATTTAGAAGGAATCTTCTTTTAGGGTTGGTCTCTAAAAGATATAGGGGCTTTCTGTCCCACTCATCCTTTAAAGATTATTTTTAAAAAGGGTTATGGATAGCCAGTCGTTGTTAGGAGCTGAGTAGCAAAGTAGATATGGGCAACTGGAAGTATATATTTCAAAGTAGCAAGGTATAATAACAGCTGTTTGATCCCTTCCTATCCTATCCCATAAAAGTTATCACTATCATTTATAAGGGTGGGGGAGAGAGAGGATAAGTTGGCTTGGTCAGCTTTTGATATGAACTGAAAATGTTAGGCTGTGGTGTTCTCCTTCCTCTATTGCCCTCAGACAGCAGTCAGAGCAGTAACTAAAGACAAGCAGCTGATCTGAATAATAAAGTTTTTCTGCGTCTCTCTCCAGCCTGAGACACCATAGAGAGGAGTTCACACCCCCCTCCTTTATTTTTACTACTATTCCACTGAGTCAGAGGATTTGTGGCAATGCTGGGAGTTTGAAAGAGCAGGAGTCTATGAAGAAGTTCCCCCAAATTTCCCACCGACAGGGGAGCTGAAAGGCACGTAGGTGTTAGGTCCTAACTTAAGCCTTGATGGCATGAAATAGCCCACTTGGGGTAGTAATACTGTGCCAGGTCTCTGTGCAGACAATTTTATTCTGCAGTAATATAGCAATTCTTTCCTCTTTATGAAGAATCTAGGATTGTGGGGGAAGTTTTTGTACAGATCACTTCCAATTAAACCCCAATTACAAAACCCTTGCACATATTTCTTGGCAGAGGTAGATCTTCACTAGGTGAAAATTACTAAATTCCAGAATCAGAGAGCTTAGAGATGGCAGGAATCCCTTTCCCAATAGGACTGTCCCTTAGTAATTAGGTTTACAGCTTGACAACATTTGCTGAGATGAATGGAAAGGTTTTCATACAGAGTGGCATGGTCTTTAAAATGAATTGCACTTTTCCTTTAAGTATGAGTAATGTACTAGCTGGTGAGAAGTAAAAGGGACGAAAATAGAAAGATTAAAAAAAATATCTTTCCTTAGGTACAAGATCTGATATAGAGATATTTGCTATATTGCCTGTGCTGAAAACCCTCTAGTGCTTTGGAGGGAGCATTCTGGCCTAGCTTACCTGCTGTGATTGAGGCAGAACAGGGTTGGTGTTGAGACAGCAAGAGAAAAGGATTTCCTCTGGCAGGTGTATTGACCCTGGCTAACAAGAAATGTCAAAGAGATGCTGGATTTGAAGAGGTTTGAGGAGACCTTGCTCCAGTGTACAGTCCTTCAGTCAGTTTATGTGAATCCAGTGTTGCATACCTTTGCAAAGCCAGAAGAGACAGCAGATTATGCTGTCAGCTGGGTTTGGGTTTCACAGTTCTTTGCTCAATATGTGAAGCTTTTGTGAGGGCCATTCAAGTTCAGCAGCCAAGCATGGAGCAACCCAGACACTATGTCCTCACATATTCAGGCACTCTTTACAAGCTGCAGTATTGTAATACTCCATGAAGTACCGCTCCGAGCCAAAGCTGGTTTCTCCTATACCTGCCAGAAGGTAAATCGGTGGCAGTGATTTTTACACCTACACTTCTTCAGTCATTTTAAAGTCAGTTGGTAACTTACATGGTTACTTTCTTAGCAAGAAAAGCGCTTGTGAGGTATCTGCCTGATGTGCTCTCACTATCTGGCATTTAATCACCCTTTTCAATTTAACCAAGAAAGATAACTTCTCTTACGTCTAGTCTCTTCAGGAGGTGACTTACTTCCTGTGTAATTTCACTTCATGCAGCATGAAAAACAACTATGCTGTTCATCTCCTCCTGCCTCCTCATTTTTAGCTCTAAGGTATAGAGCTTGGTACTGTTGCACATTATGCCAGAGGTCTATTAAGCAGCATACTGGTGCACCGATCTGGAAAAATGTAGCAGGCAATGATGCTGGCTGCATTCAGCACTAGCCTCGTAAATCCTGGGCACATTCTCTGCATCGCTTCAGAGGTGCCGAGGTAAAAGAGAGAAGCTGTGCTATACCTGCATGCATGACTGATTGCCAGCACCGAAATGTTCCCCCGGAGTGCGCTGCTGCTCCTTTGCCACCTGTGCTCCAAGGGGCATGTCAGCAGGAGAGGCAGAGACAAGGAGGGGAAAGAGGGGCACAGGGGATGCGCCCAAGTTATACCATCCGTATTCCTTGGGACACACTGTTTGGATTCTGCATGTCAGAGCAGCTCCCCGACTTCCCCAGCCTGGCTGTGGGCTAGCGGCCAGACACGCAGTTAGGGAGTCATAACCAGTTCCTCACTCTGCTTCAACAAATGTGGACTCAGCAAAGCTGAAGCTCTGGCCCAGCGCCTTTGCTGAACACAGAGCCTGAGATGCTGGTGTATTTTTACCACTCCCATTCTCTCTCAAAGTCTGAGACCGGAACTTTTATGCAGAATTCATTCGCTGAGTTTTTAATTCTTTGCAGGCAAAACAGTGTGTCAGCAGGTATTGTCTTGCTCTCTGGAAAAAGTAATCATCTTCAGCAGCGCTTACAGTCAGAGGGTCTCCAGGGCTGACACCAAGCTCTGCAAAGTCAAAGGGGATGTTTGAAAAAAAGGGCTCTGGATTCAGCTCCAATGCCTGTCAAACATTTTAAGTATGTCACATGGCAGTCCTCAGAAAGTATCACTGTCCCTGTATTATGGGCATACATTTTAATGTAAAGAGACAGAAGTTGTGCTAAAGGCTCCTACACAAGATGGTGGCGGTCGATGTTATGAGTGATATCCTGTGTTTGCCTGTGTTCTCCTTGGATCATGCACCTCTCAGGGTATCAGCACCTCAGCTCTCACTGGTGTGAGCTGGCACGGCATTTGGAAATGACTTCCCAGCTTCCATCTGTAAGGGAGCTTCAAGGAGTGCCTGTCTGCCACTGGCAGTGAGCCCCCAGCTGTGAAGCCATGTGGCTCTGGAATGTGGAGGAGCTCTGTGATTGCAGGAGCTCAGCACCTGGTTTTACCTGAGAGCAGCATCAAACCTCACAGCCATGTGGGAAGACAGCGGTGGCACTTCCAGCCTCACACCTGCCTGAGAGGGACAGTCAAGCTGGGACCACCCCACCAAGGAAAGCCTCCTGGGAGCAGGGGGCTCCAGCAGCCCTGGGTCATGGCCATGCTGGTCTCCCTTCAACACCAGCACATGGGTAAAGGATCCCGGCTGCGGGGCCACCGTGAAGGGCAGGTGGGACACGTGTGAGGGGAAGGCGTGGGAGGTCACAGCGCCTGGGCAGGCGTGGGGAAGGGGAGGGCAAGAGTGGAGCGCAATGGCTCGCGTCAAGGAGCACCTGTGGGTGGCTGAGGGACCTCAAAGCCTCCCGGAGCCCCCACAGACCTCCCAGCTCAGCTGGCGGGGGCTCCTCCATGCTGTAAGTAGATGGAGAGGGGAGCGCAACCCCTTTGGAAAGGGGAGTAATTAAGACATCAGGAGTTAATTTATTTGCTTTTGCCCTAAAAATGTTGCATTTAGAAATCTCCTGTTTTCTGCGGGGTTACAAAGGATAACAAATGGACGAAGAGGCCAGGGGACCAAGCTCTGGCAGATGAGGCGAGAGCCGTGCTGAGGAATACCTCATGTTAAACAAGCAGGATAATTATTCTGCTCTACTTAGCACCAGCTAGGCCTCATTCAGAGAGTGGCATTCATTTTGGGGCACTGCATTTTAAAACAGACAGAGAAATTGGAGAGAGTTCAGAGGAGAGCAACAAAAATGATTTAAGAGTTAGTAAATAAGACCTCTGAGAAAAAGGTTACGAGAGCAGGGGCTGCTAAGTCTAGAGGAAAGAGGACTGAGGGGAAGCATTACTGTCTACAAATATGCAAAGGGCTGTTATGGAGAGGATGTAGACCAATTATTCTCATTAGAGAACAAGGACAGAAAAAGAAGTAATGGGTTTAAGATGCAGCAAGGGGGAATTTAGATTAAATATTAGGTAAATGTTATAACTATTGGAAAACTTAGGCAATGGAACAAGTTTACAGTAAAGTTTGCGGAATCACCTTTACCAGAGAAATATGTGACTGAAAGATTTGTCTATCAGGGCTAAGCTAAGACTAAGGAAATACAGAACTCTTCTTCATTGCACAGAGGTGTTCCTGAGCCCCTCACAGGCAGACAACAAGGGTTCCTAATAAACAGAAAGTCAGTGGAAAGTGAGGAGTTTGTGTATACACACATGAATGTGCATGTATATGAAAACTGCTGAAATTAACACTATACAACAAAAGAAATGCTATCAATAGTCCCTGAGAAGTAGCCCTTATTGTTATCCCACGTTTTGTCCCAAGACACTATGCCTCCACATCAGTGTTTCTCCAACACTAAGGAAGGCATGACTGGTACATCAGTAAAACCATATATACATTTTTGGGTTCTGGTTCTACATTATTTTTCACACAGGATGGGGAACTTGGCAGGAAGCTCCAAGAGCTTGACTGACTATAGTAATAATGTGGAAGTGCCATGGATGGCCAACCATGCTACTGCCACGGATGCTACTGTGACAGCTCCATCATTTCACCCCTCTGCCTAGATCAGACATAACTGCATAGCTAAAAATATGTCCTTCCTACTCAATGGTTACTTTAACTGCAAGGCAGATACCAACAAAAGCACAAGTGGGGAACCACAGATGGTAATGGAAGCACTGAGTCACTCCTACTACTACCCACAGTGTTAGAACACTGCAGAGCCTGAGAAATGCCACTTTCCTCCTATGAAAATAGAGTACAAGCACAAATACGCATATCTGAAACTCAAATATTACCTTAAATTTAGATTATCCCTACCATTTCTGTGAAGTCCTAAATGCTTTGAAAATCAGCACAAGCAACCACAGCCCTTTAGACCTTTAATAGCTGTCAATACATTTGGTGAAATTTTTCTAAAACATCAATTTCACTTTTTGTTATTAAAAGAATATCCAACCCAAACCAAAAAGATTCCCACACTAGCTCAACTGTGAATCTTCAAAAGCTATTCTGATAATTTTGAAAATCTTGGACTAAATAATACAATTAATGTTGATGTGCCATTTAGCCTAGAGCAAGGGTTTATGCTGAAGTTATAAATCTATTTGAAACAGGGAAAAAAAAAAATGAGGCAGAGCTATCATGAGCAAAGTGTTAGTCCAACTGTGAAACACTGAAAAGGGTGACAGTGTAGTCAAGTGCAAGCACAAACTACTTATTTGCTACTATACTGTAGTCATTGGGAAACGCTCCTCTCCTTGCTGTAGGTCAGTGCTCTGGAGAGGTTATCATCACTGACCAAGCTCTTTGTAACATTTTTTGAGGCTATCGTAAAGGCAAGTAAGAAGCATGTGCTGATAAAGAACTGATTTGAAATGTCAGCCTTATGGAAGGAGGTGCCAGCACAGCTAGCTGGGTTTTTTTTGTTTTTTTTTTCAAGTATGAGAGGATTAAAACCTTCCTGGTCAGGAAGAAAACCCTGAGGAAAAGAAGCCAGAAGTCTGGCAGGGCTATGAACCTCATAGCCGTAGCAATAATTTTGCAAATGACTAATAATAAGGAGTCAATAATCCAAAGGATGATCTCTGAAGTGAAGAGGACCAAATTACTTCGGGGAGAAAATCAATTATCTCCATTTGTGGCTGCACAGCCTACAATATGCAAATACACAGAAGTTACCATCGTCTCCAAAACCAGAATCTCAACTTAAAAGAGAAACATTCAAGGAATTTTACAAGAATCACTCAAAAAATACCATCGCCAGTGAATGGATGCATATCTGCTTTACTGACACAGCTGCAATGTTATTCTAATATTCTTCATCACGAAGGCTGACAGCCATCTAGAGATGTCAGTATCCATGAAAGAGATGCTGCACTGTGGTGAAAGCAGAACGGGGTGACTGGGTCTGGAAGGCAGTACAGAAATCAAATTATCATCAAATATTGTGGGCAGATTTTAAACATCTTTTCTCTTGCTGAGTGGTGTCTTACTTCATAACTGGGTCACTGAAATTAATGGAACTACTTGCAAGTAAAACAGTACTCAATGTGCCCTAGAGCATCAGAGTCTGACCCACAGTACATATTCAAATGTCACCTTGTATTTTAATGCATCTCAGACTTGAGGTGTTTTAAAAATTATTATTAATTTAGAAATAGATTCCTTATTGGGATCAGACTCTTTTTTTCACTAGAAGCACAAATGTCTTTAGAGGAGATGTTTGAACATTTGGCCACTTGTTACTAAAAATCCCATTTCCATGCCTGTGTAATCCACATTCCCTGAAGGTTTTGAGAGCAAGGAGCTTATTGTTGATGAAAAGGGAGAAGTGAAGCCTAAGGGCTGCTTGGGAACTCCAGATGGATGGAGGCCTCCAAGGGGAGGGTGCATTCCTCGAGCATCTGCTGGTGAGCCAGGAAGAAGACTGTATGGGACAGACCTCATTTACATTGCAGTTAAGCATCGGGTTTAGGCACGTCGGTTAAAACGCATTTAACCTTTGGATTTAGGATAAAATACTATTATCCCTATTGGGGGATAACTGACAAAAGGACTGTGTCAATTGTGCTTGGAACGATGAGATTCCCTAATTACAAGCACCGCCTTTACGACCACACTAGGGAAACCTCTGAAAAGACTGGAAAAGAAATGAGACAAGAAAAGTTTCACCCAGAACAGCTTATTTAGCAGCAAGGATTTTTCTCAGCCTCACCATATCCCTGGTATTTTCTAAAAAAGGGAACAGAATGGTGTCACTTCTAAGATACAGAAAAGAGCTGAAAGTACTTGGACTCAAGCCATGGAGAGAGAGCAACCCAACTGAGGGACATGGATAAGGACCTCCTAACCTTATTACATGATATGAGAGAAGGGACAGACACTTCTCCCCGTGTTAAAAAAAAAAAAAAAAGGAAAGCAAAGCAGTGAGACATCTTTGTGCCACACAGGTGAATTTCCCCAGTTCTGGCCAAAAATTCCTAGACTTAATAGAGAAGATGTGAAAAGCATTTCCTAATTGCTTCATGACTTACATCTGTGAGAGGCAGACTGGGATTAAGACTTCACTTGGAGGAGAAAGTCTAATACCATTTCAGTGTTCCTCAAGCTTATTCTGTGACCCCTTTTATGCCTGCTTTCATACCTGCTCTTCAGAAACATGTGGGGCTGATTAACACCATCAGAGAAAACTTCATATAGTGCCTCAAGCTGCTGGGATAAGGCACTAAACTGGAGTTATTTAGATGTTCTTTATTTTAAAAGGTAACTCCTAAACCCTGCATATAGACCTTATTAATACCTGTAGTACTTTGCTGAAAGCACGTGAGGTGTAAGAAGCTGCAAACTTGTCCAGTCCAAGGTCCACTGATGTATAAATACTATGCAGTCACATGCCATGAGACCCGATTGCCTCCAAGAATTGTTTAGGTCAGCCATGAAGCTCTGGGCATTCAGACACCCTCTCTGCTGGGGTGTTGCTGCTGCGTTAATTTTCAATCCTGAATTAAACTGATGCTGCACCAGCACAAGCATGAGAACTAAACCTTCACTGAGGGGACTCTTCTTCTTACATTGGGTAAAAAGTACAGCTGAGTGGCGCTCAAAACAAACATTTGTGGCAAAACCCAGTCAGTCATGGCTGAGAAAGAGAGGAAGAGAACTACTGTGCCTCAAGAACACTCTTCACTCTTACTCCTTTGGAGTGGCACTGAGTTAGGAAGACTTGCTAGCTATAGTATATGACGTGTATATGGAAAATATGTGTATGGAAATAAATACTAACAGCAAAGCAATATGTACAGACTACACACCACACTCCACCAGGTATTCCTTTGGTTAGGCTCATCAGTTACAAGAATTACCACAGAAATACGTTGGTCTGCCTAATGCAGCAAGCTAAAAATGCTGTCTAAGAAGGAGGTGCTATGAAATATTTACATATATAAATTCTCTGAAGGCACTTATGGCATACATAGACCTTAGAAAAGTTTTGTCCTATCACCCATTTTGCACAAGTTGGCCACTACTCTGCAACTTGAAAATCATTATCCTTTCCATCAGCTTCTGTTCTTTCTCTTATTGTCAACCCGAAAGTCCAGTCTGAGGCACGCACAATATTTAGCCTTTTATAAGACAGATCTCATCAAAAATTCAGTTCACCAAATCTTGACAAGAATTTTTCAAGTAGCAGAGGGACTATGTATATATATTTAAAGATAACATGGGAGTCCGTTGCCTTAGTAACAGGATCTTTCAGGCATTGTATTTAGTATTTACCCAGCACTGGAAATGTACACTGTATTGAAAAGAAATGCGGTATTTTTATTAGTCTACCCCTGTGCATATGCCCATCAGCAGCAAATTCATGCTGTGTAGTTTGACTTTCCATTTCTGAGTTATGTGAAACCTCTGAGAAGAGAGCATGCAGAAATGAAACCAGGGCACCTGGTGCAATGTATTTTTGTTACAAGTGTTTTGAGAGAAAAAAAACTGTTGTGAGAGTTTAACGCACTGCACTAAAGATATTCCTTGTCTCTCAATATCTCCAGCAGCAGGAAAATATAAAAGCATTTCTATTCCATGATTTCACATTCTACTGAAAAAGTTCTACAGAAAATAGTTATGAGAGAGGATATTTGTACTGTGCCAGTTTCCACAACTGCGTTAATGTGCAGTACAAATTAACAAGCACTGTTAAATTCTGGTTTACTTCACATTTGGAGGTGGGGGTGAGGGAACATATATTTAAAGTGCTATTTCAAAGCCTGCTTCAGCCTGGGAGAAGCAAGGCATCAGTTACAGCTGTGTCAATTAAAATGCAGAAATTAAGAGGAACAGATCCATTTAATTTTGGGACGAGCCAGGATGCCAAAAGGTTCATATCTCTTCTTGGTCAAACATACCATGGGATTTTGCATCCTCCCAGCAAGACACCAGGGCTGCCTTCAGATGCTAATCACAAACCTACCACTTCCATCTGCCCAGTGCATCCTGCGGGGCTGCCTGGGGACAGAGTGCCACCTACCGCGGCACTGAGTCCTTCCTCCGGGGCTCTGCAGAGCCTGCCATCACCTTGCTCCAAAACAACAGGCAAAAACCCCACCTGGCTTTGATAGATTTTGTTTTAAGACCCAAGGACTGAAGCAGGCCCTTCCACTTGGCTGGCCAGAGCTGATGGGATCACTGCATGCACCAGTGGTACAAGAACACGTGGCCTAGGACTTTAAAGTTCCAGATGTGCAGGGCTGATGCTGGAGAAGGTTTAACTGCATGAACCCAGAGGTCTGTTCCTTAGACTGTGCATTATCTCTTGCTCTTAGGGTAACCTGGCTATTGCACCAACAAGAAATCCACTCATGGGCAGCTCTCTCTCATTATAATTTCAGACAGTGTAAAACACTTCTGTATTATGGCAGTTTAATATCTGATATTGCCTCTGGCACAGTGTTATATCATACCCTTACAGGATGATGGACTCCAGTCTCATATGGCTTTCTCTTCTCTAACTACAGTTATCTTCTATCCATTTTGCCATTCAGATGGAACAGAGCCTGCTCAGATAGACAAGCAGAAGGTTATAGTCACATAGAATAACTTAAATGTAATTGCAGACAGAACATTTATTCTATATTTAAAAAGTAAAAGCTGGAAAATAGACATTCAAAATGCACAACAGTGGTAAGAGCAGATTGAAACAAAAATTTGGCTGTTCAAACCACTATCTAACAAATGCAGCCTTTTTCTTTCCTCATGAGCAGTTTTCTTCCCAGTCCTTACTTTCTCAATTTTGTTTAGCACTAAATATTGTTGCATAGATGAGTTTGCAATGAACTTTTTGGTTAACTGCTGAAAAGGAGCCCCAAAGACTACACTCCCAGGCAGCATTACTGGACTGTGCGCTCCCTCCAGAGGGGCACATGATTCACCACATTCCATATGTAGGGCTCTGCTGATGCTCTACAAGCTGGAAAAGCCAGTGATGCCACACAGCATGGGTGCAAGGGATGCTGCAAAGCACGCAGCTGGACAGAGACCAGCAGCAGGAGGACCAGAGATGTGGATCTGTTTCCCAACATTAATCACTTCCTCCAAGTCAATCAAAATGTTTGTGTATAAAAAGAAAAATGCTTTCCCCCCCACCATTTCCATTGCCATTCTTCAGTACAGGATAGAGAAATCTTCTCATTCCTGTCAAAAGTGGAGGGAAAAGAACATAGATAATACATATTGTTTAAAAATGGCATAGAGATGGCAAGCTGATTTTCCTGTCAGGCCCTCCATGAATGATCTTATTATCACAGGCTGCAAACTAAATTGCATTTTTCTTAGGACTGCCTTTTGCAGAAAGAACTCTGCTACTGTTTATCATACATTTGAGCTAAAATCTATCAATCTGCACTAAAAAAAATAAAGACAAGTTCTGAGAACTGGGGAGAGGTTAGTAAAGTTCTTTTTCTACTAAACATTAAAAAAAAAAAAAAAAGGCTTTTACTTGTCCTAGTCAGATTTTTGGGCCATGCAATTCAAAACTAAAATATATAAAAATCACATAGAAAGAAGCTTACCTGTAGAATTCTTACCTACAGACAGAAATCAGAAAGAAGAAACATAATGTCAGTAAATTACTAGCCCTCAGTGACTGTAGATAACAGTCAACTCAGTGGTATTCTATGGGAGATCTACTGCACAAAATCAAATTACCAAAGATGTTTAACTACTTGGGTCCCAATCACATACCCCTTGGAACTCTCTGGACATCCTATATTTTCCACATATTGAGCCAGAATGTGTAATCCAGCTTCAAAAAACTGCCTGTTAGTAACTGAGTGCATAACACAGCAAAATACACAACTGTTGTTTTGCTTTAAGTGAATGTAATAGCAACAAGGATGCAGACACAGATCTTTCAATTTGGATTATTCATTAAAATTGAAATTGCAAAACCTCTATTTATAATTTTTGTTTTATTTTGCTGACATGCACTCTGCAGGGTTTGCAGATGTGTGGCAGTTGCCTAACTATATTCTTTAAGAGTGGCACATCAGTATGTATCTGTATCTATCCTCAAGTTCTTCTGTCATACCCAGCCACTTCTGAAGTGAAGGCATGGAAGATGGTTACTGCAGTAAATGGCAGACAGAGAAGGACAGGTAGTGTGTTGTATTGTTCCTTGGATCCTTTTCAGCAAAATGAGGGTAAAGTATTGATGTTGTACATGAACTGAATCTACATCTCCTTGTGAGAGAGGGGACGGCCACACTGAGAGTAACCAGGTATGAAAAAAAAAAAAAGGCTTAAGTTTGTTGCTCCAGCAGCTGAAGCTGTCAAGGTCCTTAGGAAAGAGGAAATCTGAAAGAATTGACATGTGTCAGCTCTGCTCACTTTGGGCCTGACTGACAGCAAGAAAAGAGCCATTATACTGAGATGGAAAACATTTGGGGCTTCTCCAGAACATAAAAAGAGATGCATTCTCCGTCCCAAAAATTCAGCAGAAATTAATATCCTTCTACTACATGTTTCTGAGATTGTGAAATCCCTCCCTCACACTGCTGTTGAATTGCAATTATGGGCACTGTGGGAGCACCTCAGCATGCCGACAGCCCCAGCGCCCTTTGTGCCATGTGCTACGAACAGAAAACAAAAAAAAAAGCAGTCCTGCCCAATGAGACTGTTTGCACACAGTCAGAAATGTTTCTTAGAACCACGATATAAACATACTGTTGCATTTTTATCAGTATTTTGTATTTGGTAAAAATATTCTGAAGCTTAAGGGCTCAGTGCCCACAAATATGCTGGCACACAGATTTCACATATCTTGTAAAGTCTATGACTGTGCTGGGGTGTGCATAAGCAATAGCTGATTTTTCAAGCACTCGCATATCTGAGCAGAAGGACTGAGCCAAAAGCACGGCAATGAATTATTTGCTGTACGAAGGTATTGATGCAGTCCAGCAGACCTACACACAGTGCAATCATTCAAGAAAGAGAGAGAAAGCTGGCATGGGACTTTTATTTTATTGTGATTGTACAGAAAGACTAATTTCTCCTTCTGTGGATGGATCATTTTCCCTAGTAGTGCACACTTCTTCTGGAATGGCTCTAACTTTACAGTATCTACTTCCAACAAACTTCTCTCCAGGCTAAACAGACACTTGCTACTCACACGACAGTGCACAGGGAGTGATGCTGAGAAAAGAAGACATTCTGTGGCTAACATCTTTGCTTGTCTTGTAAGAGTAATCTGACTAATGTCGGAATGATTCCATCAATATTGTCAGAAATAGGTTTAAGAGCCCTCCAGGTACGTTGCAAGCCTTGGCACAGGCAACAACTAATGTGAAGTGGATGCCAATTGACCAGAGGTTCTCAGAAGGTACAAAGCAACACTAAGGACCTTGACTTAGGCTGATGACACAGTTTTCTTCTTCTGTGTTCTCAACATTTCTTTCCCTATTTTAGATGTGCTAGAGTATGAAAGAAGCATGGTAGGATATGCTGTCAAGTGCTATTGGTTTCGTATATTGCACCCAGAAATGAAAATGAATTTGTATAATGCTGGATGAGCTTGTTCACACCTTAGTTGCATTTGAACTACCTATCCATTAAACTGAAGTATGTTGGGTGTTTATACAATAATGGCAACTCTGGTTCCTGAAGGACAGATATGTACTATAAAGATCATTAGGAAATGCCACTACCATTTTACCCAAACAGCAATTATCAATGAGGGCACTTCCATCCCATCAGATCTTTGCTGATCCTCCTTAATACAGATTCCTTTCCTTAAAATAATGGAGGAAGGCTGATGTTGTTGCAAGCTCTCTGGAATGGTGCTTGAGACATTGTGCTTCAAACTGTACTGGCCCTCCAGGCTTGTTATCTATTCTTTATTCACTGACCTTCTTTGTTCCTCTGCTTCACACTGTGTAAAGAGGAATACATGCTCTACACTATTATTTCTCCTTTCTATACTTGGATTAGAAATAATTTGGACAAGGGACTATGTTTTCTAGAAAAATAAGCACAGCATAGCTGCTCCTGGAATACCCCAACACTACTTTGAAGTGATAACTGACATAAATCTTCTGCACCTGTCAAAAGATTCACTGTAAAGGCCCTAAAGTTCTTATCCAGTGCATAAACCCACTGAAGTACTGCAGGTGATACCTTCATGAAAAATACAAATGTAAAATAGATACTCTGATACTTCATCCTCAGTACTCCACAAAAGAAGAAAAGAGAAAGAGGGGACGAGAGGGGAG
>JAWWEW010000001.1:10794214-10807195 GCA_035583185.1 Anabacerthia variegaticeps | reverse complement strand
AAGAGAAGAGAAGAGAAGAGAAGAGAAGAGAAGAGAAGAGAAGAGAAGAGAAGAGAAGAGAAGAGGAGAGGAGAGGAGAGGAGAGGAGAGAAGAGAAGAGGAGAGAAGAGAAGAGAAGAGGAGAAGAGAAGAGAGAAAAGAAAAGAAAAGAAAAGAGAAAAGAAAAACTTTTCTCTATCCACATATATTGCAAAACCTTTTCTGTTTTGCCTGGGGAGCTTGCTGCTAAGAAAGCTACATTTGAGTGCATTCTTCTGTTTATCCTTTTGTTGTCATTTATAATACACAAAATTGACAAGCCTGACTGACATCTGTATGGATTTCATATGCACAGCAACAATGTGAGCGATAAAATGGCCTCTTGGGAGACTGCTGGGACTCCTGTTCATTATCATTATCACTGTCATGATTTGTGCAGATGATGAGACTCCCATCCAATATCATCCTCCTTGTGCTACAGCTTGCACTCCGCAGTACCTTCTACAGTGAGGTGCTGCAAATGTTCATGCGAGCAATCAGGTTTCCTGTCACCCTCCATGGGACTATTCTCCCTGCTTCCACACAGGACTCCCGAGCTGAGCAGAAGGTGGATGATGTGTTCCAGACATCAGCATGAATCCAAGCCACGAAATGATTCAGCCCCACTGACCCAGGCTGCCGTGGCTGGGGAGAATTCAGCCAATCTCACAGCTGCCATTTGGCCTTGCAACACCTTCCCACCTCACTATGGTGAAGAAGGAAGAGAAACTCTCAGTTGCCAGACTAGTAAGAGCCAAAATGCTTTGTCTCTTCAATAAAAAGTCTGTTTGGATTTTTTATTATTTTTATTATTCACACCACAGAAATGTGTATCAGCATGCAAACCTACTGAAATTCAAGTAGAGAAGTGGCAGAGACACCCGTGAAAATCTCATTTCTCTTCCAGACTGTTTTTCCTGGACATCTACTCGGTTATATTATACTGGTATTGCTGCAATTGCATTCATGAAAGGGGAAATAATAATTTCATTGTTAACCGCAAAATTATTTCATGAGGGTTCAGTGAAATGGGCATGTTAAGGCAATTAAATAAACTGTAATGAAAAATGAGGCACCATTTTCATGACTTACGCCTTTACAAGACTTTGGATAACTATTGCAAAAGGTTAATATGCTTTATATGAATCTGCAGGTATCTGTCACACACTTCAAGCGTTCTGGGGAAGCATTGCTGCATGGCAGAGACATCTGCTGGGAGCTCCTCGCACTTGTCTCACACCTCCTGGTTCAGCTCTCTGGGGCTGCGGATCCTGGAAGCAGCCCCGAGCTGCTCCTGCTGCCTCCGGCTGGGGAGCGGGTCTCTGGCTAATGAAGAATTCAGCACACACCTGCCTGGCAATGGCCAGTCAGCCACTCAACGGGAGCCAGAAATCTTTAGGCTATATGCTGGAATTTAAATGGAAACTTTCGCATCTAAATTGAAGGTTATATTCCTCTTCCAGCTGCCTGACATTGAACTGTCTGTCAGAGGAAGGCTGGGCAGTGGTAAAACCGTTCCCTTTTCCAGCCGAATACAGCAGGGGAAGATCAGCGTTTTAATTAGGGGAAGGAACTATCAGTGACCTCTGTAATTTTGACAATGTGATCACACTAAGGCTAAGAACCTATTATTACCTAAGCTAAAAACTGAAAACGAGGTTTCAGGTTTAGTCATCTCCTAAATTCTTAGCACCAATCACCTCCCTTCTCAGAGAGACCTTGACTCCACTCTCCACCTACAAAGGGGATCCAAATCCCTCTCTCCCTTCCTCCTTCACGCTGGGAAAGCACAGTTTGATCATACGGGGTTGTAGGGATCATAGTGTGCTTTGACCATATCGCAGCATCCTGTGTTTCAGTTTTAGACACTGGCTTTGAGATCATTGAGACAGTGCAGAAAGCACTCACTGGGTAAACCGTAGGACGAGGAAGTCCAGTTCTGTACAACAGCAGGAAAGAGGATGTTTTGCAAACTCAATTCCCTTTTCTCCAAATGTGAGGATATAGCTGATGCAAAGCATCCTACAAATGAAAACAAGCTGTATTTGATTCCATGCACACTGACTGCTTGAACTGTGTTTAGCACATCACAGGTCTACGGTTTGAGCAGTACTCCCCAGTGTAGTAGGATTTTTCCTGCAGACACCAGTTCACATCTGATGGGAGACCGTTTTAAAACCAGCCTCTGCTCTTACATTGTAAGAACAACTCTCTCCCTGAAGCTACTTGCAGACAAAAACATGTTTACCTCCACCTATCAAAGCACCAGGGGAAAAGAACAGCCCCTTGAAGGAAATTAATCCCTGAAAACCGTTTGAAATGTTATAAACAGCTTAGCACCAGAGTGAACAGATGCACTAAGGAGGATAAACAAGCATTTGGCCAAGACCCTCAGAGGGAGGTAACTGTGCTGAGGGCCCCATGGGTGGTGGCCAAGGGCCAGTTGATGTGGCACAGACGGCACAGCCCAGGTATCCAAGCCAGCAGACAGCAGAGGCTGCTCAGGACTGGCAGCCCACGTCACTGCAGCACCTCGCTCACCCTCACTCAGCTGCACCCAGGGAAGCTTCATCACAAAAGTGATGGGTTTTTGCACAGGGGTTGTACGGGTCTGAACTTGCACTGCCCACTCTCAGGCGAGGATGCTCCACGTGGCTGTGTGTGCCTTGCCTGCTGATACAGGGAAGTGGATAAAGCACAATGTTTCAGGAGAAAAAAGACCAGCCTTCCAGTGTCTGCCCCTAACCACACTTATGCTTTCCCCATGAGGCACTCTGTAGGGCAGGGGATACCCACAGCTTTCCCCTCCCAGTAAAATGAGCCTTCCTGTCTATTGACCAATGAATATTCTGTGCAAATTCAAGCAATTTTCTCCAGAAACAATGAACGTTCCCTTCTGCTCCTGAACAACACACTCCTGGGTACAGCACTTCCTCAGACAACAGAAGAAAATAGAAACAGGTCTTGCTCTCATGAATGATAAATCTGTGAGGGTGGGTAAAAGAAGCTGATACAGAAGACACTGTGGTAATGCCCAAGAACACAAGGTCAGACTCACTAGGATCAGTTCTGCCAATTGTGCAGATGCAGGAGAAGTCTGGCATCACTCTGCAGAGTCCAGAAGTATCCATGAGCAGGTCCTAGCAGGTCATGGAGAAGATGTGGAGGGAAAAAAAATTAGGCACTTCTGGACTTCATCTAAGCATAGGAACTGAAGACCAAATGTTGCCTTCAAGGGACTATAGAGTGCGTGTGCTGGATTGAGCCTTCAGACTACACAAAAGCCCCAAACAGCTACAGGGAAGTCAGTGGCTTCTGAAGAAGTTTCTGGCATGAAATAGCTTTGCTACAGGGCAGGAAGCCTGCTGAGATGCTCTCCTTGATTTGACTCCGAGGCAGGTGGCCTGAGCTGTGTAATCCTGCAGGGAAGAGTCAGGCCTCCAGGGAGTCAGTCAGGTGGGGAGGCCTTGACTGATATGCTGAATTCATTAAGCAGCTTTGCTTTGGAGAAAACAGAATGGAAACTATATGGGAAAGGGCATTTGAGTTCTGTCCTTCAGCTGGCATCAAGTGATCCCAGCATCTTTCAGAGGTTTAACCTCAAAGGCAAAAGCAAAGCCTGGCCTAAGACTTAGAAAAGGAAGGAATCTCTGAAATGAGGTTTTGTATTAGTATTTTTTAAAAAACATCCCTACATATCTGCACTCTGCAGATGGTCCCTGTGTATTACAAAATGTTGCTGTTAAATATCAAAATTATGAGCAAAATCCAGTTTGATTGTATGCCCTGCATATACTAAACCTTTTTTTTATTGCTTACCATCCACACAGAATTGCACAAAACACAAAGTACCTGCTCATGAGTTATACAGCCAAAGAAATACTGTAAGCAATGATTAAAAGTTGCCCCCATTTAAGAATGAGCACAATTACAATGGTCCCACTTCAAGAAGCATTATTCAAGTATCCAACTCTTACATATGGAAAAGAAACTAGTTACTTACATAATTAGAAAACAGTCAGACCATAAGTCATTAAGGAGGCTGAATGGCTTAACCTTCTCTTCCCTTAGCAAAGGAGTTTCCACCTTCTCGTGTCAAGAATGAAGCATATCACTGTAACTATGCTAACCATAAGTGGAGGATGCCCATATTTTATACTATTAACTTAAAGTGGTGCTGAGGTTTTTTTGTACATAGAAGAAGCTTTTAAGAAGTAAGCTTCTGGGAATTAATTTTGGGTTATGTGTTTTTCCATCACTTAGGAGAAACAGAGGTGCTAGAGGAGGTAAGTGCAGGAGAACTTAGTCTAACTTTTCTTCCACTACGCTATTTGCTAACAGCTATTCATTTATGAATATTTTCTAACAAAAAGCACCTAGCTTAATCTACATTAAGGAAACAATTTTTGCTTGAAACAGAAACCTGATCTGGTAAAGCCTGGAAATCCATTACTGCTTATGAGAGCAGAGCACAGGAGAGAGACAGCTGACAAGAAAACCTGCATTGAACTTGACATTGTATTTGTTGGAATGATTACCACTTCTGCTCCTCCAGGATGCACTTGAGGGGCAGGTTTCACCTGCATTCTCCTTACTTATCTAAATGCCATCTGGGCAAGAAGGAAATCTGCCCTCACCACTGAGACAAAGAGATAAAACCTGCCATGGCTGTCTCACTGTTGACCCATTGCATGTGGACTAATTAGCATAGGAAACAATCATTTAACCAATAGGAGGTAGAACACTAACTAATAAGAGAAGTAGGTAACTTGTAGCCAATGAACTGTGATTTCTTTGTTTGCTAAAATGTTTGTATAAAGTTTTGAGAATCAGTGTGTATGATACGTGGAAAACTTCCACCTTGACCCCTGCACAGAGTAAAGAATGTCTCCTTTCTAAACTTGACTCTTGTCTGCATTTAGAGAGTCCCTAAATTGGCAACAGGAGCAGATGAAACAGGAGGGCTCTGCCGCGGCTTAAGGTGTTGGATCAAAATCCCTTCCCAGCTCCCAGGACAGGCTGTGGGACTAAGGGTCAGGTCCCGGAGCAGGGGTTCCCTTGTCCACACACAGCTCCTGGTGCTTTTCCACATCACCCCCAGTGTCTGCACCTGAGCTGGCAGGGCAGATTCCCAACCCGCCTCAGATCAGAAACAGGAATGTCAGCGGGGGAAGATGACTAGGGCTAAAAAGGTAACAGCACGAAAACCACGCGGGAAAATAACTTTGCTATTCTGTGGATGGAGCACAGCCAGCAAACCCAACACATAACACGGACTAAAGGGGGACTAAATGGAAGGTGGAGAGGAGCGGAGACACCTCGGCCAGGCTCTGCCCAAACCCTTGCAGAGGAGGGAATTTTCCAGCTGGAAAGTTGGGCAGCAGCTGAAAACCAAGGGAATTGTAGGAAGATGTTCTGGTGTTGGGTCAGCAAGCACAGCTGAGGCAGATCTGCATGCCAAGGGTAGGACTGAGGCATCACCCCCACGCTACAACCACTCCTCGAGATGCGTGACTGGAGCCTCTCAGGCTCCACCTGAACATAAAGAAATAGTGTAACAGTAAGCTAAGGATGGGGATAAGTGAGGGGAGAGCCATGGTAACCCATGGGATCAGTGGATGGGCTGGCCGTCCCTTGTCCCTCACGGGGACAGCGGCTGGGGAAGAACCGTGTCCGCTGCTGGGTGTCCTGGGCCGGTCCCTGCTCGGGATCGCAGGGCTCTGTGTACAATCGCACTGAATTAGCACATGGCTCTGAACACCTCTCTGCAGTCCGGTCCTGGGGCGGGCACTCCTCCAGCCTTACCCTGCCACAATCCCATTAACAAAGGGTTATTCGGTGCGCTGTCTCTGTGGGTGCCGTCAGGGTGCAGGCCCGGGATAACCCCTTGGGAGCGCCCCTGCTGTCGGGGAAGGGTCTCTATGC
The DNA here is from genome assembly GCA_035583185.1 of Anabacerthia variegaticeps. Taxonomy (NCBI): domain Eukaryota; kingdom Metazoa; phylum Chordata; class Aves; order Passeriformes; family Furnariidae; genus Anabacerthia; species Anabacerthia variegaticeps. Next base: position 10,801,252 of record JAWWEW010000001.1, on the reverse strand, counting down.
CTGGCCGGGCACGGGGGGCTCACAGACCGATCAAACACCCCCCTCCGCAGTCAGTAACACCACAACAACTGCTTTAATTGTGCTTATTTAATTGCGCCGCTGCGCTCACTCCGCGGTCTCTGCTGCCGCTCGCCGGCCGGAGGCCGCGCGGACAACATGGCGCCGGAGGGGGGGCGCGGAACTACCGCTCCCAGGAGCCTCCGCGACCGCCCCGCCCGGTACGCGCATGCGCCGCAACCCCCGGCCGCAATGGGTTTTGGTGGCGCTACTCCCCGCCTATTGGCTGGCGCCCTCCGGAAGCGGCCGCGCCGCGATGCGCACTGGGAGTTGTGGTTTGCAGGGCCGGGGGTAGAACGGCGTGGGCGGGGCGCGCGTACTACCGTTCCCGGCGTGCCCCGCGCGGGGCGGAAGGAGCCGTCAGCAGGCAGCCATGGCGGGGCAGATGGCCGTGCTGGGTGAGGCGGCGGTGCGGCCCGGCGGGACCGGGGGCATTTCTGGGGTGGTTCGGTGGAGATCCCGCGTCTCTCTCTGCCGGCGGGGCCGCCCCGGGCTGCCTCTCCGGCGGGGCACGGTGTTTCCGTGCGCGTTGCGTTTCGTTGTGGGCAGTTCTGGGTTCCCCGGTGCAGGAGGGGCGTGGGACGGGCCCAGCGGAGGGTGGCACAGCGGCGAAGGGGATGGAGCGTCTGTCTTACCGGGAAAGGCTGTGGGAGCTGGGGCTGTTCGGCCTCGAGAAGAGGCGACCCCGTCAGTGTCTGTGAGTGGCTGCAGGGAGGGGTCAGGGGGCGGACCGGGCTGTGCTGGGGGGCCCGGCAATGGGACAGGGGGCAGAAACCGATCCGCGGGACGTTCCACTCGACCAGGGGAAGAACTTCTTTGCTGCCCAGGTGTCTGCACGCTGGGACGGGTCACCACGAGCTCTGGGATGGCCCTACCTGAGCAGATGACCCGCTGTGGTCCTTTCCAACCCGACCCGTTCTGCGACTCTCTGAAAGCCAAAATGCTTAGTGGTTCATTGCTCAGAAATGCCTTGGACAACTCACAGCCCAAACCAAACTAGGGCTTTCTGAGGGGCCTGTTTGAAGCACAGCTGTGACAGCCCTTTCCTTTCTTCCTGCTCGGAAGAAAAAGAGCTCAGCCATGCTTTGGAATTTTAACCTGTTTACGTTTCTTCTCCAAACTTCGTTTGTTGGTGCTTAACCCCCCCACCCCACCCCGAGACATTACTGTATGCCAGAGTTTTGGGTTTCATGCTGTTCCTGATGGTTATAAGTATAACTAAAACGAAACCAATCAAACAACAAGCTACTCTGCACTTAAACTAGTCTAACTCTTGATTTCAAGGGATAGAAAAGTTGCTTTTTGGGAGCTGTGACTGGAACAGAATGAGTTAGCATTATTTTCGGACCTCAGAGAAGTTGGAGGAGGTGTTTGAATTGGGAGTTTGTTGTTTCACTGTGCACTGTTTCATTTTGTGCAACTCCATTAACTCTGTGTCCTTTTGGGGTCATTCGTAGGCACTCCCTGCAGAAGTACTAATTAGCCTGTGTTATTGAAGTAACTTGCAGAGGGAAAAAGAATTCCTGCAGTGTGGTGATATTTTGGGATTTGCCATCTCTCTTGGGCTTTCTTTTTTTAATCAGTTTAGTATTTAATGCCTGAGATTTTTGACAGCCACTCTCTGTTGAATTAAGAGACCTGAATTTGTTGGCAACCTTTGAAGAAATTAAAAACTAATTAGGGAGCTAAACAGGCTCCAGTGTGTAAAGTAAAACTGCAGGAGGTGCATTGTATGACACTGTGTCATTTGTGCTGACTTACAGGTTTGCAGCAGTAAGTCCTCTAACTCCGTTTTTCACAACTCTGTGTTTCAGGCTCTGCTGTCCTGACTCTCCTGTTAGCCAGCTACCTGGCACAGCAGTATTTGCCCATGCCCACACCCAGAGTCCTAGGGATCGACCTCGGCACAACCTACTGCTCTGTTGCTGTCTTCCTGCCTGGAGTAGGGGAGGTGAAGGTCATTGCAGATGAGAAAGGGCACAACAGCATCCCAAGTGTAGTGTCCTTCACAGACAGAGGGGTGTATGTGGGATATGATGCCCTGGAACTGGCTGATGCCAATCCTCAGAACACCATATACGATGCCAAGAGATTCATTGGGAAAATCTTTACTATAGAAGAACTGAAAAGTGAAAGCAGCAGGTATCCCTTCAAGGTAAGCAGCCATCATCTTCAGTTCCTTCCAGGCAGCGATTTGTAGGACACAGTCCAGGCTAGGGGATGAACACACTGAGGGCAGCCCTGCTGAGAAGGACCTGGGGGTGCTGGTGGGTGAAAGGCTGGACATGCCCCAGCTGTGTGCACTGGGAGCCCAGAAACCATCCGTGTCTGGGGTGCATCCAGAGCAGAGAGGGCAGGAACACCTCTCCTGTGCGGAAAGGCTGAGGGAATTGAGATCGTTCAGTCTGGATGAGAGAAGGCTTAAGGGTGACCTGATTGTGACCTTCCAGTACCTGAAGGGAGCCTGAAGCAAAGATGGAGAGAGACTTTTTCTGAGAGCATGTGGTGACAGGATAAGGGGGAGTGGCTTCACACTGAAAGAGGGAAGGTTTAGATTAGATATTAGGAAAATATTCTTTGCTCTGAGGGTGACGAGGCACTGGAACAGGTTGCCCAGAGTAGTTGTGGATGTCTCACCCCTGGAAGTGTTCAAGACCAGGTTGGATGGAGCTTTAAGCAACCTGGTCCAGTGGAAGATGTCCCTGCTCATGGCAGGGGAGTTGAACTAAATGATCTTTAAGGTCCCTTCCAACCCGATTGACACTTGAAATTTTTATGGGTCAGACCTTGAGATAATTGGCTAAATCTGATATAATAGGAATCCAGAGAGGGGAAGGAAATGGTTGTGGAAGTCATGTACCTCTGCATGAGAGCTGATAGTGATTTTGCTGAGGAGCTTGTTTTTTCCTGCAGGGACATGTGTTTCTGGGTAACACTCCAACCCCTTCTCTGAAATCATAAATTTCAACTTGAAATTCTAACTGTGCTTTGCAGAAACTTCACTTCTTCCCTGAAATTCTTAAAAAATAAACACAAAAAAGGCCAAAACAAACCATAACTTAAAAAAGTTTAAAACGGATACCTTCTCTGTCCCAGTGCATTTTTTCCTTCAGCAGTTTTCTACTACTTATTTGACCAGCTGCAGATCTTGAAAGCTGCCTTTTTTAAAAAAAAAAAAAAAAAGTATTGTATTACTTGAGCATGGTGCAGAATTTGTTGAAAGACAAATTTTCATGTACTGCAAGTAGTCTTTGAAGTCTTGTTAAGTCTTGACTATTGTTAAGAGAAGCTGTTCCAGTACCAAGCTGTTTGCTTCCTTTCAGAAAGAAGAGCTGGTGGGAAGCTTTATCAGTAGGGTAACCTAATGATTAAAAAACATCACTTCTGTCTTTGTGGTGTTGAAGTTGATTACCCAGTTGCTAGGGCTTGACTTCTTTTAATGTGTCTTACACAGTGTATGTCACTTGTTTGGATATATTTGGACGCCCTAAGTGGCATGTTTTGCATAATTCTCCTAATCAAGGAATTAAAGTGATCTAGGAAGCAGCAAAAGCACATTTATATTTTTGCAGATTAAAGACACTATATGCCAATAAAACCTGGTGGGTGCAGGGTGGGAAAAAAAGGCTTCTCACTTTTGGCATGTGTTGCTTTATCCTTCTAGATTTTCAACAACAATGGATTAGCTGAATTTTTTGTGACAACTAATGAAATCTTTCACGTCACTCCAGAGCAGATTGGCTCTCAGCTGCTGCTGAAACTGAAGACAATGGCAGAAGCCAACCTTGGCATGCCCATTTCCAAGGCGGTCATGTCTGTGCCAGCAGAGTTTGATGAAAGGCAACGGAACGCTACGATTAAGGCAGCTAACCTTGCAGGTGATGTCTCTGTATTCCAGTGTTTTTCTAGGAAACCTTAGGTCTGTTTCACTAACAGCAAAGTCTTTGGGGGGGGATATAGGAACAGTGAGTCAGTGATAAGAGAAGCTTAGGATAGACTCATTGTGAGGAACAGCAGAGAAAATGAGTCCTGACAGGTGCAGCTGGCTAATGCAGACATAGAGGGCTAGAAGAAGTAAGTTTTACTTTGGGGAAAATAGACTTTTTGGTAATATCCAAGTAGGAAGACTATATAGAATACCCTAGGACAATAATTTAAACAGAAACAGAATGTATGAGTCAAGGCACCTTAGCAAGGTTTATCTGGAAGAAATGTGCTTGGGCAAATTGTGGTTCATGACTTCATGGTGATGCTGAATCAGTATTACTATAGGATTAAATAAGGAAAGAGTTCATTGGGTATTACTGCTTAGAAAACTACTTCCTTTAGATGTGATATTTTTCTTGAGTCTTGTTAAAAGCCCCAGAATAATGGCATATGTTATTCTGATGTGAGAACTGCAGTTTTCTGAAGTGTACCTGATTGTTATTTCTTGTTTCTGCCTCTTGTAGGGCTGAATGTTTTGCGAGTAATCAATGAACCCACAGCTGCAGCTATGGCTTATGGACTCCACAAAGTTGATGTGTTTAATGTTCTAGTGGTGGATTTGGGTGGAGGAACTTTGGATGTGTCTCTGTTGAACAAGATGGGAGGGATGTTCTACACACGAGCCATGGCAGGTGAGAAAATGCTTTCATTTTTAAGGAGTGGGAGGAAAGGTGCACCTGAAGTTGTCAGGGGCTTTTTAAGATCTACCAACCATGTCACAGAGTGCTGCCCAAATGAATTTTCTGCTGCTTTTCATGCAGAATTAGGTTTGTGACTGGTTTCAGCAAGTAAGATCACAGAGTCATAAGTTTTGGCTGACTCAAAGGTGTAAGTTGTGGTTTTGTTTTATCCATGGCTATTAACTTTTGTGCCCCCTCTAGTAAAGTGTTGGCACATAATACAGTTACTTCAGCTGGGCTTTTGCAGGCTGGGGTTGTTACAAATCTTTCTGTTTCCTTTGTCCAAACTGGGAATACTTGGCAACTCATTGACCAGGGCTGTCAAGCATCCTTGCCTTGTGTTTGGTGCCAGCTCAGTTGAACAGGCTTTGGGAATGTGCATGGCCAGAAGTAAGTTTTGTGATTCCTGTATGCCATGATGATTCATCACTCAGCACAGAGGCAAGTGGCAGCAATATTTAGTCAGGCTGTAGTGAATACACAAGTGCCTTTCATAAGACCTGGGTGCAGACAGGTCTGAGGTGCAGTGCCAACTACCTGCCTTGCCCTTGGTGAGCAAGTTTTGATGTGAGCTGCTGCTCCTCGGTCTGGTAAGAGCGGAACTACAAGAAAGATTCAGCATCTTCATTCTGATTTACTTAGACAGATGTCCACTAAATGAATTCCTGTTTTCAGTCAAAGCAAACCAATGCAAGTTATTACCCATTATGCATTTTTCGGTGGACAACAATTTTTCCCAGGTCTGTGAGCTCATGCACTGTGCTTATGCTCCTGTGATTGTTCTGGCCTTGAGCACCATCTCTCAGTAAAAGAAGATGCATGCTGCTTTCTGAAGCTTTGAAGGTGATGTGTCTGATGCCTTCTATTGTGATCTTTTAGGTAACAACAAACTTGGAGGACAGGATTTCAATCAGAGGTTGATGCTGTATTTGTATGATCATCTCCGTCAAACATACGGTTCTCTGCCAACACGGAAAGAAGAGATACACCACCTCAGACAGGCTGTGGAAGCAGTTAAATTAAATCTGACTGTTCACGAGGCCGCTACACTAAGTGTGGTGTTGACTCTGCCAGAAAACAAGCTTACAAAAGCACTTCCAAAAAGTCAAGTAAAAACAAACAGTGCACTGAAAGGCAAACCTTCACAAAAAACAAAAGACCTGAACAGTCTTGGAGACACTTCAGAAGTAGAGAATGATGTTGTTGAAGTTGTTTTTGAAATGGAAATCTCTCGGAAGCTGTTTGAGATGCTAAACGAGGACCTTTTTGAGAAGATTCTTGTGCCTATTGAACAAGTGTTGAAGGATGGCCATGTACGCAAAGACGAAGTGGATGAAATTGTGTTAGTTGGTGGCTCCACAAGGATTCCCCAAATACGTAAGGTTATTCGGGACTTCTTTGGAAAGGAACCCAACACCTCTGTAGATCCTGACCTGGCAGTTGTGACAGGCGTAGCCATCCAAGCAGGAATTGTTGCCGGGTCCTGGCCTGTTCAAGTCAGTGCTATAGAAATCCCTAATAAGAATTTACAGAAGACTAATTTTAACTGAAAAGAAACTCTTCCCAATTGCATTCCAGCTCTCCAAAAGTGTGCTCTGAAGGTGCATACTTCTCTGACTGGCAGTGGAGCCTAATCTTAGCTGTATTCTATTCCATTTTTATCTGTTCCAGTGAGGTGTTAGTGGACACCTACCTGTGTTAAAGCTTGATGTTATTTTAAAGGTACAAACGAGTTCTGAAGTGTGCTGTATTTACTTGGAGATTGGATGAAAATGCTAGTGATGACACACCCACATTTTCTTGCTAAATTTTATTAGCAAATCCTGGAGCAGTGTGGGTTTAAAGTATAAAGGTAGTGTGACCAAAGGTTTGAGATAATGTGGTACTGTAGCTCTTCCCAGGTCCAATATATTTACTTTAACTGTGAAGCAGTGTTAATGCACAGAGCACTGGCAGTGCTCAGCTTACATTTATTTATTAGATTGAGCCATTTGAGCATTTAAGCACCTTTCTAAAAGGCATGTTGCAGCTTGAATGAGACTTAGGCATTCACTTGATTCTTCTGCTGTTCATAACAGCATAATGGTATTGCTGAGGCTCTGTGGAAAACAGTCTCATGTTTCAGGAAACCTTATTGAAATTGTAGCTCTGGCCAGTGTGGTTGGTGTGTCTCCAAGGGCTTAATTCCTGATCTGGCTGTGATGGTTAACACGCAGGTGCTGCTGTTCTACCACTGATGTTCTCTCGAGAGAACAAGGGTGTATTGCCAAATATTTGTACCTCCCCTGCCTTATTTTAAAACTGGTAATTTTAT
>JAWWEW010000001.1:10737799-10794114 GCA_035583185.1 Anabacerthia variegaticeps | reverse complement strand
TGTTCTCTCGAGAGAACAAGGGTGTATTGCCAAATATTTGTACCTCCCCTGCCTTATTTTAAAACTGGTAATTTTATGTATCTTAAAAGCCACACCTGTCTGTCTTCCCTGGATATGACCAACACGAATTTCACTGTTGCTCATCTACAAGTGTGACGTCTTTCCCCTGAAGGACCCCAAGCCATGCTGTCCTCAGGGAGAAAGTGTAGGACAGAAGGGATGGTCTGGATGAAGTCTAGTTCCTGTAATCCTAGTAAATGAAAGTTGACTCAACTCCTTCGTACTTTTTAGCTCATAACTCTGGTTTTTTAAGTTTTGTCATATCCCCGCTCTATACCTAACAGAGGTTGTAGCTGTCCTTTTGGGAAGGAAACTGTGTAACTCAGTATTTGAGGTGGCACTTCTTAGGACTTTGAGGCGAATGGTTTGCTGTCCAGCTATCATGAAAATGCCTGAGGAGGAAAAAATTACTGATCTGGAAAAAACCCTAATTGGTGACGGTTCTGCTCTCTTTGGAGGGATAAATTGATACTTAAAGGCCAGTTGAATTCTTTCAGCTGTGTAGAACTTTGCAATAAAAACATGTCACTCAGGTCAGACTGCCTGCAACATCTATCAGCCCAGTCTTCTTCAGGTAAGTTCCAGTAACAGGTGGTTCTAAGGATTTTCTTGTCTTCTCCAGAATAATTTTGTTTGTATTAACCTTGCCAAGATAAAGTGTGGGGCTTAGATTTATTGTTTTAACCTATGACTGTATTAAAATAGGCTTATTACTCTCCTGGCAGTAGACCTGATGTATGGCACTGCCATAAATCAGTTGTGCTGATTCAGCTGTTTGCATAGCTATTGTCTAAACGTATCTTTGAAGTAATCCAATTAAAAACCTCTTAAATTGAATCATAGCTGCACACAGCATTCCATCAGCATTGTTTAACTTGACAGAGGATTCCCGAAATACCGCTAACATCTGTTTAATTGCCCTGAGTTAAAAGCCAAAGTGATGTTTTTTTTTATTTTTATTTGAGGATTCTTTTTTCCTTTGTGCCTCTCTGAAAGTGACCCCACCTAAGTCTGTGTGGAACTTCCAGTAGCTAAAACTCCTGTGGTGAAAGAAGCGCCTCTCCAGTGAAACCATGGATGAATGCCAGTAGGCAGTACAGTCCTCAGCTGCTGTTTGGGGCCTTTGCTTTGCACATATAAATGTGTGTGTTCAACACATATTCCAATGTCTTTAGAATCATTGTGACCTTTCCTTCTACCCTGCTGTGAATTAATCTCAAAAACTTCTGGAGTTACAGCAGGGCTTTAGTCTTCATATCTTTAATGCGTTGTGTAAAACAAGCAGACCTGTGTAAAAACAGAACCACATCACAGTGAAGTAAAAGGATTAAAAGCTTTTTGCGGTTTTGGGACAAGTTGTCACAAGCAGCGTGAGAGTGACTTTAAACTGATAAACTCGCGAGACAAATAAATTAAGTACTTTTTTTTGTTTCTCATACTCCTTCATTCTGGAGGAGTTAAATTTCCTTCAGCATTAATCTGGGAATTGGAAGGGAAGGGTGAGTTGCTTACTTGTAAAAAAATTCACAAAAGGGTATTTATTCAGATTTCTACACAGGCTGGGTTTTTTAGTAGAGAAATTACTGTACATTGGATATCTCACAATGCATCCTTATTTATTAAATAACTTTTCTGAATTCTGCAAATTATTTATTTTGTACCTTTTAATACTGTATTTTGGCACAAATCATTGAATTTTAAAGATGAGTCCACTTACCAAATGCCTCTCTTTAAACAAATTGTTCTTTGAAGGCTGAAATCTTTCTATTATCCTTGAAATCTATGGTTGCCTGTGGTGTTAGGTGTGTAACAAACTTCTATAGCTAAAGCTTGTTTTGCGAGTTGAAATTCTGAAAGTATTGAGGCCTCAACAGTTCCTGAATTGTTTCCCAGTGCAGGTGATGAAATGCATTTTATAAATAACATTTTAGAATGTTTTTAATAAAAGTAATTTCTATCGCTTGGACATTCTTCTTTCACTTTCTCAAATTCTCTGTCTTCTGCAAATTCCTTTGAAGGGTAAAGGATGAGGTTGTTTCAGCTGTGAGATGGTTTCTACATCTCTGTCATCTTGGGAAATGTAAGGTCTGGAGAGCCTGAACAGTCACAGTGTTTCATAAATGAATGCTTCAGAACTGGCAAAAAGCAGGAATGTGTCTGTTTCTGTGAGGGAAAGGAGGAGTTTTCCCTCAACTTCATTCAAGTTTCTCCTGTGATAGCATGGGCAACAAGCAGGGCTAAGGAAAGCGGTACCTGGGAAGATGGTGGGATTTTTGAATGCTGTGGGGAAGTTGAAGCAGAGTGTAAGCAGATTTTCTGTGAAAACTGGAGTCATGATGCCCTTCTGAGCTTTGTTCTCACTTCTCACAGATCTGCTCTGCTCCGTTGGCTGTCCCACCCTGCCTTTCCCTAACCCAAGCAACCTGGCTCGAAAAGCAGTCCAAGAGTAGCTCCTCAAGGATATGAACAGTTGGTCACCTGCCCAGGCAGAACAGCCCCAGGCACCTTCTCAGGACTCTCCGCAGGTGCTGGCCCTGTGGGGCAGAGCCTTTCTCAGATGGTGGGTGCCTGTCAGTGGTGCCTCAGGACAAGTCTGTGCCCTGATCCCTAAATACCCTGGAGGTTTAGGGGAATTCCTGTTTGGAAGAGAAAGGGCAGGAGGGGTGAGGTGTGTGCTGAGCTGGCCAGGAGGGCTGTGTGGCTTTGTGCTGACAAGGGAGTTGGCTGCTGCTGTGATGTTTTGACAGGTTGGGTACTGCAAAGCCTGAGTTCATATTGAACTCATCCAGGTGATCCTTTTTTGTTTCTTAAGAGTGCCTCTGACGTCAGGGGTGTGAGGTGAGGAGAGGCTGCAAACCTTGGGTGACTTGCTTAATGCAAAACTGCCTTTCCCTTCCTGCCCTAAACCTGTTAGGTGGTTTATTTTGGTAAGCTACTGCTGCATGGAACAGCAGGAGCATGTCATGCTGCTTCTGCCTCCAGTGTACCTCCTTTTTCAAAGTTAAGGTTAAATGTGAGGGGCACAGCTTGCTGAACAAGAAGGAATGCCCATCTGGCTTTGCCGACACTAGTCCAGATTTTCTTTCAGACTTTGCAATTTTTCAGCCGCAGTCTGAAGTTGAAAGGCTATGTCAGCCTGGCAGTAAGCACAGAAAACCCTTCTCCCCACAAATACTACTGAAGAAAGAAAGAAAGTAAAAATTACTACGTACTGATGTCAGTCATCAGATTATTTTCTCTGGACTTTGCAAAAGGGTCTCTGAGGTACTGCAGTGTCCCTCCTAGCCTTGCGCCTACAACTTACTGATCACTTCAGGGATGGCACTTCCTTCAGCCCTTTCCCGTACCTCTGAAGTAATTCTGGTGAGGGTAGGTTTGGAGGACAGCATGAAGGCAGGAAAGGGATGGGGACAAGGCTGGGGGAAGCAGAGCTGCAGAAGAGCCTGCCTGGCACTGTGGATGTTGCAGGGAGGGTAAATGGAGGTATAAAAAGGTTCTGCTCAGCTGGGAACGTACTGCTGGCCTCATTTGGGAGGAAAAGAGGTGAAAAGCAGAAAGCTGTTCTGTTTCTTGAGAAACGCTTTCTAATACCCGCCCCTCCAGGACTTTCAGAACGTAATAGTTACCTGGGCTGGGCTGTTCCTAGTCTTTAAACCATTATATGCTTCTAATAGTTTTATGGGAGTGATAATATGTTGAGTTGTGTTTTGCAGCCAATTAAACTGGACAGTACTCTTTGTAAGAGGACAGGCTTGCTTTTTTACCTTCTGGAAAGGAGAGAAAAACCATTCACCTTCACTACAGTAGAATCACATCTCTGAGGAACTCTCTTCAGAGAGCCTCCACCACCTTTCAAAAACAGAAAATGTGTTTTGCTTGCTACTGGGCAAGAAATTAAGATCATATTTGATATAAACGAGGCATCAATGTTAAACTAATACAACAGGGCTGTATCCTAGGACTTTATTCAGGTACCTTGTGGTTTTTTTTAAAGCAGTTGATCAGGATCTTAGAAGACTAAGAGAAGACTTGATTACATTGGTTGAGTTGGTATTAAGTTGGAAGAGCTTCAGGAACTGTAATAAAAATGAAAATTAGTATTTATGTTGTCCTAGGGAAGCACAGGCACATTTGACTGGCACTTTCAGTAAATGTACATAACCTGTCCTGCTGCTGTAATTAGTATTGAGGCTTACTTTAAAATTTACTAGCAAAGAGGCAGCTGCACCTGACTGCATTTTTCTGGGATTCTTTCACAAGGGGATTTTGTAATGCACATTAGATACATAAGATGTGGTTCTCAGTTATTCAGAAATCACAAGACCAAAAGGCACATTTGTTGCCTCAAGAACTATCTACGTATACATGTAAATATTCATGCCTTAAAAATCAGCCCCAAGTGACATCTGTCTGTATGTCCACACAACAAGCAGTTTTGTTTTTCCTGAATGTGTAATCATAAGAATGTATTAACTAAATGAGCATGTCAGAGCAGCTTAATTAAGTACTATTTGTTAATTAAGACCAACCTGTGAACAGCAAGATTTATTTTTCAATCAGTCTTTAATAGTGCAACAGTTAACATATGCCATGAAAATTACTGCTTCATTATGTTGTCCCAGTGCAAATATCATCAAAAGAAGTGATTTGTATAAAATCTGAGTGTTATTTTAAGAAATTTGATCAATGTATACAGATTGTAGCTGTAGTAAACAGCAATGCTGCCAGGAGCTCTTGAGTAAGCTGTTAAATAACATATTTTTTAAGGAATATAGAATATTGCATCTATATATGTGGAATGCCAAAGATCCCTTGGGTGCTGCTTAAGAATTCACTCATTATTTTTCTTTATCTTCGTATCCAGTCTCTGCAACCTTTTCAGAAAAGGCACCTTTTCATTGTAACAAATTCTGTGGTGTGTCATATTCTAGAATTTTTCCTGCATCCAGAACAAGCACTCTACAATGCAGAAACAGAAAGATAACAACAGAAAAATCAGTTCTTCAACCATATTTTCCAGTCATAATACAGATATCTCTGGATAATGAGAATGCTTATTTAGAAGAAATATCACTGCACAAAGTAATTAGTTGGCTTCTAAAGCTAGGAACTCCTACGTTAAAAAAAGAAGGCCTTTTGGAAAGGGCATTTTTCCTTAATCGATAAAAATTCTACAGTATAGTCCATTCACTCTAGAGAATTAAGTGGTCTTACTAGTAGCTTATACCTGTCCCTTGGCAGGAAGATTAGTAAATTAATTCTGTGATTATGAGGGGGAAACAGAACACAGGTTATCAATATTTAATTAACATTGATGCTAAAGTCTGTTTTGATACCTTGGATTACAAAGGTACAAAGACATCAAGGTAAAAAGTATTGGGAGTGCAAAACTCAGTAAGTGAAAGCTCCATTGAAAAAAGCCATTCAGTTTTCAAATGGCTTATCAAAACTCACTTACCTGTCTGAATCCATGACTGTATGTAACCTGTGGGCTATAGTTAATACTGTGCAGGTGTGAAACTCTCTTTTGATGGTGGACTGCACGAAGTTGTCTGTTTCCATGTCAACAGAAACTGTCGCCTCATCTAGGACCAGGATTTTTGTCTTTCGCAGCAAAGCACGGGCAAGACAGACCAGCTGTCTCTGCCCAACACTGTTAAAAATACATTTGAGAAGGGCAGGTGAGGCACATGGAGGAAGGGGATAACAAGATAAAGCAGAGATTACTGTGAAGCCTATCTGTGCTGTCTTTCCTAACAATGCTTTCTGAAATGAACAGTGAAATACACTTACCTTGTTTTGGAAGTTTTATTTCTTCTTGCTCAGCGTATTGATAATAGTTAAGGTAGGACTCTTCAACACCTGTGGCTGAACTTTGTAGTATAAACCTAGTCTTGTCTTCAGTTTCTATATTCACATAATGGGCACTCTGAATAAGCCAGATTGAATGCCAAACCACTTTTTAATAATGTTCAGCATAAAAGTTTGGATAGTCCTATATACTAGCTGTGGTATGTGCCTCCTAGACACATCCTCCTGCAAATGATCTGTCAAAAAGATTCAGGTTGATATTCAGCACATTGTATTTAATAAAGACCTGCCCCTTTGCTGCTGAAAGCTTCAGTATTCATCTCTGAAGTTGAGTCCTTTTATTTCAAGTTTTTCCCTCCTTGCATAACTACATGTTAACATTTTACAAGGACAAACTGAGTTGCTTTGTCTATGCAAATAAAGCAAAGGAATAAGCTCTTTGGAGTTCAGCAGGGTTTTGATTTTGTTGGGTTTTCTTCTATTTTTTTTCCTCTGGTTTGATTTTTAAAAAGATTTAAATTAATGAGCACTTTTCTGCCCAAATCTAATTAGGTGAATTGCAACACCACATCCCCCTCCTTTACACTTTACACTTTCTTAAACACTTGAGCTGAAAACAGTCTCTTTCCTTGGCTTCTCATACTGCACAGGCCATAGGACTTTATACCATTGTGACCAGTTAGTCACCTCAAAGAAACTGGCACAACCCGAATAATTCTACTTAGAATGACAGGAAAGGTGTCATGTTTCTCCTGATACTTTCTGAAGTAAATTCTCTGGAAGGAACACATAGTTTCACAGTACTGGAAAATAACTGCAATGGCACTTTCTTGATTATGTACCTGAGATTTTCACCACCTTCTGAAATCTCATGAAGGAGCTTCTTTGGCAGTGACTGGACAAAATCCTTTAAATCACACAGTTCCAGCACCTCCCACAGTTCCAGATCAGAGTGTTTTCTGAGTGGATCCAAATTTGACTGCAGTGTCCCAGAAAACAAGATTGGGTCCTAAATAACAACAGAATGTGAGTTCACAATTCCAACATCATCCTAAAACAGTCTGTGATAAATCTTTACATAACAGAGGGAACTAGGACAAGTCATCTGCAAGGGAAATTGTAACAGTCTGAAGCTGGTGAATGGAAGCACAAAAATCATGTGGGGTCTCTGTGAGTTCAGCTCTTTTTTTAGGGTGAAATATAAAGGGTAGGAGATTTCTTGTGCATTCACTGTTCTATGGCTGACTAATGACCTGCCCAGCATGTGGCAACTGCCACAACATATGAATTGTTACTATTGCTCAGTTTGTGAAGCACTGGATACTGCATTCATGAGCACTGTTAATAAAAATTAGAAGGCTATGATTCTAAGTTAAATATGGATAGAGACATGCAGGAAATATTACCAGGGTTGAAGCTCCAAAAAAGCTAGGAAAAACAAAAACCTTCCTTTGCAAAGTTTCAGAGAAATTTATTTTAAGTGATATTAGCATCACCCATCTACAAAAATATTTGTATGACTGGCATTCAGGGACTGTGCAAGAAGTCTCCAGGTGACCATTAAATTTGTGTTCTAGGTTTTACTTTATACAAGAGCATTTCATTGTACATCAGTTTGCCAGCATGAACACAATCCTAACGATATGCCAATCTTGAGTTTCCTGTCCTGTTCTGAAGCAGGGACATCTTTACATGACAGACAATAGCAGATCAATTTCAATACACATTACATAACTTTTGCATAAGTCACTTTATTCCCGACATTCTTCAGACATAACTGGAGGTATTTTCAAATATTTTTGCCCTCAGGTGGAACTTGGAAACACTCTACGTACCTATACACAGACAGACTCTGGAGAACATGAGTTATCCTAAATAAGACTGTTAGGCTAAACATGTTATAACAAAATGTAATGGCATACTTGTGGTATCCCTGTTTTGAAGTGCCTTCCATATAACTGCCAGAATTCCATTCGAGTTGTATGCCTGTGTCTCTCAGCAGCCTGTGGACTTTGAGGATATAATTTCTTCCAAGAGCTGAATGCCTTATGTCAGTCAAAAAAGAATAATAGAGTTATCTCTAAACCACATCTCACCTGTGGAATAACGTTAAGATTTCCATGTAGGTCATGGAGTCCAATAGTTGAGATGTCAATTCCATTGATAATTATTCTGCCTTCATATCCCTCCAGAACTCTAAACAAGCAATTTGTAAGTGTTGATTTACCAGCTCCCGTTCTTCCAACGATTCCAACCTGAAACAGAAAGTGTGACGATAGAGACTGTAACTTTCTATGCTACATATTCTAGATGAAAAATGATATAGTGAGCTATACTTTATAGTGAATTCAGTTTCACAGTTCTCAATCCAGTTCTCCCTTAGGAGCTGTATAGCCTATGTGTGATTCAGGGGGAATCCTTTCCATTGCTTCTCCCTTTTTTTCCTGCACTCTAAACTAGGTCTCACCTGGTGTTCTCAATGTTCTCAATTGATCTCAAGCCCGAAGTTGATTAGCACTAACCTGGCAGCAAATTTCTCTGCATAAACATTCAGCACAGTGGACAAGAGGTTTAATTTCAAATTTGGATATTCCTTAAAACTGACAAATTCATAAAACATTATCTCAGTTTCTTACAAGGATAAGAATTTCTACAAATTACTACAAAATGTTTTTCCTTTTCTCATTTGTCTTTTCTTTACTCTCTTCTTCACTTAACATCTTCCCTGTTCAACATCTTCTTGCTGAATCTCATAGTGAAGTCTCCTTATCTGAAATATTTTTAAAGTAGAAAGTTGTGAAACAGAATTTTATACCTCTGATTTATTTCTTATTACATACAGTGCCTTCTCTTTACTCTGTGTCTGAAAAGAGACATCACTCAGCGCTAAACCAAGATCCTTCCTGTAATGAGCCTGTAGTTGACAAACTCTATTATTCCTCTATTGGGCCACCCCACTGGTGGTCTTTTTGACATTATCCATGGCTCCTGGAATTAAAACCATTGGCATTTCAGTATATGAGAGTAAAAATGTCACAAAATAATAAAAACACTAGGAAAAAAATATATTTGAAAATCCCAGCAGGTTCAGGATAATTCCAATGCAATATAACAGAAAGTTTGGCTGGTATGTGGACTGAATCTGACGCCTAATCTCCCAGATTTTTAAAATGCGTATTTTATGAGAAACATTTTGTTTTCAGGATTAGGCGATGTGAATGAAGAAACACAAACATGGGGGAAGGATAAAAGAATGAAGAAGACAGTCTTGTTCACCTCCATGCTTGACATGGGCACTACTTTCAGAAAAGCACAATAGCCAAGGCAAATTCATGTGAAGCAAATGTCTCCCCAGACACGAGGTGAGTAACAGTTCAGGGTCAGACAGGCCTCTCTTCGCCTCTTCAAATGCCCCTCTTGCTTGCACATAACACAGAGAGTTCACCTGAGCTACAGCTATAGTCCTACTTCAAAATCTACTGCTATGAATGATGACAAAATATTTACTAGTCAAAGTAGGAATAAAACTGCTATGGCTATAAATGTGATGAAGAAGCTACATATTATTCTCAATGAAAAAAAAAAAACCACAAACCCAGAAAGCATTTAATAACAATTACCTGCTATTAGCACTTGCCAATATTAAAGTCAACCTAATTAGTCATTTTCTATGCACAGAAATTAAATATTCAAGAAGAATTCTCACCTCTTTATCCATTGTTGCATATTCACAAATTCTCTCAATTGAAACTGCATTGGTCTCGATTTCACACGCTCTACACACCCAAATGTTCTGAATCTGAATTACCTGGGGAAATAGTTACATTGGAGAATGTAAACATTTGACTCTGCTCAAATACAGCATATTAATTCAAAGACTTACCCTAACTCTAAGTATCTCGTAAGCTGGATGCTTAATCACAGAAGCCAAAAACTGGACAGAAAATATTGGCACATCACATGAACCAGTGGTTAGAAAACCACTGATCTCAGCGTTCCCCTGAGCACTCCTGGTCTGCTTTCAGAGTGCCCAATGGCTGTTGTGAGTTGCACTGACATAAAAGCTCCAGGTGTCAGAAACTACTTTAGGATCATCAGAAAGTGTGCAGTATTTGAAATGTTGAAAGGGAAAACACATGGCTCACATTGTAGGCACATTATTGTACTATTCCCTAGGTAAAGTCAGCTAGCAATACAGAACAATGGATTTGTAATACAGGTGTCTACTTGGTCTGCCAAATTTGTCATGTTCAATCACTGGGGATGCTTCTGCAGACAGAGTCATCAGAGCATCCTCATAGAATGGCCTGGATTAGAAGGAATCTTACAGATCATCTATCTAGTCACAACCTCCCATGGTACCAATTCTGTGGTTAAATATTCTATAGGAAAAGACTGAGCCAAACCAATTCTGAGGGTCAGCTGTTTGGAGATGCGTGTAACTAAAGAAAGAACCGTGTCAATCTGACAACAGTTGAAAGTGAAAAACTCTGCAGTACTTGTGACTGTCATCACCAAGAATAGTTTGAGATAAAGGGCATTATTCTGTCTCCAAAGAACAGCACATGGAATTCTTTGTGAACTGGCTGTGATGTGGACATGCCATGACAGAAAAGTGGCTCTACAGTTTTTATGTATTTTTATTCATTAGTTTTCCTCAGCTGTGTTTCTGAAGCCTTATCACAGTGAGAATCTGAACAATGCTAGGCTCCTTAGCATCACAAAATTGAAGAAAACTGGATGCTTAGTTTCTTACTATTATAACCCTAGAGTTCAGATATATTGTATTGAGAAATGTAATCTTTTGACGAACTGGGAAGCAATATTTGTGAGCCAGTCAGCCACTAAAGCAACAGAGAACATGAGAAACAGTCCTGCCTGAATTAATATTTTTATAAAACCAACCATAAAAGGAATACACGTCAGGGTCAGCATGGAGTAAGTTGTCAGGTATCCAGATGACTTCAGAACATTCACTTAATGTTCTCTAATGCTCAAGACCTTCCTCTGATAGGCAGGTTCCCATGCATAAAGTTTCAGGATCTAGACAATCAAACAGACATATTTTAATAAAACAAAAAAGCAGTGACTATGCTTCAGAAATTCACAATCTCCAAGTGTCATTTTCAAATACTCAGCAATACAAAACTACAAAAATGTGAATGTTTTACAAATGAAAGCAAGACCTGATATAACTCCATATTAGGCTGCTCTTAGGGGAATTATAACTTAGTCACTCTTAATTCTTCACATTTCTAAGTGTCCCTTAGATATCATAAAGGAAGAGCTGGTTTAAAACCAGGATAAATAATAAGAAAACTTTTAAAAGTGCTTTTCATCTATGCTACAGTCTTGCTCTGCTAAATGTTTTAAGACATCTATTAACATATTTTATATTTTCATTAAAAATGTGGTAGTAAAATTAATGCATCATAGATAGTGAATTTTTCAAATCAAACCAAACTAGTAAATATTTTTCAAAAACACTTTAAGCACATTACATTAAAACATTTTCTCTTAAAACTTATATCATCGTTGGCTGAAATATTACTCATAAAACCTAGTTTTTAAAATAACTTACTATCTTTACAACCTAACTAAAAAAACCCAAATCCCTTACTGGTTGTGCCATTACCTTTATTCCATGTAATATTTCACTCAGTAGCTTGACTTGTTGATCTGAATACTTCATTTGGCTTTTCTGGTTAAAAGACAGCAATGTTTTCATTTTTCAAAAAACAAATGCATTTGAAAAGTAAAATATGCAGTGCACTGTAGGCACTTTTATGCTATTTTTATCTTGATGAAAAACACATTTCCACTGTAGTTATACCAGTTTCAGACAGACATAGTAAAAAACAATTAGATGGGATTAAATACACTAAAATAACTATTTCACCCCAAAATAGGTTAAAGGTACATTTTAATTCTTGTCCAGTTTATCTTTCTTTCCATTGAATTGAAATCAGGTTTCCAGGTCCCAGGGTGTTCAGGAATGATAATATTTTTTAATCTTCAAAATTGCTAAGCAGGTAAATACGGACTCAATAATATAGTGTAACACTAAATATACACACACAAATATATATGTAACACTAAATTAATACAGAACAGTGTACAAATATATATGTATATATACAGGAGTTTGGAAGAAAATTTCATCTCTTATTGTTATTTAAAGAACCAAAGAAACATAAATTATTCTCACTCCTATGCTACACTGAGGCTCTTCTGCATCTCACATTTCTGAAATACTCATAAACAGCCTCTTTGATGTTTGGAGTCTTATTCACATATAACGACAAGTGGAAAACTTTTAGACAGAATGATTTTATTTGTCCTTTTTATTTCTTCTCTCTCTCATATCACAGTAGGGATCTAAGTGCATATGTAGCTCCTGCATCTCACCTGCAAAAGAGGTGAGAGGGTTTTGGGTTTTTTTTTTTCAATGTCTCTAAACTGTCACAGCTTTACAAAAGAATTAATGGGGACAGTCTTCATTGCATGTTAAACCATCAAAGGCATAATGGAGATAACTAACTGCCTTGACAACAATGCAAAATTTAGGATTGAAGTATTTTTTTCCAGTGAAGTTCACAGAGATTGTCAGAGTAACAGGCAACACAGTGCCAAGAGATCTGTAGCATCAGAGAAGCAAAAAAGAAGTCAGAACACACGCAGTACCTCCAGAGGAATTCCCATAACCTCAGGAGAATGTGCTAAACTTTAGTGAGCAGCTTAATCAGAATAATAAAGAGGGCCATAATCCTACAAAATCCCTTACTGAATGGAATTAGCTCATGTAATATATAAAAAAAGCAGAGCAGTTTCCTACATTGAGTCATACAGTGAATTTTACTGATACAAAAGTACTGTTTCAGAATAATGAAAATGTAGGTATCCAACCTACACAGTAGTTTAGCTGTCAAACATATTAGCTTGGTTTCTGCAGCCACACTTCCCCCCTCATTCAGGAAGAGCTGCAGCTTGGCACAGTTTATTTGTTTGGGGGTTAGCTTACATGTCCCAATCCTATTCTAATACGTGCATAATCTACCTCCCCCTTCACTCCTGTTTTATGACAACTTAATCATTATGCCTCCTTAAATATCTCACTCTCAGTCCTCTTACTTGGGCTGCAATGTGTGCATTTATAGGTATAACCAAAAGCAGCAGTGCAACACCTGCCAGGACTGAGGGGCCAAGTTCCTTCCAGAGAAAGACAACAGCCATGGTGATCTGCAAAGGTGCTGACCACAACAGGTTCATGTGGATAGCCAGCTCCAGGAGCTGCTGACATCAGGTTAACAATTTGCCCAGTTGTATAGTTTTGTTGTGAGGAGTTTGCTAAGGTTAAGGCCTGCAATGAGAAAATACAGAGATCACAAAATTAAGAAGACTTCCCAGATGTGCCCACTCCAACTGAAGCCTCTGCTCCCCTGTTCATGACCTGAGGTACTGACACACCTTGATTACAGGCAAAATTTTGTGTACTGGTTCAGCAAATACCTGAGAAGTCTATGCCAACAACCCCAATTTGACTCTTGAAAAAAGAGATTGTATTTTAAAACAACAAAGACAGTAATTTAGTTCAGATTTGGATTATTTGCTTCCTTAACTTATGCTTAATAGTTAAATACTGCAGTAAAAATACCCACATGCCATGTTCATAACAAAGCAAACAAAAGGTGCAGTACTGAGAAACCAGCCTTATCTCATATCCTACACAATAACAGGACAGTAAACATTTTAGGTTTAGCAGGCCACACAACTCCTTTTACTTCTGCATTATAAACATTTGCATTTCTTACAGCTAATGCTGCGTATCCTATTAAAAAAGCTAATGCTCAGTGCCTCTTAATTAAAGGTGGGATAAGTTACAGACAGATTTCCACAGTGGTTAGCTGCCTTTTAAACACCTGAAAATCAATGAAACTACTGGGTATTCAACCCAAAAGCAATTTCATTAAAATCGGGGAAGTTGTAACCTCCAAAGGAGACAGAACAAACTTCAGCTTCTCATATTCACTACTACTACACAGCAAAAACAGTGATTATGTATACTTTTACTTTTTTCCAGACATACAGCCTAAATAGTTTTCCCATTTCATTCAGTAAATTTGAGAAACTAGACCATAATCAAAACAGAATTCAGTTTCTATTTATATCTCCAATATTATGTCTGTACAGGTTGATGACAAAAGATATGTAATTTCAAGATTAGGGTCTTACAACAGAAATGCTGCTGAAATTCCAAACTATTATAAATAAACAATCATCAAAACACAACCTCAGTCTGTTATCCTGTCACCAGTGTGTAACATCCTGTGTTTTGCTCACGCTATTAAGCACATTGTCTTTTAACAGTGTGTGTATTGGTTTAGGTTTTGTTTTGAAGCAGAGGTAGAACACAGGATTACCTTTTTGTATATCAGGCCAACAACTGCAGTCTTGATCTTGACTGCAGTAAGTATGTTGTCACGTTGGTATAACTGATGGAGAAGAGACTGTGAGAGAACTGCAAAGAACAGGGCAATAGCATAGCCATATCCACCCCAGTATGAGCTAGGCTGATTTTCACTGGCCACTATCATTGCCCTGAAAATGAAAGAAAATGAATTTTAAATTCTGACCATTAAGTCAACAACCAGCAATAAAAAGCTCAATAAACTGAGATATTGAGGTTATTTTGGGTCCAGATATTGTGGAAGGTCACCACAATAGATGATGTTAAAAATGGCAGGTTTTATCTGTGTTTTCCAATTTTCTAGCTTGGAAACAATTCTCAAACAAAAATCTAGGCATGTTATTGCTGAGTACTCTGACAATGGAGTACAAATAAAGAATAAAAGGAAATTTCACAGAAGAAAGAAAGAAAAAAAACAATTAGGTATTTGTACTTAAAAGGTTTCAACTACCAAACCCGAAAACAAAAGAGAAAAAAGGTCTAGACGAAAATTCTGATTTTTGTGTTAGTAAAAGATTATTTTAAATAACCATCAACTATGATGTCTTCAAAAAGATTTTATGGTTAATCATTTTGCTCAGGATTACACTGATTCAGGGTATAATTTGAAGGTTAATGATAATTCTATTCATTAGATCTTTTCTTTATAAACACTCAACATTGGATCAATTCTTAACATGTCTGTGAAAAGCACAATTTCTAAAAAGCACTTCTATCAACCTCCTGGTATCAACAGTATCATAACAGAGTCCTTGCAGTCGTCCATTAAATGCTGCAGCCATACATATTATGTATGTAAGTGGGTTTTTTTAAAAAAATAGAGGTGGAAAAATATTGACAAAAAAGCAGGAAAGTTAAGTATCTGTACCTATTTTTCTTAAAATCTGATTTTATATTTATAGCTATTAAATACTTTCATTAGATCGTTTTCAGATAATCATGGCAGGGACGATAAAATCTTTATACATCTAAGTTGTTGCTTAGTTTGGCTTTGATACTGGAAACCCTTTAGCTTTATTTTTACTATTGCTTTTTGAACACAAAGTGAAACTCATTAAAAACTTACTTCATTATTTGTGGACGCATAAAAGCCAGAACGTCAGCTGTAACTTTCAGAAATGCAGCTTTAATCAATAAATACTTAAATGTTTGTCATAATGGCAAAATCAAAGATGGTTTATGGAAACTTGTTTTCTTAAATAGCACTCTT
This sequence comes from Anabacerthia variegaticeps, assembly GCA_035583185.1. Lineage (NCBI taxonomy): Eukaryota > Metazoa > Chordata > Aves > Passeriformes > Furnariidae > Anabacerthia > Anabacerthia variegaticeps. The sequence goes on along the minus strand of JAWWEW010000001.1, from coordinate 10,778,566 downwards.
TGGATGCAAGAAGTCTGCAAGATTACAAAAATATATACAGAATTAAGATAAAAAAATACTTTTGCATTTCACCCACATTTACAATATAAAATATGTGATATTGGAGTGTCCATCTAACACCATCAGTGTCTTGTCATCTGAAAAACTACATTTCCTACAGATAAAAGCAAAGCTTCGGTGTAAGATATTAAGCCTGGTTTTACTTACTCTGACAAACAGTCATTCTAAACAGGATAAATATAATTTCTAGGGCTGCTCCAATCATCCCCAAATATAATTACAATATGCTTTAGTCCTCAAATTATTATCACACGCCAAAAGAAAACGTTTCAGAAAAAACAGAGATAAGCTTCAATGTATAACAGGCTTACTGCATCTTTATATTTAAGGCTGAATAAACTTTCTGCTCTTTCAGAGTATTTTCACTTGTCAAGTAACTATTTTTGCAGTTTGAATTTAGCTCAAACAACTGCAAATATTCTTAAAAGGGCTCAAAAACAAAAAAAGAGCCTTTCTTAACCATCATAATGATGACAGGATATTTTTTTTGCAGATTGCTCAAATAATAAAAATAATTTCTGAATTTAAAATTAACCTTACTGAGAAATACTTTTGAATGCTCCAGTAGAAAGGGTTTTGTTTTTTATATCATCAGTGGAAGGAAGGGCAAATCCACAAACAGCTAAGGGAAACACTGATGAGATGCAGCAAGATGAGACTCTGTAGGACTCCTCAGTAAGTCATTAAAAAGCAAAAGACAAACTTTTAAAGGACTTAAAGGTGAGGTCCTCACTCCTGTGAACTTCCCAACATTACAGAGCTCCTAGTGCACTGGAACTACAACAAAATAATAACTGTGACTGAAACTGTCAAGGATTTACATGAAAATGTACAGCAAAACTCAAGCAAAAAACCACCAAATATCTGTAAAACTCAACATTGTTGAAATTAGCGAAAAGAGAAGCCAGTTTTGTGGGTTCTGTAAGCCACTGCCTACTGACGAACAGTTTGATCGTTGACTATTCTACCTTCTTGAAATACAAAGATAAGGCACAAGGAAACAGACAAGTTTGGAGACAGGCAATTTGGCAATATGGGAATGCATCACCAAATAAAAGTCTCTGTAGAGTCCATACCAGTCACAGTAGATTCCTTATCACTTAAAATGTAACTAGATATCTCTCTAAGAGGTAAGTTTGAACTTAAACAATTTAGAAAAATCCAGCAGCCACAGTAGAGATCACTGATCCTCACACTCTGTGAGGGACCTCTGTGTCCTACAAAATGCAGGCTGTTTGATAAACAACAAGACTTTTGAAATCTTCTCCAGCTTCTAGACAACTTAACTTTGGAAAAGGATATTGCCTATTGTCAGAATTACCTGTAGTAGACCTCTTGATTTCTTTCCTCCATTGCTTTTCAAAGTTAGGACACACGCTGTATGGTGAATCACTTTCATTCAGTTCAAACAGGTCATCCCTTTCCAATGGCTTCTTGTAGCCTGTAGACATCACTCTGAAAGAAAGCAATTAATTTAGATAGCCTGAAATACAACAGACAAAATAAGCTGAACTGCGAACTCAGAAAGCTAATGATATAATTTATTATACATAAATGAACTCTTTAATCAAAGTAATATACGCAATCCTATAAAAGCTACTGACTAAACAGTGGACCGTACTTACAGATACCTTCAATACACTGAAATTCCCCTGAAGTAAGAAGAGCACAAGGAGACTGTCAAATCTGAACAGTGAATTCTGAGGAATCCTTTTACCTCCAAATCTGTCTGTATTTCTGATCCCATATTTCTTTACAGAAAAAAATACTATTTCATAAACAAACGTGTAGTATCATTACCCACTTACTGTTCTGATCTGTAATGAAATACCTTTTCTATCACAGGAGTATTAGCATTGAATCCCAGGATCATTTAGGTTGGAAAACACCCTTAAGATGATCCTAACAGTACTTACAAGTACCAAGTCTACCTTTAAAGGATGTCCCTAAGTGCCATGCCTACACATCTTTTAAATACCTCCAAGGATGGTGGCTCATGTTGCAACTCATCTTTAAGAAGGGTAACAACATACAATTTCTGAGTTTCAGCACAAGTACAAGGAAAGCTTCCTTACTGCAGACCTTCAGCTGTTAAAATTTTAACAAAGAGCTTTTATCCACTTAAGTGTCAACAAAAACTAAAACTGATCTTAAGAATGGCAAAACAGGGCTGACAAATACAGTGAACCTGAAGAAACTCGGACAGAAAGATGGATGATTTGGAATTTTTGATGTGCACATCAGATTTACAACTCAAAGCAAACTGTGCCATACCATTTCTGAGGTGAGGAAAATGCAAGAGGATTAATGCTGGCAATTCACTCTCACTTAAAGGAAGTCCCAAACATCTGGGAATCAACGTGAGATGCTGGAGCATCAGTGCCAGCTCTCATGTTTCCAGCTGGGGAGGATCTCCCTCCCTGAAGGATGCAACACAAGCACAGTGTCCATGTCCTCACACGTGCCCTTCCAGTGTGTATCATTCCTGTGCCAGTCAGTGACAGTGCTGGCCTTGGGGTTACTATGGGTGCTACTGTGCTTATCACAGGACACAAGATAAGACTCTGAAATGGTTTTTTGGAGGTTGTGAAATTCTAGTGGGGGTGAACCTCACTATCCCCAGGGGCCACCCAAACATCTACTGAAGATACAACATTAATACAAAATGAATTTGCCTTCAGCATGATAAAATAAGGCAAAAATTAACATAGCCTCTCACTAAAAGCACCAGTTTTTGAGATAGGTGAGGAAAGCAGACTGGTTGACACTCAAGTGGGAAATGTTACTCAAGAATTCTGCATTATGCATCTCAATTCTAAAACTCAGTGCTGCCAGTGGATAAACAGATATACAAAACACCCTCCAAAACATAATCTTCAGCTTGCCTGATTTTTAAAGAAACATAATATAGGATGATGGGTTTTTTATTTATTATTATTAATTTGAGGTTTCCCCATTTTGATTGCAAGGACTTAAAGTGAATATATAGTAGCCATAATTTATTCTGTTTATCTGTGATTGGAATGAGGGAATATATCTAATGTTCACAACATGAGTTTAATTGCATCTAGTTACTTTATAGCTAAATAACTGAATTCCTTTTTGGTTGGATTTTTTTGGGTTTTTTTTTTGTTTGTTTGTTTGTTTTCTTTTTCTTCTCTTCTTTTGTCAAACATTATGAAATAGGTTAAAATACAAAAAGGATAGCCTAGCTTTAAAATTTGAGCAAACACTGTGACATACAGGACACATAAATGTCATACAGAAGCACTCAGTACATTGCATAACTTAGAAAAACTGGTAATTCTTAATTATAGTGTAGAATGTAAGAATTGCTAAAAAACAAAGGTGAACTTCTAACATCAACAGGACCAGAGTTTAACAGAATACTCTGAATCCTTAAAACATCTTATTAACAGCAAATATAATTATCAGTTTTTCCTTAAAATTAAGAATATCAAATAGGGCAAGACAAGAAACAGTTCTAATAGTCTTCAAATATTTTTTCTCACTTTTAGATTTTTGAAGTGTGTATGTCTGATTCAAATCATTTTTCAGGGGAAGAAAGCTAAAAATTAGTGATGGTCACAAGACATAACACATGAAATTGTTTGAAAAAACATTCAAAATATTAAGTGACAGAAAGCTACGTGACCTGATAGAGTTGAGCTTTCAGTTCCTATTTTTTGGTGGAAAATTTCCCAAGAAGCAGAGAGACTTTCTATTGTATGTGAGCAGGTCAGCTATAGTTACAACTTGTGACTTGCCATAAAAGAGGGACGAAAATGAGCATAAAATTGGCTACTTGAAAAATAGTTTACATGCACTACTGAATATTTGTTCCTGGAGATCTAAAAGTTGTATCACCACATGGAGTATAAAGGAAGTCTTATTTGTATATGGCCAACCTTTGCACAGACAGGTAATAAATAAAAAAGATTAATAAATAAAGAAGGACAGCTTAGTCTGGCATTTTATATCTCATTGTCTAAAAATATTATCTGTTGTGAGAAGAATAATGTGCTTAGCTTCAAAAATACTTTTTAAATAATGCCATTAGATAATTTATAAAAGTACTTACTATGTCTAAATAATACCCCATAAAATATTTGAATATGACCTCTAAATGTTGCAAGTTCTGATTTTTGTACAAAAAACTAACAGCAATTTCAGGCTCAGACTCTGGCTCATTCCAGAAAGATGTGGAATGTAAGTGCACAGTCTTCAATTCTCTGGGCATCAATGAACAGCAGTAAGCAGTTTTTTATATTCTCACCTGCTAAACCAGGAATATGTTAATTTATTGAAGAAAAAACCATTCTCTTCAGTGTTGCATTTCTGTTTAAAAAAGAACAAAGGAAAAATTATCAATGATACTTGAAAGAATGAAGAAAAAGTTGGTGAGTTTTTTTCTTCTTCTTTACTAGACATGTAGTTTTCAGAAGATTCTAACCTATAATAAGGCCTCTACATATGTTATTTTTTGCCTGCCACCAATACACTAACACAAGATGTGAAGAATGAAAGAGATCTACAGGATCAGGAATTAATAGAACTGAACTGGCTGTAAGCGGTATTAGCCACCACCTGAGCTTGATTTTACCCTGTTTACACATATCCCAGAGTGTGATCACACCGACAGGAACACACAGGAGCTGCAGGTGATGATCCTTATGGGTCCCTTCCAACTTGACATATTGTAGCATTCCATGTCCGAAACAGGCAAACAATCCTTAAATCTTTGACAGGTAAAATCCTGTGAGGTTTTTTCCCTCCTATTTGAAAACCTAGCTAATAAGTTATCAATTAATAATACCTAAAGGACAGCAGGCTCCTTTCGGACCCTAAATGATGCAGCACTGCCAGCATGTACCATACACATAAATGGTAAGCGAGTTGTGCACCGCTGCCAACTTCGTAAGGAGCTGGAGGTAAGTGTAACAAAGGCAAACAAATGCGAACTCCCCCGTATTTCCTGGGGACTGTTTACCCACACCCAGGAATGACTCCAGCACGCCCAAGGAGTAAGTTCCACCCCTCCGTAGTTGCCTCCTTAAATGTTTCTGGCACGGCCACAGCTGCAGCCCTTTCCGGCAGATGCCGCGGAACACCCACGGCACCGCCGGGACCTGCCCGGGGCTCCTCTGCTGTCCCCGCGATTTTTATCGTGCTTTCAGTAAAAAAGCCGAGTGATTACACGATAATCCGGGAAGCCACGATAATCCGAGAAGCAAACACGCGATAGAGTCCTCCTCTGACAAGCACAGACCTGCTCAAGCATCCGCTCGCCCTCCACCCGCGCAGTTTGCATCGCACAGGTCTCGGTCACAGCCATGCCCTGCCTAAACCCTGTTCCTACCTGTGGCAGAGCTCCATCCAGAGGATGCACCCCCGGGGCACATCCAGCCGCATTGTGTGGGCGCAGCGCTATCCCGCCTCCCGCCCGAGATCCCGGCCGCGGTGTGCATCATCCAGCATCCCTCCCGGAGCCCCCTGCTGCCCGCCGCACCCGCGGGGCTCCATCACCTCCGTGCCCGGGGGGCTCAGTCGCTCGTAGGGGCCTCCCCGTTCCCCTCGGGACGTGGACATGGCTCCGACATCGGCACCGGCTCCGACAGCGCCTGCCCCGCCCGCAGGAGGGGAGGGCAGGGCGGGGAGGCGGTGGTGCCGCCGGCTCGGCATCACCATCATCATCAGCATCGCCATCACTATCACCACCAGCATCATCGTCGCCATCAGCATCAGCATCACCATAGCCATTTGCATCACCAACAGCATCATCATCATCCGTCCCCGCGGCCGGGATGCGGCGGGCACCGCCGTGTTACCCAGTCCCAAGCATCTTGTGGCTGAGCGCACGACCCCCCTTTTTACAGGGCTCTGGTGACCAGCGGCAGCACCCGAGGGAACGAACGGCAGGAAGCTGTGTCAGGAGAGGGTTAGGTTGGATACCAGGAAAAGGTTCTTCACCCTCAGGATGCTGTCAGCATCAAGTCTGACAGAGTTCCAGGAGCGTTCAGACAATGCTCTCAGGCACATGGTGGGATTCTTGGGATGTCCTGTGCAAGGCCAGGAGTTGAACTCCATCATCCTGATGGGTCCCTTCTGTCTGCGCATTCTGTGATTCTATGCATAATGCATTGCAAAAATGAGTCTTTAATATTCCTTTTTAAATAAAATTCAAAGATTAAAATTTCCCTCAAATAAAAATAGCAAATGAAAAAGATGAATCCAGTTATGCAGTATTAATGTGTCTTTTTCTTGGCTTTGCACTTCTCATGGTTTTGGCCATCACCTCTTTGCCTCTTTTAGTTATCTTCAGTACTAATGTCATTGTCACAACTTTGCCATTTTCTCATTGTTCAGAGGGTCTTTCATCCACCAGGTGCACTTCACATTCATTTGAATGCTGCAGGGCCAATTCAGGAGAACTCTGTGCAGCCTTTACATTTACAACTTGATTCTGATAAGGAGAAAAGGATAAATTTGAAGGCATTGGTGGAGTCATCTGATAGCAAGGAAATTGTTGACCCAAGGGACTCTGTACTGTGGGCTGCTGTGCTAAAAACAGTGCATCTAGAGAAACAGAAACTTGAATTGTTAACACTGTGAAGAGGAAGTCCTGAAGAGTTTAATTTTGCATGCATTATGGCTTATACAATTAAAAGACTGACAAACTATAAAATAGCACAGAATGTTTGAAAATTAAACTGATCTATTTCATTGCAACAATTAATACAGTTGGAAAAAGCAGACAGATTTTTCATGGCACAGTTAGAACAGAGACATAATCTGATTTAGGATTAAACTTCCAGTTAGCTGCTATGTAAGGTAACAAAATGGCATTCCTTTCATTTCTTCATTATGTATTTCACAAACATTTGTAACTTCAGTGCCTATAGTTAATGCAAAGGCATGCACATCTGCAAGTTTTTTAAACCTTGTTTAACGAATATTAGAGTCAATGTGGAACATGGCATTCCAACAAGATACAATGTTTTCCTTGAACTAGGGACAACACAGCAGGTACCCAGTTTTATTCCTACAGTCCTTAGGGTATAAAATGCATACAATAGATGTAGTCCGAATACAGCAGTAGAAATAGGTCAGAAAAGAGTGATGTGTGAGGGGGTGTGAGCCCTCTGGGTGTGCTGGGAGGGGACAGGGCATGGGACAGAGCACAGCGTGGTGTAGTGGACAGAAGTCCAGCTGGGGGCTATGTCATGGTGTCTGCACAACTTGTGTGTAGTTTAAAGTGGCTTGGAGGGAGGCCAACTGTGCCTCAAGTTGGTGGCCAGGTTCTGTGAGGCGCTTCAACATTGTAAGGTGCTCCATTCAACTTTTCAGTCCTGGGTTTCCCCTGCTGATGGGGGGAAAGGTTGCTGTCGTCAGGCGTAGCAGTGGAAGTACAAACTACGCAGAAACAGTGCCCTAGGAAGAAATGTGTATGCCACGGGGTATTTCCTTCTCCTCTGTGTGAAATTGAAAGCGAGCAGTGAAGAACTAGCATGAAACCACAAAACCATGTGAAAATGAGGCTGAGAAACTGTGCTCCCCACATGCCACCCTGGGGAGCAGGAGGGTTCTGCAGCTGCTGGAGTACCACTGGGTGGCAAATGCTTCCAAAACTTTTAAAGTCCTCAAGTGTTTTGGTCATCAGGATGATAAAGTGTTATGCTTGTTACTAATAAAATACACGTGTACAGTGTCAGATGCTGGACATTTCTCAATAGTTTAAAATTACTGCAATGTCATTATTGTCTTTAAAACTGAAGTTACACCTGCTTTATAACGCACACCTATGTGGTTGCTACAAACAGCTTTCAAGCATGTGCACACGTTCAAAATTCAGTATATATTTTTAAAGTATTATTTTACAAAGGAGTGCATTTTCCAAAATCCTCCTGATGACCACAACGTGAAAAGAATTAATTAAAGAATTTATTTTCCAAAGCATAGATGGTGTGTTTTGCCTCATTGCCCATATTTTCTAATGGATGACTAGTTACCAATGTGTTGAGTCTATTTAGAAAGGGATTATCAGTTTACAGGAATTACAAACCTCAGTGTAGAATAAATCAGTTTTACTTTTATTCCACCACATCAGAGTTTTTCTGTTTGTAATCCTTAGACAGCTTATTTTCATAGTTAAACATACTGCATTGCAAAATATAGTTATGATTTCCTCTTGCCTGGAAGGGAACAGCACTCTTAAGCTTAGTGGTTAAAGAAGAATTTTTCTGTAGAAGTGGCTTGAGTCGTAAGAGAAAGGAGAGTAGTTCTGAGAATGGGATTTCCCAAGACTACGAAATCCTTGGGTGTAGAGAGAAGGTTAGAAGGGGAAATACTATTTGCATGTGACCACAGATCAGCATATCGAGGCTTGTGTAAGAATTTGATCTTAATCTTGAAAACCACATTGTAATGTTTTTAGCTGTTATTTTATCAAAAAACTTTTGGAGCTAAACTGAATTGTAATAGTGCCATTCTTTTACCTGTAAATCATAGCAATCTTGGACTGTAATAAAATGAAGTTTTTATGTATTTTTTTGCCTTGAGTACTTGGCCAGTCTTCATGAGTTTTTAATAGCTGGCAGACTGTTGTCTCTCCGAAAAGTATCAGGGTTCATTCAGGAGGTGCTACTCTGATGGTCCTGAACACTGTGTGGTCCTGAAGAGGCAGTGCCAGAATCCTCCACCTGTTTGCAAAAGGCACTTTTGGAGCACATGCCTGAATTTCAGTGTGAGAAGGGGAGTATCCTTGTGAGAAAAGCAGTGGGCAAAAAAAAACAATGCAGCAAAACGGGGTGGGGAATAGTTGAACTTTGAGAGAGTTGTATCTGTTTCTGAAAGTGTGCCTGAAGTTCGGAGTCACCTTGAAGGACTTACGTGGCAGTGGCGTGTCAGTAGAAACCACTGTGTAACCAGGAACAGCATTTGAGATTTCTGAGTTTCGAGCAAACCTTTGCTCGTTGGCGAGCAAAGTCCCCTTGACATGCAACAGAGAAGTGAGTTCACCACAGTTCAGTGTCCTGATTAATACCACAAAACTTTCTGGGTGTTGATTTGGTAATGGAGTCCTTTCCTGACGCTGTTTTCAGAGGGCTTTGAAAGTGTTTCTTGGGGGGGTTATATTGACATGGGTGGCACTGTACTGTGTGCACTTGTGAGATGAGCTTATTTCAGTTTTCAGTTCAAGAGGGAAATTAAAATTTTCTTTCTTTTCCCCATTTCTGTGTAAAAGAACAAGTGTTAGCAGTTTATTCACAACTAGTGTCATTAGGTACATGTAGAAGGTACATATGTAAGATTTTCTTTCAAGACCAGGGGATTTGCTCTTGGATAACCACAGTAGGTGTTTTACTGGGGCTGTTACCAGTTTGGTTTTAGTGGTGTTGATTTCTCCATGCTTTAACTTGTATATGAATGCAAAGTATATACAGAGTGCATCCTGAGGCTGCCTGACTCATGGTTGTTTGGCTGCTCTAAGGTTTTGGTGTAAAAATAGTCTAGATTAAAAACATAGGGAGGGGAAAGAGCCAGACTGGCACTACACCATTACTTGTTCTTAGCAACACGTAATGTCGATAGGGCTGTGCTTCCATACTAATAGTTTGACAAGGTGCCAAAGATCTGAGCCAAAGAGGAAATGCAAGGGAATTACAAGAGCTGCCATAGTGAACTTTACTCCAAATAAAGTGACGTGTTTAAGAAATGGAAGCGAAGTTAATGAAAGGTCACTTGTTGAGCTGAGTTGATGTTCATACCACAGACATACTGCATCTTTTTCTCCTTGTGGCTGCAAGCAAAGCGGGAAAGCCTTTGAAGAGACCCCCTAAAGGCTGTGCACTGCAGAAGCTTGTGCAGCACAGTGTTGTTGAGCTGCTCGGACTCACAAAGCCAGCTGGAGAGACCCATCACTCGAAGTAGTGAAACATTCATACACATGCACACCCTTACCTGCAGTGAAAGGAAAAGAAGGGGACCTAGACCTTATGTTTAGAGCACTGTGAAGGATATGCTATGCTAAAAACACCCACATTTCTATGACGTTATTTGCCTCATGTTTGAATGGTTATGGTATATTTCTCTTTCTCCTGCACTGGAAATAATTTGGGCCAGATACAGGCAATCTGAGCATCCAGACTTTGCACATGAATAATGCAGGGTCTATCTGCCTCTTTGCCTCATCACAAACTTCAAAAAGTGTAGTCTGTCCCCTTGTTTTTACACAGTGAATTGATTTGTAAATAAATGATTTTCACAAAAGTAAATGTTTCTTCATCTGTTTTGTAGTCGAGGTACAGAGGCAATGAAGTTAAATGACAGCCAAAACACAGAGCAAATCAATATCTGGGTGGGATTTGCGGGACTCCATCTCTCTTCCAGAGGGGCTTTCACAGACCTTTTCTGAAGTGGTATTAAAATATGAATCCTTGGGAAAAGCTCAGAAGACAATTTTGTGCAAAAATAATCTGTGGAGATACAGTCCTCAATTATTTTCAAGTTTTTGTGGAAAAATCCTTCTGTCACTGGAAGGACTTTTTGTTCTAAGTTCCTTTTGTCCATCTCAGTGTCCCTAGTTTGATGACACACTTAAGAAAAGAGACACAGTGAGCCTCTAATGTGATGCACCACTGGTTCCTCTACTTCCTAAATTCCATGTGTGTAGGAGTTGTCAATAATATTTAACATTGACTGCTTACATGTAAATCTGCTGGTAGCCAGAGAGGAAAAAAGATTAAAAATCAGTCCCAACCCTTAAAGAAACCACCCTACCTACTGAAGTCACTCAATAGGAGGAGTCATGAATTGCAGAAGCTTGACAACAGCTTTACTTTCTGCTTCCTACTCACTCACTTCGTTAGTGTCATGCAGTTGTGTTAGAAATCTAGCATAAGGAAGCACTCAATCTGCTACTCGTCTGTGGATATTGCATACTGCTTTTCTCCATTTCCACATGCTGAAACTGTATTTCTTCATCTGTTTGATATACTGGGTGAAATCAGGTAAGAACCATTGGCTTATTTGCGATGTAAAAACTTGGCTTTAGTCAAACATTTAAAAAAAAAAGAATATTCTTTGATTTAAATTGGCCAAAAAATAAGATTAAACCCTTTGAATTACGCTTAATGGAGCAGATGATTAGTAAAGAAAATTTAACAGCTTTGAAACGGAGAAGTAGGCTTCCGTTTTAAAGTAAATAGAACAAATCCTGGCACTTTATCTCTGTACTTTGCCCAGACACACTCAGGTATGTGCACTTTGTACGAAGCAGACATAATTGTAAAATAGTCTTAATATACTAATGTGAGTCTATTGTTTCTTGTTGGTTTGATAGGTGGACAAGTTTTCAGATTATGTGTTACACTTTTTAATAGTAAAATTTAGTTACATAAAAGACAGTGTGCACTTAAGCTTTTCCGCTTTCAACCACAGAAGATACTTAAAATGATTACAAATGTACACAGGAACGGTAAATTATCTATTACCTTAAATTGCATGTGTAAGAGCCCAATGTCTACGTGGATGTTCTGATTGTACAGAAAACAGTGAGCGCTCCAACAAGCGTTCACAAAGGGCAGCTGGGTATTCCTTTCAGTAGTCAATCAGAAACAGGAGTTTGAGAAACCTTCCCCAATGACTCCCTGCTAAACAATTCAAATTCTTAAATATATAAAATGAGTACTTATCTAATTCCACAGTAAAGATACCATCTTTTCTCTTTTTTCTCTATTTACTTTTCAAACAATAACTTCTGTCATTTCACCGCCATAAGTAAATAAGTTGCTTCCCTGTGACATTGCCCGGCTAGTGAATAGGTTAATTTCCTTGTGATAGATTTCTCACTGCCATGGACCAGACTGTGTCTGGTTTATGTCACTGGTATTTTACTGGCTTTAGAAGTTATTTTTATTTCTACCAATCAAGTGACAAAAATCCCCAAAGTATTTAAAAAGATATAAAGCAATATGTTAGCATAAATCTTTTATATGCTGGATATGAAGGGATAAATTATAAGGATCAGTGATTAAACATGCATTTAAGGACAAATTAGGCAAAACTGAAAGAATTTCGTGTTGTACCTTTGAATCTAAGTAGCAAAACTGTAATCAAGTGGTTGGGTTTTATTTTAGCTTTGTAGATTACATTACTGTAATATAATTTATATTCTAGTTTTGTCATTATATATAATTATATGAAAACTAGAGATCAAATGTGCCACATCCTATTAACATCTCAGTATCACATAACATGTATGACATTTATACCAGATTCTTGATTATTGTTTTCATTAAATTCAAGGCCACTGCAGCTGAACAGATTTCAGTTTCAGAAATTCTTCTTGGATAAGTCCAAGCTATTAAATGAATTGCCTTCGTGTATCACTAGATAATTAATAACCTGTCTAGTAATTTCAGCAAAAGCTACTTAAATGGTTCAGTGTCTAAATGAAGAGAACAGTGACATTTATTTTGAAATATAAGTAATTGTACCTTTTCTCACACCTAATAATTGCACTTATTGTTATAAGATGATGGTAGGCATTAAACTTTTGTCTGGTTGATTTGAGGCAGGCAGTTTGATGCTGTTTTTAACACTGTGTAACTTCAAACCTGCTCTGGTTTGCATGTAGCCATTATTTTTTGTGATACCCACTCCAGAGGTGACCAATCTAGTCATTACAAATACATGGCTTGGTGTTACAGTTTATTGGTCTAGTTCCCTAAATTAATGTATTAATGTCTTTACTGCATCTTTACTGCACTTTAAGTGCAATAATTCACATTGTTTAGCTTTGCTTAGATCCGAACTATAGTACTGAACACGTTTGTCAGATACATTGTGAGACACCTGCACTTGCCCTTCACAGCTTTATAAACTGGTGCTGGCTCACTGTCCATCTCAGATGTGGTGGATTTGTTCCACCTGCTACGTACTTGCTGGGTTAAGGAGAAGAGCTAGAACTTAAGACTCAAAAATTCCCAGAAATTCAGGTTACTTTTTAAATCACTTTTTTAAGGAACTGAGGAGATACTATTTCTCTTCTGACTTTTGCTTTTTCGAAGTTGCCTTGTTTTACAAATGTTTTAATGACAGAAGAATTGAGAAAGGTGCCGTCAAGTATCAGACAGACAAAAACCTTGTCTAGCCCAATAGAAGTCAAGAGATGGGCCCAGATTTTTTTGGCCAAAAACCAGGTAACACCACAGTGAAAACAAAGAGGCCTTACAGAACTGTGGCAGGAGTTGGCCTGAGACCTGAAGTGGCTTATCCACACAACGTGACCTCAGCAGCCAAAGGAGATTTTTTAAAGGGTTAACTTTTGTTGCTGATCACCAGACAGGAAAAAATTAAGTCTTTTTATACTCTTTGAAAATCTTATTGACTGATCTACAGCTTAACCTTATACATCTCAACTATCCGAGTACAGACAGAAATGCTAAATACTATGGTTTGTCTTGTGCTATTATGTACAGTGACCTTAGATTCTTAAATTTTCAAACTCAGAACAAAATCCTCTGTTTCTTCTTTCTTTGTTTCTTGGTAATGGTGCCTTTATAGTGATACAAAACTAGGAAAATAGTGAGGCTCATTTCTGGCTCATCCCCATATTGTCAGGCAGCTGTTTCTTATTGATAGATCAGATAAATAAGGTCTAAGGATTGGCAGCTCTGGCCCAAAGAGGAAGAAACAACCACATCAGTCTTCCTGTTTATACAACACACACTAGTTGTGAAAATATTCTGAGAACCTAAATTTGATGGTGGAGTAAATGATTGTATCAACACTGACAACTTAATTTGCCTCTATACAGAGAAAAATATTGTTCAGGTGTTTCAGCTGTTCTAACTCATCAAATGACTTTAACATTTTCATCTTTTTCAGATGATGAGAAACAATGTCCTGAATTTACAGATCTTAATATAGGCAATGCTTTGTCTGGAACTGAACTCCAAGTGCAGCTACTCCTATACACCAGGGAAAACCCAGATTGTTCTGAGAGACTCATTGAGCACAATGTTACTTCATCTGAGTACCTTAATACAACCAAGAAAATTGTCTTTGTTATTCATGGCTTCAGACCAACAGGGTCTCCTCCAGCATGGCTAGGTGACATGAAGAAGCTTTTACTGTCTTCAGAGGATATTAATCTCATTATAGTTGATTGGAATCGTGGTGCCACTACTGTCAATTACATGACTGCTGTTGAAAACTGCAGAAAAGTCGCAGAGATAATGAGGAACTACATTGACCAGATGCTGGTAAGGCAGAACATTGCATCTGTTCTGAATAAGTTTAAAGAGCATAGTTTGAGTGGAAGTGGATGTTTAAAATATTTCTAAAAAGAAGTCCAGTGAACAATATAAAATGGCATTTCTTTCTAGAAGTATTTACTGGATTTGCATGCAGTTATTACTGCATGTCTCTAACTTCACCTGAGTTCTTATTTCCCTTTCACTGAAGTATGTCTGGGAGTGCATCTTATTTTATAGCCAGTTGGAAGTTTTAGGTCTTCTAGAGAGAGTGAGTGCACCTATGGGAGGGGAAGGGAGAGATGTTCAAATAGTATGCAGCATTCAAATTTTACAAAGGCATTTCACTACTCTTTTTACTGCTAATCTAATATAATTAAATTTAAATTAAAAAGAAATAATTGACAGAGATAGAAATCTTAATTCCAAAATTATATAAACTTCTTGATTCTAGAGGGAGTTGTTGAAACAATAGTTGTTGTTAATGTTCTTAACTGGGCTTTTGATTTTTTTGCTTGATCAAATAAACGAAACATTATCATCTCATTTATGCTGTTTGTCACTTGTAGTTTCTCCTGTTCTCAACACTTCTTTTCTGAGCCACTCTCAGAAATTTTGAATGCTCTGCACTAAGAAACGGTTCATGTGAAATTTGAGTAAAATATCCAACATTTTGAGATAGGATAGGGAGAAAGCAGAATTTGTCCTCTAGGGCCAGATAGAGCAATAACAAGTTGTAATTATGCCAATAAATTCATTGCTATGGAATAAAAAAAATAGATAGGACTGTAAGAACAGTCTTCAATCCAGAGATGGTTAAAAAAGTGTATTTTAGAAATTTCTTGATACAGATGTTTGGTTAATTGCCAGATCTACCTGGCAAAACAATGACAGCATGTGTGGGTTGTCAGTGATGGGGGTGAGGGTATGTAGAGTCCCACAACTATCACTTCCACACTTACAAGCTGTTGTGAAGCCTTTGTTAATTCATTTCAAGACATATTAATATGTCAGATCCCCTGTGTCATCCCATCATTTTACAGGGATTCTGACAGGTCTGCTAGTACTGTTTCAGAGTACTTCAGGAGGGTTTTTTTAATTGTTTGTTTTGTTTTGTTTTATAACAATGCTTGCTTTGTAGAGTGGGGATTTTGAGGTGTGCATGTGGCACCATTATTAAGCAGATGTGTGGCATAAGACTTTGTTAATGGTATGTTTTAAATTTATTTTATTGGAAGGATAAGGTAGGGGAAGATTTTTTTCCCTAGTTCATAGTTTTGGTTCATCTTTCTTGTATCTGATAAAAATCTTCCTCTTCCCTCCCCTGCTCCAATTCTAACTAGCGTGACAGTGCAGGAGAAATGTGACTTAAGCTTCCTTTTTACATTTTAGTAGTTAAAGAATTTCACAATTACTACACTTTAACTAATACAGAACTGCATACTGAAAAGAACTTTGCAATTTTCATTTGTTTTTATGGCTAGAAAGTTAGAAATATAGCAGAGCAGCAACAAAAAGTGAAAATTCAATCAGTCTACTGATTTCTGTCCAGTTACCTGTGTAGGGTTGTGACTTTGTTGGTTTTTTCCCCTCATAGGTGAATGGAGCTTCTCTTGACTCCATGCATATCATTGGAGTTAGTCTTGGGGCTCATGTAGCTGGTTTTGTTGGCCAGAAGTATAATGGCAAACTTGGCAGAATTACAGGTAAGGCTTTTTGAATCCCAATGTACATATTCTGTTGTACCTTGTACTGCCATAGCTGCAAATCACGTAGATGCTAGCACTGGAATATTGACAAGTGAGAACCGACTATTTAACATACATGAGGGAAAACGTATCCCTGGTAAAAGTTCAGGAAATTGAGAAAGTCTGCCTTCAGGCCATAAATTACAGATTAAATTTTCCAACCCGTTTACCTCTAGTCTCTCAAATGAAAATTGAGTGCTGCATATAAATGCCACTTAAGTTAAATGATATGCTACCTGAGTTTCTGAGTAGCTGTGTTCTGGTGGTGAGAGCAGTTTATATTGTGCATTTCATTTTTATGAAGTGCATAATGGGTATGGTATTTTCTGGGGAAAAGGACAAAATGAACTCTTCTTATATTTCCAAATGCTGTTGGCTTATATTAATCTGGATAAATGAGAGATAAGCACAACTAACTTGGAGAAGAGACAAATGCACAGATCTGGGTTGATCAGTCTTGTCATAGGAACCTTTGCTTTGCTTAGCAAGTTGAAGAAAAGAATTGTGCTGTTTTGTTTTTTTTTTTAACTATTATGCCAGGAAAATGAAGAGTCATTGCTGAATAATGCTGAAATGTTGGTCTTTCACATATCTGTAGAAATGGAGCTCAGGATTTATAATGTTAATGTTGTTTTCATGTAGGTCTTGATCCAGCGGGCCCTTCATTCACTCACGAGCCACCAGAGAGGAGACTGGATCGTACTGATGCACAGTTTGTTGATGTCATTCATTCAGATACTGATGGTACTGGCATAGCCTTAACTTTCCTTTTTCAGCTAGAAGAAAGGCAGGAAAGCAAAAGAGAAGGGATAAGCTATTTCAGTAGTATCCAAATAGTGCTGCAGAAGTGTATTTTGTGTTACCATTAACATTCTTTTGCTGTGTGTTTGAACATAGAGGTTGTAAGCATGTGATTATCACTAAATTAATCCCTTCTGAGACAGCCAGGTTCAGCTGCATTACACTAATAAACTACAAAGCCACTGGTTAAAATTCTAAATCATGTGACTGTAAGGTTAAAGTGAAGAACATTGTAAAGTCTGCTTTATCCATGCTTTAATCTGGTTTCATTTTTTTACTCAAAACCATAAGTAAACCTTTCAAACCTACCATACCTGTCCCATTATTTGTACAGTTTTGCATCAGTTTCTTTAATAAAATTAAAAATTAAGCATTTTACTGTACAAATTTATATGTGAAGTTGTAAAATACCAGTTTTCCTAATGTCTCAGTTATCTGAATAAGGATAATGCGTAGAAAAAAGGAAGGTAGGTCAGATTGAATGAAATCTTACTCATGGAATCTTGCTGACTTTTACTGGACAGCTTTTTCTGCTTTGATATGCTGCTTATATTTGTGTACTTCAGAGTCAAAATCCTTGCCAAAAAATGAAGAACCTTACTCTAATAAAAATTGCATTGGAAAAGAATTTTGGTTGCTGAAGAGAACATGAATTTCATATATTTCTTTGTGTAAATAATGTCTCAGCTACAGCTGCCTCTGTTCTTTCCCTTTTGTGGCAGTAGGAATCTTAAACAAACTTCCATATATTTGTGTACAGCATTTTACATATGTATAATTTTTCTTAAAAACCCTCGGTTTTAAACTCATAATACAACTTCAATTTACAGAAATAGAGTGGTATAATCACAAAAATTTTCTTTAAACCTCCAAGTTGCTTTGTAATGATGATTAATTGACTTCATAAGTCTGTTCATGTTTTTTGATTCATGATGTTTTAACTTTAGCACTAGGTTTCAAGAAACCCTTAGGAACCATTGATTTCTATCCAAATGGAGGAACAGATCAGCCTGGTTGTCCAAAAACATTTTTCAGTGGTAAGTAAAAATGTGTTTAATTAATGAGAAGAGCTTGAGATCAAATCAAAAAGATTTGATTTGAATTGAATGCACACTGCACATATTTGGAAATATGGGAGCTGAGATCATTGTGATCTATCTTTTTATCCTCACTAAACAAATCAGAAATAACAAAGACATTTTACGGTGTTTTTGGAAATATAAATCTTCCTATAGGCATATTCCACCATATCATTAATATTGGTATGGTGGAATTATGATATAGACAATCTGCATATAGTGATCATAGTTTTTATGTGGTTATATATGGCTACGCTTGGAGAAGGTGTTTGTGTCCAGGTGGTTTGGACAGGGTCACTTGCATATGACATGGAAGGCAGGGTTTCTAAGTCTTCACTGTGTCTTGGGTTCCTCCTTGTTGGCACTGATGAACTAGGCTTTGGACAGGTCTTTTAGGCTCTAGGATGGAAAGTGTTTTAAGAATAGTTCTTTTGCTGCAGAATTTTGCTCATTTCAACCTCCGTAAATCTTAGGCAAGGTTGCTGCCCATTATTTTTGTTTATTCTTTTTAGATATGTTTATTTCTGTCTATGTTTCTTATTACTAATGGTCACCGTGCTGCTACCAATTAGAGCTGCTGAAAGGCATAGGTTTTCCACTTGTGTATCTGTGTGCGTGAGAGCATCCCTTAAGACTCTTCATCTGTATAATTCTTATAGTTTGTTTTGTTAGGAGAGGAAGGAATTTATTACCCCAGACAACTAGAGAGAAGAATTTCTGAAGAGCTCCTCATGGTGATTTTTGTGCCAAAACTGAAATGAATACAACAAGGCAAATTTTAACTCAGACTTATGCTTTATAACAAAAAACTTCATAAGTTTGATAGGACTTAGCAGACTATTTCTTACATGTAAAACCCTGTAGAATTGTATCTGTATCTATAATATTCAAAATAGTCTCCGATTTCTTCTTCTTGTCTGTGCGCATCCCCTCTTTACACCAGAGAGTAAAAGCATGGCTAACTGAGAATGACTTGGGCAAATGGGATTACTTGAGTAGAAGAGGTGAGTGGTGACAGCAGCAGCAGCAGCTACAGTAAATTCCAGGTGGGCTGAGCACTACTCGAGCTGGGCAGGGGATTCCTGGAGTCAGGAAAACCCAGAAAACAGCTGAGACCCTTCAGGAACTGGAAAGGTCCCAGCAGCTCTGATGAGCTGCACTAATGTTAGAAAAGGGGCAATGGTTTCCAAATGGAAGAGGGAAGATTTAGATTAGATATTAGGAAGAAATTTTTCACTCAGAGGCTTGTAAAGCATTGGCACAGGTTGTCCAGATAAGTTGTGGATGCCCCATTCCTGTAAGTGTCCAAGGCCAGGTTGGATGGGGCTTGGAGCAGCCTGGTCTAGTAGGTGTCCCTGCCCAAGGCAGGGAGGTTGGAACTAGATTTTTAAGGTCCCTTCCAACACAAACCATTCTACAATTCTACTTTTACAATACATTTATCATTCATAAAAATTTTTTACATATTCTTTTTATATTTATTTTCTTCTTTTCTGAAGGAATTCAGTATTTTAAGTGTGATCATCAAAGAGCTGTCTATCTCTTCTTATCATCTTTACAAAGAAAGTGTGACATAATAACATACCCCTGTGAGTCTTACTTGGATTACAAGAGAGGAAAATGTGTTGATTGCAGTGCTTTCCAGATGATGTCCTGTCCAGTACTGGGTAAGTGTTGCAATATCTGCTCTGGGCTGGATGAGATTTTCTGGGAAATCCAGACTAGCTGTTCCTGGGGCTATTCCAGTGATCTGCAGTATCATGTAGAGCCTGAACACCTCCAGAGCTGCCTACAGTAAAAGCAGTTTAAAGTTCATGGTTTTGTCTGCTTTATAGGTATCTCTGTTGGGCACAGGTGCTGAATGTTCCTAATCTTTGTTCATTATGCTTTCCAAACTGAAATGCATTCACAAGGATTCTCCTATCTACAGTGAGACTGCTTCTACTTAGTTCATCACTTCAGGCTTCCAGAGTGTATTATGATCCCTAGAGTGCTTATGGGTTTTATTTAGGAAAAATAATAGTTAGAGTAACCTTAGGGTTTCTGTGGCTCTTCTTTTGGAATCAAGTTCTGATTTGGAAGGGGTGTTAGTTGTTTGGGGTTTTATTGCTCTGAAAGAGGATCTGGGGACAGTTTGAAAAGAGCTACAATAGTGTGAGCATTTTTTTCTTGGCAAGGATTTCTTAAGAATGAATTTTTAAAAATACTTAGTGAGAAGTTAATTTTCAATTGGTACTTTGTCTTTTTTAACATCCTTACCCTAGAATGTGAGGCCCATATTAGTTAGATCAGGTTCAAAGAAAACACATAAATATATTTGTATGGTATGTTATAATAAAACTCAATCATAACTGAACCTTATAATAGGGCAGAAAGACAGACTCCAAGACTTCCTCAGAATGGTTATTATCCATGCCTGATACACTTACCTAGAATACCTGAGCTAGAGGTGAAGAAATATTTCACCAGTCAGCTGCCAACTTTTTTTTTATTTTTTTTTTTATTTTTAACCACTGTAAAAAACCTGCGGGGAAATGACAAGCAGTTGAATCTGGGAACTGAGAGCAGAAGCAATCTACTGCAATCTTTCCTGCTTGCTGCCATGCAGTGGCAGCTCTGCAGCCTCGGATGAACCGTTCTTGTCCAGTCTTGGTAGAGAAATCAAGAGACAGAGAACAGGATCATCCATTCTAGAAGGAAGGACTGTTATCAAGCCCCTGAGACAATAAGCACAGAATTGTATAAATTTCTTTCTACAGTAAATCCATAAGTTTAGGAGGTTTACAGACTAACATTTTATTAAATAATATCTACAATTACAAACTGAATGATTTTAAAATATTTAATGATTTGAAAAAGGAAATCTGTTCTGTAACTGTTCTCTGGAAATATGTGGGCTACTTTTTCTGCATTTATTAGCTCTGTAAGCACTAGTTTTTGGAGATAGTACTCTAGAACAAATAGATAACTATTACAAAACAACAATTTTAGTGATACTGATATATTAGAAGAATAAAATACTTGCATACTACGTTCTGTTATACTTGGGCAATTCCCACATTCTCCTAGTCAATTTTCTTTCTTAGATAATATGTTAAAAAATTAAAGCAAATTTTTTCACTTTGTGTGAGATTCTTTTGTGTAATTATATGTGTACCATAATTTTGCTAAATGTTTGAAATGAAATATTTAAACTTTGGATTTCAGGTTACTATGCTGACAGATGGAAAAAAATGTTAATAGCAAATACTTCACCAACGAAAGCTTATTTTGATACCTCGGACCAAGACCCATTCTGCAGTGAGTAACTGAACACACATGTAAAAACCTCTTTACAAAAAGTTGTGCCTGTTGTTTGTTAGCTGATCTGGAGTGAAAACATGTTAGAAGTAGAAAGTTAGTGTTAGCCACTGTGTAAAAAAATCATTAGCTAGGGGTCAATTCACAGACTGGAGGAAGAAGGAAAAGAAGGACTGTGGTAGAAGAGTAAGTAACCCTACATAAACTGAGAGTGAAATGTCACTTTTAAGTCCATCTATTATGGGATAGACTGGCATGAGGAAGAAGGAAACCAGAAAATGAGAATCAAGTGACAGGGAGAAAGCTGGTCTGAGAGAACCTGCGTAGGTGGGATCAGTGCTGAGATATTCAGAGAGCACAAATGGGAAGTGAGACGGCCCTGGGTGGGGGTCAAAAAAGGGACCCCTCTCTGTTCCACCCAAGGAGATCACCCTACAGTCAGCTAAAGGTACTCCATGGCTCCCCAGGAGTAAAACAGTGGAGGGAAAACTTAGCTCATCAGCTTTACGGTTATATTACGTGGGAATGAACTCTCATGGCATGGGCTTCAGCTGCAACAGTTTAGATATCTACCTATCCATGCAGAGGTCCAGTTCAGATTCTTGTCCAATTTCTGTTTGTATTAAAAGACTTTACCACCACAAGTGTTAGCACACACTTCTACATGGTTATGCTTCTTTGATTTGGGGTATGCAGAAAGGTTTACAAGGAAGTCATGTGAAATTAGGTTTCACCACTAACTTTTTTTTTTTTTTTTGCCATCATCTTGGCAAGTTTCGTGACAGGGACAAATGGTGTTAATCACGTTTACTTTTGTCACTGTTTCTTCCAAAGGATTGAGGAGAAGTGAACAAAGATGTGATGGATTTCACATAAAATTTTTTACATGACATTTACATAAAATTATTCCTGTTCTGTGTGTCTTTCAGCTCAGCCCAAACCTGCTACTACTGTTCTCCCTTGCTCCTCTCTGCTGGGGCTTTGTTCTCAAGGCTGCACAGGCTGCTAGGTCTGTCTCTTCATTCATTCCACCAGCAGAAAAATACAGCTTTGCTTTCACTCTTACACATATTAAAATCTGGGCATTCATCAGAAATCTAGCCAGGCAGAATGCTGGTGGTGGAAAGAAAGAGCACATTGTGAGAGGAAAAGATTATGCATAGTATTCTGGGATGGGGGTGGTTGAAGGGAGAACAGAGGGGGAGAAATACTATAAGACATAGGAGCAGGAAGATGGAGCAGAATGAGAAATATCATAATGACAGTATAAATATAATTGAAAATATACAAAGTCAGGAAGTAAAATTAGTCTACTAAACCAGTCTGAAAAAGAGACTATTGATTAATTAAAGCCTAAGAATTGCCTTAGATATTTGGAAACCTGAGGCAATAGAATTAACAAGATGTCTTAAAATGAAGTGAAACAGTAAATCTGAGCAGGACAAGATTTTCATACAAGATGAAGCTTGGTCTTTCAGGATAGAATCTTAAAAAGCAACATACCAGGAAAAAAAAGAAAAAAAAAAGAAAAAATAAAAGGAAGTCTTAATTGTTTGATTGGTATTTGTACAGCTGTGTTTCCTCTGGACATCCATAGCACAGTTTCATCATGTCTCTCTTTCTTCAGCTTTTAATCAGCTCGCCCAACTAACTGCCCACTTTGCCTATCAATAAAGCTTCTGCCAATGCTGTTCTTCCCCTCTCCCTGCCTGTGTACCTCAGCTTTTTTCTGGACATGTTGCTTTTGTGGATAACATGACAGTGTTGCTACACTGATAGCTCAAATATCCCTGCTTTGCCAAAATCTGAGGGTGCTAGTTAGGGCTTGATTTCAGGGCTGTTTCTGTAGGCAGGTCACACTCCTCATGTTAATTCTGGTGAGAGCTTTCTGATGCACATCTTGTCCATGTAAGAACTGGAGGAAACGATGCACTAATTATACAGAAATCTAAGTAGCCATTTGGTAGAAGCTAGTTTTAGTCAGTAGCTTTCTTATTTTCCCTTGAACTGGTAGCTTAAAAGTAAAGAGTCACTATTCCTATCATCAACCACTGAATACTCTTAACAGGGTGGTAACAACAACTGTATCGTGTTGACGTCATTCTTTGACTTTCATGATTTTCTATTTCTTTTTGAAGTGTACAACTACTTACTGGACATTACTACCTGGAATAAAAGCATTAGGAGAGGTTTCATTAAAGTCAAAATCACAGACTATGCTGGAAACACAGTAGAATCAGAGATGAATAGGTATGTTGTGCTTTGTCTTTAAATCTTTTTTATCACTTTATATGACTAATTTTCTGAGTTTTCTAAACCTTTTAACTTGTTAACTTGTAAGTTGAAAAAGTATCCTGAAGGTATTAACCCCTGGCCAGGACACCTTTTCCTGGGTATGGCTCAATGTGAGAGGCAATGCTCCTAACACTGAAATGATCCTTTCCCAGGTCCTTGCACGGAACAGGTTTGAATCCAATTCTAGTTGCCCTTGTTTTGAATGCTCAAAGTCAATACATCTTACAAGATTTGTGATCTCAAAAATAATGCTTAGTAACAATGAATATTACTCGGATAACAAAAGCCTGACTAGAAATAATATTTTTCTTCAGTGAAGCTTCAACATTTCAACAATATAAGAGAGTCAAAATATTAACTGGATTTTACCAAGACATTGAAAAAATATCAAAAATTTCATTGACCTTTTCTACGAAGACTTTAATAGGCCCAAAACACAAGCTTAGGATTCTCCAGATGAACCTCAAATCTCTTAATAATCCAGAAAGGTAAGTGCTTGTCATATATTAAAGTTTGGTATCAACTAATCTTCTCAGGATATTTCCTCAGTAATGTACATTTCCCTATACTGATTTTTAAAACTGCATGTCCCTAAGTGCATGAACATTCTCATCCTACTGATGATCAAATCTGTCATGTGGAAGAGCTGCTCTGTAAATCAACATTTAGCAGTTAACTTACACCCTTGTATATGTAGCTGTCACACATGCTGCCTGTCACTGCTGCTGCTGCTGCTGTCTGCTCACAAGGTGCTGTCAAGGACCAGCCTGGCTTGCACCTGCATAGTTAACTTCTCCTCCATAATATAAATCTTGTTCAGCACTTATTCTGATTTTACTCCTGTGTCTGTGCACAGCTTTTTACACTCAGGTGTGAAATGGAACTCTTCAGTCACTTGTGTGTCTGGAATAGATTTTGTGGTCTTGTTGCCGACGAGAACACAGTCTATGTCTGCTTACACTTAAAATTAAACCATCTGCATTCCTTTTTGTAATTGAAGCTTTATGAATTTTTTCGGGTTTAAAATACTTCAGCAGTATTACCATATGTTCATTTTTTAAATCTCGAGTCTCTTGTACAGCAGCACTAGCAATTAAATTTTATATTTGCAACTTGTGCAAATAACATATTATGCTGAATAGGTAAGAAATATCCAGGAGTAGCAAGAGTGCTTTATTTGAGGGTTGTTAATTTGTTTCTTACAAATGGCAGATTCAAGAAAGTCAGAATTTAAAATAAAAACCTAAAAATGCTTATCAAGTAAGTAATGAGTGACAATAATGTTGCACTGTTAAGTCAGTGTATTTTATTAACTTGAGATATAACATTTAAGGCTTTCTGATGTGGTATATAATAATAATCTAGTAGAAACTGGGTATGATACTTTGTAAAAATTATGACACCTTGTTAAATTAATCTACTATTTTATTTTCACTGAGAAAAGGGAGGTGATGCATGGGAGAGACTTAGGAAGAAACAAAACACTCAGTAATCAAAACAGTATCCCAGAATGCATATATATGTGACTTTATTAATTTGTTGAAGGTCATAAGTCTAAAGCTCTCAGGTGAACTGGCATGATCTTATTTAAAAGCATTTGGTGATGAGAGATAATCCAAGTTCTAAATCACATTGCAATTTAACTGATCAGACTAATGGTGATAAATCAGAAGATATATTTCACGTAAGCCTGTCAGCATTTGGGACTTTTTCAGATAATGATCTAGCAGATAAGAAGGGTTTTCACTGAACATCCCTTACTGGACTTGAGTTTTCATTCCTGTCAGTCTGACCTTTGTTAGTTTAAAAGTAAAATATACTTGATAACTTTAATACAGAATCCACTGAAGTCCTGCATACAGAGCTTCATCAGACTGCAGCCATATATGCATGTTAGATCCTTTTAGATAGCAATGAAAAATAGTATATTGAATCAGAATGTGAAGGCAATTTAAATGCAGATGTTACAACACTATTGGTTGGCATAATTACATAATTACATAATTGCTCATTGTAATTATAGCTACCTGTATTTACTTTAGTTTCATATAATTACAATGATTACTTGAGTACACGATGATCAACGAGAAACTACATTGAAAATATTTAAATTATTTATAAGGAAATAATAGGTAAAAACCACGGAACAGGTGCAGGGATAAAAGACAATAGGACTCTGTGTCTCCCCAGATCTGGGTCAATACAAACAGTGGGAGTTTGGAGAATATCACTGATGATTGTCTGCTGGACTGGTCCACTATTCACACAGATGGTGTGTGAATTTGGAAGTGCTAAAAGATACATATAATTTTTAGACCCTTCTGAGATAAATCATTACTGTTCCTCCATAAAACCAGAAAGCTTTGCTAATTTGTGCATGTCCAGGTGTCAGCTATACCAAAAAGCCTATGAACCTGTTAGCCAATTCAAAATCAATTTATGGAGAAGGTACATGTCTCAAAGACACTTAGCCCAAACACTTCTGTTTCTTTTTTTAACCAAAACAAGAATAGTGATAATAAAAAACACCTTATTAATACCTCTTTTTAACAAGAGAGTGTGGAATGCTCATGTGCTTTAGTAGACAGCAGAGAAGCCACATGGGGTGAGCGATTATGAAAACCTCACCTAATAAAAACATTATTAGTGTATTGTTCCTTGCTTAGAGCTTCTCCCCTGTAAGGCATTCCTGGTACTCAATAATCACAAGCCAAGATGGATCGCACTTCAAATGAGATACAATATTTTGGAAACCGTATGCTTTTATTTCTATAATTCATCATTATGATTTGTCTCGGTATTTTGTCCCCTGTGGCCAGATAAAAATAATGCTACAAAAATAATGTAATAGTAAATCACTAAATTCAAATCAAAAGAAATTGTCGATGAAGAACTGGATGAAATTTTGTTTCATTGTATGCCATGTCCCAGGCGGAGGCAAACTGTGTAGTGCAGCCAAATCAGTGAGTTCAGAGCAACAGAGAAGATAATTTCGAATAAAAAAAGTATTATAGCTTGTATGTCCTTAGAGGTGCCATCAGAGGGTGTAGTAGTCACTTTATTGTTCAAACCAGCTCTCACCATTCATCTCTACTAGTTCCAGAAGGGCAGAACTGTGACCTGCCTCTGCCCTAAAAGGCAGAGCATCTATGTCGACCTCAGAAAGTGAGATTTTGTTTATGTGTGACTTCCTTTGTGACCTCTTTATGTGTTTGTGTAGATTATGCAGTTCTGAGTTTTCTAGGAGTTTACAAGATAGTTAAACTTTCTTACATGTGCTGTCATTGCAAGGGAAACAGAAAATATTATGATGTGGTTTTCTACTTTTGTCTGTGAAATGAGAGCAGAGAAACTTTTCTACTGAGGGAACTTAAAAATAAATTATTCAGGCCCAGTGTTAGCAGGAATTGTGCAGATTTTGTGCCATGGTGCTAAGGAGTTATTTTGAATGCAGATTAATAGCTGTAATGGATGAAATATTGCATATTTGTACTTAAGACTAGTGTGATACACTTCTTACTCATGTCGCTTCACACCATCCAGCTGATGTATGGTTGTTTTTCACAGTCTGGCAAAACTGCTCTAGGGATGCATAAAATAGGGTGTAAACTCAGACAAGAAGACACTTCTTGTTCTGAGAACCATCTCTGAGAGCTGGTAAATACTGGAAGTCTAATAGCTCAAATACTAAAATATTTTTATGTTAGTGTTGATTTTTTTTTTTCTGTTGTGCAATGCTTTTTTTCTATTTTTGTAGGTTGCAGCTGTGCAGATACGATTTTGTACTGGTGGAGAACACTGAACTGACCTTCAAACCTATTCCTTGCTCTGAGAAGAGGGCTACTCCATGAAGAGAGAGTTACTACTAACTTAATTTCTCTTAGAGCAGTGACATTTTGATGCTTCCTCAGGATAAAGACTGCAATGAGAAAGGAAATGAGATAAGCATGATTTATTTTCAAGTCTACCTGGTCATATGCATTACTTGCTTTGAGAGCCTTAGGCTGAAATTAATTGAAAAGTTCAGACATGTATGTGTTTGGGAAATTATTTGAATAAAATAAATGTATCATTGTGAAGAACATGCAATGGTCTGTTCATCATTATTTGTTAGCAGTGAAGCAACTACTGAATTAAATATGAATTATCTGCATAATCCTGGCACATTATTCGTCTTACATATATTTAATTATTTATTATTTGTAATGGCTTTTACATGGAAACATAATTATCTGTCTACTAAGTGAATTTAATATACTATACATGTGATCTACAGATCTAATACACGACAGTTTTGCTGTGCTGTGTTCATTGGATAAATGAATTCACATTTTCTCATTATATAATGTTTCAGTCTGAGAACTGGAAAAATATTTGTGAGCACATGCATAAATTTGCTGTTTCGATCGGCTATCTATGCTCATCGAAGATGAAAGTTATTGCAACATTCTGTTTGTTTTGGTTTTTTTAAATGAAAACTATGGACAGGGCAGAGTTGTTTCAGATATGAAGGAATTCTCACGTCTATTGTGAAGAGAATAACTTAAAGGTGAATAAATGCATTTTCATTTTGTTTCTGATTGGGCCTCTTGGGATTAGAGCTGCTGATCAGGTTAAGACTGATGACAGCTTTCCACCTATTGGGATGTGAGCAGGAATAAAAGCTACACAAAGATTTTCTCCTTTAGCTCAGAAAAATGTTTCTCAGTCCCAGGTTGCCTTTTCTGATGGAACTAATTGAAGAACAGATAGGTATACTTTTCTTCTGTAACGTTGTTTTATGTATTTAACACTGATTTCTCATGTAAATAAATCACATTATCCTTCTCCTTTCTTTCCTATGCCCCTACTGCCCTGCTTTTGACAGCAATACTTGGTTGAACCTATTAACCAATTTCATCTGAATGTCAATGGAATGGGTTGTAAGGAAGACGGAAGACTGTCCCAAGGAAGGGAAAGCAAGTTTTCACTGCAAGAGGTAGCTCCAGCATTCTGGTCAGAGCAGGCAAAGCTCTGAACCAGCCATTGCACAAGCTTTTACTTGCCTAGACAAACAAAAAAGGACAGAATCGTGGACAGACATGTTCATGGACTGACTTTTAAAAAAAAATAAAAGAAAAGAAATTATTCTATAAAGATGGTAATAATATTACCATAGGTTTTCTCAGATGATGTCTTACTCAGCTTCATCATTTTATTGTACACCTCTTTATTTCTTTCCTCTGAGGGAGTCATCAGCAGATACACAGGAAAAGACATTTTTGTCTGCTTATATGTATGTGTGTGGAGGGATGGGGTTTTTAATTTCTCCTCCCTTCTGTTTTTTGAAGCTGCGCTTAGTCCACTTCTTTCATTCTGCAGGGTTTTGTCCAGGTTTGCGCTCATCAGCTCTGGTTTTCCTTTAACAGGGCTCTGAGCCTCCTTTCTTTTATCACCTGTCCTCCAAATATCTGTATATATACACTTATATATGGTATACTTATATCCCTTTAAAAAAGCACAGAGACCTGAGATTAAATTTCAAATGACTGGAACTAGAATAGGTGTTCTTGTGGAATTGACATAGGTGTTCAAGTATAGAAATGTATCAGATGTGCTCTTGAGTTTATTCTTAAAGTTGCTTTCTGCAACTTCTCTAAAGTTTTATATTTTTATATGTTTAAAAAATACTTTTAAAATATTTTATATTCTTGCTTTTTAAAAAATTCTTTTATGTCCTGAAATACTGAAATACAGAGGTATGAATATGTTTTTTTGACAATAACCTTTTTATTTTGGTTGATATATTCAATTGCAAATTAATATATGGGAAAAAAAAAGAAATTATATTAGCTCTAAAGTGGCAGCATAAAGGGTAGATACATTGCTCTTTCCAGTAATGGAAAGAGTGCTTGTTTATTACTGCAGCTCTTATGGATGTAGTTGTCAAACAAGTGGGTTTTTGGCTCTATTTTGTGGATTGTTTCCCATACAAGCTTGATTTTCAAAAGCTTACTCTATTTAAAGACAGAGACACATAAAAGTCTACCTTCTGAGGTTGCCATTTTCACTATAAACTACACCCTTTGCCATTTACTTGCTTTCAAAATTGGCATGGAGCTCTGGTAATGCAGCCCTTGGAAAGGAGAATTTGCACTAATATTTTCTTTCAGGCAGTGGTTGTAACTCGTATACACCAGACTACTCACCTGCTGCATCCTTTTTGTAAACATACTGGCAAAATGGTGGATACACAAGCAGGTGGGAGGTGTGGAGTTGTCAGGTAGAGCATGGGAAATGAGCAAGGAAATGTGCAGGACTGAGGTGCCATCCTAAAATTTTCCTGCTATAAATACAGGGATTAAATATGAGGTAAGGTGCAGCTGAGAAGATACAGGGAGGCATACAGACATGACTAAGTGTTGCTCAGTGGTGTGGTACAAAGAAAATGATAGTATTTTCCCACATTTTAAACATCCCTATGAGAAAGGAAGGACAGGGATAGTGATTTTTGGCCTTGATTTTGGTACGTTTGGGTAAAAAGGAAAGAAGCAGTGTGGTTGATATGGAGGTTCTGATAAACAAGATGAGACGGAAAGAAACTTTCTTTTTCTAATTTCCAATTTTAGTTGGTAATTTCCATCTCGTAAGAGGGACTGTTCCAGGCAGTGCATTTCCAGCACATAATTGCACTTCTCAAGTGGCTAAGCACTTGGATTGTAGCCTTGTGTCTCGCAGCACCAGCAAAATGGGCTTTAATTGTTCGGAAATGCAGTGCTTTCTGTGGCTCACTGCCACATGCTACTTTGCACTAATCGTGTCAGCTGCCTCCGACTCAGCAGAAGATGCCACAGTCAGGCAGAAAATTAAGTCAGTCAGAAAATGAGAATCTTCCAGGGAGTTCCCTGTTCTAAAGCAAGTGGTGATGGCAGCTCAGTGGATCACGCTCCTGCATCAGAGCTGGAGAGAGGCTGGACTCAGTGCAGTTCTCTTGTGCATTTTCTGTCAAAGTACCCACTAACATTTTTCATTTTGCTACTAAAAGGTATATATATGGTATACATACATTTCATTGGGGAAATTCAGGATGGGCTGAAAATCCCAAATCAGTTTCCTTTGAGAAAATCTTAAATGAAGAAATAGGTAATTTCAGACTAGTTTGTCTTGAAATTAAATACTTGCTTTATACAGCTGCCCTAAATGCTCTGATTTTCTCTTGGTTCAGTATTTGGCAATAAGCCATGGCCTAGTGATGCCACTGGGCTTTTGTTTTTTTCACCTGTAATACAGAAAATTGTGCAGTCTGGGAACACTTCCCAATTTGTAATGATAAATTTTGTTAACTTTAGTTTAAAAATTTGCTTGTGTCTAGTTTTTTAGACAGTAAGGAACAATCTCTGTACATGTGAAGAAAAAGATATATCCCATGTGTAAATGTAGACTCCATAATTAACCACTGTATTGTAGTAATACCAAAGGGATCTCATTAGTATGTACTTATACTAATGAACTCTAAGTTGTTTCCATCAAATGCAACAAGCTTGAGAGATTTAATGCTGTACTTACATTTACTGTTTTGTCACAGGGAGATTAAATTGTTAAGTGACAGGTTTATAAAACTCATATAAACTTATTTTTCCTGTGTTTTTGTTAGATCTGATCGGTATTTGATAAATTCATCTTTTCTTTTAACTATACTGTTTTGAATGACATGACTGAGGATAAGTCAAGAAACTCATTAAGCACTAGGAGTCAAGAAACTCATTAAGCACTAGGAGTCACTGGAGCAAGCAGGAGCTTACTTAGATGAAAGACAATGCAGGAGATGTTCACTCTCAATTCAAAATAGGGTGAAATGGTCTAGATTAAAGATATGTAGGACAAGACCATTTGCTAGTTTAATTTGGGATAGCTTTATTGATTTCAGTGATGTTATATACAGTTAAGGCTGTGGTTTATGATCTCTGCCTCAGATAAAGATTGATTTCACATTGGAATTATTTATTTGTATAAGGTAAAGTGCAGATATAAGACAGTGGAATTACTGGCTACCTTTATATGCAGCTAAGTGGAAAGCAATTTAATAAGGAAATGCTGAAAAGGAGGTCAGGTATCATTTTAGGAAGAAGAAAGAACTGTTAAAACATCTGCTATTTTCATGTGAATTTTGTAAATAGAGTTATAGGTTACTTCCAAAGGAGCGTGTCAGGGTAATTAATAATCAAATGAGGCAATAATGTCTAGATGGAAAGGGATGGGCCAATACAGTGCAGCTTGTATGACTGAGGGAGGAAGGAGTCAGACATGGGGACCTAGAGAGGAGAAGTCCAGAGGCAACTTCTGCATTTGAAAGATGCCACTCACAGCATTCTGTGGGTATCTCAACTTGCGTTTTTCATTTTGAAATTTCCAGCGTTTCTTCTGAGCTTATTCAGAATGGGACTAAGACTTACTGGGATAGAAAAAGCACGGGTTATCCAACAAGGGGAGTACTCAGTGGGAGAGGGACTCCTGGCTGACAGGCCTTACTTCAGGGGCTGTTAATATATTTTTAATATTAAATGGTCAATGTGTAAAATGGGCTACCTCTTAAAGTCTGTGTTCAGCTGTTCTAAATGGCAACTGAACTGTATCCTTTCTCATAAGGTAAGAAACAGCCTGTATACCTGGTGCCACAGAGCTCTGGATTTACTGCAGCTGCCAAGGAGGCATCAAAACCCAGTTTTAGTTTCAGCCCTTGCATCCTTCTTTGTAGTGTAGGGGAGAAATACTGATTAAGAGCTTTATGCCCTAAAAAGATGTCCCTTTATGACCTTTTAGATAAGCTCAGCTCTTAGGTCCTTGAGTTACTGTGGCTTCAGTGCAGCTGAAAACTGAGGTTGTGGCCACCAAGTAGCATGGCGCAGGAGGAAAAGACTGGCAGCCTTAACCATTGGTGTGAGAATCCATTACTCACCATATGCTCTAGCTTTAGCAAGTCCTTGGATCCACTGCTCTGGTCCCACTGCCTGACTCCCCAGTACTGATCAGAGTGCATTAGGTGTGCTCCTGGAAAGCATCATTCAATTTAATTTTGTTTGAAAGCAACCCACTCTGCATGCTCTGAGAGCACTCTGCAATGTGAACTAGGATGTGGTAAGTCAGGAGGGTCCTGACTCAAAAAGGCTTAAGCAGACACTGCCAAGATGCTGTGGATAAAGGTATCCATATAATGGATATATCCAAAAAATGGAAAGATGACACCTGTTTAAAAAGTGGAAGTGTGACACCTGTGGAAGTTCATATTTCTACCATAGCTTAGAATACCAGACATTCACTTGCTTCCTGATTCACTGAGTTTGGAGTGGTGATGATTTTTATCATGTTTATCAACTATGTGCAGTTTACACATTAATTGCATAGAGTATTTAGGCTTCACATTTCTATGTTTCTTATACCATTTAGAATGTGACTGTAAGGAAAAGGGATAATGGTCTTACTAATAAAATGTACAGAGAAACAAAGGATAAACTGTAAATGGAGAGTAGAAAAATGTGTTATAATTTTAGAAGAAATTAAAAAGCTGTCAGAAGAGGGCAGCCTTTTCACATAAACTAAAAACCAACAACAATACAGAAAATATCTGAAATTATTCCTTTCACTACAGTTAAACATGCCAGTGTGGGGTTAACCTTGTTAAGGAAACTGGAACATGCACAAAACTTGATCACAACAAGAATGCTTCTCTTTTGTGCTATCTTCAAAGGACAGATGCCTGGCTTTGCAGTAGTGTTTTTTTCCCGTTATATTCAGACAATAGAGTTAGAAATGATTGTAAGGTGAGTCAACAAAGGGAAATGCAATCATCATTCTTTTTATTTTTATTTGTAGTTAAAGAGAAATGAACTTTGAATACTTTGGGTATTAAGAGCAAAATACGCTTGTTTAAATATTGCAGAGGTAAGCCAATTTTTAGATTAAGAATGAATAAAGAACTAGAAAATTAAATGAGTGATGCTTTATTAATGTATCCTTAGTCATATCAATGTGTCGCAGTATTTATTAAAATACAATATGTAGTCATGAAGACTGTTTCAAATAGTGAAATTTGTGTCATAAACAGTTGGCAAACGATACTGGTTTCCTACGGAAGCATTGCAGTCAGAAGATTCCAGCTACAACTAGTCTGTAACTACTCCATTGCAAATTCACTCCAGTGAATTTATCACTGCAGTGGAAAATGCACTGCTAGAATTTGAATGAATGCAATTTTTGAACTGATAAAGAGATTATGAAGATGTGTTTGTTTTAATTTCTGATTCCTGAGTGGAAAGAGTAGCCTTGTGGCTGTGTGCCTTAGTGGGTAAATTTGCCTGTCGTAGGAGCTCCAAAGGTGAAGGCAGGGGAGACCAACTATTTAGACAGGGAATTTGGGTCTAGGCACAGTGCTGATTGAGGACTCAGCTTCAGTTAATGAAGCTTTTAGACCGTGAGACAGTAAAGCACTGAAAGACCAGGTGATTTAAGTCATTAGTTAAGATGAGAATAAGTAAGCACTGTAACAGAAGCCTACCTAATTGCAGTCTCAAGCAATTAAGTGGTTTTTACTCAGAGATTAAAGATTCTTTTAGCACTTGAAAACATCATAAAACATTTAGTTTGTGTATAATATGCATATTATGCCATTGTTCCAATTAAGAAACAAATACATGGCAAAAGGAAGAAGCAAAGGGTGTCTAAAGGCTCTACTGATCTTTTGCCTCCCATCCATTTAGTTCATGTTTGTAAATGCTTTTAGTCTGTGGTTTCCAACCTCCAGGCAAGTCTAAGGGGAAGGCAGAGAGTTAATCATAGCATGGCATAGTGCTCAACATGAGGTGCATCCATTGTCATGTATTGGATGCCATGACGTACCTCTATTTCTGTAAAATATAGCAAGACATTCACTGGAGGAAGAGATGGGGATTTAGCTTTTTTTCTATTGAAAGCAATTCTTTCACTTTAAAGCACTTGATTTCCAGAAGATTTTCCTTGAAAGAGCAGAGGGCTGTATGAAAGGTGTCAGGAACTGTGCTTCTTGTTTGAAGGTATATTTAATGCATATTATCATATTTTCAGATAGCTGAATTTTGGATATTTCCCAATGTTTTGACTAGCAAAACACATGGGATCCTGGTAGGTCCATATTATTGAAGAGACACGTATAAATTGGAAATTTTCCAGAAACTGTATGACTCTGCCTATCTGTTAAGATGTTTCCTTCTGAGCTTTGCTGGGTATAGCAGACTTGTATACTTGTCTGTATATGCAGGTGTGGGGGGCTGGATGCCAGCTGTTCACCAAAGCTGCTATGTCACTCCTCAGCTGGACAGGGAAGAGAAAATACAATGAAAAGCTCATTGGTTAAGATAAGGGCAGGGAGAGATCACTCACATGTTACTGTCACAGGTAGAACAGACTCAAATCGAGGAAATTATTTGAATTTATTACCAATCAATTCAGAGTACAGTAATGAGAAATAAATCCAAGTCTTATAACCCTTCCCTCCATCCCTCCTTTCTTTTCAGGCTTAACTTCACTCACAAATTCTCTACCTCCTCCCGTGCAGCAGCACCGAGGGAAGGCGGATGGGGGCTGTGGTCAGTTCATCACACTTTGTGCTGCTCCTTCCTCCATAGGGGGAAAACTCACACTCTTCCTCTGATCCAGTGTAGTGTCTCTCCCACACTGCATAGTGCTTCCCCCTCACACCCCACCTTTCTCAAATAATGTTATTCCAGAAGCTCTGCCACTCTCACTGAAGGGCTTGGGTTTGGGCAATGGTGGGTTCCTCTTGGAGTCATCTGGCATTGGCTCTGTTGGACATGGGGGAAGTTTCTGACAGCTTCTCACAGAAGCCTTCCCTGTAGCCTCCCTGCTACCAAAACCTTGCTCTGCAAAGAGAGAAAAATAAATAAAAATGTAGGAAGTCTTTCAGAAGGAGAGACAGCCAAAATAATGACAAAAATAAGCTCTGGGGCATGCTCAAGTAAAGGAGGGAGGTGTTTGGCTGTGGTCTTATCTGGGAAAAGAACTTTGAATTGCCAGAAAGGGACCTCTCCACTGGTGGGACTTTGTTCATACACATACATCCATCCCAGGCTGGGCAAAATGGGGTTTGTTCTAATTCAGAGGAGTCAGTTTTAAAGTCAGAGCTGCATCCTGAGCTGTCAGCTGAAAAAGTGCAGCTCTCTATGCTAGTACACTTTTTACTGGGAGCCGTGCCACCCAAACTTGGCTCAGCAGTCAGCTCCTCCTTCCCCTGCCCACTCAAGCACAGAACAAGAAGTCCCCATCACTGGAACTGCCTGTGAGTCTGGCAGCTCACCCATTCCTGCACCTCCCTCCATCAGCGCTTTTTCCTCCCAACAAAACAACCCACAGGGCCACAAACGTTAGTTTACTGCTTTGTTCTTAAAGGTGATGGGACAGAATGGTCTGGGTGCTTAAAAAATAAAAGTGTCCATCACACAAAACCAGTCCCAATGAACAATAACATTATTGACACACCTCAAAGTGCAAAGGCTGAAAAGATCAAAAACTAAACATTACAATAGCTAATCCTGAATGGCTTTTGTGTTGCAGCTGAAGGAGTGGAACAGTGTCATAGCTGGTGCCAATACTCCTCACTTTGTGCCTTCTCTGCCTGTTATACAGAAAGCTCCAAGTTTGTTAGGTTGCAAGGTACTGTATTACAAGGTCTTGAAGCATTCAGCAGACGCAGTGGAAAGATTCCTGCTCATTGCAATGGGCTAGGATCATCCTCCTACATGCCCATCCCTCTCCCAAAAGAATCAACCCAAAACCCCAAAGAAAATAAGTGACTATATCAACATCAAATCTAAAGCCAATGAAGGGCAAAAAAAATCTATAAATGTTCACCTGCATCAGGTAGAATGTTAATGAATCTTTGAAAATGCAATCCATTTTAAAAAATAAATATTACTAGAGTTCTTTCTATAGTTTTATCCCATTATTTACAGGGCCATAAACATTGCACTTGGTTTCTGTCTTGTGCAAGACTTTGAAGAAGTGATAGTGCTTTTGGGCATACAAATCACTAGGAAAAAGATCCAAGATTGAATAAAATAAGCTTGAACTGATTTTCAAGATGGAGATGCAGATTTTGCCTACAGCGTTAATATATTGCAGTTTGGCATCTCTAAAATATAGCTGTGAAGAATGCTGTGAACCTGCTAATTAATGTCTCCTTTCCTCAGACATTTCATTAACCTAAACTTTTTAGTTTTCTGTAGATTGAATGCATGCATGCCTGTTTTTAACCTTTGTACAATGGCTTCTAATGTTATAATTAATTTATTCCCGCTAGCAAGACAAGAATATTGGGTTATAGAAGTAATTCAAAATGAGTCATGCATAATTTATACTGATCAATATTTTTGAGTACAGTGTTTTATTTTCCCTTATGACTTTTCATTTTATAGAAATTATCAAAATACAGAACTTTAAAATTTAATTTATCATTTAGCTTTAAATAAGAGTCAGGTAAATATATAGGAGGAGACATGGACATAAAGAGTCAAAAAATAGCTTCCCTGCCAGGTAAGCTTACCCAATGTACAGTATCTTCTAACAGCACCTTATGTGGAAGTCTGTTTGTTTATCACACAATCATCAAGGTTGGAAGAGACTTTCAGAATCATCCAGTCCAACCATCAACTCAGCACCACCATAATCACCCCTAAACCATATACCCAAGTGCCACATCCAGACACTTCTTGATCACTTCCAGAGACAGTGACTCCATCACCTCTCTCTGTGCAACTTATTCCAGTGCCAAACCATTCTTTCAGTGGTTTGGTTTTTTAAAATATCTCTCTATCTCTCTATCTAATCTGAACTTGAGACTGTTTCCTCTCCTCCTTTCACCTGAGAAAGGCAAAAGAGACCAGCCCCCCAGGCTGGTGTTTGTGTGTTTGACAATTCACACTGAGGACTGCTGCAGGCAGCTGAAAGCAAGAAAAGGCGACATTTTCTCTTCTTAAGAGACTAGACTGGTCAAGTTTCTTTGTTCTGTTCTGCTTTGAGTTTTCTCCAGCTGTATCTATCTGTAGTAGAAGAAGGATCACAAGGGCATGGTTATCTTATAAACCAGGTTGGAAATGGACTGTCAGGAGGAGGGCAAAGGGCATCAAAATATGTATTTGCTGTGAGGATACAGGGTGACAAACAGCTATCAGCTCTCCTTTGATTTTTAGCCAAGGAGGACTGAAAGATTGCCACTGTGTCAGCAGGGTGATGAGCACCCTCCCAAATAGGTTGGGACAATCATGGGTGGCGCAATTTACTGCTGATAAATGACCCTAGATTTAACGCAGCTGCAGCCTAATTAAACTATAGCCTTTGCATCTTGTCCTTGTTCCCTTTTACTTTATTTTCTTCCTTCTTGATGTGCTATTGCTGATGCCATCACTTCACAGAGCTCCAGGAACAGAATTTGCTAGTTCACTGGCTACCTGCATTCACAGGCACTCAAAGGTTGTATGTCAGATTGCACCACTGATACTGGATGAAATAGAAGTATTGTTCTGTAAATAACTCACTTGTGAAAAGCCATCAGTTCAACTCACGTGTTTTTCATTAATGGTTAAAGTTTTGTTTCCTGTGGCAGATGCAGCACTAAATTTAACTAGCCGGTTACTTCTTCAGAAGGGATACAAGTTGATGTGAATTTTACTACTGATGTAATTCCTTCGGGAACTAGATTTAAGTCCTTGTGAGAATGAGGCCTCTATTTAATGGGTAAAGAGAAGGCAAACACTCCATCTTTGGGAAAACAAGACACATCTATAGCTATAATTGCTTTAGGTATAGTAACTATGAACTTAAAATGTTGGTAAAGAGGAATGCAAAGGAGGTGGATGGATACTGGCTAGAAAAAGGGTGTTGTAACTGTTATGGATGCAGGCTGTTGCTTTCCATATTTTGGATGCCTGTAATCAGCTGAGTCAATGGAAGAAGACTTTCAGTAACTCTCCATATTCAAAATGAAACTTATTTTTCTTTTTATCAGATTAATTTTAAAGTGTTTGGGTTAAATCTTGGCAGTAAGCAGACCTAAACTTCTCATTTTAAACAGTTGTAGATGCTCTTACTCTACTTCCTTTTTTTTTTTTTTTTTCCTGTGATATCTTTTGTGAAACAGTTTCTCATGTAGTGCCCATATATTAATGTTATCCCAGTTGGAGAATTTTATAACAAGAATGTGCACGGCTCAGACCTCTGCATCCTTCGAACTCTTTAATCAGGCTACAACAAAAGAAGGGCTCTAGGGCTGTGAGGGGATGGGGGCCGTGAGGGATGTGGGGGCTGTGAGTGCTCTCGGGGCCATGAGGGCTATGGGATCTTAGAGAGGCTGTGAGGGCTATGGGGCCTATAGGGGCTGTGGAGTCCATGACGGCTATGGGGGCAGTCAGTGCTATGGAGCCTGTGGGGGTTATGGAGACTATGGGGACTATGGGGGATGTGGGGCCTATGGGGGCTATGGGGGCTGTGAGTACTGTGGGGCCTTCTTGGGGCTATGGTGCCCATGGGGGATGTGGGGCTGTGGGGGCGGTGAGGGCTATGGGGTCTCTAGGTCTATGGGGACTAAGGGAGATATGGGGCTATGGGGGATTAAGTACTATGGGGCTATGGGGCTTGTGAGGGCTATGGGTGCTATGGGGCCTATGGGGGATGTGGGGATTGTGCCACATCTTGGGATGCAGCAGAATGACTGGGCTGAGGGATCTCGTCTTCAGGAGGTGACTCTCTCTCGCTCTTGCAGCTTCCCTGGGTTGCTGTGAAATAACAACAAGGAAATAACAGTTAAGGAAACAGCATCCAAGGAATGCCTCGGCACCTCCTGGATCAGAACAAGAGCTGGGCAACAAGTGTGGGTATCGCTGCCCTGCCACTCACTTCTCTGCTGCCTCAGCATCTGGAATGTTTTGTCTCTGTCCCCGCAAGTTGTGCAGCCTCTCGGCTCGAGTGTCCTCCTCCCTAATTTGCATCATCCTTTTAAACCATGGAAATTCCCTTATGTCTTTTGTGGGAGCACCAGGAGAGGGAAGGTTTTGGCGAGGTGTCTGGCAGGCAGAGAGGCAGTGCTCAAACATGTGTCTTGTCTTTGCCAGCTTTTCATCCTCTTCACCAAATGCACAGTTGAACATGTTCCCAAGCCCTTCCCATTGCAGCTTTTCAAAGAATCTGAAAAAAAATCCAAAAGGAATATGACCAGGTTTGGCCAGAGGGAGGGCTACAGCAGGTGTCCCCGAAGGAAGGGATGGCACTGGCTGGTGTAGCTGGGAATGAGCCCTGGAAGGGAAAGGCATGTAGAGAGGACAGGAGTGGGACAGGGAGAAATAGGGCAGGGCCATCACCAGAGGAGAGTTTTGCTGGGAATTAGTGCACAGATCCCTTTCCTCATGGTGGCAGGGAGGTGGGAGCACAGCAGAATCCCAAGAACTCCCCCCAGCGCCGGGTGGAGAAGGGCTGGGTAGGATGGGAGACTATGGCCATGCCCATCGCACCCACTTTGGGGTCCCTTCTATGGGTCTCTCCCAAAAGAGATGTATTTCAAAGCTGGACCAGTGGGTCTCTGGCCCCTGGGCAGCTGTGGGGCTCGTGGATGAGTTGCTGTGCTGAGTGAGGACAGTTCTTGGCACAGCAGTGGCACAGGGCAGGGAGGAGTTACCTTCTCAGATGGGTGCATTGGGTCCGGAAAGCATCAGCCAGGTATTGCCAGAAGTGCGCCTGGGGAAGGAGAGAGACTTGTAATATCAGTTTTTTCCCGTCTTTCTCTGCAAAACAAGGGAGGCCAAAAGGCTCTTCCTCCAACCCAGCCTGTTCTGTACATGTGCAGCTCTGTGAAAACAGCCACATTTTTAGAGAGCACATCCTCCCTTCCCAGTTTCCTGCTTTTCCCTGCCTCTGGAATGCCCTGAATTCCCAGAACTCTCCTCTTATGATGGCTGCAAGGCTGAAGGCAGGAGAGAAAAGCAGAGCTGCACCCAGACGGACAGAGGGCAGGACAAGTCCTCTGCAATCAGGCTGAACCCTGCTGAGCTGGGGGTGTGGAGGCTGCCACAAGCTCCAGGGTGGACAAACATCTCCTGTGCTCCCCAGCACATGCACCTGGGGCTCCTCAGCAGCACCTGGGGCTCCTCAGCGGGACACTGCAGCCACAGGGCTTGACTGACAGCTGGCAAAAGAGGTTTTCTCTTACGT
>JAWWEW010000001.1:10701029-10737699 GCA_035583185.1 Anabacerthia variegaticeps | reverse complement strand
AATGCCCTTCTCCAGCAGTGTCCTCTCCCATGGTGCTGGCAGCAGGGCGGCTCTTGGCCCACAGGTCCAAGAGAGTCCCCTGGTTTCTGTTCAGACCTTCGGGTTCCCTTGGTGTGGCCTCTTCCTCTGCCCTCACATTGCCAAACACTTGGTGGAAAAGGGGATTTTTTTGAACCTGAGACCTGGTGTCCCTGGGCCTGCGCTCGTACATCTGCACAGGGCTCTTGCTTCGAGCTGCTGCTTCCTTCGCACTGTGATGTCTGTGGGTAGCTTTGTTGTCAGTGAGGTTTAATGCAGCAGCTATTTCCCAGCGGCTTAACACTGGCCTGTTCAAACCTGTGTAGAGCTGGTTTTGCTTCCAGCCACTGCTTTTCTTTTCCTCCACTCCTGGGAACTTTTGCACATTGTGCCGGGCAGGTGGTGGCTGGATCGGGACAATGTTTTCCACAGCTGGGGTGCTTTGAGCATCACTCTGCTTGTCCTTGAGCTCACCCACCCATTGCTCTGCTAGAAAATAGGGTTTCCTTCTCTCCATTTCTCCAGTCCATCCCGTTTTCTCAAAGTCCTGCAGCATCACCATCAGCTCATCAATGGCTTTGCTTTCCTGGCTGGAGAGGTGCTGAGAGGAGTATGACTTGGCTGTGGAATCTTCCTGGCTGCTGACATGCCCCTTGGTGCTGGTCTGCTTCTTAGAAACAGCAAATATTATGGATCCATCATCTCCCAGGAAAATTTGCTTGGGTTTGAGGTACAACATCGTGCTGCTCTTGAGCTGTCCAGACTCTGCTGCTTCCACTATTTCTCCCAGAGAACCCATAGGAGCTGTAAAACACCAAGAGAGCACATCAGCG
Organism: Anabacerthia variegaticeps; assembly: GCA_035583185.1. Taxonomy (NCBI): domain Eukaryota; kingdom Metazoa; phylum Chordata; class Aves; order Passeriformes; family Furnariidae; genus Anabacerthia; species Anabacerthia variegaticeps. The sequence goes on along the minus strand of JAWWEW010000001.1, from coordinate 10,736,848 downwards.
ACTCACTGTCACAAGCTTTCTGCCAAAATACAGGGGCACAGGTTCACCCCAAGGAGCAGGCACGTGTCTCTCAGGGGGAGCACAGTCTAAGGTCTCTCAAGTCTCACCTGAGCTGCCTGCCCTGGCCTTTGGGCTGAATTAAAGCCTCCCAGGGATGAAGGTCCCCTCAAGAGATCACCCAGGTTTTGTGTAGGCCTGGCCAGGAGCTGCCAGGCTGCACTGATGATGCCATAGAAATGTCCAACACTGGCAGAGAACTCCCCAAAAATGGGGCTGTGCTGCAGCATCTCCTCCGTCTGGAGGGAGGGAGGCAGATTTGAGGTGCAATCCCCACGGTCAGGACACCTACCACTGCACTGGGCAGCGCTGGTGCTGCACAGGTTCTCACAGAGGAAATGGATGGTCCTGCACAGGGTCTCGATGGGGCCATGTTCCTTGCAGAGGCAGCAGGACACATCACTGGGCACCTTGCTAAAGACAAGAGGTTATTGCTGGAAAACCCAGCATCCCAAGGCATGTCTCCGACTCCAAGCAGGGACTGAGTCCCACATACTCACAGTGTTTCCAGCTGGAATGCAGTCTGGAGGAACATGAGCACCGTCTGTGGAGACACATACGTTGCACTCAGGTCCCTGCAAGGGTTTGAAAGAGCACGTTAAATTCTTGGGTGACATTGGCAGAATTCTGCTCTGAGAAGCAGCCCAGGCCCATGATGATGCTGGTGGTGTTGGCAGAGGGATCCCCTTCCTCCAAGTCAAACAGAAAGGATTCAAAAGCCCATCATCTGCTGTTTGACCTGCTCCTAACCATGAGCTCTAAATCAGGACGGGATCCTCCCAACCTCGTGGGACCCCGCTGGCCACTCTGAGGCTCCAGACCTGCTCAGCCTCCAGTCCTTTAAAGCTTGTATCCCAGCTCCTTGGGTCTTTGCAGCTGGGGACACACCAGAACTGCTTGGCCTTTGCCTTGCTTTGCTGGTGCTGGGCATCTTTGTGTCTCCAGCAGAATAAGGCTGGGAGAAGAGGGAGATTTGCGGCTGGATGTCCGCTCTCCTGAGAACAGGGCACTGCAGAGAGACAAAGTTCTCTGTCAATCTGGTCCAAATTAGGCAATGCTTACAGATAGGTGACTGAAGGCAACTTGAAGAACGCTGTGTCAGCAATAACAGTCAGCGGGTTATGGCTCAGGATCCTGAAAAGAAAAACAGCAGAGAGCTGTGAGGGGAGATGGGAAGGATGGGAGCTGTGAGGGGCAGAGCTGCTCTTCCCCGCTGCCCCTGCACAGTCTCGCTCTGATGTGCCTTTAGAGCTTGTCCCACTTACAGTTCCTGTAGAAACTGCATCCCATGCCATGCATGGAAAGCGCCGCTGGGGATCCGTGTGAGCTGGTTCCCAGAGAGGTTTCTGGGGAAAGGCATCACAGAAATGTATCGTTTGTCTTTTAGCAGGAGAAAGTGTCACTTATTTTTCTAGAACAGCTTGCTGTTCCTTTCGAGATGGAGAGGTTAATGAATTGACTAAATATACTAGGCAGAAAGTTCTAGAACTCACAGATGTTGCAGAAAAGGCAGTGGCTCAAAGGCATGATCCCCAATCGACTTGATGTTATTGCCAGATAAATCCCTGTTCCAAACAGAACACAAACAGTAATGACATTTGCACTGTCATGTTTCCTTTGCTGTGCTGTGGCCCTGGCAGTATGTGTGCTCCCCAGCTCTGATCTCCCGTGGCACTTCTCTCCGCTCTGAGCTTGCTGTGGTGTGGAACCTGTGCTGACCCTCCTGGCCCAGGAGGGATAGAACCCCCTTGGCCTGGGTAGCCTGGGCAGCAGGAGCCCGAGGGAGGGGCAGGCAGCAGCCCACTGTGCTTACAGCTTCTTCACCAGGAACAGCCCTTCCAGGGAATGAGTCTTCACTGCCTGCAGGTCATTGTCCCTGAGGATTCTGAAAGGACACAAACAGACTTTGTTACACCAGCTGCTTGCCAGGACAAACTGATGTTTTCATGGGAAGGTTTCCTGGATCAGCTTTACAGGAACATCCCTATGACTCACTGCAGGGATTGTCCCCACTCCTGTCTGGAGCAGGCACCTGTTGCTGGCCAGGGAAAGCTGAATGCAGCCTTATCCCTGGAGAAGCAGACACTGGATGATTCCATGGGATGGCACATGGTTCATGGCATTTCTTGCCATGCTAGGAAGCCCTGGAGATTCCCAGCTCTTCCTGCTGAGCAGCCCAGCTTTGAATTCCCATGAAAATGTGTTGTGCAGCTGCTCAAAAACCAGACAAAGGGATGAGAAGTACCTGGACTTTCGACATTTGATGTGCTGAATGGTACTTACAAGGTCTCAATCCACTGGTATTCCTTCCATGTTTCTGGTCCAAGGGTGGAAATAGAATTGTCAGTGAGGTCTCTGCATGGGAACAATGGACACTTGTAAGGAAGTGTCCACTTTCATAAGTGAGCCCTTACAAAAAACATTTTGCCTGGATATTCAGCTGATGAGATGGAAGCAGGCTTTGCCTGGGAATGCCACAGTGTGGCATCCCCCACAGCTGGCATCACAGCTGGCTCCCCCTGGTGCAGCAGCACAAGCCCCCCCAAGAATCAGCCTGCCTGCTGCTAGTGCTCTCTCCTGCCATGTGTGTTGCCAGGCTCTCTGGGCTGTCCTGGGAGGGGTTCCCAGCAATGGCAAGTGGGGCAGGGAGGTTTTGGAGGGGTCTGTGGTCAGTGGGTACTCACAGGCTGAGGAGGTTCCGCACACGGGTGGCTGGGGGCACGGTGGACAGCCCGGCGTGGCGGCAGCTCAGCATCTCCCGATGCGGGGAGCTGCAGGGGTGCCCGCGGTGCTTCCTGGCCTGTGCCAGGCACGGGACCACTGCCAGCAGCAGGGCCAGCGGGAGCAGGGAGTGCACAGGGTGTGCGAGCAGGGCCATGGCGAACCACGAGTGCCTAAAGGCGCTGGGAGTGAACCACGACTGCCTGGAGGCACCGGGGCAAACCACGACTGTCCAGAGGTGCTGGGTACAGGGAGACACAGCCGGGGCATTGCCGGGACCCTGCTCACGTCACAGAGGGGCTGCGCTCCTATCACAGTTCAGAGGGTCCATCACCAAGGGATGTGTCCTAGTCATGGAGCCACAGCACCAAAGCCTACAGTGGACTGGCTTGGAAGGGACATGAAAGATCCAATCCTTGGAAAGAAGTTCTTCCTCATGTTGAGGGGGAACTTGTTGTGTTTTAGTTTATGGCCATTGCTCCTCATCCTGGTACTGGATACCACTGAAGAGCCTGGCACCACCCTTTTGGCACCCAGACTAAGCAGGCCCAGCTCCCACAGTCTCCTCCTAAGAGAGGTGATCCAGTCCCATGATCATCTTTGTGGCCTGTGCTGGACTCCCTCCATGTGATGATGTGATCCTGTCCTCCAGAAATTTTAGAATTCGAGAAGAGTGAGCAAGCCATTTATTACTTACTTTGTATGCTTGTATTGTGAAGTATATCATCCTGAGTATTTTGAAGATTTGTGTATGTGTGCTTATTTAGAAGCATTTAGGCTAGCAATTTTTTTTCCCAAGAGATGGTCTTATGCCTTAAGCTTCTATGTGCCTAATTTAGATCTTGTCTCACCTAATTTTTTTGAGTAATTAAAAATGAAAGAAGTTGAAATTCTTATCTAAGTGATAAGATAAACTATGGTTTCACTACAGGGCTGAAATGAATGGGGGAACACAGTAGCTTGAAAATAATAGCAACAAAAGCAAAACAGAGCTTTAGCAAAGCTACTTTAATTCTCAGATAGTGTACTGTCCTACACAATCATTCTAGCTCAGTTGAACCTCTGGTGCTGAGGCTCCCGTTACTTGTCCCAAACCTAGGTAGTTCTGTGGTCATGCTACCATGGCTGCTGAATGCTCTGCAAGCCTCCCAGGATTTGGGAATTTACTGCCTTGTTTGGAGCAGTTTACCTTCTTACCAGTGCAGTCAGACTTTCTGCAGATCAGTCTCTTCAGAACTTCAGCCTTCTGGTCTGGCTGCTTCTACTAAAATGAGAGGCTGATCTGAAACCTCCTATCTCCACTTCTTTTCTTACCCTTTTTCTCATTGTGATTTATTCCTTTCAAATTTCTGCCAGCAAGCTGTCAAAGGGGTGAACTCATCAAAGGAAAAACCTGCATGGTAAAATAAGGTTAAAGATCTCTGAAATATTGTAACCTGGTAAACGACAGAAATACGTCTCATTTTACTGACTTCCAACCAGTTGTATGAGATAATCATTACAGCTAGATGGTAAATAGCAGGAGTCCAGTGAATCAATACCAAGATGTCTGGGTGTGTGCCTGTTGCAGCGTTTTCATTATGGCAGACACAGGAGACATATTTCCAAAGAATATAATAAATCTTTTTGTCTTTGGATCTGAAAATAAAATTCAATTGTTTGTGTTGCTTTTAGAAAGAGAATATGATTAACAGAACACTTCAGTTATGACGTGTCAGTAGAAGTTATTGCTACTCAGATGTCATGTAATAAAAGGAAAGAAAAACCATAAAAAGAACATAAACTGTGAAAGGAAACAAAATAATATTTTATTTTCAGTCTACCATGACATTTTAGCATTTTCTGGATGAAATTAAAAAATTCTATACAATTCTCTAGCAGTTCTTATTGAAGCCAGTATAATAATAATAATAATAATAATAATAATAATAATAATAATAATAATATTTGTTTGCTATAAATACTTTTTTAGCAGGAAAGCTGTGACAGTATAGCTATGTGTATAAGGAAACATGATCAGCCAGCTATAATCTTGTAATCTTTCTGTTCAATATGCTTCATTGTGCAGGTATCGATGATCAGTTGGCTTATCTATTAATCTGCTATTATATATAAGTTACAGTCTCATGACATTTTTTCAAACTTGGGGCATTACAGCTAGTAGAGATGACAGTAGCTCTGCTTCCCCTTAACTTTCATTCTTTGCAGCTGGATTCCTTGCTAGGTGCTTTACTCATGAAATAAGTAGCCTCCCTTCTCATGTCCATGTTTTTCATAAATGAAAGATTTCAGTGTCAAAGTACTCTACCCTTCTTCAAACTTCTTTAAAACACGTAGGAATTTTGTCAGATTGTGAAGCACTGGGAAGGACCTTACCTGAATGCTGCATGACAGCTCTTCTTTCAGACATCCCATATTGGGTTGCTCTGAAAGAATTTTCTTTTTTTTTTCCCCCTCAGTTGAAAATGAGCACATAATTTTCATTATTCAATTATCTGTAATACTTTGAAGGAGTTGTAGTTTCTGAAAGAGGAAGAAAACAGAAAATGTTTGGGGTTTTGTTTTTTTTTTTTTTGTTTGTTTGGTTTTTTGTTTGTTGTTTTTTTTTTTTTTTTTTTAAGTAGACATTCCTTTTATCTTATTAGAGCCATACAGAGTGTTTAAACAAGAAGATCAAAAAATATGAAACAAACTGCAAGAGACTGATCATTATAATCAAGTTTTTTTGAAGTGCTAAAATTACCAATGCAACAATGACTAGCTCTGATTACATCCACTTGTATTAAGGATTCATAAGCAATATGGGCCTATGAACAGTTTAACTAAAGAAGTTCACATCAGAAGTAATGTGGTTAATTCATTAAATTTCTATGCTTTTGCCTTATCTGCTAGAAAGACAGACTTCTAAAAATTAAAATATTTTAACCTACAGACAAGGAGAATAAGTAGAGCTGGAGTAGAGTTCAGAATTTGGGACTGTAGGAGAAGTATGTGTAGGAGGAATATGATCTATGCAGATACACTAGAGATATGAATGTATATGTCTGTGCAGAATACCATTCAATAGGAAATGCAGCAGGAAAAGGCAATGAGAAAGTCAGGAATGTTTCCTTTATGTGATCTCCCTGTATAATTTTCTTCTTTAGAGGAAAAATTCTCATGTAATCTGGAATGAAATAGTGTGTGTTTGCAAGGAGGAGGGAATCCAGGCTCATTTAATGAAGGCAAGGGAGGAAATAATAAAAGGGGGGTGGGGAGAATTTTGATTTTGGGGATGTATTCTGATTCTCCCTACTGCTGGTGCCAAATTTCTATTGATATTGATGGCTTAAGGCAGTACAGCCACAGAAGATGTAAGTAACTTAGAGACTGTAGCCATTTCTTCAAGCTGCTCCCCAGAACGCTTTTGTGGCAAGTCCTGCAGAACAAATCTCTGTTGAATCTGTTCCTTCCTTATGGTGACACCTGTCGGTAGCCAAAAAATTGTGAGATTTAGAGGTGCTGAGATGCCTGTCGTTAGAAGAGCTGTTGTATTATGGGATTGGGACCACAGAAGAAAAGAGGCAAGAATACTAGAAGTGCTCATTAATGAGAATATACTATATATGTGTACAGATAAATGTAATAAGCTGCAAGTTTTTTGCCTCCTTTTGTGAATTCATATACCTGCTCGCTGATTTGACAGTATAATCCCAAGACAGGTGTTAATCCTTCAAGGGAAAGGTGCTGTGTTTTTTTTCTCCCTTGCAAAGGATCTGTTGTGGTTTAGAGCATTAGTGCCAGGGTGCCTAAGTGCTGTCTGCCATTATCTTCATGTGGTCTGTTATGCATTACTGTGGAAGCTATATGTGTTTGGTAACAGCATGAAACTATCCTGGCTTCAGGTCCTCGTTCTACTTTCAGACAATAGTTTCCATATCAAGCATAATTTTATTTCATCAAGCTAATAATATACCTAGAAGTATCAGGTGTATGAATAATATATCTGTACATCAGCAAATGTGTCTGCAGAAGTGCAGATACCAGCAAAACAAAAAATTATGTTGCATATGGGTGAGGGATAGGTTTTTGTCTGTCAGCCCATGTTAAAGCAGAGACCTCTGCTAACCTATGCAGGCCTATAGCAAAGCTTTAGTAGTCATTTGTCTGGGTTCAGCAGTGCTGATATCTGGGGTATCACAGTTTGCCTGCACTGGGGAAAGATTTTCACCCTCCTGGCCCCCCATATCCCAGTGTCCACAAGTTGCTCTAGCTTGCAGCATGAGGAGACTAGGTTAAAACCCTGTTCAAGAGGTACCCTATTGCTCTATGTCACTGAATGCATTTTTTTGCCTTGGGAGCCTCATCAGATGCCAAAATTACCAGAACAGGTTTTTCTGCTCTAGGCTAAGATGGTAAGGTGCAGAAATTCCTAAAAGCAGTTCAGAAGTTATTTAATAATTTAATTAATACTAAATTATCTCTTAGTTTTTTTAAGGAAAAGGGGGAGATCTCACTTCTGGTTCCCCAATGAAGGAGGCAAGGGCACCCTACCTTCTTTTGATGTAAAACTATCAATGTGTCTGTCTAGGACTGTCCATAATAAGGGGGGGAAATGAATAGCTAATGGTAGAAAGCACTGTCCGGTGTTTAGGATAGTGGCCCAAGAATCCATAAGTGAAGATGCAAACTGATGGCCACTGTCAGTGTTCCCTTTCTTCTGCCTCAGCTCTCCATCTGCAAAATGAAAAATAATGGTATTTCTCTACCTCCCAGAAATGTTATAAATGCAGTAAGGCTTGAGAAGCACTTGCTATTTAGTGATGGGGAATGTAAAAGTATAGAGGATGGAGTTCTTTGTGTAAAAAGCTTTTTGCTATTTAGGAATTCTCCGTGGAATTTATTTTAGCCCAACAATCAGTTTTAGCTGACAATGTTTTAGTAGAAGAGCTTTCAGACTTGTCTGCTTTTGTCTTTTTTTTTTTTTTTTTTTTTTTTTTAATTACAAGCGCCATCAGCACTTCTGAGTTAGACTGAGCTGTACTAGACTTGCTGGCAAATTAAGACCTTTCCCTGACAAGATTCCTTTGCATACTCTGCCTTTTGCAGAGACCAACCTTATAATGGAACTGGACACGCTGTTCACATTGATGAATTTCCTTGAAACAAACTTCTCCCCAAAGTGCTTCACAATTGCTAGTGTGGATTTAACCTCTCGTTCTATTGTCATCATCATGGCTTGGCTTCGCGAACGAAGATCTGGGAAGGGCTCTACCCACGCTTGCTGCAAGCATGCTGATGGCTAAAAAGGCCAATGCGAGATAGGCAAGTCCAATTGCATGTTATATTGTACTTAGCAACTAATAGATTTAGTAGCTTGGGGTTAGTTCTCTTCTGCTGCTGCTGTAACTTCTGACAAGAAGGAAGTTAATCTGCACTGGTACTGGAAAATCAGTCCTGGGGCCATTCCCACCCTGGGGGAGAGTGGCTGGACTCAAACCAGCCCTGCTGAGCTGGTGGAAGAGCTCTTGCAGTTCCTCCCTGTCCCTGCTAATTGGGTGCTGTTTTGGGGAAGTGCTGGTGTTAGGCTGCCATGAACAGAGAATCAAAGCTTTAAAAGCTTTAAAAGCCTAATAAAATACCAAAAGTGAGTGGGTTTCACTTGAGGGGGAATAGGGGTGTCCATCATCTTAGCACCTTGGGGGGCTGCCATCAGCCCTGCCCCTGCCTGTCACTGGGCCACTGCCCCCGTGTTGCCTGGCACAGTTTTATCTGCCAGGTTTGAAACACTTCCCATGAACTGTAATGCCAGAGGCTCCTTCAAAATAATGTCTCCGAAGGTTTGACAATTTCAAGAGATTAATTCAGCCTGCTTCCTAGGCAGCAGTGCCTTGAGTTTTATTTATTTAATATATTCCCAGGTAGGAGGGACACAACAGTTAGCAGGGGATGAGCAGCTCCCTTGGCCCTGTGCACCTGTAGCTGGTGTCTCCTGCCACCTCAGCTACTTGCCATGATAGTGTTTTATGGCATGTTCGCTTTTCAAATCATTTTGTGAAGGAACGTTCTCTATGCAGGATATGAATGAGAAGCATGAACATTTCAGTGCCTCCATGTGGTTACAGATCTCCTTCTGTAAGCAGGCATAGCACGAATAATATCTGATGCTTGCAGGATATGATGGGTCCCTGATGGTCTTTCACATGAAGTCTTTGTGCTGGACTTTGTCCATCAGAAATACTGAATGAGTAAAGTTCTCAGGGTTCACTCTGGTAGCACATGGATTTAAAAGCTAATTGTACAATCAAATAACTGCCTAAGGCAGGAGGAATGGTTTTGAGAGATTGCTTTGAGCCATGGAGCCTGGTTTAATTTTGCCTTGTATTTTAAGATTGTTTGGTAAACTATTTCACAGACACATGAGACTTTGTACTGCAATGGGCACCCAGCGTATCATTTATATGATTAAATAAATAGATCAGAGATCCAAATATGCTGAAATGCTCCTGTAAACAATATGCAGTCTAATACTTCCTATGGAATGAAATAAATGTAAGCCTGTCACTTTAAATATATGCAAATATCTTGACTTTAATGATACAATTGCAAGACTTTCCTACAGCCACAAAGCACAGGACTAATCTGGAGTGAGTCTTTGAAGTGCAAATTGTACATTTCCCACCAAACACTTGAAGTAAAAGATGGGAAACACCAATTCACACTGCTGACAAAAAAAGACTCCAGTTTGTCACAAGAAGAAAGGTTTTAAATTTGCAATTTTCATCTATAAGATAAGGTGTTAATGAATTTTAGATTTTCTCCAGATGGGTATGTAAATTTCTTCTGAACTTTGTTACAGAGCATCTATTGTGCAACTACTGAAAAGGGTGGAGACTAGTGGGTTGATGGGGAAAACATCTAATTTATATTGTCCCTTTTTTTCTTTTTTTTTCCTCTAATTATTTCAGGGATTCAGACTTGGTCTCCTTGTCCTATGCTGTGAATGAAATCAGTGGAAATACATTTTTTTTTCTTTTTAAATAAGTTTCAGATAGACCAGTGTTGGAAGATGCAGGAAATCTCCTTTTGAGTGTAGTCAGAGTAGACAATGTTCAACACTCTTACCAATTCAATTTTTCTCAGATAATAAATGACATTCAATAAATTAAAAAGCATTTCTTGGGGAAGAGGTGGAGGGTTCCAAATAGACGACCTTGATTCTGTGATCCACCAGTGGCAGACAGCATTCATCTATTTCCTCTGTAGAGGAAGAGCTGCAGAGCAAGAGTTAATATCCTAAAGACAGATCTATTTTAACAACAACCCCCGAACTGTTGACCTATGAGGTATAAAATATTTTGTGTTATGGTCTGACTTTTGTTGAATTTGAAATACTGCTTTACAACAGGAATAGCTGAGTAACTTGCAACAACCTAATAGGAATTTTAAACATCCATAGCTAAAGCATTCCACTTATGTTTAAGTGGAATATCCTGTTTTACAATTTGTGCTGCCTATTGCCTCTTCTGGTGTCACTGGATAGCCCTGAGAAGAGTTTGGCTCCATCTTCTTTATGCCCTTAATGTTTATGTCATTAAGACGAAACTTGTTCAGGGATTTGTAGCTCCAAATTAGAGAGAGTAAGGTGACCAACAGATTTTTGGTTTGGATTCCATTTCCTTCTTCAACTCCATTTCTTAGGATATAACTTTTGGTTTGGTCTATGAAGTTGATTACAGATACAGGAATTATGCAACATGAAGTTGAAGCCTTTGTTAAAATGGGAGGAGCAATCAGCTTTACAGACCTATTCCCTACAGCTGATTTCTAAGAACTATTTCATCTCTGAAACATACACACTTTGAGTCATAGGTGGCTGTGTACACCTGGCCCTTCATAGTAATGAAATCCCTGAAACATTAAAAAAATTTTGCTCGAGAACACTCCTCAAACATGAATTCTATCTCCAATTACCAGGAATTTTTCAACTACAGACCATTTTCTAGGTGTGGAACTGAGTCCAACCTAGATGTCTCTCATCTATGAAATAAATCACTGGGACAAATTTCATGCTTGGCTACAGCAGCATAAATGTAAAGCAGATTCATTGAAGACAACTGGAGAACTGTAGATTTATGTTGGCATTAGTGAAAAGTGATTTGCTGCAATTGTTTGCTTTTACACTTCCTCATTCCTACAGTTTCTCTACGAGCAAAATGTGTAATAGCTATTATTTGGCCTTAGTAACATTCTAACAATTAAATTTGAAAAAGGTAAAACTTGCCCAAATCAAGGACAAACAAGAATTTTAAGTGTTTCCTTCCTGGAGGTAAGAGGAAACCTGGATTTCCTATGAGGATGTAGGTTAGGATATCAGGCTGCTTCCCTGTCCAACCATTCCTTTGATAAATCTAAGTCTTCTGTGTTCTTAGAGACAGCAGTTTCTGCATTTTCTGACAGTAGGTTCTGCAGAAGAGACAGACACTATTAGCTCATCCTGAGGGAAAAAAGGTCTGAGGGGTGAATTTAGTCCTTACTAAGTACCAGAGAAGCCCTGAGGGAGAAAGATGTTACCAATGCCTCACTCACAGGAAGACTTTTTCCAGAATTCAGATGCTGTTCTAACACATCAGAGAGCTCAAATGTGAAACAACTTCACACAACAATTGGTTTCATGAGCTTTGTTGTTCCTTTAAATCAGCAGATTTGTAAGTAGTGCCTTTTCTGAGTTAATAATATCTTCCTTATGTAGCTGGGGGAAAACAAAAGCATACCAGAGAGGCACTGGATTACTAAAAATTGCAGGAGGACTGTCTGGAAAATCCATTCCTGTAAAATTATTCTCCCATATTCTAATATGTGTGAACAGTAGATTTCCTATCTGCCAGCAGCACCAGATTTGGGGGTCTGTTGCAGGATGGGGTAGTGGGGGAAGAATCCTAAGATTTTTTTTCAGGCTCATGTTTATGGCAGTGGTCATTACTGTTAGAGTTCACTGTAAGAAAAGAGCAATGGAAAAATATTTTTCAGGCACATCTGAAAAAAGTGGAATATCAGCTTTGTCATGGGCATGTCAACGGCCCTGTCCATTAGCATTTATCCCTGGAATAGTTATCAAGCCTTGTAATGCTGTACTTTTTCTGTGACACCTGTCTCTGTTTCAGCAAATACAAGGGATCAGTCCCCTGGCATTAATTCAGCAGATTGAAAATGTACTTTAGTTTATTGCAGTATTACTGGTCTGCCATGTATATCTGCCCTTGTGACTCCCTTCTCTTCTTTGGAAAAACACTTTCAGTCTACCAATTTATTGCCTAATGCACTTCTTAAAATGTCATGTAAAATTGAATTTTAATAGACATGGTTGGTAATAATCAATGACCTTTTAGAAGATATTGTGCCAATAAGTGGTTACAGGCTGTCTTGACTGAAATATCTGCAATGATCCTATGTTTTTTCCAAATAGCTGAATAATTCCACCAGGAATTTAATGAAACTTCAAGGCTAGTAGACAGGACAAATAGTCTCTCTTGCCTTGTGATCATGGTATCTGGAAAAAAAGGTTCTTGCAAATGAAGAAAATATGCAGACTAAATTGTATAGTTTTGTATTATGAGAGCCCATACACAGTGTCATCACATATAATGCAGATTGTGGCTGCACTGAGATTTTAAAAGCAAGATTTTCCTTACCCCAGCCACTTTTTGCTGGGTTTGTCTGGCTATGCTGAGCACAACTACAGGTTTGCCTGGCTGAGAACCTCCCCTGAAGTTCCAGGTGAGTTAATATAAAAGCTTAAATCTGCTCTGCTATGGTTAGTTTGTTACAAATACCCAAATTAACTAGATTACAGTTCTGGTGCAATTGCTGTTTGGATTGTGTTTCATGCAGACACTGGAAGAAGAAGGATTCAGCTACGGGTGCCTGTACCAGAAATATTGGTTTATGAAAGTGGAATTAATTGTGTAAATTCAGCAGTGTGACTGCCTTTCAAGGGAAAACAATTCCATTGGTTTAAAAACTGTTTACTAAAAAGGTGACACTTGGATCAGTTTATATCATAAACTGCCAGCTGCAGAATGTTAAGCTTCATTAAAAGCTCGGTGTCCTGTGTAGCACATTTGACTTACTCGACTGGTGTAGTATGAGCGTTTAAGAGAGGAGGGGATTGCTCTCCATATGGTGTCCTTCAGTTCTGTCCCTAAGCAAAGACTTTGCCTGAGCCTGTGCAACAGGCTGCTGGGCAGGCAAGAAAGGATGCAGAAAGCAAAAAAATATGTGGAATAAATTTGCAGGTGTTGTGGGTTGACCCCAGGTAGCAGCCAAGCACCCACACTGCTGCTCACTCACTCTCCCCCTTCCTGTGATGGTGTAGGGAAGTGCATGGGAAGAGGAAAAAGTGAGAAAACACGTGGGTCAACATACAGACATTTTAATAAATGAAGGAAAGAGGCAGGGGAAACAAACAAACAAAAAGTGATGAAAAAGCAGTCATGAACCACCTGCTGCTAGCAAGCTGATGCCCAAAAACTGAGCACCAGTCACCTTGAAAGCCAACTCTCCCTGCCCTTCTCCTTCCCCCCAGCTCCTTCTTCCTGTATTCCATGATATTATGGGGCATGGAATATCCCTTTGGCCAGTTCTGGTCAGCTGTCCCATCTATGTCCACCCCTTCCCAACTTCTTGCCCATGTTTTTTGTGGGTTTTTTTATTTTTGATCAGGGAAAAAAAAAAAAGAGAAAGAGAAAGCAGGGCTCTGTGGGAGCCCTGCTCAGCAATAGCCAATATATTGATGTCTTATCAACACTTTTAGTCACAAATCCAAAAATGCACCACATTCAGGCTGCTGTGAAGAAAATTAATTCCATCTCAGCCAGACCCAGTACAGCAAGAAAACATAGTCAGAGTGGAAAGAAAAGATTGGTATCTATTGTGACTTTTTGATGTTCCTAGAATAGGAGAAACTCAGCAACATTAGTCCCTAATTGAGTCCTGTATAAATAAGAGAGTATCAAAGCTCAGTTCCTGATGTTTTCCACTTCAAATGTATGAAGCAGACAGAATTCTAATTGTCAAATTTTCAAGTGAAGGTGACTTATTGAAAAGGATCTTCAAGATGCTTATGGAAAAAGTTTCAATAGTTCTCTGAATATTTTTAGGTTTTATCTGCAAGGATCACTCTTTACATTCAGTAAAGTATAAAGTAAAACATCAGCTACATGTGCAAACTCTTAAGAAATATGGCTTATCCTGCCTCTGAGGGTGGAGAGTCTTTATTTCAAAGGAAACAGCCAGATTTATAACAGAGTCCATGTCCAGAAAAAGGTACCTAAAATCCTTTTTGTGTAGGACATGCAGATTATCTATTTAGGATCGTGCAACAAAATCTTCAGTGGGAAAGATGATCAGTATCTTTTTTGCTGTTTAGTTATAGAATGTGTTTATAGTGCTACATCCACTTCTTACGACAGTCTAGCACAAATAATTGTGTGATAATTAATGACTTGCCAAAAAGCTTTCTTTTTAATAAGTAAAAAATTATTCAAAGGGAATTTTAAGTAGGCAGTGTCATGGTAAATTGAAAGCATATCTTGGCAGACAGTATTTACCTGCCCTACTACTTGAAATGTAATAAACAAAGTTAGATGCACTGCAAAGAGAGAATTGAAAAGGAAGTGCATTTAACACTAAATGGAAGTAGTGAAATGCACTGAACTCAGCTAAATGCCTTGAAATACATCATATTACCGGCGTGGTGGCAGTGGAGGGAGAGTTTCCTAAACTGCAGTACTACATTTGTAGCCAATAGAATACTGATATTCTGTTGGAGACATAATCATGTGCCTCAGGAGAGTGATATAAATTCAATGAGGTTATGTTTTCTAATCGCAGATACTTCTGAGTAAGGGCAGGTTGTCTACACGTACTCTAAATGTTAAGCTGCTGCAGTTATTTTTAATGAAGTTGAATTTTGGTGTAGACTTGAGGTTTCTTTATGTATTCCTTTATTTATTTTTGTGATGAAATTGTATTGAAGTTTATGGACTCTATCAAAAGTGACATTTGATATGCATGGTAGCTATGACCTGACAATAATAGTTTGGTCCTGCAGCTCATTGAGATTTATCTTAGTTTAATTGCAATGAAGAATTAAAACAATTAGCAGGATCAATTCTGTCTGCCTTATTGCTTACTCAGATTTAAACTTCTGGACTTTTAAAACTTCTAGACTATTGAGTTCTTAATGATTGTCTTTCCTACTATGACTGACAATGAGAGAGTGTCCTTCTTGGTTTTATACTCAGAGCAGTTGCGGCTTGTTGAGTGGCAGATCAGGAATTCTATGTCCCATGGCAGCTTTTGCTATTATTGTTTGGGGCTTCTTTTTTTTCCTCTTTGTCTGTCTGATTTTTGGGTTTATTGGGGTTTTTTCCCTATAATTTCTACTATAACTCAGCAACTCTGTATTCTACTTTCTTGCACAATAAAGTCTATCTGTCAGGACTTTTGTAAGGATAAAATCCTTAACATTCATTAAGCATTGTAGTGCATTAGTAAAATAATGTAAATTATTTTATGTAATAACAACAATAACTACAATAATAATTGGCATACCATTTAGGCTCTTTGAGTTGAAAAATCTGACCTAAATACTTGTCCTGTATTAAAGCATAAGCACTCTTTTGAGCTCAGTTGCCTGATTTAAGGTGTAGATTCCTCATTGTTTGGAAAATGTAACAGAATTAAGAGGAGGTGTGGATGGTGGAATGCTTCCTGAGTGCTTAGAAATAGCTCTGACAGTCTGTATTTGACCCTCATATATATGAAACTCAAATGTCACAGTCAGAGGAACTGAAACTGAATATGAAAGAGTTGGAGAAGTTGCTTAACAAACATCTCACTTTGATCCTGCCCTACTTTAACAGCAGAGAGACATCAAGGTGGAAGAGGGACTGTTGCTAAGAGTGAAAAACTTAAATTGCACAGCTCCATAGAAAAGGAGCAAAAGCTGCAACATAACATTGAGTGTCTTCTATGAAGAAGAGTAACACCAGCATGCAGTAAGAAGAGAGATGCAATAAGAAGTAACAGCTACTTCTTTCACTGCTGGCTTGATTTATTTCCCTTTTTTTAATTAATAGATTAATGATTAATGTGCATATGAAGGTGATGAGGTACTGGAATAGGTGCCCAGAGAAGCTGTGGATGCTGCATCCCTGGAACTGTTCAAGGCCAGGTTGGATGAAGCTCTGAGCAACCTGGTCTAGTGAAAGGTGTCCCCGCCCACAGCAAAAGGGTTGGAACTGGATAATCTTTAAGGTCCCTTCCAGCCCAGCCCTTTCTGTGATTGTGTGAGGGGTGTGGACACTGCCATACCCACTGCAGTAAGTGATGGGGACTTGCTGAACAGCAATTCATTTAAACCACCACATTCAGTTGCATTTTCAGCCAATGGCTTTACCTTCTGTTTCTCTCACTATCTGCAGTTTTCAAGAGATGTTTTCCTCGCATGGCCGTCATTCTATTTTTCAAAACTGGGCAATGATGTGCAGAAAAGGACTCTCTGTGAGTACTTGCTGCTAAAGGCCATATTGCCTTAAAATATTTGGAAAATATAAGCAGTGATATTTAGATAGCATATTTGAGTCAACCTGAGTTAATGTTGCTTCACAAGAGGCAGAACTTGGTAAAACAGAGGTTTGTCTCTGTAAAATCCTTTCTCCTCATGCTACCATACTATGAGCCTTGCAGTAAAACCACTTCTTGCTGGAAATTGAAAGAGTAGTTCCTTACCAGTAATAATCAATATAGTGTTTTTAATAATAAACCAGATCTAATCACTGGAATATATTACCATTAGTAGTTCTTTTTTTTTTTGTGAGGCTGTTACTGGGGTAGTGTGGAATGAACAGTGTCTTGAATAGAGACTTTGGGAAGGCTTATGTCTTATATCTGTTTGTGCTACAAAAGAAAGAAAGCCTGTCTCCTACTGCTCTTTTGTATTATTTTCATACTTTCATTTGTACTGGAAATAGTCATGTCCATCCATACAGACCCATCATTGCTGCAATTTATACAACAAAATAAGAATTCCATGATGTTTTTGGACACAAATAAAAAAACTACTCCAGCAGTGTCTGTGCAGCTGAGAGAGTTGCATGAACCTGTCTAATCTAATTTCAGAGTTCCAGCTGCTGTGAGGTCAAGGAGGATGGCAAGTGAGATGGGAAGAACAGCAGCAGCAGAAAGTGGGAAACCATTAACTAATTGGAGGAGAGAGGTGTCCGTCCTTTGGTCAGAGAGAAACCTTGATTAAAATATGCAAAGGGTACAGCTAAGAAGTTGTTGGGAAAAGGACAGAAAAATGCTTTCTTCAACACCGTGATGTGAAAAAGAAGGTTAGAGGGATTGCCTGAGGCAGTAATGCAGAATTGGTTTTGACATAAGGGCAAGCAATATGAGACAATATTAAAACATGAAAAAAAAAAAAGCTGTGACAGTAGCATAAGGAACAGATTAAAGAACTGAGAAAATAGTATTTGTATTTTCCCTGCTTAGTCTGGAAATCTGTGGCTATTTTCACAAGGTTTCCATAAAGATTCATCCATCTTCAATGTTTTGTAAGTATATACTCACAGGAAGTAAGAGTAAAGTTTGAAAATCCTGCCACTCTTCTTCTTGCTTGTCCAGAACTGTTTCTTCATGGAAAAAGAATGGAATAAACTCAAACCTCTCAAAAATATGCAGAGTGGTTTGTGAGGTGCAAATAGTTCAAACCTAAGTGGATGCTGGGAATGGCTGAAGATGTGAGCACCAAAGAAGAGTAGAAGATAAACAGTATTTTCTAGTTCGTTCTCAAAATTTTTGACTAACTGTTGTGTTCTGCCCCCTGTCCAGAACAAAATGTGAACTTTCAATTTTGCTTCCTTCAAGGATAAAACAGACAGATGCAAGAAAAAGGAGACCAGCAAAGCAAGAGAGGATTCAGGAAGAAGAAAATACAACTATCATGGCAAATAACAAGAAATCATGCATCCTCCATGCTGGCATTTCATATTGCAAAATGTGTGATCCCATGGTACCTTCCACGGCGCATGTGTTCTCATTTTGCCTTTTGGAGGCTTCAATGTCCAGTCTAATTTAAATTTCTCACATTACAGTGCATTTTTACACTCTCTGAAAGGCTACTGTCCAGGTAGGGACTGCTGGAGAGGAATTTTTTCCAGACTAAAAGTTTCTAGATGCATCATCAGTACCTGAGGAATACCTAGGTAGTTGTTTATATTTCTGTCTGTCCAGTTCATCTGTCCTTATCTCAAGGCAGGTGCTATGGGACAAAATGTAGCTCAGAACATGCTTGTTTAGGGGCCCTGTCTGGAGTCTAGTCACACCAGTCCTGACAGTGGTTTAGCTCAAGGTGAGAAGAGCATGCTGCCCTTGTTCCATAACATCAAGGCAAGGGTTGAGACACCACAGCACTAAAATCAAAGTCATTACAGGGACTTTTACATACATTTTAAGTTTCTTTGATGTGCAGCAAAAGGAAACTTTCAGAAAAAGTGTTGCTGTGTGTATGATTGTCATAAACTAACAAGAATATATAAAAGAGGGAGTTTAAGAAACAAAACAAAAGCTATTGCATTAAATCCCATTAGATTAATCTATTTAAAACTTCCTTAGCAGCACATGACATCTTCTCTTCCATATATGTATGTCCTATAAACCAGAAATGTAATCAGGAAGAGGAATTAAATGATAGGAAAACTCTTCATAAATTAGTGATCCCTTGTTCTTAAGGGTCTTTCTCCTGAACTATGGAGTGAAAGGTGGATTGCTTAGTCAAATCTGAGCAGAGCAAATGAACTGGCCTCCTCCTTATTCTAATCTCCCTAACCAGTATATTCTCACTTTGTAGTAGAAATTCCCTTTTGAATTCAAAGGAGTTATATTGATAAAACTCTCTGGAAAGCTGAAAATAAGAACAACGTTGAATCATCTTTTCCAAATCAGAATGTGTGATTTAGTAGATTCCTGATTGACTATGCCTCAATGTGTTGCTTTCAATGATGCACTTTTGGTCACAAAAAGTTAGTTAACAAATATGAAAATTATAATCATTATCCCTGACTTTCTTTGATTCAGAGGGAGGCTTGCTTTTAAATTGGAAAGAGTTTGTAGTAACTAAGGTATATTTAATGTAGAGGGCAGCTCTGTGGTACTTGGTTGCTGACTGGTGTTAAACCATGACAAAGGTCAGGTAAATTCACAAAACCCTGCCTAATTAACTGAGATGCAACCTCTCATCAGCCAGGTTCTTCCTATCAAGGTCATTGCAAAGTGTTATGGGATGTGATGTTATTTTTCCATTTCATGATGAGTGGTTCCATTGGTTTTGTCTGCCATACACAAAACATTCATTTTTCTGGAGTACATATTCATCTATTCCTGTGGTACCTTCTTCAGAGCTATTGATTTATGCTTTTCATCTGTCATTTATAAGTAACTGTTCCAGCCCTTGTGATTTTTTTAAAATCTATTCCCTAGATTCCTGTTGCAATTGATTTTTTTTCTACTTTCTTGTTCTATTTTACAGAATTAATCCTTTTTGAAGTGCCTTTGTTTTTCTTTTTTTTTTTTTTCTTTTTCTTTTTTTTTTTTTTTTTTGAGTATGTGTAGTAAGAAAACCAGGAGCAATCAATTGACTTTCTAATAAAGGACAACGAAAAAAGTGTGGTGCTATATTTCCAACTCTTCATCTTTCAGAAATATATTAATGATTTTTGAGTACATCAATTACAGATCAGTAGCAAAAGGAATTGAGGTTTCTTTGAATGTACTAGCTCATTCTCTTTGTTGCCTTGACTAAAAATCCTTTATGAAAGTAATTGAATATCTAGTTTCAGTTTTGGGAGTGACTTCCACACAGAGTTATATCCTCTTCCTCCTTCTCATTTTCTTTTAAACTTCCTATTTCTACTTGTTTTTAATTCTGCAGGCAGGTGGGTGGCCTGAGGTATCTGTAATGGAATATCACACTTGAAATCTCTGCATAATTTGTCAGCAAAGACACTTGCAGGTCTGTAAGCGTTCAAGTGAGTTAGAGGTGTTTTGATGGTTTAAAAACTCTCAGAAATGCCTCATAAATTGGTACTTTATGAAGTTTTGTAAGCTGGGAGCAATAACTCTAATTGTTACTTTCCATTAAATCTCAAACAATGCTGGGGTACTCATTTTTATACTCACTATTCTCATCCGTGCTCTTAAACGCAATTGGAAGTTTGTTCTCTTCATACATAGCAAACAAAAAATACTGTTGTTATTTTTCTTGAAATGTCTGGGACATGCAAACCTTTTTGTTTTCTGTGCTTGAAAGGAGCTAGTTAGCTTATAGGTACATGACTTGCCTTGCACCAAAGGAAGAAAGGCAGCTCTCCCAGCCTCACACGAAAGCCAAAGAACACTCCATCTCCTAGAAACATGCTTTCACATATCTGAAAGTGTAAGCAGTGCATCTAATAATAGTCTTTTAAATAAAATTTTTAAAAAAGTCTGTTTCAACTCTCCTTACCAAGTCTTCCAGTTGTGCTTACATTCTTGTGTGTGTGAAACTGGTCCTAGCAATGTTGCTGAGGTTTCAGAATGCACCTGTGAAAATAAAGAGGAGTTGAAAAGCAGAATTTTTAAAGTTGTGTTTTTAATAATAAAAAATTATGTGTCAGAATCCCAATTACTGTTTCTGGAGTGATTTATTTTTCCTAATCCATTTCCAAATGTGTTACCACAAGCCCAGTGAATAATTGCCTTCACTGACCACTGCTTACTGGAAAGCATCTGCAATAGCATGTCTTCCTTCCTTCCTCTTGATGCATCATCATATTTTCAGCTCTACTGTGATGGCTAAAATCACTCTCACGACTGTAAGGGTGTAGTAATTGCCTCAACTACCCATTTCACGGGAGCAATCCTCAGTCTCTTCGGTCATGACTTTCCCCACCTGTCCATCTGTCCCTGCAGTGTGTTTTCCCAGCACAACGTGACCTCCATGGCTGGGGGAAGCCCTGAGGTGCAGCAGCCACTGCCATTTGCTCCAACACTGTGCTCAGTCATTCAACCTACAACAGCCAGGCTAGTGACAGCTGTGTCCTGATGAAGGCACGGGAGAGGTTTGCTTTCTTCTTTGCTGGCCAAAGCTTTTTGCCTCTGAGACAGTAGAGGAAGCGTTTGAAGTTTTGGGTTGTTTGTTTGTTCATTTTTTAAAGAAGAAATGTCCAAATATTCATTTAGTCACTATGCAGCTTTAGGGTCAGATTACTGACTGATTCAAAACAAGCACTGACTTTTAATTTTCTTTTTTTTTTTTTAAAGGAATTTTGCTATTAAACAGCTGAAAGAATGAGCAGAGTCTTTCAGTTTAGTTGGTAGAATGCTCATTGTTTTCATGGAGTGGAAAGGGAAAAATACATGAATGCTACTGGTCAAGAGAGATAGAACTAAACCTTTATTATTAGTGAATTCTAAAAGGACTTCTATGTACTGAGTCATTGTTTGAAGTTATTAATAAAGTGTTCAGAAGCCACAAAAGACAGGTAGATGCTGTGATATGCCCCTGGAAATCAGATTCCCTTAAGCATCAAAATGCTTTTAATGCTCATCAGTGGGGGTTGATGTGGAGAGTGCTTTTTCATTGGGTAAAAAAAAAATCCACAGTCTCAACTTCACATTTAGCAGCCTTGCTTTTGGTATGAAAGGCATTTGACAAGTGAACCCATTACAGTAATCAGGACTGCTGCTCTAACTGCTGTTAGGCAAAGAGCTTCTGTTCTCTCTCTCCCTGCTTCCTACTCCTTTACTTAGCCAAATTCAGTGAATAAACTCAAGCTGTAAATAAATAACTCTTAAATAAACTGGAGCTTTGGTGCTGGGCTTTCAATCAGCTTCTATCCTTTCCTGTCCCTTTTGAAATAAAAGAAACAAAGGGATTTTTTTCAGATTATGATTTTACATTACAAAAAGTGGGGATATGAATAAAAAAAGGCATTGCTGCTAAACATAAGAGTACTACTTTTGATGCCAGGATATAGTAGGGTGAAAAATGCCTATCCAGTGTGACTGCAGTTGTATCACTGTAGTTTAATCTTATACAGTAATGAACTAGCCTATAATGTGGTCTGTGTGTATGCATTAGGCTTATACAAGTCTGTCAGTATAATGGTGCAATTATTTGGGCAAGAAAATCATGTTCTTACCAATGTAGTTGGGCTGCCCTAGCAAGTATGTACAGGTTCACTTTGAATTCTGTCCATTTATGGATTATGGGGTTATTCAACATGTGGTTTTTGGTTAAGCACCGATTCCAAAATTGGTAGCTGTGAGAGTAATTAAGATCATTATTATACTATTGAACAGTTTCAAAACAATGTAATAGAGACCAAAATTTGATTTCTGTATTCCATGCAGTTTTATTTGTGGTTTTGCTTTCCATTTGGAAGTGGAGCCAAGGTCACAGAATATTTCAATAACCTACAGTCGATGGCTGCTAAATGTCATTTCACTTGAATACAATTACAACTTTAAAAAAAAAAAAGTGCATTGTCCATTTGCTCTAAATGCATCTTTGATGGATGCTTCCGTGTCTTTGTGATAGATTTGCCCCCCTCCTTTGCTTTATAACTCAATTGGATGAAGTCTTACATTGCTGTAATAATCAATGGTGATATAAAATCAATTAGAAATTGGTCTGGCATTATAAAACTGAGATTCAGGGTCAGATTCTAGGTATGAAGTAATCAAAGTGCTTAACCTTCTACACTGTAAGGGGTTTAGGGGTTAATTTTCACACAAAAGAGTGATTATGCTTGTAATTACATAGTACTCTTACAGTAGTATAACTACTTTTGACATGACTCAAATCAAATTATCATTCAAAGCCTTAATTGTTAAGATGAGTAATTGGAAAAAGGTGAATGACCTCTTAGTTCATACTGATAATCCAATACTTTATTTTGTAGTGGTGTGACTGATATCACAATAATGGGTTTGCTCTGATTCATCACATCGTTTTCTGTTGGAAGTGTCAGATGCCCTTCAAAATGGGCAGCACCTTTGGGCAAGTAAAATCTAAATCCCACTTTTAAGCTGAGGCTAACTAGGGGGAAAAAAATGCAGTAGTAGATGTGCTTCTAAAAGAAAATGTGAATCACAGTAGTGATAGTAGTGATTTGAATGTATTTTGTTATACGTTTAATGAAAGATGTTTTACATATACAGCCTATTCTCCTTCCTCCTCCCTTTTTGTTGACATACTCCTACCTCATACCTACTAAAAATTATTTAATAAAATTCTGATTCTGCTGAAATCACTGCCAAAATACCACCTAATTTCACTGAGCCAAATGTTCATACAGATAGAGAAGAAAGACAGTTGCTCTAATCAGTCTTCCTGTTTTGACTACAGAAGGTATTTTCTGCTCTTTTTTGCTACCTATCAGTAGTACTAATATCTTAAAATTCCATAAGCATGGAAAACCCCCAAACAATAAACTACAACCATAACAAAACCCAAACCAATTAAAACCCCACACGCCGTCCGGAAAGATACACTTTACAGCAGAAGTAGGATGAGTCTTAAAAGAATGTTCTTGAATAGAATCCTAGAATCACCAAATGGTTTGAGTTGGAGGGAACTTAAAGAGTATCTAATTCCAACTTCCCTGCCATGGGCAGGGAGACCTTGCACTAGACCAGGTTGCTCAGAGCTCCATCCAGCCAGGCCTTAAACCCTTCCAGGGGTGAGGCATCCACAGCCTCTCTGGGCAACCTGTTCCAGTGTCTCACCACCCTCACAGTAAGTAGTATATACTATATGTGTTTAAAAATACTACAAAGCACACAATTATTACATAAAGGTGAGCATTTCCTCTTTGCTTTGAACAGTCAGCTGTTGATACCTATCACATTTAGGCCCACATCCTCTGAGAAGACCTGATTAACAAATGCTACTGATCCAGAGTGGCTGAGCCACAATGACAGCAATTTTCTAGATTTTATTTCTCTTTCTCTCTGCTTTGTGTAATTCTGGTTCTATTTTGCTTCAGCACAAATGGATGTTGGGGGGAAAAAAAGAAAAAAAAAAAGTGAAAGACATCTGCTTAATACTGCTTAGGCATTATGATTAGAAGAGTAGATTTCCATATAGTTGCAAGAGAGAAGTTGTCCTAGGCAGTAATTCATATGACATCAGTTGGAATGTTTACATTTTAATTAGATACTTTGTACTCATTTACGGAAACACCTGGAAAAGCAAATTCATTTTGCCCCAGAGTAACTAATATTTTTGAGCCTGGATTACTCCTGGGAATACACCATAAAGTTGGTATGGCTTGGAGCATATTTTTGGCAGGGAAGCTGATAAGTTTATATGTAGGGAAAAATATCTGCATTACTTGGGTATCTTTCTCCCTCGGGCTTTTTCTTTTCTTCACATTCAAATCTGTTGCATCTGCTTATATCGTTCCAAAACCAGTTCAAAGCCAAGATTTTGATTTTTTTTTTTTTTCTTGGCTCCCCCACCAATCTGTTTAACCATTTATTAAGTGTCTATCACAGCAGTCTCTTTCCTGCGCAGTACATGTATTAGGAATCATTAGCTTTGTCACTAGAGGATAAGCATCCACATGGAAGAGCTCTGTAATGCACACAAGGTGCAGTCTATTGACATTACATCATATGCCTTGTTATATTACCAAAACAATTAAGTTATCTGAGTATCAACACTGTACACATCACATCATTTTTAAATCAAAGCACTTAGCAGCAAAGAAATGAATAATTAAGAACACATAAAACTTATGCTGCCCACGCAGTAAGTACATTATTCTTTTCAAGACTTTTATCTTACTGGACTGTAAGCTCTTCAGTGAAGGAACATTTTTGCTGCTGCTGTTCCATCCTTGTCTGTTGTCTAATATAAGAGGACCCTGTCTGCTCTATAGCAAAGGTAGGGGAGACCAAAGAAGATCCATTGTCTTAAAAATAGTATGTACATAGATCTATTCTAAGATGATCATTATTCAGTCCTTAATAATTTCTGAAAATAACTGCTTGACCATTGTTTAATTCTGGTATTTTCTACCAGAGGAAAAAAATTATCATGTGGAAACTGCACTGAGACTATAGATACCAAAAACTCATGATATATTAGAGCAATACTACCCACACTGCAAAATGTTAGCCATAAGGATGGTTTTGACTGTCTTGTAAAATGAGCATACCAAGTTGGTCACTACCCCAGATGAGCCTCCTGACTGGGAATGAGTGGTTAGCCCAGGGAAGTAAAGAAACTCTTCTCTGCCGCAGCAGGACATGTCATGCATTGCTCCGTGCAGTTGGTCCCGCTCAGTTCATGACTTCTGCCACCAGCATTTTAGCTTTCTTCTTCCATGCTTCATCTCTCAGACCATCTGTATAGCAAGGTGACTTCTGAGTCTGAAGCCATAGCAGCCTGAATTTTGACACAATCATATCCGTAGTCATGTATCAGTCCTGGATACGCTCCAAGATGCCTTCACTAAAGAGGCCTCAGTCTTTGCTGCACAATCTGTGATGAGCCTAATTGGCACACCTGCTTTCAGGCTGTTGTTGGGAAAACTTGCACGATGCAATTTTATGTGTGTTACTACTCTGAAAACCTTCTTCTAAGCTTATGTTACTGCCTGCATCTCAGAGCCTGAGATTTCAAAGCCTGTCTTTCCTCTGGTTTTGCTCCATTTTGCAAAATGTTGTAAATGCCTGGCATTAGGTTTTGTCATATGTGTGTGTGTGTGCCTCTGTACTTATATATATTTAACATTTTTTCTTAGCTAACAAAAAGAAGCTCAGTAGGAAAAGAAGACATTTTAGAATGTACTTTAAACACCTTGGGAAGTTAACAGTAAATACCTTGTGTAGGCTGTGAGAAATTGCATGTATAAGTTAAAAAAATAAAATTGCATATATATATATATATATGATTAAAAATATATATAATTACATATATATGTTGAAGAATATATGAACTGGCGTCAACCCTTTGCCCCAAATATGGCACGGGGACTTGTGCGGCATCCAGGTGACTGGACACAGAGAGACACGGCAGGAGTCAATGGTGGGAGTGTGACAGCCAGAGTGCCTTCTGAATGGTCAGACAGGAAAGTTTCCCTAACATGTAATAAAGACAATTTAAAAAATCAGCTCAGCCTTTTAGTTCTCATAGTTCCTTTATTATTAGGCAGAAAGTGTGTGGGCTATCATTTCCATCTGTTCAGCCTTCCATATTCTATTCCATTTTCACAGCTGTAATTTGTTTACTTATGCCATACAGGTATTTAGAAAAGGCATGCACATAAATACATCATATAAATATTGATGAACTGAAGAGTCATGCAGTACTGTTTTTAAGACTCACCTTACTTCTTTTCTTTCTTGATCATTGATAAACTTTCTCCAAATCTGCCTTTTTTTTTTTTTTTTTAATCACTAAACTATTTCCAACAACCAGCGCATTGTAAGTTCTTTTTGTTTACACTTTGCAGGAATAATTATTAATGAAAATTTCCTTTCTCAGAGTAATATATCAATTTTTTTTTTTTTTTTCAAAAATATCTTAGCTCCACTCCTGTAGAAATACTTTTTCTACAATGCTGAAACACAGATTGTTTGTTGTCCTGGAATGCTTACTTAATAATTGATTAACTCTGGAGATAATAAGTGTTTGATTTCTGGAAATTTTTGTTTGCTGATATTTACAAAAGGTCAATTCTACCCTTCCCCTTGAGAGAATCTAACATGTGAATTCTTATCCCACTTGCTTCACAATCATTTCTGTGTGGATAAAAGGTCTGGTTCTGTTCTCATGCTCCTGTTGACTGTTCCTCACAAAAGCACGCTGCTTTATTTTAGGCTATTCCATTCACAATAGCAACTTTCCAAATCTGGAAGACCTCAAGTCATATTTCAGTGCTGGGAAGAGGTCTATAAACACTTCAAGGGTTAATGATCAAGCTATTGCTGGTAGTGCTATTGAGACACTACACTTAGAGTTGCCCAGAGAAGCTATGGATGCCTCATCCCAGGAAGTGTTCAAGGTCAGGTTGGATGGGGCTCTGGGCAACCTGGTCTAATAGAAGCTGACCCTTCCCATAGCAGGGGGATTGGAACTAGATGTTCTTTAAGTTCCCGTCCAGCCCAGGCCATTCTGTGGTTCTATTGATTCCAAGATTAAATCCAGGCAGTGAGGAGGAGGGAAGGAAATGATCTAAGGAGGGAGATGATCTCTCAGGTTACATCCATGCAGATCTGAAGCCATGCAGGGATACGGCTCTATGTATGTAACCTTGATCATTTCTTAATCTCCCTGTCCCAATGTCCTCAGCTGCAGAATAAGATTGATAATATTTAACAGCCAGTGGTAGTGGCTCACTAATCCATCAGAATACGTGCAACAAAATATAATTTCTGTCTATTGAAGGCGGGTGGAGAACATTAGTGATTCTTCAGGCACTCACAACGTGATCCCTATTTTCAGCTGGCACTGGCAGAAGCCACTTGGCAAATTCCCAGGAGGGATAACATACCACGTTCTATGGGTGATGACAGTTTACGATTGGAATAGCTTGCCCGATGTTCCGCGGTCTGTCCAGCACGCTGGTTTTGCCCGGTGTGTGTGGGATGCCCCGGGCCGGGCCGGGTGCCGCTGTCCGCGGTGCTGAAGCTCCGGAGAGCCGCAACTTTCCCTCCCGTGCGCCCACTCGGGCACGTTTCCCGGGAGCGCGGCCTCTGATTAAACTAACTCCTCCCTTCGGCTGCAGGAGCCCGTAGGAACGGGGGGCCTTCCTCTCGCTCTCCATCCGCTCCCGTTATTTTATTTTTTTTTCCCCCTCCTTTAACAGAGCAAGTGAGCTTGCTCCGCCTGGACTGTGCAAACTCCCGACCGCGCACCCTGGGGGCTTCAATTCCCGCGGCATCTGGCCCCCGCCTTTCCCCCGACAAACTTCGGGCGCGCCTCCCACATCTCCCGGGACCGCGTTTCGGGGCTCCCGCCGCCCAGGTAAGAGCCGGGATGGGGGGGACAAGGGCTGAGTTTGGCCCCAGCACAGCCCACCCGGGCCGGGGTGCACCCCGGGGCTGAGGGGTGGGAGCGGTGGAGCATCCTCCCCCATCCTCGCATCCCCCCGGGCGCGGCGGAGCATCCTCCCCCATCCGAGCATCCCCCCGAGCGCGGCGGAGCATCCTCCTCCATCCGAGCATCCCCCCGGGCGCGGCGGAGCATCCTTCTCCATCCGCGCATCGCCCCTCCGGCGCCGGCTGCTCCCGACGCAGGTACCTCCCGCCGGGTCACTTCCCCAAGTTTTGCCGGGGCTGGATGTGGGGAAGTGGGAGAGGTTCTGGGGGCTCTGGGGGTGGGAGGCCCGATGGGGCGGGGGGTCCCGGTGGGACAGGTGAGTTCCATGGAGAGGGGGGCTCTGTGAGTGGGGGGTCTTCGCAGCGTGGGGTGCTCTGTGGGATAGGTGGGTGCTGGTGGGACAACTGGGCTCATGATGGGGTCCTGGTGGAATGGGGGGCTCCATTGAGTGGGGGAGCTCTGTGGGTGGGGGGATTCTATGGGACAAGTGGGCTCCATAGGGACGGGGGACTCGGTGGCTGACCGCACCTCTCCTCCCAGTCCCCTGCTCCCCGGAGGGCTGCCCCAACGCCTCGGAATGCACGGGGGGGCTTCGGCTCCTCCCCTGCACCCCCTGCCCAGCCTCCTGCGCCGACCTGGCCGCCGCTGCCACCTGCCCGCGACCCCCGCCCTGCCGCCCAGGTGAGTGGGACCCCGGGGAGGGCCCCCCACGGTGAGGGGCACCCCCTGATCCCCCGTCCCTCCCCAGGGTGCTGGTGCCCGGCGGGGCAGGTGCTGGACGCCCCCGAGCCCGGCGCAGGGGCCGCCCGGTGCGTGTGGCCGCGGGAGTGCCCGTGCCGGGCCGGGGGGCGCACGTACCCCCCGGGGGGCTCAGTGCCCCTCGGCTGCCGCCTCTGCACCTGCCTCGAGGGGCGTCTGCGACACTGCCGTCCCCACCCCGGCTGCTCAGGTGGGTTCTGGCCCGGGGCCGTGTGCCACGGGGACGCCTGGTGCCCGGGTGTCACCAGGGCGGTGCCAGGGGGACACCCAGGGGTCACCGCGGTGGTGCCAGGGGACCCCCGGTGACCCAGTGCCCCCCACAGTGGACTGCGGCTGGTCGTCGTGGTCGCCGTGGGGCTCCTGCGCGGGCAGCTGCGGGTCCCCCGGCGTGCAGTGGTCCTTCCGCAGACCCTCGAACCCGCCCCGTCGCGGCGGGGGGCGGCACTGCCGCGGCATCTACCGCAAGGCCCGACGGTCAGCGGGGTCCGGGGGAGGAGTGGGGGGGCTGCAGGGTCCCCCAGGTGTGTGACGCCCCCCCCGCAGGTGCCACACGGGGCCATGCAGGCGGTGCCGGGAGCGGGGCCGGTGGCGCGTCCCCGGCGAGCGCTGGCGCGGGGGCCCCTGCCAGGTGTGCCAGTGCCTGTCCGACGGGGGGGTCCGCTGTGTCCCCTACTGTCCCCTCCGCGACACCGGCTGTCCCCAGGTGAGTGGGGGGAGCGTGGGGCGGAGGAAAGCCGCAGCTGGCGGTGACAGTGACGCTGCCTGTGTCCCCAGGGCCACGTGCTGCGGGAAGGTGACGGCGAGTCCTGCTGCACCTGCGGCCCCGCGGGTGAGTGGGGGGCCCGAGGGGTCGCGGGGGAGAGCGGGAATGGCCGCGGGGCCCCGGGGGTGCAGGGGATGACCGTCACCGCCGTGTCCGTCCCCGCCTCAGGTGACAACGCCACGGCCACGGCCACCCCTCCCGCGATGACGACAGTGCTGCCCTCCCCACCGCCGGCCGAGCCCCCCGGCAGCCCCAGGTACCGGGGAAGGGCAAGAAGGGGGCATCGGGGTTGGGAAAGCTCAGGACTTGGGGTCCTTGGAGCCGGGGATCCTCAAGACCGGGAGGCACTGGGAGGGTCCCATCCTGATCCCCCTCTCCCCTACTCTGGCCCACTCAGCCCCACGGCCGCTCTCGGGGGGCCGCCGTCAGGGTCCCCCAAAAGCGCCGAGACTTCCCCGGAGTCCCCCAGCGCAGCCGGGGGCACCCGCAGAACCGTGACCACCCCCGAAAACACCCCGAGACACCCCGGGGGCGCCACGACGCCCTCGGAGTCCCCCCAGCTCCGAGTACTGACCTCACCGGCTCCCACGGGGGTCCCCGCCGTGAACCCCCCAGGTGAGGGGTCTCTGGGGTGGCGGGGAATGGACGGCCCCCTCGAGACAGTCCCCCCACGGATGGGGTGTTCCCGGGGCTGCGGCGGCAGCACCTGGGTCAAGGCGGGGGTGTTGGGAGACTGGGGAGGTCCAAGGTTGGGGAAACGGGGGCTGGGGGACGTCGAGATTGGGCACTGCAGGGGCGGGGGGGGGGCAATACGTGAGTGTCACACTGCCCACCCCATCCCCTCCAGGCTGCGCCCCCCTGCCCTGGGGAGAGTGGGGGTCCTGCAGCCGCTCCTGTGGGGTGGGAGTCGCACTGCGGCGCCGGGAAGGGCTCCCTCCCGGGGGGAGCTGCACCCACCCCCCCAGCATCGACACCCGCGTCTGCTTCCTGCAAGCCTGCCCAGGTATCCCCAAATCCCCGGGACCCCCGGTGCGGGCTGGTATCCCCACGGTTTGGGAACCCCAAAATGAGCTGGGACCCTCAGGGATCAGGACGCTCCGTGGGGTGGGACCAATCCCCACATCCGGAGTGGGACTCCCAAAACGGGAGGAACCCCCAAAGTTCGGGACCCCCACAGTGGGCTGGGACACCCCATCCCCGGCTTGGGGCGATCCTTAAGGTTGGGGTGGTCTCGGAAGTTGGGGGTGTCAGAAGAGTCCCTAAGGGCGAGGGGTTAGGGGCCGTAGGGGGTCACCCCCGGGGCAGTGGGGGAATGCTGACCCCCCCGACCCCCTCTTGTCCCCTCAGTTGCGGGCGGGTGGGCGCCCTGGGGGTCCTGGACCCCCTGCGATGCCCCGTGCGGAGGGGGGCAGCGGAGCCGCCGCCGCAGCTGCAGCGACCCCCCCCCTAAAAACGGGGGTCGGTCGTGCGAGGGGGGAGCCCTGCAGAGCCATCCCTGCAACCTGCGGCCCTGCGGGGACGCCCCAGGTACGGGGGACACGGGGGTTCTGCGAGAGGGCTACGGCGGGGCTGGGGAGACCCCTCCAGTCTGCTCCCCGCGTTCTTAAGCCCTGCCATTGTTCGCCCGACTCCCCCACTTACCCCCTCCCTTGCCCCCCCAGCTTGCCCCCCGCAGATGCTGCTGGTGCCCCCGAAGGGGTGCGAGGATTTGGGGGTCCCTCCCTGTCCCCCCACCTGCGCGGACCCGAGTGGGAACAGCTCGTGTCCGGGGGACTGTGAGGAAGGTCGGAGGGGACGCGGGGGGGAAGTTGGGGGGCACGGAGGGTCTGGGGGGTCTCGGCGTGGGGGCGACTTGGGGAGAGCGAGCAGTAGGGTCGGGGGGGATTTGGGGGGACCTGGGAACTTGAGGAGGCACGAAAGTCTTGAGGATTTGGGGCCGCAGGAGAATTTACAGGGAGCTTGGGAACTTGGGAGGGGGCACGGGAGGGGATCTGGGTGGCACTTGAGGGGGACTGGGTGGGAGTGGGAAAGCCTGGGGGGTCTTGGGGAACTCAGGGTGTGGGAGCTCTTGGGGGTCTGGGGGAGGCTTGTGGGGGGCACGGGGCATCTTGGGTGACTCAGGAGGAACTGGGGGAGCTGAGAAGCTCTTGAGGAGCTGAGGGCTATTTTGGGGGGTTGGGGTGCTCAGGAGTTACTGAAACCCTCCCAAATTCCCCCACTCCCCCAGGCTGTCGATGCCCACCCGGGCTGGTCCTGCGGGGGCACGACTGCATCGAACCTAGGTACCCCAAAACCCACTGACATCCCAACCCCACCTGTGCCCAAAACCCGGCACCCCAAAACTCGGCGTTACGGTCTCGGGGTTGTTGGGGACCCCCCAGGACTTGGGGTGACCCTCCCCCGTTTTCCCCCAGCGCGTGTGGAGGGCCAGCGGGGGTATTGGGGCTCCCCGGGAATCGGGCCCCCCCCGAACCCTGCGGGTGGTCGCGCTGGACGCCCTGGACCCACTGCGACTGCGGCGCCGGGACCCGGCAGCGCTTCAGGTGGGGCGGCTGCCCCATAGCGGGGGGTCTGCCCCATAGTGAAGGGGTCTTGCCCCACGGGGGTGTGGGGTCCCACCCCATAACGTGGGGTCTCTGCCCCATGGCAAGAGGGTCTTGTCGCACGGGGATGGAGGATCCCTGCCCCACACCGACGGGCGCGTCTCTGCCCCACGGCGATGGGGCCCTGCTCACATCCCGCTCCCCACAGGTCTCCCACCAACCCCGCGGCCGCGGCCGGCGGTGCCCCCTGCACCGGGACTCCCCGCGAGGTTCAGGGCTGCCCCGAGCCCTGTGGCCCCGGTACGTGCCCCGAACCCCTCGGACCGCCCGGCCCTCCCCGGCCCCCCGACGGCACCCGGGACCCCGGGGCTGGGCCCCCCAAGTGCCACCGCAGCCCCTCCAGCGTGTTCTGTCCGTCTGCCCCCAGATCCCGGGAGAGCGGGGACACCGGGGGGCCCCGAGGCGCCGTGGGGCACAGAGGTGACGTGGGGCACAGAGTCCCCGGCGTCCCCGTGGGTCCCGGAGCCGACGTGGGTCTCAGAGTCCTTGTGGGTCCCGGAGTCCCGGGGGCCGCTGTGGGTCCCGGAGTCCCCGTGGGTCCCAGACTCGCCGGGGATCCCGAGGTCGCCGTGGAGCACAGAGTCGCCCTGGGTCCCGGAGTCCTCGGAGTTGCCAGAGGTCCTGGACTCCTCGGGGGTCCCGGAGGCCACAGAGTCCCCGAAGCCGGGGGTCCCAGAGTCCCTGGGGGTCCTGGAGCCCCCGAAGTCCCCAAAGCCCACGGACTCCCCGCGTGGCCAGTGGTCGCCGTGGGGCACAGAGTCACCGGAGTCCCCGGGGCTAGTGCAATCCTCGGGGGTCCCGGCCCCCCCCCGTGGCCGGTGGTCGCCGTGGGGCCCCTGGAGCGGCTGCAGCGCCCGCTGTGGGGGGGGCGAGCGCTGGCGGCGCCGGGGCTGTGACAGCCCCCCGTGCCCGGGGCCGGCACTGCAGAGCCAGAGTTGCCACAGCCACGTGTGTCGCGGTGAGTGCGGGGGCCCGGGACCCTCGAGCCGAGACCCCCACCCAGAAATCTGAGCCAAAGACACCCCCCTACAGAGACCCCGACCCATCATCTAACCCAGAGATCTGAGACAGAGACAGCCCCACCACCACCCAGAGACGCAGGCCCAGAGACCCCACCCAGCGACCCCTCACCCAGAGACCCCACCTTGAGACCCCCGACCCGAAACTCCCACCGAGGGACCTGAGCCGGAGACCCCCCTCCGCTTCAGAGAGCCCCGAGCCAGACTCCTACAGAGAAATCTGAGCCAGAGACCCATCACTTAGAGACCCCCAATCAGAGCCTCCTGCCCAGAGCCACAGACTCAGAGATCCCGACCCAGAGACCCCCACTCTGAGACCTCGACCTACAATCTGACCCGGAGGTCCCGGCCCACAAGTCTTATTTGTCCCATAGCGCTGCCCCATAGACCCGCATAGACCCCCCCAGTGCTGCCCCACACCCCCGCCTCGCACATCTTTCCTCTTCCTTCCCATGGGGAGCTGAGCCGGGTCTTTTTGAGGGAACAGAGACGGGGTGCACCCCTCGGTGTGCTCAGGGGTGTCTTGGAGCCGGGTGCCCCCAGACACTGAGAGAGGGATCTGTGGGATTTTTGGGGAGGTGGGGACAGCGTCCGGGTGCCCCCAGGCATTGATGGGGGGATCTGTGTTTTTTGGGAGGACAGAGGCCGGGTGCCCTCCCGGCAGGACGTTCCGCGAGTGCGGGGGGGGCTCCGGGTGCCCCCGGAGCTGCGCCCACCTGGGGGGGGCCGTGGGGTGCGCAGAGGGGTGTCAGGAGGGGTGTCACTGCCCCCCCGGCACCTTCCTGCACCACGGCACCTGCCTGCAGGTGAGACCCCGCGGCGTGACGGAAAGGGGAGCTCCTGAGCGTGAGGGCGAGGTCCACAGACCCAGCAGTGTCCCCAGGGAGGCTGCGAGTCCCTGGGGTGGGGGTTCCCCGGGTCCATGGCGTGCCCCTCGGGTGGGGGACTCTAGGGGGGTCCGTGGGGACTCTAAGGGTGCCCCTCAGGATGTGGGGAGTCCGTGGGTCCCTGGTGAGTGGGGTGGACTCACTGCGGTGATCACCGGGGTGGGGAAGTCATGGGTGCCCCCCAGGGCAGTGGGGAGTCCCTGGGGTGAGGGAGTTCCTAAGTCTGTGAGTGCCCCCCAGGGTGATGGGGGCTCACCTGGGGGTTCTATGGGGTGGTGGGTGCCCCCAGTATGGTTCAGGGTCCCTGGGGCTGTGGGTGCCCCCCGGGGCATCCTTAGGTCTATGGGTACCCCGCGGAGAGGTCCTTGGGTCTGTGAGTGCCCCCCGGGACGGTTCGGGGTCCCTGGGTCAATGGGTGCCCCCCCGGCGCCCCCCACTCCCGGGCTCAGCCCCAGCAGTGCCCCTGCTCGGTGCCGGCTGCGCTGCTGCGGGCGGGGGACCCTGAGACCCTCGCCGGGACCCCCGCCGGGACATCCCCCGGCCCGGAGCCCTCCGGAACACCCTTTGGGGACGCCCCGATCCTGGAGCTGCCGCCGGGTGGGACCGTGCGCGTGGGCTGCGCCCGCTGGTGAGGGAGGACCACCCCGAGGAGCCCCACCACCCCGTGGTCCTTCCCCCCCACATTCATGTACCCCCTGCCCTTCCCCATCACCCATCCCCTCCCGGCCCTTCCCCACCCTCCAGGCCACGCCTGTCCTTCCCCACCATTCTCTGACCCTTCCCCACCACCCACAGCCCCTCCCCGTGACTCCGTCTCTAGTTCCTCCCTGCCCTCCCGCACCCCCCTGACGCCCCCTTTGCCCCCCCAGCACGTGTCTGTGGGGCCGCCTGCGCTGTGCCCCCACCGGGGGCTTCCCCGGGAGTCCCCCCTGCACCGGGACCCCCACGGAGAGACCGACTTGCCCGAGCCCTCCCTGCGCCGGTGGGTCACAGTCCCCTCCTACCCCCCCCGCCCCACGGCCTCAGCCCCACGGCCGAGTGGGTCCCAGCCCCACTTCCCCCCCCCCCTGGAGTCCCACGACTCCAACCCGGCTGGGAGGGGCAGGGGGTGTCACCGGGTTGGTTCTCCCCCCCCACCAGAGCCTGGCCCCACGGATCTCAGCCCCACGTCGGAACTCGAACTCACATCGGATCTCGGACCCACAGCCCCAGGTGAGGGGCCCACTGTGTGGGGCGGGGGGTCCCCATTCCGTGTCCCCCATCTCGGGGTTCTCTCGCCCTCCTGCTCCACTGACAGACACTTCCCGCAGGGGCCGAGGTTGAGGAAGGGTCCGGGGTGTCCCCGGTGGTCCCGGAGGTGCTGTGGGGCCCGTGGGGGCCGTGGGGGCCCTGCAGCCACACCTGCACCCGCCCCGAGACCCCCGCGAGCCGGAGCCGCCGCCGGGGCTGCGAGGGGGCGGACTGTGGGGAGGGGGGCAGCACCCAGAGGAGACCCTGCAACCTGCCCCACTGTGATGGTGAGGGGGGCTATGGGGGCCTGGGGGGAGACATGAGTGTCCTGGGGGGCTTCTGAGGTCCCTGCAAACTGTCCCACTGTGATGGCGAGGGGGCAATTATGGGGTCCTTGCAACCTGCCCCGCTGCAAAAGTGAGGGGGGGTCCATGGGGGGCCGGGAGGCTCCTGGGTCTCTGCAACCTGCCCCACTGTGAAGGTATGGAGGGGCCATGTGGGGTCTGGGGCTCCTGGGGTTTCTGGGGGAGCTATGGAAGCCCTGGTGGGCTATGGAGGTCCCTGCAACCCGCCCCACTGGGAAGCTTTGGGGGGGCTGTTGGGGGGCTACGGAGGGTCCCAACCCCACTTCGGGAGGTTTAG
>JAWWEW010000001.1:10671999-10700929 GCA_035583185.1 Anabacerthia variegaticeps | reverse complement strand
AACACAGAGGGGAAATCACTTTTGTTTGTTTTACAGAACATGGGGAGAGTTCCCAAAACAAAGACCATTCCTCATCCACCAGCACAGCAGAACTCACTGAATGCCAGTGACACACACCACAGACACACCTTTTATAGGATTTAAATAAACCTACTAACTGTACACTAAATACCAAGTTTATCTGCTCACTGCTCTGGGATGGCATAAGCTCAGGGGTGCCCACAGCAAGGGCTACTCAAGAACTGCATCGCAGTAAAGCATTTGGATGAACATTACAGCAAGCATTTGAAAAGACATGTCTGCCTCTGCCAGGTTAGAGCAGCATGAGGGAGCAGCTACTCTCATATGACCACGTGCTTAGCTGTCCTCTTCTCTAGTTTCAGGCTCAAGAAAAAACCAAACAAACCAGAAAACAGGATAGGCCACAGCTTTGCGGGGGTGGCATTTTCCCCTCAAGCCTGCAGAAGAACAAGCATACCTTGGATACTGGCACTGTCCAAGATGGGCTGGAGGTTCTTCACCTGCTCCAGAAGGGCCGCACGTTCAGGGATAGCCTGTTCCTCTGGTTGGGGAGAGACAAGAAGCAACATCACTAAACAGGAGATGCTGCTTTGGCTTTTCACAAACAGCTGTAACTATTCCAGCTGATCTATCTTAACAGAAAGGGGCTTGTTCAACATTTTATTTAGACTTTTGTGCTGCTTGTCCCTGTGTCTTGATTCACACCAGTTTCAGGCAGGAGAATCTCCACTGCATTGTAGTGATAGGACAAGAAGTAATGGGTCAAACTGAAAGAGGGGAATGTTAGATTAGATGTTAGGAGGAAATTCTTTACTGTGAGGGTCGTGAGACACTGGCACAGGTTGTCCAGGGAGGCTGTGCATGTCCCAACCCTGGCAGGGTTCAAGCCCAGGCTGGATAAGGCAACCTGGTCTAGTGGGGAGGTGAGCCTGTCCATGGCAGGGGGGTGGAACTGGACAAGCTCTAACATCCACTCCAAACTCTTAGCATTCCATGATTGCATGATTCCTTGAGGTTCCATTCACAGATTACACCCTCACAGGTTGAATCAAATTCCTTGTGACAAAAGAGCATAAAGCTCAGTGGTATGTAAAACACACCCAAACACCTCCTGGTTTTGTCACTGCCTAGAGATAACTGGAAGTGGACTGAGGAAAACCATTCAAGCTCCAGTTTTTCTGACCAACCTTTGATTAAACTGGGGTTAAAATGAACGAGCAGTACTGAAGAGATCAGAGCTGATAAAACTGCAGTGTTGATGTGCACAAGGGAGCACTAAGGGTGGGGGACATCCTGGTACAAACCACCTCTCTGATACTTCCACAGAGCGTGCTGGGCCACATCTTTACAACTGTAAAAAAGAAATCCACCCTGATCCATCTCAGGCAAAGGACACTTTTTGCAGTGCTACAAACACTCCTCCTGTTTCCCCTCATTTCATGCCATACCTGCCAAGATGAACTGCAGCTTCATGGCATCTGGAACAGCCATCCTATCAATGTACTGAGGGTCAAGGTATTTGATTACATCTTCAACTGGAGTGTTTGGAGACAAGAAGGAGAGGAGGCATTATTACATTCATAAGTGCAACTTTCTTTCCCCTGTGTTACATACCAGGTTACTTTGTAAGCACTACTCACTTTGGGGCTTTTTTGGTTTTCAGATACGTTACTTTCTACTTGGAAACAGCTGACTGGAGCACGGTGACCAAGAACTGGCAAACGGCAGAGGCCAGGAAAACCCCTTTGTTAGGGACACCTGCAACACTTGCTTTTTGTTTGGATAATGATACCAGAGGTGAGTGAAACCTGCTACCTCCCACTCTCAGAACAAAATCACCTCACAGCCCTCCATCCAGGTCCTTAAAAAGACACTTTTACAGTGCACAGTTCCAGTCTTGGACCACCAAGACCCTTCTGATGCTTCTGTGACACCAGACAGCAAAACCTGTCCAAGAGGCAGCTTTGCAAGACAAAGCACCCCCCCAGTTTGGAGGCAGCTCCCCAGTTCTGTCCACCAGTGTCTGCATGTGCTTCTTAATGCTCTCACCACACACACAGGGCAGATCTTCTCCAGCGTGACCGAGAAATCCATGCATTCAGGAATTCATTCCCGGAGCTCCTCAGAGAGCCCTCAGGGACTGCATTCCAGGCGGAGCAAACCCGGGCACTGACACAGGCAGACGGACATGGAGCAAATCGGCCCATTTCCCGCCCCCACCAGCTAGGCCAGAGAACCACGAGGGCCCAAACTCAACGGGGATCACACGAGGGGGGTGGGGGGGAGGCGTGGAGCCCAAGGACAGCGAGGGTAACACCTGGTGCAAAGCTGTGCTGCGCTTCCAGTTGGGCTTGTTCTGGGCATCCTTCAAAATCTTAATGCCAAAGCTAAGGGAGGAGTCAGTAACGAAAGAACGTTGGAGTTTTGCTTGTTCATGCTCTTTTACTTGCAATTTAATGCATAAAAATGCCAATTATTGCACATCATAGATCACAGCATAAAAAGAAGTCTAGCACATAAAAGGTATTAGAGTTTAGTATGTAAATTGGAAATTGCAGACTTCCTCTATTAATTTGGAACTAGCATAATATATTAAATTTTGCTGGTGTTAATAGTAAGACAAAAGTTAAGCAAGACAAATAGTTGCAATTAGCTTTTTGAGTAGTAATACCAATGCAAATGAGTGTGGTGGCACTTCAGTACAGGCATGTTGCACCAGAGAAAACCCAAACTGATACACTTAAGCTCTATGCAGCCAACACAGAAGAAGGGATTTTTTTTTAATCTTTTTTTGTAGTTCTCATAAGTTTGGATAAGATGAAATATGTATTGCATACCCAAGTGTATAGATAAAGAATTTATTTTCAAGAAGGAATAAAATCACTAAAGGTGGGTCTTTAAGATTGCAAAAAGAGACTAACTTTGTTGTTAAAAATCTCAGGTCAAGAATAGCCAGGATACCACCTGTAAATCCAGGGAAATAACTACCTTTCTGGCCAAAGATATGGCTTGCTATTTAAAGTTGGTGATACTGGGTCAGTTATTTCAGATTCAACCTACAATAAATATACTTCATGAATTAAAATACTTGTGGAAAGTCAACTATACTGTATTCTTAAAGTTATGAAAATTAATAGTGGAAATTAATTGTAGAGTTACATGTTACTTATTACATTTCAGGTACTTAATTACAGCTGGTACATGTTTCAATATTTCTCTGGCAATTTTTGTTAAGCTGGATGTAGCAAGTACATAGGTGGTTGCTTTTGGTCATTACACAAATTGCAAGCCAGAAGAACACAGGAAAAAATTTATAAAGGATAAATTCATTCATCTTGTGCTTCATGCTGGGCAGTGAGAAGTAGGTATACTCTGCTGCAACACAAATCTGATGCAAGTAGGAGGTGTTCACCTGCATTTTCCCATCCAAGACTCCATCAACAATGTCAGTTGGAGAAATGAGAATGATTAATACAGGCACAGGATATTCATGAGTCTATTGCTATAACTGTCAGTTACACTGCACATTTAGTTGTTGGTCTTAGTAATGGTAATAACCCATGTACCATTGAACAAAACTGAAACCCACAGATGTATAGGTTTATTTTTAGTTAATTTGTAGAAATTGTGTATAAATGTGTGTCTTTTCACTCTTAAATAACCTTTGCCTACATGCAGAGCACTGCCATGTTAGCTACATGTTGCTCAAGCCACTGATAGATTACATATGGTGTGCTGTTTCTTGGAGTTCTTATGAATGCCAGTTGCACATTTTATTCTGGCTTCAGAATGAATTAACAAATATCTATTCTGATGTCAAGTAGAACTCTCAAAATCAACAGAGAAAATTGCTTACACTGAGGGTTCTTTTATTCCAAAATTCCAAAATTAAGTAGCTTATAAACAGAATAAATATTAAACAATACCACCAATCTTATATCCACTCTTATAGAAATGATAAGAAAAAGAAATAACATAATGAATGAAAAACACATCCTAATATGTTTTTCCTAAATTTCAGTAGGATTAATGTTTCTGATGGAATTCTTTGTGCAGATTCAAGGATTAGGTGGGTGCTATTACCTTCTTTTGTCCCTCATTGACTTTTTGTTTGTGCTAAAATTAAGTTTCCCAACTGTGAGACGTCATCAGGCATTTTCACAAGTAGCAATTGAAATTGCCTAACACGCCTACAAAGCTGGAAGTCAAGTCATCTATTTAAAGAGTGTTTTGAAGTAGTGCTTTTCTTTGTTAGTTATCTGAGCAGTGGAGAAGAGTTTATCTGACACCAATTCCCTGGGAATATTTGGGTTTTTCTGTGGAATAAATGATCTTAATGAACATGGGGAATTGGCACCAGATTAAATCTTCATCGATGGTTCAGCTCATTGAAAAAACTTAGGAGTGCCTTCAGCACAAGGGCTTTGTCATTAAATACTCAATGTAGAAAACCTACAGGGTCATCTAAAAGTTATAAGGAAAAACAAACAACCACTTATGAAGTCTTTACTGATGAAATAGTTTGTGAGAAGGTGAAGACAGTCTGCACCTTTGGAGGAAAAAATCCCTGGAACACAAATACCTGTTTATTTGATATAAACAGCCACAATATTTTATTAGTATCTGATATCCTCCTAGTGCATGTTTAGCTTACTATGATGGAGAGAAAACTCTTTGCAGAAAACAGAATAGTAGTGGCCTTTACAAAAGAAAGAAACAAGCAGTCTGGCTACAATTGGAGATGGGGCAGGAGTCATCCATACTGCACAGCACAGAAAATTATAACTTGACATCAGGGGTTAAACTTAGGTAAAAGTGAAAAAATAATGACAGTCTTTGCCCAAAAAAACCCTCAGTCAAGGTGTCAAAATTAGATATCGCTTTTATTACACTGTACTGATGCTCAGGCATTGATTTTTCTTTCATCTGCTGGTCAGCTTCTCAATCAGCAGAATTTCTTCATCAGCTCTACCTGGCACCTCACAACTTCATGGGATTTGACTGGGAGTCTTGAGTGAGCCTCTGGAAGGCAGCATGCCCTTGGCTATGCGAGAAACAATCTTAAACACTATGTTGATTTTCACAGTGAAATGTTTTCTCCTTTTCTAACTGCTTTAAACTGTGATTTGGAAAGTAGCTTTTCCTTTTTCCTTTAGGACAGCTTCCAAAACTCAGGGCCTCCAACAATGTTAGTTTTTCTTTTAAAGATAAGACAAATACCCCACAATAATAAATCCAAACCAAAGGCTTCAGAAACATTTCATTCCCCATGCACCCTGTACACAAGAAATTTCTGTCACAGAAACACACTAGCTAGAGCTTAGAATCTAAAATCTAAAATATGGGATGAACAACAGATTTAAGGTGGTACATTCTCAGGAAGCAGGGTCAGAATAAAGACCTCTTCAAGTCACAGACCTGTTTGCTCTCAAAGCTAGATGTTTCTAGTTTCTGTGGATCTGGTCTTTAAAATCACTAGATGCGACATGGTTATGCATAGGAAAGTTATTCAAAGAATTTCTTAAGGACTTTAAAATTTACTGGCTTTGCTTTTTATGCTATAGAAGCCCAGACAGTTAAACTCTGGAGAGATCTTTTAAAAGAGAGATAAGCATAATTCCAATAAATATTAAAAACTGCTAGACTACTCTCAAAACACTTTTTGGTAAATTATGCACTCTCTGAATATATGAAGGTATGATTACTGGTATGGGTGGAACATTGACAATCTCATTCCACTGGGACTTATGCCTACTTGGATTTTGCATACTCAATGTAACAGGAAAAAAAAACCCTATCCAACTGTTTCTCTGTCTGTTGGTACTCCCACTAAAAAAAAACAGGTGATTTTTTTTATTTTTCTCATTCTTCACAGTTATTCTCTCCTGGTTTTATTTTTTATTTCAAGTCCATCAAAATTATCTTGGGTTAGAGAGAAAAGATTCACAAGAATAACTGTGACAGTATTCCTTGCTAGTAGCAATAATGTACAAATACATAGAATATAAACACCCCCATAATTTAGTAACTTACTAAGTCATGATCAGGTATTTTAACTATACTGTGTGATGCCTCACTGGAATGTATTCAATAGATCAACTTCCAGCTAATTCAGTTTTTCTAAACAGTCATGTACAATATCATTAAGAACATTTTTAGTTGTACAAAAAAAAATAAAAATAAAAAAAAAATGAAAGCCAGCAGGGACTAAATTTGTTATCTGGCACACTTGAAAATCCTGTGCATATCAAATAACACAACTGTGACTTATTTTTTGGTGGTTAGGGAAGGTGGCAGTCTTTGATGAATCTACTCAGACTTCACTATGCTGCTTGTATGCACCTGAGCTGATCCACAAACCAGCCACCTCCCATCCCTCAGTTGCTGTCCATTAAGACTTACAAGTTTGTTGACTGCTGCAAGAGACTGAATAATTGATTTCTGCTGCCGTGCTCCCACACTGAGGAAGCTGTAGTGTAGTTCTGCTTCTGTGCTTCCTTGAGAACACAGAACTGCACAGGTTCCTGAGCAAGTCCCAGCAGAAGTTTATCATTCCCAGATGTGTATGATGCATCCAGATATTTCTGAATGGCTTCCAGTCATTAAATATACACTGTGACACACATACAGGTAGTCATTATACCCACTCTTCTGATGGGAATAGGGATTTTTTTCCCCCTTATATTTTCTTGTTGCAACAGAACAAAGGATGCACTCTGAAAATTGCCCTGCTGTATCCCACCTCTGAAGAGAGGAAGCAAGAGTTAGAGCTTGTTTTCTGAGCCATAGTATCTGCCTTATCCTCCTAGGCAGCAGGTTAAAATGTGTCAGCACAAGCACACTTGCACTGAAACATCTGTAAGTTGCTTTGGTCACCTTAAGGGGCTTGGAAGCCCCAGTTCCAGCCTCACCAGATCAAAATACAGTGG
This sequence comes from Anabacerthia variegaticeps, assembly GCA_035583185.1. NCBI lineage: Eukaryota > Metazoa > Chordata > Aves > Passeriformes > Furnariidae > Anabacerthia > Anabacerthia variegaticeps. The sequence goes on along the minus strand of JAWWEW010000001.1, from coordinate 10,693,979 downwards.
TTCAGTGTCTTTAAGCTAATTTTCTTTTCCCTACTTACTAAAAAAAAGTGAAGAGATGCTTTAGCCAAAGTGTTTAAAGTCCCGCAAGAAAACAAACGTAAATTACATCAACCTCTGTGCGCTTCTGGTGGGTATTAGAGACAAACCAGACCACAGCAGCATGTCCAGGATGTGAGAGGCAGGCAGGTGAAACACATCATCTTTTATTTCTTCTTTTTACAGAAATTTAATTATCTCATCTATCTTCTTCAAAGGAGATAGATAAATTATCCTAAAATTGTCTTTCTCCTTTAAAGTGTTACACAAGAAAATACATCTTAAATCTCAGCACTTTCTAATGTAAATGTAGAGTAGGGATAAGAAATCAGAATGGATGCTTTGGAAAAGTGCTTGTGTTTAAGCAGTGCATTTTGTCCCTACTCATTTTTCTCTGATCTTTGTTTGTTGTGGACCGTCATCTTAGAAATGAGTATTTCTCACAGGTGTTTTCTTTGTTCTAGCCTTTCAGCATTTTTCTCCATATGTGTTTGAGATCAAAATAGTTATCATCTGAATTTAATTTAGTACACCTTTCTCTGTGTGATGGCTGCTATTTCAGAGGGTACAATGCCACTATTAATCATCATAAAGAAAATGCATGAAAACAGTCCAAAATATGTGTCAAGCACTTCAGTGTGATGGATGCACAATAGATGGCACCATTATTATCACTCAGCAACTTGAAAACTTTTGGTCCTCACATTTTCTCCCTTTCAAACATCATTAACTTGTTCATGGGATCCAATACTTTGTGAAAAATGTATTACTCTTCTGCTCACTTTTTCCTCATCCTTCATACTATATTGACAGAGCCAGTTACCTGAAATTTCTTAATGCATTATAAGTTTACTTCTCAGTATATGAGATAGCAAAGAAAACCAAAACAAATGGTTTTATGAAACAGAAGTCAATTATATTGATTTTAATCTGCAAAAGCAGATTGTATGAATGATTGTAATTAGGGAACAACGTTTATTCATCACAGTTTTATTTACTCCTTGTATTAGTTCTCTTTTGTGAAAGATTTAAAGACTAAAATAGCAGTGTTGACTGTGGCTGATACTCTTCTTCTTTTAGGATTGTTACAAAAGTTATACAACGCTAGTGAGATAGACCCTGCAGACAGCCTGCAGATATTCCCTGCTGAGATCATTCACATGATCTGGTCTAATCATAACCTCTGTGAGACTGTATGTGGGGATGTGGTTTTGAATGTGGAAATTGAAGATTGTGAATAAATGGGGCTGCAAGCAAGACTTCTGGAAGTTTGATGTGGTTGACTATTTCAAACTTACCCAAAGACTGTTTATATTGTGTAATGTGTTATACATGTAGATTTAAAAGGCTTTATTTGGTTTGGGATGAAAATTAAAAAGGGAACTAAGTCAGATATTCACATTTTGTCACGCTGAATGTAATTGTCTTGCATGAAAGAACATATCTGATTTAAGAGAGGGTTTTTTGTTTCTTTATGAGATCTCTGATATTTCATAATTTTTCTAAAGCATTTGTTTAAGGACAAATTTCTTGCCTAGGAAACTTGGCTTCTGAGATGGAATTTTCCTGCTGTTCTGTGCACGGATTGAAACTATGAAAGCTAAAGGCTGCAACATCAGAAAATGAACAATGAGATTTGATTTTTATTTGGTCATTTGTGAAGTAAATCATTATTTTTTGAGTGGTATCTGAAAACAGAACTGCTTTCAACCACTAGTTACAGTTTCCACAACTCTTCTGCTCTCTACAGTGATACAGCCAATTCCTGTGTCAGAGCCTATCATCTGAACAACTGTATGAGGAATCTTAAGAGCTGAAGTAATCCAATAATTAAACTTTCTATTGCAAAGGAAGTTTCTTTTTCATTTTGGAAAAAAAAAAACCCACCAAAACCAAAAACATTTTTCAGTCATAATGAAATTGCCATGAAGGTCCATAGTGTTTCATAAAAGTGAAATCGATAAGTTTCAATACAAAAAAGAATGAAAGAAACTATCTTTCTAAAGGCCCAGCTTAAAACACATTTGCCTTCATTCAGGAACCATTACTTCACAGTTACAGTATATCTATAGGTAATTTTTATTTCTCTTAGCAGTACACGTTATTATCTTTATAACATTAATCTGATGTTAAGAAAATTCAATCGCAAAAATATTACAACTCTTAGATTTTTCACTTAAAATTTTAATCAGAGAGTATGGTAGAATCAATAGTTACTTAAATTTTGAAAGGTTCTGAAAGCAAACCTGATTATGAGTTAGTGACTTAATGATTAAGTATGTTACTGGATAATCAATTATTTCTAGTTGATGTTCTGAGTCACTCTTACTAAATCTGTTTTGGAAAGTTTGCAGTTAAACCACAGAAGTTTCTGGCTGGCATGCTTAACTCAAGAAGTCACCATCAATGACACAGACAGTGGTACTGAGTGCACCCTCAGCAAACTTGCAGATGACAGCAAGCTGAATGTCGTGGCTGACACACCTGAAGGACAGGATGCCATCCAAAGGGATCTGGACAAGCTCCAGAAGGGGGCCATGGGAATCTCATGAGGTTTATCAAGACCTGGGTCGGGGCAAACCCTTGTGTCAATCCAGGCTAAGAAGGACTTGGGGGTGCTGGTGGATGAGAGGCTGGACGTGCCCCGGCCATGTGCACTGGGAGCCCAGACACCCCCCGTGTCCTGGGCCGCATCCAGAGCAGTGTGGGCAGCAGGGCAGGGAGGGGATTCTGCCCCTCTGCTCTGCTCTGGTGAGACCCCTCCTGCAGTGCTGCCTCCAGCTCTGGGGTCCCAGCACAGGGAGGACACGGACCTGTTGGAGTGAGCCCAGAGGAGGCCACTAGATTGATTAAAGGGATGGAGCACCTCTGCTGTGAGGAAAGGCTGACAGAATTCAGGTTGTTCAGTCTGGATGAGAGAAGGCACCAGAGAGGCCTAATTGTGACCTTCCAGTACCTGAAAGGAGCCTACAGGAAGGATGGAGAGGGACTTTTTCCAAGAGCCTGTAGTGACAGGACAAGGGGGGAATGGCTTCAAACTAAAATAGGGTAGGCTTCAATTGGATATTAGGGAGAAATTCTGTACTGCGAGGATAGGGATGCACTGGAACAGGTTGGCCAGAGAAGCTGTGAAAGTGTTCAAGGCCAGGCTGGAGATGGGGCTCTGAGCCACCCAGTGCAGTGTAAGGTGTCCCTGCCTGAGGCGGATCCCTTCCAACGCAAACCCTTCTCAGGTTCCATGACTCTATAATATACAGAGACACATGTTCTGATGTCATAAGCAGGCATGTTCCAGCAGTGGTTCTGATATCTCAGTCGAGTCACAGTGGTCTCCAAACCAGCAGGTGTACTGGGTTACCTGTTCTGTTCTGCTTTGGCCCAGCAATGGCAGCACTGAAAACACCCAGTGTGGTATGGATCTTGTTATGCTGCTCTTGTGTAGCTTCTGAATTTAAGCGGGAAAAGTCTTATCCCTGCTTATCATTACACTGTGTAAACAATCCTGGTACTGCAGGGAGGTCCTCACCAGATAGTATCTGGTTCCACAGATGGCCCTCTGAGGGATCTTGTATTTATAATGTCTTTGGTAATGCACTAACAGAAATGAGGTTTAAAAATACAGTCTTTGTAACAGGCAAACCAAGACATCAGTGATAAAGCCAATTATTTTGAATGCACCAGACCAGGTTCTGATTTCAGTTACATGGATATAAACAGGCCTGCTGGTACCATAGATTTCTGTGCACGTAAGCAAAGTCAGAACCTTGTTTCAGGGAGGTAAAATGCATCCAGTTTAGGCTTTGAAATCTGTATTATCAAAATTTAGTCTGTCCTTGGAATTTCCTTAGACATCAACATTCAAAATATTTTACAGCTGTTTTGAGGGTTTGGTGATGTCTTGTGAGTTTCTTTGGGTTTGACTTTTTTCTCCTTCATCTGCAGCAGTAACTTTCACTTTTATAAGGCAAATGACATCCCCATGATTTGCCAGAAGGCTAGCATATATTTGCTTGTCATTTACCAAAAATTTACTGAGTATATGCTTGCATAAGCTAAATATTGGGGTGTTTTTAATTAAACTTTGTAAATAAACTTACAAATTACTTATACCAAGAAGGATACTTACATCAACATAGTTGATATATTCAGTGATTCAAACAAGACAAAAGCACATAAAATAATTTAGGCAATAACAAAGAGCAAGCAAAATATTGGTAAGTTATTACCGCCCCCAAATAAAATTCTCCAAAGCCTATGGATTTCAATGGGTCATGCCACTGAGATAGCAACAAATCTCTGGTAATGCAGCTGAAAGCCGCCAAGCTTTTCATGCCAACACTACTTCAGCAAAAGTCTCATCTAAACCAAACTTCAAATTTTGTTACAGTCCTTTTATATGACAGATTTATCCATGTTCGCTGATTTGCTGCCAACTGACTGCACCTGGTTCACTCTAAATTAGTTACAGTTAATTGTCAATAAATGTGAAGAAGGTCCCCTTGCCATTTTCTCTTGGCTATGAAGCTGGCAAGTCTGATAACTCTTTTTCAGTTAGAGTATTGTTTTATACATAAGTTTAGATGGAAAAAAACCCAGTAAAATTAATAGTGGCAGTGTATGTTTTTGGTTTTTTCCCTATGTACTTTGTGGTGCAGAAAATATCTGAGCACAGCTGCATTAAAGTGTCAATTAAAGGTGTTATTAAATTCACCTGAGTCCTGGCTGGAGCAACTATAAAGGGTGTGGGGGTGGAAGTCTTTTGCTTTGTCTGTGAGGGAAGAATGGCTGAAGGAAATTTTGCAGGTGAGGTTTTATATCTGTTAGTCTGTTATTTTTTTCTCTCTATTACTTTTTCTCTTGGAGCAGGTTTGGAGGGTAAAGTAAAACTAAGTTTTTCTCTGTAGAGACGAAGTGATTAATAATTTTTTTTGACTCTTTGGACTTTTTGGAGGATGTGGTTTATGTATCTCTTGGTTTTCTTTCCATAGGTCTTGTGACAAAAGAACCCCCGCTTGTAAAATTAGATGGTTTTTATTTTTTAATTATAATTTCTCTTCATCTCTTCATAAGATAACTAAAAGAAAAACAGGTGAAAAAAGACTTTTTCAGCCCTTTAGCTTCTCTTGACCTGTTGCAATGGTGTTCCTATTAATCCAGCACACTTATGACTTGATTCTGGCCCTGGTCATTTTATTCCTGTATTAAAAGGGCTAAAGCAGCACTGGTGTAAACCCAAATGCTGTAAAAGTTGATTATAGACTTGTAGTTAAGCTTTTTTCTGGCATGGTAGCCTCTCTTAGAGCAAGATTTCTTTAATTAAAAAATGTGCCTGCTTGAGATAAGCCTGTTTCCCTGCACCTGTGTGGAAAGTGAGGCTTAGGATTCAGAGGAGACTAATGCTTTTGATTCTGAGTCAGTTTTTGGCTTCTGCATTGAAAGCCTCCTGTTGAATTTTTCTTGGGAAACGGAAGCTCTAGTTTGAACTTTGAGTTGAATATGCATCAGACACTTTTCTTTGCTTCTTTCCCTTTGCAAACTATCTTACAGAAGACAAGAATGGTATCTATGAGGCTTAGATTTGTTCCATCTCTTTGCAGTTCTGTGTTGTTGTGGAGTGTGCTGCTTCAGCCTGTCTCCTGCAGCTCTTTCTGCCTCTTCTTTCTTGGATGGTTCCTGTGTTGTGGAAAAAAAAAAAAAGCTTCTTGCATTTAAAAAAACTCACAATTTTTCCTTCTTCTGTTCTTATTTTGAATACTACAAATACTGATATCTAAGCTTCCTCCTAGCTAGATGGCTGTTGTTTTCCTCTGTTTGCTAGTTATGAACTTGTAAGAAAGATTTTTTTGGTTGCTTGTAAGTTAGATTTTTTTCCTTGTGGGGTTTACGTAGAATCATAGAATGGCCTGGGTTGGAAAGGCTCTTAAAGGTCCTCTATGCCAGACCCTTTGCCATGGGCAGGGACACTTTCCACTAGACCAGGCTGTTCAAAGTCCCATCCAATGAGGCTTTGAACGCTTCCAGGGATGGGGTATCCACAACTTCTCTGTGCAAACTGTGCCAGTGTCTCATCATCCTCACAGTGAAGAATTTCTTTCTAATATCCAATCTAAAGTTACCCTCTTTTGATTCAAAGATGTTCCTCCTTGTCCTATCACTATATGTATTTGGAGAAAGTTCCTCTCCAGGTTTCTTTTAGGTACTGGAAAGCATGTTTTTACTTTCTTTGTTGAATGTTTATATTGCAGCTAGCAAGGCAGTAGATACAAATGCCAGATTTTTATGGAACTCTAGTTTTCTGTATACACAGTAAAAACAGAAATTATCTTGGACATTTTAATTAATAGTAAAGTAAGTAAATAACTAATTGAATACCATCTGTTTGCTTACACTGAGAATCAAAAATGTGCCTGTCAGTTTGGGGAAAGAAGATTCATGAAACAAAGTATCTCTTTTCCAAGATGCTGTTTTAAGGAAACTATTTCTTTGACCTTGCACTGGTAAAGTGTATATATTTTTAGGGCATTTATTCATATTTTTGTTCTACACTTTTGCTTTGGAACTCTCATTTTCAGTGGTTTGCTTTTCCTTTTCTCTTGGAGTTAAATAGTCAGAAAAAGGCAAAGCAAAACTTTAACATCCCTTTCTCTCTCCCTTTCATATGCCTGAGTGAGAGAGGACAAGGGGGAACTGAGAGTCCTGGCTGCAGAGGGCATGGTTGTGCTGAAATAAGAGCTGCTCTAGTGGGGCCTGAAACGAGCTCTTACCAAGATTAAGGGGTTTTCAACACTGGGGAGTTTTCCCTGTGCAGAAGGGAAATCTTCCATAACCAGTCTTAAGGCAAAAGACAGTTTTCATTCTGAGAAGCTACATGAGGTGCATGGGAAGATAGAGATCTGGGCTGGTAGTTGGAGCACTGATTAAGTGCAAAGGGGAAAGTTTGGTTGTCACAACAAACAGGAAAAATTACCCTTCTGCCCCAATCAATCCACAAACCTTTTTGTATGAGTTTCCATTGCCTGTCTTCCCTCCATCTGTAGGGGTAGGTGGAAAAGGAAGAAACTGAAGTGTGGTATTGCTCTACATGTCTGTAGTTTTACTTAGACTTTTATTGCATAAATAATACTGGCTGCTTAAATTGCATAAATAATACTGGCTGCTTAAATTGCATAAAGCAGCTGTGTTTTTTGTCAGATTATAGATCAGAATTGAGGTCTGAGGATTATACAGTATTATTTCAGTTGAACCTTTTGCTGTGGATTGGTTCTGCATCCCTGGGTTTGTAAAATAGCTGGGTTTTTGTTAATAAAACTTACTGTAGTAACAGTATTAAAAGTATTCTTAATTAACCAGTATGATTTCCCTTCTGTTAGTGTAGTGTTTTCCCTGTTTTCTTTTTTTTTTTTAAATTATTGAAACACTAATCACAAGAATTTTACAGCTGTTTATAAAGTAAAAGCACAGCAAGTTTTTACAATCCTATATTTTTAAAAACTACTTATGGAATTATTGCAAGATTTTCCACATGCTGGATAAATTACCTATAGGTTCATATACCAATTTCTGTGCTACTTGCTTATGCTTCAGGCTAGAAATGGCATCCTATCTTTTTCAGCCAGACCTGTGTAGTTAATATGGTTCTGACAAATCAGTATTTGATTTAACAGATCTTTTGAAGAAGCAGACCTGAGTTAAAGTACTATAAGAGGCAGGGTGGGGGGCAATAATAAATAGGCTATTGTTGTCTATGTCAGTGACATTGCCCAGAGAAGCTGTGGATGCCCCATCCCAGGGTGTGTTCAAGGCCAGGCTGGATGGTGCTGTGAGACACCTGGCCTAGCTGAAGATGTCTCTGCCCATGGCAGAGGGTTTGGACCCAGGTGGTCTTTAAGGTCCCTTCCAAACCAGGCCATTCTATGATGTGCAAAGTGTGACCAATGGAAGACATAGTTGTTGCAGGAAATCCCACAATGAAGTGCAACTGGTAGCACCACTCAGTGTTGTAAAATCCCAAGCTTGTAAAAATTCAAGTTCAAAGGTTAATTCAGGGATTTTGTCTCAAAAGAGTTTCTACATTATACAGCAAGGCTTGTAAGTGACTCAAGTGCTGCTTATTCAGGTCTCTTAAAGCTGGCTGGATTTGTAAAGTTTAGGATCCCTGTAAGGTAAATTTAAGCATTTTCAGAGCAACTTCCTTTGGTTTTGTAGTAGCCTATGAGGGAACAGTCTTAAGCAAACAGTCAGGGAGGTTCTGAATGAAAAAGCATTTTAACCAGTGAGAGTATTTATTAAAGTATAGCAATAGATGTGTGCTGAGGAAATTTATGGGGATTTTGTCTTGTTTTCCTCCATCCAAAAGTATATTTCCCATGAGGTATAACTAAAACCTTGAATAATATTTCTTTGTATAGCACCCAATAATGCAATGGCTGGAAGACAAGAAGGTGGTGGAGTAGCTGAGCAGGTGCACTGGATATTAGCAGTAATTTTGATGCTGTGGAGTCACCAGGTCAGTGGGCAAGGACAAGGTAAGTGATGATCTTTTTCTGCACTTTGCTGTTTGCTCAGTGTTCTGTAGCACTGCTTGGAGAAACAAGGGGGTATGATGATGTGCTGAACTTGTGTGAACTGCTGACAAGAAATAAGGATGTCAAAATCTGAAGTATTTCAGTTGAGAAGTCAAATGCTTTTTGGAGAATGATGTTGTAGTGCCTTAAGGGATTATGCGGATGCTTGAAGCTGTTTTCTTATGCACGGTGATTGGAGTGTATCTTGAAATAAATCTTCAGGTTTTTATCGGGTGTTGCCTCTCTGGGTGTTGAGGAGTACTTTAAGTTATCATAGACATGGACACTTTGTGTTACTAGGCTGTGATATCTGCAATGGACATGCAATATTCTGAAAGGCTTTTGTGGTTGTGCTCTAAATGTTTCCTTTGTGTTCCTGTTTCGCTGATGGTGGTGCATAATAACAGCTTCAAGAATATAGATAGGCAAAAAAAAGTGGTCTAGCTTCTTGGGCTTTTACTTTTGAAAAAAGAAGCATTACTGCATGTTTGTGAGCAAAGGACTGTATCTAAGGGCTGGTAATGAGAGGTAATAATGGGCTATTGTATTTTTAATATATATTTAGTATAAAAGATGTTTGTGTGTACTGTCAAGCTGGGGAAAAAAATCTAAGCGATAATCTTGAGGCATTGACATTAAAGGGAAGTGGAAAGGCCTTCCTTTTTGAAGTATGTCAGGCCCACTTTGGGAAATATGTGTTAGAGGTGAGCTGAGATTTCTGTCTACAATTTATTTCCCATTTGGGGAATGATGTCTGATTTCTGACTACAGGCTCTCTGCTCTTCCAGTCCATGGCTACAAGCTTGATGCTGGCTAGTGAATGGATCCTGTGCTAGGTCCATTTCACCATGAAGTTTGGGCTGAAATAATGGTTCTTGGTTTTTCGAAGGACAGGGGTGTTTACATTGCTTGATGTAGCAGCTGAATGTAAACTGCACTGCAATTCTGCAGGAAGCTTCTGCAGAATTTAAGGTTGCTTCTGCAGATACTGAAAGCCAGCCTCACAGCCTGTAGAGCACTTTAGGAGGGAAGTGTCATGAACACTTTGCAAGTAGTCACTAGACAGTTCTGTGACATAAACTGTATCTGTACAAAAAGGTGAGTTTGTTTTCTAAAGCTTTCATTTTGGCATTATAGTCTTTGACTTGGAAAACCAGATATATTTGAAGACTGACTTTTTTTGTGGTATTGTGCTAAAATGTGACATTATGGTAAATTTTTGTGTTCTATGAAACGTTGGTGAATGGTATTGAAAAGAAATACAGATACAGGAACTTGAAAGAGTTTGTTTTCAAAGTGGAAATGTGAAGACACTTATGCTGTGAAATATTCTGTCTGATGTTTTAAGCCCACTTTGAGTTTCTGGCTAATAAGTATTGAAGATTTCAGTCTTGATCTGTGAAATCATCTTTGTCATGTAGTTCTATGTGTTTGTTTTCTAATTATTACCAAATTGTAACTTAGAAAAATGAAAACTTACTAGTAAACTCTTCTCTCAAATATAAATTGCCTTTAAATTGACAGTAGCACTTGCTGGAAAAGGGATATGAACCTTCATCATGCCATTTTGCTATAGTTTTGAATAATTTTGAAAGGTTGTTCAGCAGCTTGTGAATATTAAGAAATAACCTCTAAGCAGGCCTAGTATAATAAAGCTGTGTTTCAGTCTTGGTAGACTTTACGCTTTTGTCGCAGTAAAGTACAGACTTTTGAGCATACATATGTATTGCAACTGATGTGAACTTCTTGAACCTTCACCTGAGAAATGGGACTTGTTAGTCCTTTGGCAATTAAGTAGTAAATTATAAACAAGGAGCAAATATTTTTCTCAGTATAATTACATAGGACATTTGGAAAATGTGAAATGTGTTTAAGTTGCTGGATGTATCCCTAATTTTGCTGTGGGTTTCTATTATCACTTTTTTTTTTAAAGTAAAAAGCAAAGCCCTTTGGGCATGTCTTGCAGGAACATAGGAAATGTCAAGGAGAACTTGATTAATTTGAGCAAAATTATAAAGTTTGATTATTCAGAGTCTATCAGGACAATAAAATGAAGAAATAATTTTTCTGTGACTGGGCATAGAACCAAAGGGGTTTAAAAGCCATATGGCTGCATTTAAAGAAAACAGCCTCTGAGTCACAGAACTTCAGTGTGAGTGGGTTGCTATGGAAGTTAGAAAGAAACCAACATTTGTTCCACTTCCATTTTCAATCTGAATAGTAAACTAAAATGAAAAAGCCTTATTTTTTTAACAGCTCTTCCTATCTGTTTCTTGTTACACATTAACCCAAGCCTCTCTGTTTTTTGAGTTCCGTGGAGCTTCATCTCACTCTATTCATGTGTTGCTTAAGATTAGTTTCTTCAGTGTTCCCAGTATAAGTGCCCAGTGGAGACTAAAGTAAGGAAGAAACTGTCTTGTTCTGCACTTTTGCACAATAGACAAATGTATAATTTTTAGAGTGTTGAATCCATTCTGCTAATCTCACTTACCTGATTATGACAGGTGTACTCATCTGTCTTCAAAAAAACCCTGGCTTATGTTTTGTACTCATAAGTAACTTTAGAAATACATTTATGTGTTTAACACTGAGCCATGAGTAATCTGAAGAATATTTTGGAACAGTTAGACTTGTTCCTTTTTCTCAGTGAAAGAAACACATAATTGGAAGTCTGAAGCTACTTGAACAATAAGTAGACAATTACTGTTCAGTGATATTCTGAAACAGTGTTAGTATTGATATTTAGGACAGAGGATGAATAAGGAATCATGTAATCTAATAATTCTCAGACTTGCAAAAGAAGTGAATGTTGCTTAATGTCTGGAATTTCATTGCTATATAGATGAAGCAGGTGCTCTCTTTGAAGCTCTGGAGATGCGGGATAAAACAGTGTCTGCTCTCTGAAGAATATTGCAGTATTGCTGGTGTCCTTGGATGTGTGCTTCCTGCTGAAGGAGATCCTTTCAAATCTTTTTGTCAGAGCTGTCAGGTTACAGTGTTGACAGGTTGCTTTATTTAATGATCAAACACTAGGGCTGAGCAATGTGTTAAAGCCAAGAGGCTTCAGAGCTCAAACTGAACATGCTAGAAAGCACTGGGTGTCACCGGCTGGCCAAGCTCTGACCTCTGCCTGCAGGAACCTTTTCCTCTGATACAGGCCTATTTGGAGAAAAGCATATGAACTTTTGAAACAACATTGTAAGGGATTTGGTTTCTTGGAGAGGGTGGGGGGTGCTTTTTTTTTTTTTAGCTTTTGTAACTTTAACCAATAAGAAAGCAGGTCATGCTCAGCCAGCATTATAGTTAACTTGAAATACACAGGAGTATATACCAATATACCTTCAGAAACAGTAAAGGGGAGTCTTTGCTGGACTTCAGAGTCATAAGGTTGATGCTTGTAGCTGAAAAAAAGCATTCCAATTGCCTCACTTTCACCTTTTCCAAAACCAATGAATAACAGTCCTGAAATTCTGTCTCAGTCCTGAAATCATGAGATTACTGTAGCTTGTTGGTGGTGCTAAGGCAGATTGAGGATACCTGAGATTTCTTCACAAACCTATTCTTAGTAACTTGTTTTGACTATGAAGGCTAAGCTATGATATCTATTTCTAACAACTGCATGTTGCTGTGGACCAGAGCAGCTGTGTTGTAAGTACCTTCCTCTATCTCAGCTGTTCACCTGAGAAGGTAAGGACAGAAATATTTTGTATGTATGGAGTGTGTATGTACATATAGAGTTGTATGACACTAAATTTATAAACGACTAGTGAGTTTGGTTTTAAAAAATGTAAAATGCTGGAGAAGTAAAATATCTCTATAAAGAAAGCAAGAGTCTTGGAACTGGTTCCAAATGTCACACCTGAGCTAATCCTGATGGTACAATGGTGCCACCAGTGTCAAGATCAGCAGCTCCATGGTGACATGGAATGGGATCCAGGGCGTGTTTCTGCTTCAGGGCTGAGGGAGGGATGCTGCCCAGACCACCATTGTGCACAGAGAGCTCAGCTAGCCAACAAGTCACCCAGCCCATCCAAAGCCTGTGGCATAGATTAGCAGTGTAGGATGGTTTTGCATGGTTAGAGGAAGAAAGCTGAGGTCTGTTTTAAGTGTCTGATGTGAGATGACTTGCAGGTTTTATTTTAAGGCTAACTTCCACTATTCAAAAATCAGTGCTCTTGCATCAGTCTTTTAAAGCAGCCTTTCAGCAAATGTGCCAAGCCCCAGGTAATCTATAAATGCTTTAATTTACATAAAAATACAGCTATGAAGAAAAGGTCATGGATGTTGTGGTGGGCAGAGCATCGAATGTGAGTTAGTGGCATGCCCTGGAGATGAGGGAAATGAGCCACATGCTGTGTGGCACTAGCAGGAGTATAGCAGCACTCTTGGGGTAACTCATGGGGCTGCAGCTGAGATGCTTCATTGAGTCTTGGGCCCCTCAGTACAAGAGATAGGCTGGCCAAATGTGATGAGTGCAGCTGAAGGCCCCTGAGATCATTTGGGGCTGGAAAAAAAAAGATGTGCAGGAAGAGGGAGTGAAACTTTTTCTTCAGAGATGCACAAGAGCAGTGGTCATGAGGTTCAGCAAGGAAAATCACAATCAGAGACAAGGAGAGGATTATTCACTTGTTCTGGTCAAGCACTGATCTGGGTTACCCAAAGAGGTTTAGGAATCACTGTCCTTGGAAATATTGAGGACTTGATTGGACAAGGCACTGGGCAAACTGATCTAAATTAAAAGTTTGCCCAGCTTTGAGCAGGAGGTTGGATCCATGTGCCTTCAGAGGTCCCTTCCAACCTGATCTCTGAAAATTTTTAGCCACAGAATAACTGCACTTTTAGAAATAAGAAAAATTACTTGCTTCCTGACAAACCAGCAGTATAATGCAACTCTCAACAACTACACTGACTTCAGTAAAATCTTAGCCCAGGACTCTGGAAGAAGTTATGTTTTCATTTTCAAGAAGCAACATATCAGGTTTTTAACAGTTTACAGGAAGGTCATCAGATTAGAGCATCAGCTACTGGGCAAGTTTATTTAACATTTCTCAAAGTCCTCCCTCAAAAGGATGGTCATACCTCTATTTTTTTCTAGCAGACATTTCCTATTTCACATTTTCTCAGACTATCCTGGTGTCTGCATGTCCCATTGAAATCCCACTCAGAACTTGCTCAGATGACAAGTATTTTGCAATTTCTGCTGCCAGCAGGGCTGGAGTAGCAGTAGATTGTGCCTGACATACACAGGAGCAGATGATTCTCGAGCTGGTCTGCTGATCCCTCTCTGGCAGCATAGTGAGAAGGCAATGCCCTATTGTGGTTGGGCAGGAATGGGGTGGAGAAAAGCTCCATTGTGACTTCTCTTGAATCCCTAGATAGCCTCACTTCTTCTCATTAGGAACAGCAAATACAATGTAAACACCTTCAGATATTGGGTAAGGAGAAAGGAAAAAAAGAGAGAATAGGTTTTCAGACTCGCTGGACTGTTTCAAGTTAAATTTCTGTTCTCTGTATGCTGACACTTGGAAATATAAGACTTCTTTTGGCTGGCAGTGTAAGTGGCAAAAATTGCAATTTGTTAAAGATTATGCATCCAGTTGCAGACATATCCGAATACGTTCTATGCACATGTAATATGTGTTTTAGAAATTTTGGTGAATGCATATACTAGAGCAGACTTCATCTGAATAATATGGCATTTAATGGGATTATAAAGAGAGGACAAAATTTGTGGGGCCAGTCAGTAGTACCCACAAAAGCCACAACACAGTAGGAGTCCCTACATTGTGTTATTTGTGTTGGAAACAATTTTTATCTGGAAAGCAAGTAGTTGGGATAGGAGAACTGGGAAGAGGTTGCTGGAAGGAATTCCTGTACCTGTTTCTCAACTGCTGTGTAGTCCCTGTTTGCACCCCAAACTCTAATTAAATATACTGTAGAACTTCAATTAAAAGGAAATAATCTCCTGCAATTCATATCTTTTAGGTAAGTAGATACTAATGAAATACATGTGTACTTTAATGCCTCTCCAAAGATTATCAGGATGTGTTGTAGAATGCATTAAATTGTTTTAAAGGTAATCAGTTCATAAACTTTGAATGAAAGTGAAGCTCATTCCAGCAAGATAAAACTAATCTATGCTGCTGTCCTGTGAAGGATTCTATTGCAGAGAGCTGGTGAGCACTCTCCTGGGATTCTGCATTGAGTCTCTGACAGACTTTTGCTTGGATCCAAATTTAGATTAAACCCAGATGATAAGATTAAATAGTGTTTGCTTGTACACTACCACCCTTTCTGTATTCAGTTTGTTATAGTAAGAGTAATTTGGGGTAGGACAGCCCAAGCTCTTCAGGCATGTTGTGTTACATTGCAGTTGATCCTTCTTTCTTGCTGCTTCCTCACTGTGGAGTTCTAGTGGATATTTGAGTTAAGTTGTGATGAAGAAACTAAGTAATGATGGGACTAGACCTGACTTCTGTATCCTCATTGTAGGTGTGTGAAAGCATTTAGAGACATTTGAGTGAGTTCTTAGGAACAAGCCAAAAGCCTTTGTTCTTGAGACCAAGATGTACCATGTTGGAAAGAATAGGACATGTGTGTGAATAGTACACCTAAGACTCATGTTCTCACTTCTGTCTATGCAAATTTCATGTTACATTTTGTAGGTGGAAAGGAAAGGTAGATTGTATATATATCTATGTATGAAAAGACATGCTTAAACTGCCAAGAGAAGTCTTCTGGTTCAGCAGCCTGTATTGGAAAGCTCAGGTTTAATGAAAAAAGCATCAGCCTTAAAGCAAAATGCTGTGTGTCTCATAATAATGTTCTCAAAATACATTTGAAAGCATGATATCAGCATGTACTTTTACCCTATCAAAATATCACTAGTTTTCTAAAGCAATTGAACATGATTTACTACTTAACCTTTCTCTCTTCTACATTATGCAGCTCTGCTAATGGATAATGACACTGTATTTTGAAAGGAGGATTTGTTTTGTTTTTTAATGAGGTGGTTAATGTTAGCCACTTTAAAATTGGCAAGTAGCCTTTAAAAAAAGGCTGTTAACCAATAATATGTTGCGTTTTTGAAATGTCTGGTTGTCTTCATTTGTCTTGGCAGCACCCTTTGCAGGAACTCTTGATGGAAAAAGAAATAGTGTTTTTTAACTATTGTCTCCTTGGGTGTGTACTTGACAGATATTGGCTAATTGAAAAGTGACGTGTTACAGAAACAGGCAACTGACATAACATTTTGGAATGCAGCTGAACTCCTACATGAGCTGTGAAATTTAAATTTGATCAGAAAGCACACTTTGCTTTCAATCAATTATATTTCCATTTGTCAGAAATCCTCCTTCCAGGCAAAGACACTGCAAAGTTAATACAATTTACAAATATATTGCATTTTTCTTTAGAATTAATCTTCATGTACTTCCACAAAAAGTATAAGATACTGAGCATACACTTGTGGCCAATAATAAAAAAAAAACTTTATGACTTGCCGATGTCAGAGAGCTCCAAGGTAACAATACACAATTAAACATAAGTCTTCCTCATTATAGATTCAACTACAATGTAATTCTCAGAAATCATACAAAAATGTAATAACACTTTTAGAATTAAGTACAGGAGGAGATGAGTTGAGCAGAGTACCTATTATTAATGAAGAAATAGAGCATTTATGGTAATAGTGTTGACTAAGTACCTGAGGACAAAAGGGTTCTTATTACTGAAGTGACAAAACTGTGAAGATTTTGGTATAAGGTAATAAAAGGGCCTGAGAATTCTAATAAACTATGAACTACCTAAGCATAAATTTAAGTTTTCCATATGAGTAATTTGCATGAACTTGCCTAAGTTTGTTCACGTAATTGTGTTTTACGACCTGAAAAGTATCTGCCTTTTTTGTGGACTTGGTTTTCTGTAGCTGTTTACCCCAGAGTTGCTAGTCTGCATTGCTGAGAGTTGAAAACCCTGCTTTCCCTGAAAGGGTTTTATGGGGAGCAAGAATGGAATTGTTCCATGTTGGGAATAATAAGTTAGACCTGAAGTACCTAAATAATTAAAGTTCTCGTGTTCCGTACACAAAGAGCACAGATCCTCTGCTGGTCTTCAATTCTTTTAGCTAACCAAAAATCAGTGAGAAATGAAAGCAGGTACAGGGTGTAGTTTTACCTTCTTAGTGGAATTTGTGTTGCAAAAGTAGATGTTGTATTTTTATTACAGGAAAAATTAAGAGAAACTCATTGTTAAACACTTGAATCAATGGTCTAATACAATTCAAGATGTAGACACTATTTTAATATGATGTTAATTATTGGACCACAAGTAGCTATAGAGATAGAATGTTTCTGAGAGTAGATGTGTACTATGTGGGGTGAGTGACTGGTTTGCTTTATGAAGGTTTAGTGTTTGCAATCTGAAACAGGTTAAATCCTCAAGAACTCATCTATAGGTGAGCCAGAACTTGCTCCTCCTTATGTAGGAATTAATAATGATCCTATGATCCTTGCACTAAACTCAAAAACTGTTTTTGCGTTCTTTTCCAAAAGGCAAATTTCCTTATTAAATGGCAGTATATGAGTAAAACCACCACTTGATACAATTTAAAAAGTTTTGCTTTATA
The DNA here is from genome assembly GCA_035583185.1 of Anabacerthia variegaticeps. NCBI lineage: Eukaryota > Metazoa > Chordata > Aves > Passeriformes > Furnariidae > Anabacerthia > Anabacerthia variegaticeps. The sequence continues at coordinate 10,676,753 of JAWWEW010000001.1, read as the reverse complement.
TATTTTCAAGTAAATCTTTCATTTTTGAAAATATGGTGTTCTTGATGTTTTAACAGAATGTATGAGGTTTCAAAAATGTTTTTGGCAGTCACTGTAAGCTTCATGAAAAATAATAAAAATTGGCAGTAAAGAGAATGATACAATGCATGTAGTATAAAACACTTTATCCTGGAACCTGTACAAGTACTAAGTGTCCTAATGTATATTTATTGATAGAGCTTTGAGTGTTATTTATGTTGCTTTTTAAATTAAAGTATTTCAGGATTCAGTTTTCTTTCTTTTGTCCTTCTAGTAGACGCTTGATTTTTAAAAGTTATCATACCCATTAACTATCAGGTCTTGGTGACTTGAAATTAAGCACTAAAAAGATATTGTTTTAGGAAGCTCATATTTCAAGCAAGCTTATTTAATATGTTGGGTAGCTGAAATGTTTGGGTTTAAGTGATGTTTCTGTTACTTCTCAGCTGCTGTTTGAGGTTCACCTCTTCCAACATATTAAAAAAAAAAAAAACACAACCAAAACCCAACAGCAAAGTTGTTTTAGCCTTTCTAAAAACAGATCTTCCCATAAAAAAGTGCAGTGAAAGTTTTATTAGAGTGAAAGTGCTAAACCTGGGTTCAGAATACTTACTAGAAGTTCAGCGTTTGCCCATCTTTCAACTGTCAGCTCCTGTGCTGGCTGGGTGGCACTTGGGTTACAGATACTCATTTTTTTCCTTCTGCCACTTGCTGTTTTGTTTAGATCCTAATTTTTCCAGGAGAAATACAGCCCAGCAAAGGTTTTGTAATGGCAAACCTTGACTGGAAAAAAAAGCAATGGAAGTTATCTCAAGGACTGTCTTCATGTTGGTAACCAGAACACCAAATCTCAGATTCCAAAAGAAAATATCTGGAGAAAACCGTCAAAATACACCTGTGTAAGGGATGGTCTGTAACTGATGAATTGTGTTAAGGTACAGAAGGGGCAGGGAGAGGGTGAAGAACTGGGAAGAGACATCCTTGGCATGAAAAGTGAATCAAGATTGAAAGGTCACCAGTAGACCTTCTTGCTCTGCTTTGAATAAAATTGAGGGGAACCAAAGATATTTAACTGCAGGCCTGTAGCAGTAGAAAGACTTGAAGACAAATAGAAAATTTGTCTTCAAGAGTAAAACTCATAAGTGACCTGATATAAATAGAAAGCAATAGAAAGGGTGTCCTATGTGTTATCTTGCATGTAAATCAGTTAATTGAAATTGGTGCCGAGTCCCATGTAAACCACTTCAGTGCTCACTCTGGAAGTGAATTATTGCTTGGAGATCTTGAATCTTTCTGTATCTCACAACCAGTTATGGAATACATCCAGTGAGGGCTGTCTAGGAAAGATTATTAAAAAAAAGAATTATATTGTTTGGTTATACTTATTAGGTGACATTTTATTAAAGTAAGGAACTTCTCATTAACACTCAGTTCAGGGAAAATGGTCTTCAAAGGATTATCTCATGTATTAGATGAAAGTGTTCAGTGATTTGCAATTTCAGTACAGTCTTTCATTCACAGTTTAAAAATTGCCAGCAAATGCACAATTAATTACATAACAATTTAACTTTGACAGCTCATTTCTGGATCAGATAAAATAAGTCACAGCTTTCTCATCTTGCTAAATGACATTTCAGTGCTCTATGACTATGGTTCATAGTTTTAGAGCCATATCATTAAAAATACATGGGTAAGACTGTTGTTTCCATTATTCTAATATGTAGCAGAAAATGCAGATTGTCTTATCTGTTTAAATCTATCACTGTGAAAGTGAATGTTTTCAATTTTCGCAGTCTGCATTGAAGGTAGGAAATAATAGCATCTTCTAGATTTTCTTATTGCTAAGTTCGGGCAAATAGTGCAGACATATGTTTCAAATAAGTTAAAAAGAAAAGCTTATTGAGAAGAACTGAAGTTTTATTTTTCTGCTAAAAAATACTGTTGTATAGTAAAAGTCTAAAGCATGCTATCCTCCTATGATCTATCTGCAATGTGTTTCTTTCAAAAACTGTAATTGATCATTGCCAGTAATAAATTCTCTGATATTTCTCTATTATGGAAAAGTAACCTATGGCAATTCTTTTTCATGTAAATTGTAAGATTGCAGATATGTGTGTATGTGCCAAGCACCTTCTTCTTACTGCCTGCTGGTTTGATTTGCTGCAAGACTTTATTTATTAATTTGAAACAAATTGATAATCTGATTTACATGAGGTGTCTTTTCCTGAAGTGCATGTTGAAAATTTGTCTTCAATAGTAAAACTCATAAACCACCTGATACAAACCTTCTAGGTGTTTTGCTTTAGAGTAGTATAAAGTTCCCAAGAGAACTGAGAAGTGCGAGACTTGAAGTTTCACAATATTTATATTTAGCAGTGTCCACCTGAATCTTAAGGTTTAAGTGTGAAAGGTATTTCACTTTTTTTTCCTTAAAATCCCTGTGGAAGCAGCAAATATATGCTTAGCAGTGTACAGAAAGTGGTCAGGTGTCCTCAGAATGGCTGAGGTTGGAAGGGACCTCTCAAGGTTATCTGTGCCAACTTCCCTGCTCAAAGTGGGCTCAGGCAGCCTGGGAACGTGGGCAGAAACCTCTGCAATATAAATATTTTTGAGATGTAAAATTATCATTGCTCTCTAGACTGTCTTAAAAATATAGGGAGGGCATTTGCAAGTCTAAATGTAATTTTGCATATTAATTTATGCATATGTGTGTCAGGCAAACTTGTGAGGTGATTGTTTCACTGGGCTGTCTGTCAGTTGGCGAGTGACTTAAATGTATGTTTGTTCTTGTACAAATCAGAAGGCAGATGCTGTGCTTGAAGTGCCACTGTACACAGCATGAGCTCATACATGTCTGTGAGAAAAATAAACACAAGTATGACAGATTTTTGTGTGAAACTCTGAACTTCATCTGTCAGGTCACTGTCATTATCCCTGGTTTGGAATGCAGTTGGAAGCATTGTTATCCCACTACTCCTTCAGCTCTTTCCTTCTCATAGACCTGTGTGTTGGAGTAAAGTGCTTGTTGTGAAGAATCCTGTGTTCAAGCTTCCAGTGTTCTTAGATGTGTTGATTTCATAGCCCGTACAGCCTGCCCCTGTTCAGCAAAGCAGGCATGTTAGGTGCTCCAGCTATGTTCAAATCTCTGAAGCCATGAATATTTTGCCTGCTTGGCACCCTGTCTGATGGAGTTGTAGCTTGGTCAACAAAAGCTCTTACAGCCAAGAGACAAAAAAATTAAATTGTATGGAAAAGGTCTCTTATCTCTATTTATTGAAGGTGACTGTGTTAAGGGCCACTGTTTTTCATAGCATAAGCGCTAAATCCACCTTCAATAGCTATGAAAACTTGAGTGCAGTTGATGCACTTATTTCTTCTATGAAAAATAACTATTATTTTGACTACTTGTTGTATTATCTTTTAACATGAAGAAATGCAGAGAAAGTCTGAATTCCTTCACTCCAAGCCTTCTCAAGAGCTAATTTCATGATTGTTCTCAAATTGAAACTGAATGACATGCAGGGTAAACATGATCAAAGACACACAGGCCATGAGTCACTGAACACCTGCAAGCTTTACCTTTATGTGAGTTCTCAAATAAGATGGGCAGCTTCACTTTTGTTAACAAAGGCAGCAAATAAATCCTAAATATGTAAAACTGTCTACCAGTCTGGTAAGAGTGTAATTCAAGAGAAAAGCATTTGACCATTTTTGGGTCCTCTCTGTTACGCACATAGTCTGTGTTCACATTAGCTCTGAGGGAAAAGTAGTGTTGTGATTTATGTTGTCTACCACAGCTGGCTCGTAAATCTTGCCATTCTTGAATCCTGTCTAATAGTCTTTTGTCCTTTATAAAGCCAGCCTGTGACTTTCCGATGACAGATTGCCTGTGTTTGAAATATTTTTTTTCTCTTAGAAAAGAAACTCTGCGTATTCCTCAGTATTTTCTAGATATGATACACAGATCACCTCAAGAATCAGCATAAAATTAATAGCTTTTAGCACATTTCTTTAGGCAAGTCTTGTGTTTTAAAGTGTACGGAACTTGGGGTGGGGGATTTTTTGCTTAACCTGGGTACAGTTCGTCAAAACACGTGAATACTGTGGAAATGTTACCAAGCAGTTGTTAGAAGAGGCAGCTCCTGCTGAGGTGGTGCTGGGAAGTAATGCATTCTAATTCCAGAGAAAAATCCAGAAAGCATTTCAGTGAGGATGCTTTACAAGCTTGCTGAAAGCAGCAGTCTCCTCTCACTGTAAAAGCATGAAAACAAATGGTTCTAATTCTTCTTGTTTTCACAGTAATAACTGTCAGAGGTTAAAATAGATATTTCCATTAGGGCACTTGTATTAGGTTAGCTTGGCTTATTGAGAGGTAATAATGACTTTCCTGCAAGGATGAGGAGGCAAAAAAAAAAAAAATCTAATTAATATCAAAGGAAGCTGCAAGTACCTAGTAAGTAAATTATGACAGAAGTTAGCCAACTTTATAGTAGAAACACATAAAAAGGATGGGGTTTGTTTTTTTTAAGCATGTTTCTCAATACTTTAGAAGCTTTCTTGTGGAAGTACACAAGTTTTACATCCATACATTCCTGTGTATCTTAGATTAATATATTTTATGTGATCTCTATGGAGCATATAAAGTTTAAAACCTTTCCAATTTCCTTCTAATATCCAGTGGGTCCTTGTACCTGTAGTTGAAAAGCCCTGACCTAGATCATCTGACAGCATCTTTG
>JAWWEW010000001.1:10639103-10671899 GCA_035583185.1 Anabacerthia variegaticeps | reverse complement strand
CCATACATTCCTGTGTATCTTAGATTAATATATTTTATGTGATCTCTATGGAGCATATAAAGTTTAAAACCTTTCCACTAATCTCTTGGAATTAGTCTATATTTCCTTCTAATATCCAGTGGGTCCTTGTACCTGTAGTTGAAAAGCCCTGACCTAGATCATCTGACAGCATCTTTGTGATTTCCAGAGCTGCTGATACTTCAATTCATGTCTAGTATTTTCATCTTTCTAGGCAGCAGTGAGGCCTTGGAAAGGACTTGAGGGGAGTAATGTGGATTTATAACCTTTCCAACAGCAAGATGGAACTCCATCCTTACTCCATCCTTCCTTGCTGGCTTGATGCCAAGATTTCATTGGCTTTTTTGCTCTGGACTCCTATTTTGACCTTTTATTACATCTACTATGATACCTACTAACCTCTTCATGTGTAGGTGTGAGCAGATGGACATAACCAGTGTGTTGTGCTAACAGCTACCATCATTCCTACATACTACATGAGAAACTGCTTGGGGACTTTCCTCCCTCAGAGGGCAAAAGGAGTTCTGTAGCTATGGTAACACAAAGTTTAACACTTTTTTTTTCTCCTTTTGAGCAATGTTTGGGTTATAAACTGAAATAAGAAAAGCTGTGGATGCCCCATCCCTAAAAATGTTCAAAGCTGGATGGAGCTTTGAGCAACCTGGTCTATTGGAAGCTGTCCCTGCCCATGGCAGGGGGGTTGAACTAGATGAGCTTTAACCTTCAATACAAACCATTCTATGGCTTTATGTGATTTTTTTGGAGTTTGACTGCAGACCCCTTCTTTGGAAAAACTTTTCTTTGTATTATGCTGAAAAATCCCACATATAATAAATCACTATTAATTTCATTGTGTTCCACCCATGCTCTAAGCAGTATTGATAGCTCCAGGCAACAGGAAGAAATTCCTGTTTTAAATAATCCTTATGTAAATTCTTAGTTTCTGTGTCTGCCTTCCCCTGTCAATATGCAGGAATGCAGTGGGGAAGGATTTGCATATAATTTATATAGAAGGGTAAGTATGTGTTTCTTAATACCCTAACTTTACTGAAAAAGGTAAGTGAAAGTACTAGCAATGCTCTTGCTCATGTTTCTGGGAAGCTAATAAATGCTGTGTCCTGTCCTCTGAAAGCACAATATTAGTAGACTAGAGCAATGCCATTGTTTAAGTTGCTGTTTTAACAACTTGCCCAAGCTGTGAATAAGACACAGCATTTGTGTCTCCCCCCCAGGCTTTCGAATCAAATCAGTCTGAAAGTAGTGACTCCTGGCCTTGGGTGTCCAGAACCATCTCCTTAAGTGGAGGCATCTTTGTTGTTGCCCTTCTGTGGTACCTAAGACTGATGCCACTATTGCTCCCTGTACATGGCATCTCCAGTCATTCCATCTGGCTCCCCTCCTTTCTTGCCTGCGTGGGCTTCATTCTTGTTTTGGGGGAACAGAGAGGTGCCAGAGTACTAAATATTCTTTTGTCCATGTGCAGCAGCATCCCTCTGGCAGCAGTTTGAAGCTGCCTCTCCTGGAGGAGACCAAAGCTCTGAGGTAGTGCCTTAGCTCCTGCTGCAGTGGCCAGTGTGACCATGCTCCCAGCAGGGCATCTGCATGTGTGTGGATTTTCCTTTGGGATAGCACAGGGCTGCTGGTACTGCAGGTCAGTGTGACACGGTGCATCCAGAGGCACCCCTGCTCGCCCTTTCCACGCGGGAGCTTCCTAAGCTTTCTTGCTCACATACCCATCTCAAAAATGTGTCTTTATGTTTAATTCATAACATGGAGCTTGCGATTAGAGAGAAGTAGCTGCCTCAGATTTGGAGCTGAAGGATCTGCTCTATCAATTTATGTACTTAAGTTGGGCAGGGACTCACCATCAAGCATTTTGGCAGGGGACCAGCTAAGCATTACTGTCGCATTTGATTCTTTATTAGGCACTGTAAATGGATATTGGAGTTCAGAGAAAATAAGATCTAGCATAAATACTGGCTTAATTTGTGTATGTTGACTGGGTTTACACCAAGCTTTGGTTTGTTTACTTTCAATTAGAGATAGTATGGAAAAAGATTTATGTGATAATCCATACCAAAGGGCCAGTTACTAATGAAGACATTGGTAATTTTATGAGTAATTAAATTTCATCTGAGCTAATTGCTGGGGTATCCTAATTCTGAAGCCTCTAGCCACAAATATTGAAAATCTATTTATTTAATTCAGCTTTTACTTAGCTTGTTGCACTATTTGATAATACACATTCAATTCTAAAACATTTCCCTTGAGTGTCGCCTTCTGCTCCCTTTTTTTCCTGCGGATGTGTGTCCATAGATATTTTCTTTCTCTTTGAAGTACAGTAGAAAATGGTCTTTTATACATCTAAGCCCACGATAAAGCAATTGTGGGTTTTTCATCTTTGAGTAGAACAAAAAGTATTGTTGAAGAGAATTGAACCCATATATCACAAATCCTGTGTTATTCGGGCTGATAGCAGAACCTTGAAGAAACTTGATCTGTTTGTGATCAATTCAGTGAACTTGATGGAAAATCTAAAATTGCTGAGGGCCTGATTCTACTTGCCTTTGAGCAAATCTGAGAGTTGCTTTTTTTTTTCTTGTTGACTAAATCAACATGGGCTTTTCCCCCATATCCCCTTTATAAAGTAACGCTTTACAGAGTCTGGGAAGGAAAATGCAGAATATAGTTTAGGTGCCAACTATGCCAAATAAAGAGCCTTGCACATCATAGTTTGGAAACAAAATTTTCAATAAATACTAAACAGAGTGTTACATGGTATGTTTTAGGCAAAAGCCTGTTTTTTCTTTAAACAAGTAGTGGTATTTTTAGGTAGTAAGTTGCTTGAAAATGTGTTCCCAGAGAGGTGTTGCATAATAAATATCGCTTCAGAAACTAGAATTTCTCAAGAATTGTTTTTTTGAAACAGGTTGAAATAATTCCTAGAATTACTGACCCATAATTTTCATCAGCAGTGTAATTGAAAAAGCTCTGAGCAGAGCCCTGAAAGCTCTTCTAGAAACTACTGCACCTGATATAAACCCCCAAGGATCTTTAGGATGTCTGTCTTCCTCAGTGGCCTGAACCCCTGTGGGTTCCGCTCCTTTGGTGTTAAGTTGTAATCTGGGTGACCTCTGTGTCCCAAACTCTAATGTCAAACAAAAGGACATTATTTTGTTGCATGTGGTCTTTTGCTTAGCATTAGAAAGGTGGGAAGTCTGTGAAAATCTGCCTTGGCGGAAAGGTAGTCTTGAACTTGAGTTTTGAAAATTGCCAACAAGATTCATTTTGCAAGTTAAAAAGAAATGCTGCTCAACTTCCTTTTCATAAATTATTCAAAAACTAGAATTTCAGTTTTTAGACTTGTCTGTAACACGTTTACCCACTTATTCACCTTTCATCCCCTTTAAAAATCCAATCAGGTTAAGAGCATTTTAATATACTTCTAATATGTGCATTACCCAGAATTTCAAATTAAAGTAGAAAATGGGTCCTTGTGACTGTAGTGAGTGATGTTCAAGGGTTACTTTTGGAATGATAAAATTTGTTCCGTTTAGTATGTGTTATGATTGAAATAGTTTCCATTTTAAAAACACATTCTCCAAAGATCACTTTCAGGGCTGGAAAGTTTATATACCATGTGCTTTGAGCTGCTCTGGAGATAATTAAGTTAAACCAAATTGTGTTACTACCAGTAATCATGAAGACCACAGCTTTGGTACCTTTGAACAGATGGCTGGTCCGTACTAGCCATGCAGTGAATGACTCTGGAATCCCTGCGCTGCTCAGTTGTTGTTGATTTTGTGTGCCAGGTGCTGAGACACAGAAGTGATGGGTGACCATTTAAAAGTCTTAGGAGAAATAGTTACGTAAATCCAACTGTGCGGACTAATTGATTGTAAAATGGCTTATGCTAGTTTGAATTGGTTCTCTTGTTTCAGACAAATAGTGTTTTTCTCCTGACGCTTGGTAATTGAGGGAAGAATACAAAAATAATCTGTAGCAGCTGAGCGTGCAATGTTACAAGGCTCTGATTTCTCCTAAAGTTGACTGAAGGTGGAGTTTCTTGCTTTGCTGCTTTCCTCTTTCTGCAAAGAATGCTCAGCATTGACTGAACAGCCACTGGTCCAAACACCTGGCAAAATGAAAAGTAATTCTAAGCAAGAAAAGGGTGGTGCATTATTTGGTGTGTTCAGATATTGAATTAAAAACGGATTGCAGTAATAAGACAAGGGAGGATCTGCTAACTGGCAAGTGGCATGTAATATTGTGGGTTACCAGTGAAATATGCTTGTCTTGATGTTAGCACTTTGTGTTCTGATGTGTTTCTAGTGGCTGGAAAAAGCAATACTGAACACATCTTTTTTTGTTTTACTTTTTTTTTTGGTCATAATTGTGTGTTCAAGTGCTCAGAAAATACAGAAAACTTATGAAAATGGTCTCTAACAAAGTGGTAAAGAACTGGAAGGAAACCTCACAAAATCACGTTTTCATGCCAAAATCTTGATCTGTAATTTTATTACTTTAATTTTATCTTTTTTTTTTCTTTATTTGAAGTAGTCATGAAACTCAATGACTGATTGGGTCATCTTTATTTTCAAGACATTACTTACTAATGGGAAGAATAAGAGAGAACCACTTTACTTGCAAGATCCTAATGATTCTGTCAGGCATGGAAACATCCCATGAAATTGAGGGGAAATCAAGGCAAATCCCATGAAATTAAGGGGAGTCTTTTCACTGAACTCACTGGCTTCATCTCTGTTAATATTCACTTACAGTCACTGTTAAATTATTATAGTATAAAAATGGGGTTACCTTTGTGGCCTTGGTTTGAAAGAGTTTTGATAGATTGTCACAGGGGCTTCCCTTGCATTTAATGTACATGACTTACCATATTAAGATTTGGAATTTATCAGCATGAAATGAATCCAAGTCACAGGCTTATAGGTGAAATACAGCAAGCATAGCTTTGTTATCAGCCCATGGCAGTGGTACTAAAGCACATGCCCTGTGGTACTGTCAGAATTCCTGGGATTCTGTATTATTTTTGCAGGGAAATTTTTTTGTACATATATTTCTCTTAATTCAAGGCCACTTATTGGATATATTTTTCATATAGGAAAATATTTTGTGAAATATTCACATCTAAACTTTGTAGTCTTTGTTGTGAGACACTGCTTTAGGAATAAGAGGAATATTACAGTGCATTTATCATGCTGAAGTGGAGTTCTACTGCATTATGTGCGTTGGTTTAAGATAGAGAGAGAGATGTCATGCATTACCTGTAGAGAAAAGACTGTTCTTTAGTGCTTCTAAGCTTGTCTCCTACATGTTTGTAGTACTTTTACAGTAGCTAGTGACAGTCAGATTTACTTCTCCTTTCTTAATACACAGAACTTTGAAGAAATTTCAGCTTTTATTCAAGTGAGTCACAGCTGGGATTGATACAACTCTGTAGGTCAGGTTGCATTTGGGTAATTCTCTCATGCTACTACTTTCCTAAAATGTTTGCAGCATTTCACAAAAGCCAGAGGGTGAGGAAAACCTTTTTTCCTACTTCATTAGTGAGTGTCTTGCTCAGCTTTTCACTACTGTATGGAAAAGGTTGCCACTAGTAATAGAACAGACTCAATCATGGAAAATACAGCCACAACAGTCATTGCTAAAACTGAAATATAAACATAAAAAATTGCTCTTCTGGATGGTAAAATTCATTATGTAGGTTATGTATTTAGCGTTATCCCGAAGATAGGTCTGTGCCTTTCATGTGGGTAATGCAAATATGTAAATAACTGCATCACACAGGAATAACGTAATACCCCTTTGAATAGCTGTGATGATTTTCATGTGTCTGGCTGACAAATGGTGGACTACTAGGAATATCTGAATATAGCTATTTTGCTATCAGCATTAGCAATATACTCCAGAAACATTCAATTTAGGGTCCGATTTTATTTGAAAACTGAGTGATTTCCATTTTGGCTCTTTGAAATGCACAGAGAATGGGAAGTTTAATTCAAAGCAAAGCCTTTTGTTTAAATTAGTATCCATCAGAACTAGGAGATAACTAATAAGTATCAGATGAGTTGTAACAAGCTTTTCAGACAAAACTCAAAACAAAAGAATGCAGTAGCATGAACTAATACATAGGAATTGATTTTTTTTTCCATCTCTTTTCATCTTTTTCCATAAAACACATAGTTTGCAAGTTGGTTTTACTAAAATAGGTTTGCAAGTTCAAAGAACATATTTTGTGTATCTTGGGAAGAAAATTAATGTTAACCTGTTGAATGTATAGTTAAGGCATACTTCTCTGAGCTAAGATTTTCAGCTTCAGTCCATATCAGTAAGCAATTGTAAAGTATATTTCAATAGAATTTTGCTTGAAGGCTTCTTCAGATAAAATCTTTCTCCACTTCCATAAGCCAATACTGTCTATAGATGTCAGATAGTATGGTGTTATTTACTTTGAAAAGAAGCACACTCAGCTCTTAATACAGAAATCAGAATATGCCCTACTATTGCTGTAGCTGGAGGATATTGCTACTATTCAATAGCAAAAAAAATCTACAAAACTAATCTATTTTGAGATGACAGGAATACACTCCTAAAATCAATGCTTTAGTTAATCATGGAACAAATTTGGGTCTCACAGTCCCTTCTGGTGGATGATGGTGGGCAGTAGGACACCTTACTGCCTCCCTCAACATTCATGGTTTAAAACATAAGCTGGTATGATTCACCTTGAATCCTTGAGGTATAAGCAGAAGTGAAAATGCGAGGGTTGTTTCATGAGCTGTTTGTCCATTTGCTCAGCAAAGAGTGGGGACAGCTGAGAGAATTCACCCCACCAGTCATCTCTGCTACCTTGTCCCTCTTGGCAACTGAGAGTCTTTGCTTTTTTTGTGCAAATGTACACTCACCACCACTCACAGCTCAGAAAAGTCAAGATACTTAAGGATTCAGCTGCAATTAACCTTTGAGAGATGTCCATGTAATTCCCATTTACGTCTTTAAAAAAGAAGTCTTTATGCATCTCATTAATTTGGTTCAGTTGCTTCTACTCAAAATAATAAAACTGTATCTGAACACACATGTCCAAAAATCGGTTGGACAGCTTTATTTTCCATGTGCAGTGCAACCAGCCTATAATTTTCCTCTATAAAAGTCACATAAATCGAGAGCCTTGTGAGCACACAAGTCAATATGATTAGTTGGACGGTGGGAGGATAATAATAATGTTAGTTAAAGCATTCATAGAATCTTTGCTTTTCTTGTTCTGCTTTTCAAGATGTTTTTTTTGTTTTGCTTTCATCAGTAATTCCTAAAGCTTAGCTGTTAAGAGGCAAAGCTGTAAAAACAAATCATGTCCTGATATATATATATAGCATTTTATACAACAAGGCTTAGGTGCTTACACTGCATTCATTGCCATAATACCAGAATCCATCACCAATCTTTAAGGTTTTGTTCCATAAGATGAAGTACAGGGCAACCCATTTTGTAGAGGAGAACTGAGAAATTAAAGTGATATTATTACAGGTTTTAGCAGCACATCTTCTGTACTGGGGTACATGGATACTGTTGGCATTGCTAAGCTCAAAATTCCGTCTGCTTGCAAGCTCCCCTATAGTCTGTTTTTTCTTCTGGGCCCTGAAGCTCCCTCTCATTATGTTAAGAATTGTCTTACATATGATGGTCCTGTTTCAAAGGTTGGTTTACTTTTTATTATTTAATTGCAATAAATGTTTTCCTATGCTAGAATATGTTGCTTTATGCTGCTAATATCTTCAGTCTCTAAGCACAGAACTTGCGGTCTTTGAAAATTCTGTTTATGCATAATTTATGTACAGTTCACTTGCCTCAGCTTGACCCCCAACTTACACATGACAAGGGAAAGCTGTGTTGTTCCACAAATAAGTAGGGGTACACTGAGAATACCTTCAAAGAAATTACAGTATTTTTTTTCCTACATAAGTCGCTGCTTAGGTTGCTTGAAAAATTTCCTTTGTACTCGTAGCTCTAGTTGGTTTCCTGCCTTTGAATCCTCTGTAAGATGTGTTGCTTACCAATGTGGACTGAAGCGGAGGTCTAGAGGTCTCTTCCATGTGTAGTTCAAAGACAGAAAGTATGTGAGGATGTGATTTTTTTTTTTTTTAAATAAACACTAGTGAGAAATGGGAAGACTCTCAATTGCAGTCAGTGAAGTCAGATGTTGACCTTTGGATTTGCTAAGCTGCCAATTATCTGATTGTTTCTTTTCCCCCTTCCACTTGTGTGCCATCAATAGCACAAACATGTCTGAAGTATGCAATTTTTCTTTAATGCTAGATATGTAATGTTGGCAGTAAGTGAATAACTTTCATTAAAAATGCTTGTAATTTATACGTTACATGATATGAACTGAACTTCAAATGGGAGAAGTTAGCTAAAATTCTTTAACCTGCTTTTTGTACTACATTATTCGAAATTATTTGTACATAATTGCTACATTTTTATATAAATTTCAGTGAGTTTACAAAGCATCTGCAATGAATCATTCCCATTTGAATTTCAGATGGCATCCAAGCTTGGTAACAGAAGGTACAAGGGATTAATATTTCTCTGCAAAACAACAGTTTGAGCAGGTGGTACTTGATGCTATTACACATATAGGTCACTTGGGAGAGTGCTTAATCACTGAACTGAATATTAATTAGGACAGCTTTCTCAGACAGTTTTTTTTAAAGAAGAATGCTTCTTAAGGAAGTGGGGGGGAACCACCAAAGTCTGGAGTTTTGAGAAATTAAGCTACTTATTGTAAAAAACTTGCTGTACAAGGTTCAAGTTTTTTCAGAGGAACCTAGTTGTGTGATAAAAGAAGCCACCGTGGACTTTGAGGATAAGCTGTGTGAACCCAGTTTTTCATCTGAATTTCTCTTCCTGAACTTTTCTTTATCTACTGGAATTTCATACTGGCCTGTTAAATGCCTGACTAAAAATACTTGGTCATTTGAAGCTGTACATTTTGATAGGTGCAAAACAGTACTTTGAAAATTTTTGGCTTGAGATCCTGGGAACAAATATGGAATTAATGTATCTGAATTGAAAAACTATACTCTTGATATAAGCTGAAGAGAGAAAAAGAACACTTGATTACATGAGTTGCAGAACATAAAATCCACTGTCTTTGACTTGGTTTTCTCAACCAAGTCATGCTTTGAGTAACTTCTGAATTATTCAGGTTCATGTTTTAAAAGGTGTAAGGTATGTTTGCAAGATGCTAGAATGCTCTGAAATATAATATTGATATCTTTTGGTTGTGCCTGATGCTACCATGGATTAAGGCCTCTAAAATTCAGAATTCCCCAGGAAGAACTGATGGAGTTTGCTGGAGGCAGTGCTTGCTGCTGGCTCTGCAGTGCTCACAGAGTGGCAGTTGGCTTTGATATGCACTATGAACACTCCTCTGCTCCACTGTCTGAAACTCCTTAGGAGCTTTGATTTTTCCCAGGGCTCCATTAGGGGGCTGCAGGTTGTCACAGCTGTGCAGAAGCGATGAGCAGTAGGATTTTTCTCTCTACCCCAGGCAGGGGCCTTGGGGGCAGAATTGCTGTCTCCCAGAGTGGGTGCTTGGAGGCTCTACCACTTGGAGGGATGGGGTGTTTGACTTGGAAAGGGGTTTAGACAATGAGGAAGTGATGAATGGTTCAGGAAGGCAGGAGATCCCAGTGTGAGGCTGGGACCTCCCAGCAGGCTCTGCTTCCCTTTACCTTCCCAGTGTAGGGAAGAAAAACTTCATTTTCAGTGTGAAGCAACTTTGCCTTCCTTCCCACTGCCTTCTGAGTTCAAAGCCTGTTTCCTCCTGGCTCTCACCAGCTCTTAGCACTGAGCTTTCCATCCTTCAGCAAAGGGTCCTGACACAGCATCTTGTGCCTGAGTGTTCAGGCAGTGCATGGTGACTTCACCTGGAGCTGGATGTTCACAGTAATTGTCCTGAGATGCCTTTCAGAAAGCTGAGTGTTCAGTGGAAGTGATGCACACCTGATGAGGTTCTGCATGGTTGTTTTTCTACCACCATCTTCCTTCTGTGGCCTGGTTTATCATCATGAAATGATAAAGTACTGTGAATACTACTGCTTTGACATTTCCAGCTACATTTGGGATAACATAAAGTCATTTTATGGGTAACTGCCATGGAGTTGGGTGCTCATATTTCCTGTGGAGTTGGTCATTCCCTGAGTCTGTGTTTGCTACTTGAAAGTTATCAGTAAAATTCAGGGTTTATGTGTATTGGTAGTAGTCCTGTGAATTTGAATGTATTTTTATTTCAGAAACTTAACTTCTTACCTTAATTTTGTATCTTTAAATGTTTGGAAGGGGAGAAATTTTTCTGGTTTTATTTTTTCAATTCAGAGATAAATATTTTGTTAAATATTGAAGATAATCAGTTAATATTTGACTTGAATACTTAGCCGGAAGATGTTTGTCATTATTTTCTGCTGCTGTAAACACCTCACACTGTGTGAGATATTCCCATATAAATGCAGACTAGAGGAAACAGATCTAGAGAAAGGAGAGGAAAAACTGGGGTAGAAATGAATTTGAAACTGACTGAATTGGACCCTAACTATAAACAAACAGTGGCAGCCACGTGGCACTCTGTCAAAGGTACCTGGGATAAGAAAGTAATACAGTGGCATGGGACTTTGGGAAAAGGGGAAATATGTCTCATGGCTTCAGTGTAGGTCTGGATGAATAGGAACACTTGGGAGACTAAGATGAGGAGTATTGGTTCTCATAGTGGTTAAGAAAAAGCGTGGGTATTGTTGGAGATTAAAATTATGGACATAAGGCTAGCCTGAGCAATGCAGGATAAGGAATTAAAAATCTAATAGAAGAACTAGGTGGCATGGGTCAAAAGAGTGGGATGAGGTGAGAAAGATTAGAAGGGGATTCTGAATTTTTAATAGTAAGCAGAGAATTGGGAAGAGGGGTTAGGTGGGAAACAACACATGACTGATACAGATTTGTGTTTTGTGGCAGAAGTTTATTTGGGAAGAGTTGAATGGTTTGACAAGTCTGTTGCCAAGAGAGTGTTTGCTTCCAGAACCCATAGTGATGCTTCATGTTCTTGACTCTTGTCAGCAAATGTGTAAAAACTTTCTGGACAATTCTATCCCTGAGAACCCACAGTGTAGCAACTGCTACCACTTACTCCCCCAGCTCAAGGGGAAGAAGTCTGTTTGCTGTACATGAATTTCAAAACATTAATGGACAAACTGATCATGAAAGACACGGAATTTGGTTTTAATTCTGAAGAAGCAGATGTTGCATGCAGTAAGAATATTAAAGAAAAATGAGGAGTTTATAGTCTAAGTATGGTTAGTTATTCTTGCAACACAAATTTGCTTCCAGTTGTATGCTGTACAGTAGTCCTTAATTATGTTATCCCATGCTATTTTTGCTCCAAAGTATTCTTGCCTTATTTGTGTTTTTGGACAGACAGAGTTTGTTTAATGAACAGATGTTCACTGTTTTGTACAACGTGTGGCCTCAGGCCTCATTTCCTGCATTTTATTCAGGCTCTTATTCTGAAGTCAAAATGATTCTTATCCTCAGGGGCTTTTCATGATGCTCATCACTGTAATATCTGAATAGCTTCTCCCAAAATAATTAATTTACCTTCACAACACCCTTGAGCTGTGTAGGTTTTATCTGTCTTTTACAAGCAACCAATAAAGGAAGAATGAGATCAAGATGAAATATCTCTTTTCATAGTGCCAAGTCTGAGACATCCAAGACACTGTCAGGGTGGACACTTTTTGTCAGTCTATTTTTAGGCACAAAATATTGAACTTTGGACTTTTTTTCCCAAATTTTAGTCCTTGCTAATTCATATTGTTGGCTATTAAATTGGGGAAACTGAAAAACAGTAAAACAGATGTGCTCCTTGTCTCTCAGCCTTTGGTTTTACTTGATCTCTAAGCATCCTCTGGCAGGATCAGAATCTGGGCCTTAAAGCAGCAGCTGCCCTGGCAGAACTTGCTGCTTTTTACTTTCTCATGCTGTTTAATGTGTGCAAGAAATTGGGCAGTGGTCCTACAGATGCATTAATCTATAGCCATTCTCTGAAATGGATCAGATCTGTACCAAGAGAAGGACCTTATACAGAGGGAATTACATGTAACCACACTTATCAGCCTACTGATACAGCATGGAGTAGCCAAAGTCATAGTCTTTAGTGTACTCTTGTTTGGCTTATTATTTTTGTCATCTCTGTTCAAAGAAGAAAATGATCTAGGAAGTCTGAGGGAATAAAAATGAGTGCTCCCCAGTTCAAATAGGTTGTGATTTTGTAGATATTTGTCATGCATTTATAATACAGTATATTGCGACTTCCTATTAATTTGTAAGGTGTTCACTCAACTTTTGATAGGGGAAAAAATAAATCTGTGAAAATTTTGATTTCTCTCTGAACTAAGTAAATCAAACAATGAATGATTACAAAACATCAGTATGAGCAAAAATTAATTTTCAGTGTCATAACTAGAGCAATTGTCCAGAAGAAGCCTTGATTAGAGAGGAAGCATTTGTTAGGGAAATGCTTTTCCCAGTATTAACAAGAGGATTTCATTTTTAATCCAAGGGAACAAAAATGAAATTATGATGCTTGATACAGAAAGATGAATTACTTAAACCACTGCATTCCAAGGGCATTTTGGAATACCTGCTCTGTTCTGGGTAAGACAGTACCTTCCTGTACTATGTGGAGCTCATTGCCTGATACATCTGGCCTGATACACTTCTACCTTACAGTGTCCATTTGTTATTACCTTTAAATAGAAATCATATTTGGAGGCCTTTGGGAAATAATCCCTCTGTGTTCATCAAAATTTACAAGTTGAATTTAAATCATCAAAATTTACAAGTTGAATTTAAATCATCAACATGTATAGGCAACATTTTAACTGGTTAAGTGTCAAGCTTGATTGACAGAAGGTTTAGTGATAGTTTTGTCAGCTGGAGCCCATATCTCATTACCCCTCTAGTATTCCTTGTATCCACCAAAAATGATACCCCTCACAGGGTGCTGCTTCAGGAAGGCTCTTTAATTACACCATGTGTTAAGCCTATGAAAGGTGTTGTGCTTTATATAAAAATGAATTTGAAAACATATATTGGGCTGTGCAAGTGAGTAAAGATACTAAACTGTATGGTTAGCTGTTTTCTCTCATGTTAAGAAGTCTTTGTTTTCAGTTCCTGTTTCAAGGACTGTTGTGCTCATTTTTGTTGTTTCATCCAGTGCTGGTGGTAGCCTTTAATATGTGTGTCACCACTCCTCTTCCTGCTTATGAATTTAAAAGCTTGGTGCTTTGTAAGGTTTTGTTTATATGCCTAATTTCAGAGTATGGGCCATGGTTGTAGGTAAAGTTTTGCTGCTGTAGGTCAGTGTTCCAGAAACGGATGTGCAACATCTGG
Organism: Anabacerthia variegaticeps; assembly: GCA_035583185.1. Taxonomy (NCBI): domain Eukaryota; kingdom Metazoa; phylum Chordata; class Aves; order Passeriformes; family Furnariidae; genus Anabacerthia; species Anabacerthia variegaticeps. The sequence goes on along the minus strand of JAWWEW010000001.1, from coordinate 10,658,417 downwards.
AGGGTTCAAGCATGCTTATTACAGGTCCCTATAATCTGTATCTGGTAAAATCCTGCTCAGACTAGTGATTGCTGAAGTCTGTTCTTTTTTACTGTCTGATTTCAGGGCGCTGTCTAGGCTACAAGGTGCTTAAAAATACTCACACTTGTCAACATTGAGCATTTTAATGAATGTGACCTTTGTGGATGTAGCTTTAACATCTTTGTGCTAATACTCGGTAGAGATATTTCTGTCACACGTAGCTGTGAGGTGGTAAAATGCCCAATGCCCAAATAGTAGGATGTAAATGTGGTACAGAGATATGAATGCAAAAAGCTGCTTGGTGCCTGTATTCCAGAGTCACAGGGTCCCCATGGTGCCTGGATTGAACTAAGAAATGGAGATTTCTTGTAGTAGCTACTCCTGCAGGGATGTACTACTGGTAGGAAAATTAGGTCATGAGGTGATTCTCCTGCAATTCTGTATTTCAAGAATTCACCCCCACACACCTTGTTGATGAGGTTTTATTGGTATAGGTATAGTATTTTTGTTCAAAACCTAATTAGGATACAATAACTAGTACTCTTTCAATGTTTTATTTTGTGGTACAATTTTGCTCCTTCAGCACTCAGACTGCTCTCCCCATCTCACTGCTGGCACAAGCCTGCACTGATGTACTCCTCCCAGTGGCTGAATTTGGCAAATCTAGATTCTCAAGTCAAAAAGTTGCACTGGACTTCTTTAAGCAGCCCTGAATTTTCCCCTACTTTTCTTGGCTAGGCACCTCCTAGTGTAAAATAGAGAATGGTGGCAAGCCTCTGGGACATAGTGAGCAGTCAGTGGCAGACTGTGCTGTTCATTTGATGGTTCTCCTCTGAAAGAAGCCCTTGCAGCCTTACAAGGCAAGCAGCTGCTCTCACTGCTCAGAACGTTGAGCTGCTGGTATGAAAACAAGAGCGCTAGCATGATTAGGATCTTCAGGGGTCTAATCTTTGAATAGGGAAATGGCTTCTAAGGTTAGTGGCAGTGTTTATAGGGAGAAATGAGTGTGAAGAAAGCTTTATTCATAATATGCTCTGTGCTTAGATCTTACGAATTTCAACTCATTTGAAAGGCACCATATGGGTTGCTGGAATAGAGAAGACCAGTTGTGGGTGGGGAGCATTATGTGTATTTAATAACAAAGACACTCTGTCTGTGCCAGTACATGGAGAACGTGAAAATAGCAGTTCCTGTTCTGGCTTTTCCCTAACTGAAGCTGTCTTTTGAATGACTGGATTTGACAAGGTCAAGATCTCTGTCTTGTGGATTTGACTGATCTTAATGACCTGGAACCAGGGCAAGCAGAAACTGTTGCTGTCATAGGAAGGTTATCTAGAACACCAGAAAGGGTTAACAGAATCGGGTATTTATGACTGCAGTGGTGAAAGCTGCTAACATGACATCCAAATGTGCAGCATGTTACCTGAACCTCATTGTTTGCTTCTGCTCTGCATTTCTCATTTGTAGAAAATTTGGCAAGAATAATCAGTGTTTCCTGTGACCATTATATGTATACATGTGCACATATGACAAATTTGTCATTTAAGATGCCAAATAGACTCCACTGACATGTTTGTGCCTTTTTTCCAAATGCTGAAGGAACAGTGGGTTAAAGCAATGATAAAAAATGGGCTTTTTTTTTCCCAGTTGTATCTGTGCTGCAGAAGTTGCTGTCAGTCATCTGTGACCAATACATCTGGAGTTGACACTTGCAGCTGAAACATTTGGGGGACATAAACAATGCTGAGAGCTCCTAAGAGAGAGTCCCTTTGTCTGTGCTTTTGTATTTTATTTATTTTTTTTTTAGCATAGCAAGCTTTTGGGATGCTGAATGTTATGAAAAATAGAAAAAAACAGGTTTTTTGAATTCAGGGTTACTTATAATCTCACACTATGGAAGTAAAAATTATACTAATTAAGAAAAGTAAAATTTTTATTTTGCATTATTATTTCAAAGTAATAGTAACCAGGTAATTGTGTTTTCAATTATGTGTTGCACAAATAGAAAGCTATTTTATGGTTTTGATCTGATCATGCTGCTACTAAGCACACTTACTGTATGAGTTCAGTAAGTCACTTTTGCTCTTCTCCATGTTTTAGGTAATTTTTGCAATTAGTTTGATGCAAAGATGTCTTTGCTTTGCTTTCTGACCTTAGATCTGTAATGCCGGGGAAGACCACTGGATGGAACCATTACATTTTACTTAACACAATGCAAAACCTTGCGGTGACTGAAATATATGTTCCTAAAAAAGCTTTTATTAAATAATGGCGTTACCATTAATTTTTGGTTTTTTTTTTTTTTTTGTTTTTTGTTTTTTTTTAAAAAAAAAGCATGAAATGCACAAAGAGAGCAGATTTTAAATAGTGTTTCCATAAATCTGGAAGTATCAGGAAATGATATTTTCTCTTTTGCAATCTCTAGTTATTTTATTTGGAATAATCAGAGTTGAAACACAACTACAAGTTAAATTAGACTTTTTGAAGTCATGAGGGCTTATAAGAAAGATACTGTGTGCCCTGTGCTGTCGCATTAGCCAGCAGATTATGCAGCCAGAAGTTTTTCAAGACTCAATGTTGTTTGGCAGATAGCAAAAAGCTTCCACTGTGGGAGATGTGAGGCAAGAGGCTTTTAAGAAGTCATGCTTCAATTATTCTGGTTAATTAAAAAGAAAGAACGTTTGTAATTAAGGCAGTAGTTGCTCCTTTTTTTTTTTTTTGGTCTGAATGAAGTTCAAAGTTAATTTGGAGCTAATATTATGGAGTTTATTTTCTCTTGCCTTTCTCTTTGATTGAATGAACATGATGGCTGCTGTCATAACACTGTGTGCTACATGTGGGACCTCCAGAGTGAACATTTCAGTTGACCAGCACTTTGAGTTTAAAGAACTAGCTCCTATATTTGATAACTTTAATAGCTTTATGTAATTTCATATCCATATCAAGATACTCTTTGTGTGATGATAGCTGGAAAGCTTTCCAGAAGAAAGCTACTTTTATAATTGCCTAATCAAAGTGTTTGCTTAAATACAAATCATAAATTTCTGTGTATTCTGTGGTGGTAAAACAGACCATTTCTTGTGCCTCTTGAAGATGAAATATGATAATAGAAACTCATTATGGCATCATCCACTAGGTGGTGGACAGTGGGATACTCTCATTGCAACCTGAGCTCTGTGTACTCACACTAGAGCCCTGAAATATTCATTTGTCTCACATGTGTGTCAGGAGCTGTTGTAGAGGGAGAACACATTCATAGGTGGTTAGCAACTGCATGGGGCAGGGTAACAACATGCAGAGATTTTTTTCCTTCTTTTCTGTCCTATCTGTAGTGGTGGCATTGGAAAAAAAGGAATATAACCTCTGTCCATAGTACCCTGTAAATTGTTTGATATTTAGCCCTTTATTTAAGGTGATAAACAGATTGATTAAGTATATGACGCAATATTAACATTTTAACTCTTTTTGAGTGGGTTATACTTGTCAAAGGCTAAACAATACTAGCAGACTCTGTAAATGTGAGAGATCATACCCTTCCTTCCAGCACAGTAAGAAGACTAAAGGAGCACAAACAAGTTCAGATAGATGGCTACAATCCTATTTAGGCTGAGGGTCTCTTGCACATAGTGATGGGGTTTGTCAGTGTGGTGGCTCAAAAGATCTGCATGTGAACTACTGGAATTCTGATTGTGTTATGAAGTTATTGAATCTGTAAAGTGATGCTAAAGTTAGGCTTAATATTTGAACTTCTTATTTCTTTTGAAAGAGAAGGAAAGGGCATCTCAGTCATTCTTCTGAATCTGGAGTAATTCCAGTCCCTATGGGGAAAAGAAAAAAAAATCTAAATTGGTGCATTAAGCAAAGTAATTATTAGTAAACTATTTGCTTCAGTGTTTTTCTATCTTTTTTTTCAGATTGCTAAAACCCAACAGAGAATAGCTATTTCCCAAGTTAGACTGACTAAGCCTCCCTTGCTGTGACTAGAGTGTGAAGTGATAGTGGAGTTTTTTCTCCACTCACCCTAGTAGATAGCTTAAATTTGATTCTTTTTTTAGATAGGATAGGATAGATTTCACAAACAAAAGAATCACCTTGTGTTTTTTGATTATTTGACAAACATGATTATTCAAGTTATAAGTAAAACCAAAGGCATGTTACTTTTTCTGATAACTAGCCTATTTCATAATGTTTTTCTCTTGCATTCATTTAGCTTTACTTTGACTTCTGCTGCAAAAATGCCTAGCACCTGAAAAAAGTCACATATACTCTAGAGATAACCCAGATGCTTCCGGTTTAGATGGCTTATTTCTTTTGATGGCTGTTGGTTTAATAAATATAACAAAACACAAAATAGAGCTGGGGTGCTAATCCTGAATGGAGCTTTCCTTTAAGGAAAGTGAAAATTATTTTTGTGCTATCATTATCAGTTGTAATGCCAGCATCTGCCTGTGGTCTCACAGCACCTCCCAGATACTCAAGTTCCCAGTCTGCCTGACTTCATAGCTCCTTACCTGCCTTGCTTCCTGCAACTAGACTACCACAGTGTAATTGAGAATTTCAGGCTGCACAAGCATCAGATGATGAGATTTTTTTGGTTTAAGCCTAATGAACTGTTAACTTGCTAATTGGTGGAAATTCCTACATCAGAGATCAGGAGTTTGTGCTGCTAATTATCATGATCTGCTATGTGAAACTGTGCTGACACTGGCAATATTGGCAGAGTGGAATAATTAGAAGCAGAGAGAAGCAAACCCAGAGTACTTATAATCTAATTGATTTAATGGAATATTCAGTTTTTCATTACTCCTCCCTGCCTCAACAATAAAGATAATGTATGAGCTGCTAGACATTGGAAGTTTGATTAGCATGTGAATATATGTCAAGGTTCAACCAAACAGGCAGTATATGAATTGGTGTAAAATACTGTCTTTAAGAGTAAATATGAGTTTGCACAATATTTTAACGGGGAGCCAGAGCTGATTGGTTTTGATTTTTGGCTGCTGGAGAGTTGCACATTGTGGTCAGGTCAGTGTGGCAGCTGACACAGTGAGTGACAGCTGTGCTGGTGCCCCAGGCTCGTGCTGGAGAGGCCAGAGCACAGTGCAGGTCAGAAGCAATCTGGGGAGAGCTGGCAAGGATACAAAACACACAAAACATTGTCTAAAGACCTGGAGTTGTCATTAGTGTGAGATACTGCAATAGCTTGGCAGGACATATATATGATGGTGTTATATCTAAATTTTAAAACACATAGTTTATATGTTTTAGAACAATTTATAACAAAGAAAAAAAGCTTTTACACTTTGATTTTTCATGTGGAATTGAGGTGGTGTGTGTTCTTTTGGTTTCTATGGGTTATTGAGAAGTAAGTACAGTATGGATAGAAATGTGTGTGTGGGGGAAAGGCCAAGGTGGATGAACAAATAAGTACAAAATGTAATTGCAAGTAAGAGGTGTGGGGAAATGTGGGTGGAAAAGATCCAAGAAAAGCCTGGGAGGAATACAGAAAGAAGTTGAGGGAGTATAAAAATAGATGAGAAAAGCAAAGGTAGGTTATTAAAAAGATTACACTAATTTTTAAAGGAAGAGTTTGAGATGAAGTGACTTTTTATGCAAGTAGAAGAAGTGCTTGTCTCCTGAGAAACCCTAAAGTGCTGGGAGAGGTGAGGGTGATGGAAGTAGATCTTTGCATCTTAGAGGTCATAAATGATGTGGTAGGTTGCTGTCCCAGGACTGAGGTGTCCAGCTGTGCCGTGGAGGTGCCCAGTAGGATGGGAATGGGCCTTGCTGGCAATGGGGCTGAGGAGAGAATCACAGCCCCATCACTGAGCTGAGCTGTGGGGTGCTCCAGGCTGGAGCAGAGCTGGGATGCTGGGTGAGGCTGGCCATGCCCTCTGGGGAGCCAGGGATGGAAGCAGCTGTGTCTGGCAGGGGTAGGAGCAGCAGGCTCCCTGTCCCAGGCTCAGCTTCACCTCTCTGCTCTTCCCACTGCTATTACTGGGAAAACTTCCCCTCTCACTCCAGTTGCCTGCCTCCACCTTGCAGTTATTGGTGTCTTGGCAAGCTTTGGTTTTTCTGTTCAGTGAGCTGGAGTTGCTCCTTTGTCAGGAGCATTGCCAGCAGGCATGTTTAGCCTCTCAGGAAAACATGGTCACTACTTGCCCAGTGTCAGCCTCTGCTTAAAGAGGATTTTCTGCTTCCTTGGTTGGAAACAGCATAGATTTTTCTTCTTTCTTGTCCAGCAAAAACCTTCCTCCTTAACTGTAAGTACTGGAGTTGCTTGGATTTGACAGCACATGATGAAGTATAGACCTGAGCTGAATCTTTTGCCTCTACATGTCCCAGCAGTTCCTGCAGGGTAAAAACTCAACAAAAACAGACTGCCCCAACTCCTCCTAAACCCATTCTTACTTAGACATTGAAATAATGTCCTGCAAATCCAAGGATCTAGCTCAAAGGCATGTGCACTCCCACCCCTCAAATCAGCTGGGAGTTGAAAACTCAGTAGAAAATACAGTGGCTTGGTAAGGAGAACTGTTTTGGTGCAAATCAGTATGTTTTAAAAAGACTGTCTCCTCCCCAAAACGACTTAGGTATTTCACAGGAAACAGCTGGGGGAGAGGATGGGGAGGGGCAGTACCTTATTACAATCAGTAGCTTGATGGATGCAGCTTGTCTTGGGGTAGTGGGGATGAAGTCCTTGCTTTGAACTGAAGCATGCCGTTGTCTGGTGTGTGTGTCATCTGCCTTCATGATACTTTAAAAAAAATAAAAAAAAATGTTTCGGGTAACCTTGTATCAGTTGTTACACAACTCTCATTATACATCAAAGTACCATACCAAGAATTTACTTTGTAAGAATTCTAATTTCTTTTAGCTGTTCATTTTCAGAAATGTTTAAGATTATAGCTCCAAATACTTGAAAACTGCATACTGATCCAACAAAAAAGGTGCATAAAATATATGGTGCGTGATCCAAACTGTCAGTCATCTGTCACTTGTTCAGAGTTTTCTCTTGGAGATGGAAGGAGGTTATCGTTCAGCTTTTCACACTGGTAGCTCTGGATGCACGCTTTATATTGCATGGATCTTAGTGCTCATGTATAGTAATGTGACCTGTAACTCTCAGACTTTAGGTCCCCAGGTAGATGAATGCCATGGACTGATGAACAGGGACATTTCAGTAATATCTTGCAAAGTTAAACTTGACAGGTTAGAGTCATTCTGTGCGTGTCCTGTCACATAACACACAGAGAGCATGCGGAGGGTCAAGTAATAGCTGAAGATGAACTAATCCCAATGAAAGTCTGTACAGGTCTTCAATTTTTTTTTTGAGAAAGAGGCATTTTTTTAGCTTCTCGCTTTCTCTGTATATTTTTTTCTATGGCTACAGTTTTGTGTTGCTAGAATTACTTTGTTACCTTGTTAATGTGGGGAATCAAAAAAATTTTTTTCTCTCCCTTCATTTGATTGTACCCTTGTAAATATGTAGGTGCCCCTGCCAACATCTCAGGTGCACTTGTCTTTGCTAAAATTTGTATGGCTGGTGATTGCCCAGCCCTCCAGTTTCTCAAGGTCTTTGAGGGAATCAACAGCTCTTCCCAACTTATCACTGGCAAACTTGGTATCCCTTTGAGTCCTCTGCTGAAGTTATTTAAGAAGATGTTGAAGAGCATAGGGCCTAAGAAGGAGCCCTGTGGAACCCCACTAGTGACAGGTCACCAGTCTGATGTCACCCCATTCACTATTACCCTCTACTTGACCCATGAGCCAATCGCTCACTCACCACATGATGTGTTTGTCCAGCAGGATTCTGTGAGAGACCATATGGAAAGCTTTACTGAAATCCAGAAAGATTACATCAGCTGTCTTTCCTTGATCAACTAGGTGCATTACCTTGTTGTAAAAGGAAATAGTTTAAGAAGGACTTGCTCCTCATGAACACATGCTAGGTGTGACTAAGGACCCTGATGTCCTTCAGGTGTTTTTCAACATAAATGTGAGTGCTGCTTTTAGCATCTCTCGAAGCTTAATGTGTTCCTGCTTTTAGCTGAAGGTGAGTTCTGATGGTGGTGTATCCATCAGATACGCTGACCAGGTGACAGTGTATAAAGCACAGCAACTTAATGGTGTAGTACAGAAACTTAATCTTAAAAGCTTTGTGAAACATCACAGGAAGTATTTCTCTAGTACACAATGAAACTGTGGAATTACCTAACACTTTAACCCAGCACATGTGTGCAACAGAAGAAGCAAAACACACTTTCAGCATTTTCCAAGTGTGTTTCCAAGTACTTTACAACAAAAGCGAGAGACTAACACATGCCTTTTTTTAATATTTCTATATATTTTGTCTGAAAACAGTATAAGTATTTCTAATAAATAGAAGTCGCGAAACAGTGTGCTATAAAAGTGCAATTTATTTCACACTTGGTAATGCAGGATGCAGTAGATTAACACTAAATAAAACCTGATGCAGTGAATTTGGCAGGCTACTAACTGTACATCTAGATGATTGTGCTATTAACCTCTTTCACACACCCTCTCTAGTTTGTGGGCTACCTTTTATTGCAGTAATAAGTGATAAGGACTACTATTGGCAGTATGAGATGAATAGTGTCCCCTTAATTCAATTTTCTCTTCCAAACTGTTATGACAATGACCTATATAGTCTTTAAGATGAAATTAATTTTGATTCAGAGGGCCAGCATATGGCTTATGATTCCCTCAAGTCCTACTTAAGCCTGAGTCTGATGTTTTATTTAGCGTATGTTGTATAATAATTAAGCTCAGAGTAGAATATTTTGTATTAGTTTTGCCCTGTTTGAATAACTTTTTCTAAGGAAAGAACAGCACTTTAGAAAACCCAAGTGCATTATATTTATATAATTTTGTAGTGACAAGCCAGATGCTACTGCAGCTGAAGCTGCCCATTGCATAGTCCTCAACTGTGCTCCTTGAGATATACATATCAATATTTATTCTCAAATTACTTGATCAAATATTCTGTAATAAAACATTCTTGTAGTCTAAATAAGCTTGTCTAATGTTGTACAAAAGGAACTTTTTAACCTGCCAGTGTAATTAATGAAACCTTTTATCTTTTAAACTTTGTCAGTCTGGATAATGGGAGTTTTGCTGTGAGTGTTCCACAATTTTTGTGAAAAAGTATTTTGTAAAGATCATCAGTTTTCTCAAGGGTGAAGCTTCAGCTCTAGACTCACTTGTTACTGAAAATCATGGAATTCATCAGGAAAGGTTTTATGAATGTACCAAAGCACAAAAAAGCTTTAGTTTTTACCCTATATAGCAAAGAATCATTCCTCTGTCAGTGGTTCTCCCTGCTTTGGTTTCCCAACAGCTAACAGGGAATGAGTTGACACTAAAGAGTAAATGGTTGCTAATGATAATGGAGCCAAAAAAGTGAACATAATGTGAGTTGTTTCATAAATCCATGGAAAGTTAGGGGGTCTCCTCTAAGTTAATGCATGAGTCTCCTTCATGTGGGTATAAACTGTAAAAGTTTTGAATTTCATACTTACTTTGTGATTTTTTTCACCTTTTGATATCTGTGTTCATTTTAATGTCTCTATCTCAATTAGGTCAAGTTCAGATGTCTAATGAATTTCAATCACTTTTTCTATAAAGGTGTGTAAAGATTGTCTGTTTCTGTGTTATGAGAGCTGTAGGGATGCAGCCTTTTTTTTAATTCATGTTCAGTTCTGTGGTCAGTGGAGCTAATGGAGTTTACTTTTCTCTGCATTCTGTAAAGGAATTGGTATTTGTGCAAAGATTAAAATCCAAAATGCATCTGTGATTCAGATTAATTCCTTCCAAGGATGTCAGAGGAATCTGTTTCACTCTAACATTCCTCCTTGCTCTTTCCAAGCATATTGAGAAAAACTGGGGGGAAAAAAAGTCTGTACTTTTGAAGACAAGGAGAGTGAATAACAACACAGATCAAAATCCAAATTCTAAATGCCTAAATTAGTCTTAAAAATTCATTTTGGGAAAATGTGGCACAGACTAATCCTAAATTCTGTCATAGGTCGCATGAGACTGTTCTGACATTTAGAATGGTCCTCAGCATGGCAAGCTTTCAGGGTGACATTTAGATGGAACTTTTTAGAAATATATCACCTTCCTGGGAAAGTGCTGTGGAGTGGAGCAGATTTATAGAGCAAGGAGCCTATTATGCAGAACTGTAGATCACTGTCGTCTACCAATAAGTCTGGCTTTTTTGCTAATGTTCCACCAAGTGTCCTCTGCCTCTCTTCTCCTTGCTGAAGTAACAATTCAATTTTATAGTGTTCTTTTAAAATATTTTTGCTGGGAACATGAAACTTGTATCATTTGTCTAATCGCCTGCTCAATCCACCAGATGCTTTTCCTCCTTTCCTTCCATTTTGCTTTAAGCTGCCTGTTTACTCCAAAGTTGGTGATACCAGCAAGTTGTATGTATAATAATATAGCTGGTTCCTGCCTAGGACGTCCATCATATTATCATGTGCTGTATTTATACAATTGCAGAAATGTGAATTTCTGGAATGCAGTGTTATTGAATGAAGTGCAGTGTTATGCTGAGACAAATGTACTGTTATGAGAGTAGAAGAAAATATTTAAAAAAGGTGAGAGAGAGCATAAAATGACTGCAGTTACCTGGTGTCTATATTTTTGAAATTACTGTTAAAGCACACTTTTGGAGTTCAACATGGTATTTTATGTAACATATAGGTAACATTTCCTAGAAATCTGTAACCATAGTGTTTGAAGATTGTCTAATTATTTTGATAAATCTATTTCTACTAAGCATTCTCTTTGGGCTCTGTTATCCTTAATCTACTGGCAACACAAATGAATTTGGATCACGTGAGTCCAGAAGTTCAAATCCCTGAGGCTTTTACTCATGCCTCCTCTTTTTCCCCATGTATCCAATTTACCCAGTTATGTGGGGCAGAGGTTTGGCTGGCTGTTCATTTGGATTCAGCCACCAGCTTAGTGAGTCACAGATGACAGGTCCTCTTCATTAGTGTTATGAATTATGGTTTCTATTGTATATTAGTGGAAAAGGCTGATAAATAGGTAGAAATAAAGCAAGTCTTATATGAATACAATGTGCTAAATGAACTCCAGACTGCATCTGAGTTAGAATATCAGAATGTTGTTTACTGGTGATGTTACAGAAATGAGCAATGGAAATTCTAAAATGTGGTATTGTAACAATGAAATGGATTTTCTGTGGTTTTCAGGTTAATTAATTTATTGTTTAAGTCCTTTATACTAGTCTACTGTCACATCATCTTTGTCTACATTCTCCTTTGTATTGCCACAATATTCTGCTGCTATGGAAGTATATTCTAATTACCTTTGTCACAGACTAGTGTAATTGAAGTTACAGCTTGGTAAAGCTGAGGGTCAGTGCACCTTCATGATGACTAGGGGATTACGAAGATATTTAAAAACTTAGAGTTGATAAAAATGCATGAGAGGAGAGCCTGTTATTAACCTGATTTCAGCTAAAAAGAAATCTGCTATGGCTTTCATGATATTAGGAGTCCTGATTTGTGAAAAGTTCACTGCATTCTTCTTTCTATGCAAATTTCCAAAAAATTATGTCAACTCTTGGTGTTGCAAAATGTAGGCTGCCCAATTGGTCTACCTGTTTAGGTGGAATTAGGTATTTTTGTGTTAATGAAGAAAGGGAAGCATCTGACATCTTATTTCTTCATTCAAGGGTCTACCTCCTCATTAAATATGGCAGACTATCATTCACTTAACTCTGTAGGACTTGTGAGAATGCAACTAGTAGAGAATATTCATGGAGTGTAAGGCTGTAAGAATATTTCACTCTTCAGTTCAGCAGGTAAACAGAAAACTTGACAAATGATTACAACAAGCCAGGCTGAAATAAATGTGTTTATGTAAAGTATGTAAGTATCAGCTGTCCTTTTCACACCCATCAGAAGCTTAGACCTAAAATAGTGGTATGTTGCTAGAAATTTCAAAGAAAAGTGAAGGCAACTTAAGCTTGAACAAAATGGATGTGTTACATCTTTTTCTTGGCAAGGGAAAAAAGTGTTTAGATGACTCATGCAAGGATGTGCCCCACAGGCTTAGTGGTCTCCTTGTCTGAGTGTCCCCCCACCCTATAGGTGGATGCCCTAATCTTTGGTCAGAAAGATATTTGAGGGCTGTTTCTCCTTTCTTTTTTTTTTCTTTTTTTTAAGGGGAGCACAGTCCATGCTTAGGAGGAGTGTATGGACTGTCCGGAAGCTCACTTTCTTAATGACTGTATTTTAAGAAAGCTCCAAACAAGAGAAGAGCAAAGTAAAGCTGTTGAAATCAGCTTTCTGCATTAGGCCTTTTAGGGAGATCAAAAGGGTAGATGGGATGTTGCTGGTTTTACTTATTTCTGGTACAATTGCACCTATTGAAGTGAACTTCTGATGTCGGTTTTTGTGGGGTGTTTCTCCCCTCCTTGTTGTAATCCTGTATCTCAAGAGTAAAACTTGCAAAAGCAAGATAACCTGTAATAGCAGTAAATAACTTTATGGGAACTAGTATAATGATAAATTGAGTATAGGCTTCTTGTTCTTAACAATATGACTAAGTACAGCTCTTAAATGAATATTTCGCCCTGTGTTTTTGCAAAAAAGAAGTATAATAAGACTGATAAACAGACTGAGTCAGAAGTTGAATTGTGTTCCTTTTTCATATATTTTTGAATTGCTGAAAACAGGACCGAATGTGTCACTTCCTCTTACATACAGAAAGGCAAAGAAGCCTGAGTACAGAAGTCATGGCCAAAATTATGCAGTAAGGAATTTTACAGTTGGAAAGAGTGAAAGAAATTAAAGGGTCAAGATAGATTTGTTTTTTTAGGGAGATAGCAAGTTAAGTAAAAATTGAAGCTATTCATTTATCCCTGTAAGGAGAGTTGATAGAAAACTGACACAAGTGAGACAATGAACTTGATGCTGGAGGTAGTGTTTCTGGAATAACTTCTTGTGCTGCAGGTTCAGGATGTTGCTGCAGCTGAGATGAAACAGAGTACTCCGGCTTGATTGGAGTCAATGCGAAAGATTCCTACAGAACTATAGAAAACAAAATTACTATTAAGTTATGGCTTATTTCATGCAACTTTATCTAAAGCTTTATCTTTCAGGTTCTTAAACTATGAAGGGTTGCTCTGTGAATTCCCAATATATTTTCCCCTGACTCTTCTTTGTGAGAACAGCTCTGTCTTTGCCATGAATGACCACAGGGTGGCAACATGAAAAAATGAAACCCCGAAGCCTGAGCCCTTGTTAAACAGATCCACAGCTAAGTTGAGGGTTGGGTATCGTGTAGATTTTGAGGTTGTGCCACGAGAGGGCAAACACGAGTGTAAATGCGTGCCTGAGGATATAGCTCAGCCTTAGGATTTTGTACCAAGCTCTATGGTTTAAGGACTTTATCGCTGCAACTGTTTTGCTTAAAGATGTAATAGAGAAACCTCACGGAGAATGAAGCATTTTCAGTCTTCACTCTGCTCCAAAGCATTTTGTGACAGAAGGTTTTTATTTCAACAACCCAAGGTGAAGAGTAACTGATCTGTTGAAAGCATCAAGGGCAGGGCTGACTGATGGTGTGATAATATTGTGATAAAAATATTGGCTGTGGTGTTACCTTGATAAAAGAATAGGACAAAGAGCCAACCTGTTGCTAACATTAACATTCATATGAAAGTTTAGATTTAGTAAAATTAATACATACAGCAAATGATTTTTAGAATTCTCAGTTGCATATTGAAGTGTAAATACTTTAATCTTTTCTTTTTACTATGGTCACTATATAAAATATCTTTAAAGTGTAATTTGTCTCATTTACTGCACTTTCACAACTATTTTTTTCTGAATGCCTTTTTTTTTAAGTCTTTGAGACTCCTAAGGTCTTATATCTTGTCTTATGTATGATTAACAGCTGCTTGAGTATTGCCATGTGCTTATAAATGCACACACTGCACTGAATTGTAGAAATTGGTTCACAGAAGGTATGGTAGTTCTCTATTGTTGTAGTCTAATAAAGTGAAGAAATGGGAGATGAATTTAAGCCTTGTTGATTAACCTACGAATGGACTCTAATCAGTTTTTCAAAAGGAGTTTGATCGAGGGGAGTTGGGTCTTCAACTCAGATGGTTTGCATTCTCCTCCTTTATTGGAGGACTTGATTTTTAATAAGTAGGAAAAGATTCTGAATGAATCACTGGAACTTTGAACTCCTCCAGGAGACAATTAGGGCAACGTTTAATGATAAAAGATTTAGTACTCAGCCTGAATAATGGTAAGAGCTACTAAATCTTCTTTCATTTATCAAAGTATTTCAATAAAGCTGAGAAAGAGCCTAACTTAGTTGCTTGTACAAAACTGAGAAAGAAGAAAAAATTATCAGCTGCACGTCAGAATTGATATGAACTTGTTAAGCACATCTGCAGCAAATGTGTGCTTGTATGTGATTATGCTCACAAAAAGAGTAGCTGGCCCCATAAGCAGTTCTAACATCGGTCATCTAACGTAACACATACGAATTATAGATTCCTTTTCAGACTTGTAAGTAAATAGTATGGCACTTTTTCTACTACTTATATGTTTGGGTTTTTTTTAGTGAAATTGACTTTTTTCTGTGACTTATATGACAATAATTGATTAGCTTTTTGGTAGGTTGTATTGGCTTTATCTGGCAGAAGAAAATTAAGGAAAAATATTACTATAAAAGTATTTGCCTCCAAAAATAGCTAGATTAAATCTGTAATTTGAAATCTGTTAAACTAAGTACATGTCCCTACTAAATAGGTAAATACAGGACTATGCTATACTGAGTTTTCCTATATTTGGGTTTCACACTAAGTGGCATCCGGACAGGATTGGTATGCACTACTAGAAGAAGGTAATGTGGGACTAGACGTACATGTTTAATATTTTGTTTCACTTTTTCCGTCTAGTAGCTCCAAGTGAAGATTTAGACTATTGCCTTGTGCTAGGAGAATGTGCACACTTTTCCCTTTAAGGTGGTGACATCCACTGCAGATGTTACAATTTATCACTTGGCTTTAACACAAATGTGACATGATCTCATTAAATTTCTGCCATGAGGTTTTATTGCTTTAATAATTTGTTGCAATATTTATAGAATACTATGATGAATTGTATTGAATTTATCATATTATCCAATAAATAACAAGACAGAACAATAAATCAATCACATTTCAAAGAGTGTTAAAATTGTATTGTCTGAAATTCTAGATCCAAACCTAATGAGGGCTCCTTTGAAAATAAAATGGCAGCTTATTAACCTGAAATATTTCATAGTAAGCTGATGAGTTTGTGTCTTATCAAAAATCTCTCAAGCTACTATGTTAGTTGCTGACTCAACTTTTTAAAGTAGAGTATTTTGACAATGAATTGGTCTTCTGGTGGAATAGCTATAGAAAGTGAATGCAGGAGGGGGGAATAAGGGATCACTTGAGGTCTTCAGCTGAAATGAGTCCTGTCTGATGCTGACTTGTGTTTTAGATGCTGATTTGTCTTTTAATTTCTTTGAGTAGTAGTGGCACCATTACTAGAACTGGAGGAACAGGAGGGGAGAGTGCAGGAATAGAGCAGAGTAACCTGTAACAATCACTTCTTTGCAAATCTGGTTCCTTCAAAGGGTGATCAATTCAAGATATCTATGAAGCCCCAAGAAGAGCTGGGCTGTGTGAAATACAAGTATTCCTTGGGACTTGTAATTATGTACCAATAGCTGTTAAATAGCAAAAGAGTTAGTGCCATGTGTAGTGAAATAAAAAGCTCATTTAATCCTCCAGGTTTTCTTTTATTTTAATCTTGAAGTATGCTCTGTATATGTCCAGCCTCCCTCCAAACCCATACATGGTGATTCATTCTAGAACAATGCTGTGATTATTTCTAAAATTGCAGTTAGTTCTTTTTATTAACTCCTGCAAACCAAAGAATCCAAACTAGAGAGCAGGACACCACTGTAGAGAACTGTACATCTACATGCATAAATACTCCAGACACCACTGATACAGATCCTTGACCTGCATTGTCTGCTGAGTATATGGGGAGAATAGGGAAGGATGCAGACAGATGAGAATGTACAAAGAAATAATTCAACAGTAATATCTATTTGATTCAGCCCACCAGCAGCCTTATCAAATTAAGGTTTCTCAGAGACACAAGTAGACTTTTAAGAATCATAAGAAATATACTGATTTTGGAGAGTATAAAGTATGTCACCTGTGCATAACACAGTGTTGTCTGTTTTATAACACAAAAAATAGAGACTAGCCAAAGTCAGGGTAGTTATTAAAAATGGGAGACATTTAAGAGGCCAAAGCAATAATTGTAATTTCTGTGGCAACCTGGGTTCAAACATCAAAATATTATATTGAATTATGAAAGCAAAATCATCTTCCCATTAGTGTATACATTGGTCATTTTCAGTGACTAAAACTTTTCTCAAAAGGAAACATTTGGTCTTTTGTGCATAGATTTGAAGGGGGAAGCATGTTTTTTGCAGTTCAGTTGTATTTTAAAATATCTCTGCCTCCAGTGCAAGTGTCCTGCTTTTTTTCCTTCACACTTCTTGTGTGTGAGGCAGGCACTCTGTAATTGGTGGGTACAGGTGTGGGATTTGTATAAGTGCTGCTTTGGGTAATCTGAACAGGCATCATGGGAAATAGAGCTTAACCTGGAAGCACAGTCTAGGCAGAACAAGGATGACTTAGAACTGTCCCTTTCTAAAAACCTTCCACTACTAAGTGGAATCAGGGCAATAGGGATTTTCCAGGAAACTTATGAGTTTTCTTTGAGAAAAATGAGATGGAAGATTGACAGTACTAGGGTGAATAAGAGCTTTATATAAAATACCCCAAAGGGTGTTACTGGAGTGATTATCTGAACAATGGGAAGTTTTGTTGCCTGCTCTGTATTCCATGTCATGGAATGGTGTAAGGTCTAATAGGTCTTTCCAGTGTGGGTTCAGAACAGTTTCCTTGCAGTGTGGAATGTGGAAACTTCTTACATCATGTTGGATTTCTAGGACAGAAAGGCAGTCTTATTTGATCTTATAAAAACAAGAAAGGATTGCTGCCAAAGCCTATTTTTTTAAATTCAGGTATTTCTTTCTGAATTTACGGCTCATGAGCACAGACAGTTAATTCTTAGAGAAGGGGAAGAAAACACTCCAAGCAAAACAAGAGTACGTTTGATTTTACTTGCCCGCTGACTGCACTGGAGGTAAATACCACCAGTTAAACCCTTTCTGTTGAAATTCAGCAAAGGAAAAGGCAGAATTCCTGCACCTAGAGGACAAATAACCTCATGTACCAGTACAGGCTGGGGCCTGACCTGCTGGAAAGAAGCTCTGTGGAGAAAGACCTGGGGAGTCCTGGTGAGCAACAAGCTCTTCATGAGCCAACAGTGTCCTTGTGGCCAAGAAGGCAAATGGTTGTCCTTGGGTACATTGGGAAGAGTGTGGCCAGCAGGTCAAGGGAGGGTAATCCTGCCCCTCTACTCAGTCCTGGTGAGGCACATCTGGAGTGCTGTGTCCAGTTCTGGGCTCCTCGATACACAAGAGACAAGGAGCTTGGCAGTTGAGAAATTGGTTTCCTATGATGCAAATTCCTCTTCTGTCTGACTTGCAGTTTAATTGTTTAGATTTAAAAAAAAATCAGGAATTTTATGTCTAAAGACATATGAAAGGAAAACTAAGTGATTAAAAGGGCACAGCAGTTTTAAGCCAGATATTAAATGAGTGATAGGGCTTCAAGTGTGTGAGTTCAGACTTGCTTTTGGCTGCTGCTTTCTCTGGGCTGCTGTGGCCAGTTGCTGATCCAGAGGTGCAGCTCTTTAGCTGAGCTTTCTCCTGCCATGGCTCTCTGTATCTCTCACAGATGGTTGGGAAGCAAGGAAGGAAGAGTTGTCAGGACTTGAATACAGAGAGTGGTTTCAAATGGTTTTGACATAGTCAGCAGAGAAAACAAGCCTTCCATTTAGCTGGCAGCTGAAAGATGCTGATGATCTTTCCTTAACAATTTAGTGTTGTTTTGAAATTGTTTGTATTTCTATTTCTGAAAAATCAATGAAATAGGACAGATACAACATTTGTGGTACTTTTGTAGAAATATCTGGCACAAGGACTGCTCAATTATTTTAGAAATTTTAGAAATAATAGCAGGGCTGAAAGTTTGCTTAGACTTGGGATGTTTACACCACGTAGCTATTACTGTGACATGGTATCACACTTCAAACTATGCACATGTTTTCTTTATGACACAGCTGGTTTCTTTTGTCTGTGCAGAGAAGATCAGGAAGTTTGCCCTTTTGTTGTTGCTGCTGCTTTTTCTTAAAGCTTTATATATCTGGCCTTAGAGGTAGGGTTGCTCATAGTTAGGAATAATGTGCTTTGTTTTACCTTAGCTTGGTGTAGTTTTGGTTTTCTTTTGCTCCTTTTTGAAGAGCAAATGGATAATAACTCAGCGACTTCTGCCTTCTAATGCAACTGGCAATTGTGAATTCCACCAATTTTCTTAATGTGATTATGAGAATTGGGTAGCACTAATTTGGTTAGGGGTATAGGAACCCTCAGTTCTAAAATCTACCATTAAGAGTACACTTTTTCTCCCTCACCACAGTCTTCACTGACAGAGACATTGAATGCTGCATGAGATAGACATATTTTATGTATAGGCTTATAATTTAAGAAAATGTTTCAGTGCCCCTAGAAGTAATGACATTTAAATTAATAATACTCGTGTGGTTCAAAGTGTCTTGTTTTTTCCTGAATTAAGTTTCATTTTCAGATAAATATTAGAAGTCCTCACTGAACTCTTATCATTTGAGTTTTAAAATTACAGAGGATGAAGGCAGTGGGTCCCAAATGAGTCTCTTCTCTCAAGAGAGCCAGCAAGGGGAGTAGCTATGCAAGCTTCCTTTGCAGGCACTAAATCTGAAATTTATAGGTGCATGTTTTAGTAATTGTCTGCTCATACCTTTCCAAGAGGACCTTTTAGTGATGTAATCAAGAATTTTAAAAGGAAGTTCTTTTACGTTAATTAAAGATCTACTTGAAAAGCTATTGGAAATGCTTCAATACTTTGTTTTCTAAGAATAGTAAGTTTTGCAGATGTTTACGTTATCTAAGCAGTACTGATTGTGTGATGAGGTTTTTTTGCTTTTCAGAGTGGTCATTTTAGGGACAAATGATTCTATAAGACCTTGAAGGAAAAAGTCACTTAAAGCAAAATGTCCA
>JAWWEW010000001.1:10500207-10639003 GCA_035583185.1 Anabacerthia variegaticeps | reverse complement strand
CACCAATTAATATCATGATTTCAACTGAGTTAAAAATCACTATGATTTCATGCCAAAATCCATAACATAACATTCATTTTTCTCTGCATAATAGAATTTTATTTGGAGAACATTTTACTAGATGAAGACATCAGAGTGTCTTGGATAAGTCTGGCAGTAATCCTATATATTTGCCATTGTTACATTGTACAATTGTCACCATATCTAGTACTGAAAAAACTCCTTCCTTTGGAAGGCTTCCTTTGCCTTCCTGTGGCTTTCCTAGGGAGAATGTATTGGTTCTAGAATGATATAAGTGCATATAGGTTTAAAAAACAAAGTACAAGTACATACAAGTCGGGAACTGTTCAGGCAGTTTCCTTAAGGATTCAATCACTTCCCTAATGTTCTGTACACTCAGAGTTGGGATACAGTGGACAGAGTATGTAGGGAAGTGATGCAACTCCTGCAAACATTAAACTGTTGCTATACTGCACAGCAGCAAACAAGAATTTTAATTTAACACTCTGGTTCTTCCCCTTCCAGATTGTACCTGTACTTACATGTAGCCTTAAAGGAAGCATATGCATAATATGAAACAAAAGAAGAAAGATTAATCATAAAAATAAGCAGTTTACATGATATTAAAAAGTAGCCATTTGAATTCCCTTTGGATGTTGGTTTAAATAAGAGTTATATCCCTAAATTATCCAAGGAACTCCTAAGATGTAATCCAAACTGTATAAGCTAACAGTATTTTATAAATCTCCTTTTCTTTTTTTTTTTCTTTAATAGTGCCCAGACTGATCAGTAGCCTAATGCATTTACCCTTGGGAATCATAGAGTATCACTTTAAATGATTAAGTAATGGGGAAAAAAGCTTAATCTCTTACACTTGTCTACAAGGAAAGAAGATCAAAGACAGAGTGATTGGGTTTGCCAGCTTTGCTGCTCTTTTGAGACTAGGAAATTAAAACAGTCCCTCGTAAACTTAGATTTGTAGTGCTGTCTTGAACAAATATGTTCATAAATATATGGGAAGTTGCAGAAGAGAACAATTTGTCATATCTCTAGAGAAAACTATTACCTTCTTTAAGAACTAATATATCAATTTACAAAAGCTCTGTCAGTTCAGTGAGATCAGCTCCAGGATAGCACTGGCTGTAATTTCTCATCAAGAGTTGTTCTATTGGAGCACTTGTATCCACTGAAAGCACATTGTACAGACCCTGTGCCAGGTGCTTCTGTGGCTCCAAGCCCCCCAACTTTGGCAGTACATGTGGAAATATCCCACCTAGATGTGTAGTGGCTACTTAGGGAAACTGATAGTCTTGTATTGCATGATGGTGATGATAACAGATCTCATGGGATTTCTGGTTTCTCCAGCGTTCTGTAGTGGTAGTAGATTTGACACTGGAAGATGATTTCCTTAGTGAATGGAAAATGGTTACTCTGGCACTGAGTGAGGTCCTCAGTTGAGGAGCCACTTGGTCATTGTCATATTTAACACTTCGCTTTTCCTTCTCTTTGGTCTTCAACTCTCTTTGCATCCAAATTGACTATTTGTAGTCCATTTTAATGCACCCGGACCTGGTGTTCTTTGTTACTCTGGAAAACTAGTTCTGTCCAGCAAAAGTGAAACAAATGAGCTGCAGCCAGCTGATCAGTAGAGGGGAATTGCTCTTTGCATCTCAAGTGAGTGAAAACCAAGCCCTGCGCAAGTGAAGGCAGATTGAAGCAAAGCAAGCTTGGCAAGCTTGAGGAGTAAGTGTTGAGCAAACGTTCTTGGAAATCTTGCAAGTCTGCAGAGGGTATAATTTCCCCAGGAATAAATGTGAGACCAAGGGTGGTTGTGCTTTAAGTAGAACTTGGTTCATGTTCATTGTATTGCCCTCCACTGTGAAGCTGACTTGCAATGCCTTGAGATGTTTTTGCTTGGAGAAGAGGTAATGATGGCTTCAGGAAAAGGGCAATGTGGAGTGATGGAATTTTCAGTAGGACCAAGGCCCTCTCATCCCAGATATTGATATCTATGTTCTCATATGCAAATATTATTAACAGGAGAGTGAATACAGTTAATCTGTTAATGCAGGGGTTGTTTGTGAGCCTGTATCTTTTATCACTTCAGAAATAGTTTCAAATGTTGCAGTTTTGGAAAGCACTTAGTGATTGTCATAATGGTTTCATAATATTAGCTTGTGTAGTCACTAGCAAAGGAAACGCATTTGAAAATGGAGAGGATATTACCCAATTCTTTTGGTTCTCAAGGTGATTTTTTTTTTCCCCCTAAACAGGAGAGGGAAGCAAGTATAATTGTTTGAGGAGGAGGAGAGAAATAGGTCAAAACATTTGGTCCAAAATCAAAGTTTTCATAACTAAGGGTAATTAAACAGCCTTAGCAAAAAAGGTATGGGGATTCAAATTATATTTAATTTAATAAAAAACTTTATGGAGAGAAAGCTTGCAGATGATTAAAAATTCCTGAAATACATTTTTCATTGTAAATCTTGCACCTGTGAAATTGCATTTGATGGATAAATTATTCTGGGCAAGGGACCAAAAGGAAGTAGCCAAATGACAGCAATTTGATAAAGGAATGAGAATGTATTGTAGCCAAAAGGATGTGGGTGCAGTTTTTTACATCCTTTGAGTGGCAATCTTGTTAAACTTCTTATTCAATATGATGTTTATAAGCAATTTTTGAAACACTTGTTGAATTTAAACAATTTAATGAAATCATCTGGGCCTAATATTTTTGAAAGAGCTAATAATTGCTGTGCTGCCTGCAGCTATAAAGTTTTATTTCAATAATTTCCAATTTAGTAATTGAGTTAGAATTTCAAAACCATGACCGTGATCTTGTATATTTGGCTTGCATTTAATTTAAATAATTGAGAGAAGTCAACCAAAGGATGAAGGAGCTCCAAAAAAAGCTCTGTACAAAGAAGTCTTTGAAACAAAAGACTTCTTTTTAATACAATAGAGTGCAAATTTGCATTTTGTGTCAAAGGGAATCAAAAATTTGAGACAGAAAAATTTACTAGTATTGCCTGACATTTAAGAACTTATTTTCTAGTTGTAAGAAAAACATAAAAACTTAAAAATGCTTTATAGTCAGAAGAAAACAAAACGAGGTTAATTGGTTAAAAATGCAGATGGAGAAGGAACCTAGGAAACACTTCTGCTTTTTTTCTGCTCATTTGGGATATTTGTCAGGTGTATTTTTTACAAGGTGATTTTAATCCATATGGGGAGGTCTCAGGGGACTCTTGCCTTTCTTGTATTCTGCCACTGGTGTCTGCTGGATGCAGAGCTGTAGCACTGATGATTTCACTGATGTTCTGTGTGTGTGCCCAGATACCCAAACATGATGTAAGGTATGATCACATGACTGTTTCTATTCTCCCTCCTCCTTTCACATGTGCACTACAGACTGACTAGGATTTGGAGATCAGATGCCCATGTATCTTTGAGTTAGGCTATTTCTCTGTCTAGTCTTGAACTGAGTAAGGTTTCTGTGTTTTTTGTTGTGTCATTGTCCCTCTTTGTCTAAGGTGAGGATGATTTCCTTCTAAGTACCCCTGGAACTTGTAAGGAGTCACGTTATTGGCAAGATGTTATACCACTCATGCAGCTGCAACAAAATCCCACCTCCTGGATGCTGTAAAAGAAAAATGGGCTGGGTTTTTGTTGGTTGGTTGTGGTTTTTTTGTTGGTTTTTTTTTTTCTATTCCTGCACTTAGAAATGACAATGAGGAACACTGTAAAGATGCTTGTATCAACTTTTCTGTCATAGTATATTATAAGTTCCCTTAGTTAGGCTATCAATTTATTAAGACTGATGGTATAAAAGGCAAGCATTTCCAAAGCTTCCTTTAACTAAAACAATTCTTTTCTCTATGAAAGTATTTTTTTGTTGACACAACCCTGTTCAGTTAAAATGAAGAAAACATAAAATGTCAGATTCAATCTGATTCTGAAATATGGAACCACATTTGTTAGCATAGGAATATTGTTTTCATAAATCAGTTGATTAATATGTGTTGTCACAGGCATAAAACTAAAAATGTCCTAAAAATGTATGCAGGTTGAATTAACCCATAAATCCATTGTTCATGTCCCAAGGCCCATCACTACACAGTTCAATAACATTTCAATTAATAGTTGGTTATTGTTTTGGAGGTTCTGGAGCTGAAATAAAAAGAAACTTAAAAAAATAATTTTCATCCAGGTTGAAAAACCGTTTTCATGAGGGAAAACTTTTTTTTTCCTCAGGAAAAACAATATCCTGTTCCACTTCAAGTGAAGTATACAGATATTACTGAGAAAACATCAGGGTCTTTGGATAAGCAACTGTGGCCCTCTGAGCTCCAGATCCTGCCACAGTGGCAATTTGATATTCACCTCAAATGATTGCTATTTATATGAACAGGATTTATAAATAAGGACACACAGTGTGATTCTTGGTCCTGAGCAGGGCCAGGAGTTGAACTTCGATGATCCTTGTCGGTTTCTTCTAACTCAGGATAGTCTATATTTCTATACTTTATAATGTTGTATATGAGGGTACTTGGACAGGTTGTAGGGTCTCCATCCTTACAAATACCCCTAAGGCAACTGGATATGGCTCTGAGGAATCATGTCCAGTCTCAAACTCAGTTTTCAAACTGCACAGCCTGGCAGTTTTCTTTCCCCTGCTTCCTTCCCCTCAGCCTTGCTCAAGAGACTTAGGTAGACTTAAACACTGCTGACCACTTACTGTATTACATATAGCATAGAAGTCATGCTGTAAAGAACTGTAAAGGCATTTCACAGTGTATGCATTCTTTTTATAGGGGAATACTCCATTTAACATGCAGTTGAACAAAATTTAGGTAGTAATTAAAAGTGTTTAACCCACATAAAAAAATTTTATGTGGGCCATGCAATTAATTTTATTACAGAAATTGCATTTAACTTAAGAACTGATGACCTTATCTTAATGCAGTAATGTATTTTTCATTAAAATGAAACATCCTGTTAGCCAGGCAATAACCAGCAAGAAAGGAAGAGATGGAAAAGGTCCACAATATACCATGTACAACATCTGTCTAAAAGAAAAAAATAGCCAGTAATGCAGCATTTTTCAATTTATTACTGTGTCATATTGGAAAGTTTAAACTGTAATTAAATGGATGGGAACTACGAATACACTGTCATTTTACAACTTGGATGGCTTCTACTGCTGAGCTGTCCTACCTCCTTCAGTAAATTACAGCTGTTGCTTGGTCTTTTATGCAGACTTTCACACGTGGGATGTATTAATCATCAAGGAAGATTATTGAATGCATTTCCAGACAGTGGAACAGCCAATATTTCTTCTGTCAAATCCAGCTTTCACCTGTTTGCTGCATTGCTATGTGCATTTTTAGGGGTTTCTTGTATTTATGTTACATTGTCATAACATACATCTTGCAGATGAAGTTTTCTAAATTACTTAAGATGATAACTCTGTGGAAGTGTGAATATATGAATAGCATTTGGTTTTGCTGTCGTGATTTCCGCAGTACAGCATATAAGTCTTATCATAAAAGTATTTGTTTTTAGCAGCAAACAATATTTTTAGCAAAGTTATACTATGAGTAATAGGGTAATTTTTATATGTAACAAGTGAGTAATCGTGGATTGCCTACAGGCTCTTACTGGAGGCTGTGTACTTGCAGGCAGTGTAGAAACACAGCACCTGGGGTAGTGGGTGATGGAGTTAATAACTCATTTCCTTTTTTTCAGATTGTTAAAGTGACTGGGAGATGGAAGTATTTAACTTTCTTGTCTGTTTTTTTTTAATCAAGGTTTTAGATGCCAAGGTCTTGGAAACACCTGAGGTTGGGTGAAGTGTGTTGTTTTAAAAAACAAACAATCTTTCTAAGGCTTGTTTGTAGCTATTTTGAATCAGTTAATGACTCTTATTAACCCACTGAAAGATCTGATTCTGCAATCCCCTCCCCATCAAACAAAAATAAGAATGAATCTCCCCCCCCATGTAAATCTGAAAATATTAAGAATAGAGGTTCAAACCATGAGCAACTCTTTCTTGGGTTTTGAGTGAATAATTTGGCAGTCTTTAAAGTATTGGGTCTGTTACATAGTTGGCTTCAATAGACGAAGTTCCCAAGGAAAGTGATGTACAGCAAGAATAGTCTTACTTATCAGGTAGCTTGGTAGGCTTTATAGCTCATAGCTAGATGCTAATAGTGTTTGCTGTCCCTTGAAGTGGTAAGAGGTGAATATTTTTCTTCTTGATTTGTGTCAAATCCTATAATTATAGAAAACTGGAAAAAATATGCTGCTTTTGTTCAGTAGTGAAATACTCAGTTTGCTTCCATGGATTGTCAAATGTGTAAATGACCAGTGGGCTGATTGTCTTGATGCAGCAGTTACATTCCTTCGACAGAAAGGCTTATTTATTCTTTTTCAGATAAGATTTCTTGAATTTCACTGGATTTTACCTTCATTTTAGTTGTTGATTGTTTGTTTGGTTTGGGTTTTTGTTTGGCTGGGGTTTTTTTTGTTTTGTGAGGTTTTTTGGAGGAGAGAATTGTGTGTGGTGATGTGTATGTTTATTTCACTTTAGTTAAAGAGTGGTGTTGTCAGGATGGTAGAAAATAAAAACTGAGGTAACCATTCACTGAGCTTGATTTTTGAGGCAGAAAGGCACCTCTGGAGATCTCATCTAACCTCTTCAGAACAGGTTGCTCAGGACTATGTCCCATTGGGTTTTGAGTATCTCCAGGGTGGGGCTCCACAGCTTCTCTGGTCAGCCTCTGACAGTGTCTGACCACCTTCAGAGAAGAAAAGTGCTTTCTTATACTTAGGTGAAATTGCTTCTATTTTAGTTAATGCCCATCACCTCTTGTTGTCCTGTTACTGGACATCATTGACAAGAGCCTGACTGCCTCTTCTTTACTTCCCCCATCATTTATACACATGGATCAGATCCCCTGAGCCTTCTCTGCTCCAGGCTGGACAGTCCCAGCTCTCTCAGCCTCTCCTTGTAGGGACATATGCTCTGGTTCCTTAATAATCTTCCTGGCCTTCCTCTGGACTTATTCCAGTATTTCTGTGTTGTACTGGAGAGCCCAGCACTACAGGCATCTCTCACTAGAGCTGAGCAGAGGATAAAGATCACTCCCATCAACCTGCTGGCTACCCTCTGCCTAATGCTACTCAGGTAAGAGTCTGTCCTCCCCTCCCCTTCCCCCCTTCAAGAGGGACCCGCAGAGCCTTTTCCACATACCTGGTTTCCTGCTGATCAGTACAGGGGTGTGGAGTTTTATTCCTCCCCAGGTGCAGGACTTTGCATTGCCCATTCATGCAGTTCTTGTCAGTGTGTTTCTCCAGCCTGTTGAGGTCCTTCTGGATGGCAACACAACCCTCTGGTGAATCAGCCACTTCCCCAGTTTTGCGTTAGCTGCAAAAATGTCATGTTTTGTGTGTAAAGATTAAGCTTTTGTCTCTATTGCAGAAATCAGACAACCCTGAGGCTGAGGCTGCTACTCAGCTTCTTTTTTAGAATGGCTGGATGCCAGTTATAAAGCCTTTTTTTGCCTTTTTTTCACTACATATTTTACCATAATGATGGCCATGGTCTTGTGGCCAGATATCCTAAGATTTTTTTTGTGATGATTGGATATCCTATGGATGATGGTTATAAAATTTAAACTGTGTTAGCTAAGCTCTTTGGTGTAGATGATTTATTGCTCAGATTAGTACTTCTAAATCAGTTTTTCACTCTGATACTTATTATGAGTGTTACTCATAAATAAGTTTTTATTTGAAAATGTCTTTAAAAGGTAATTATAACATGTATGTATAGCAAGTAGGTTATACTTTGATTTCTGCAAGAAATTGATACTGCAGTAGTTGAAACCATACCATTTTTAAGAAATTGATGGATTACTTTTAAGGAGCTTGATTTGCCTTGAGTGGGAGGGTCAACTAGAACACAGACAAACCTGCAGCTTTTGTTCATTTTTGTACCATTCAATAAACGCAACCAGGCTTCAGTGAACCCCAGTAAAGAAAAGATCTTATAGCACCAAATTGAGGCTTTCCAGTATCTGAAGGGAGGGGAAAAAAATCCATCTTGTGAGGATGGTGAGGGCACTGGAACAGGTTGCCCAGAGAAGTTGTGGATGTCCCATCCATGAAAGTGTTCAAGGCCAGGTTGGATGGAGCTGTGAGCAACCTGGTCTAGAGGAAGGTGTTGCTGCCCACAGCAGTGGTGTTGTAATTAGATGGTCATTAAGGTCTCTTCCAAACCAGGCCATTTTGTGATTCCATAATTGAAGTTTTTAAGTGTTATTATTTCTACCTCATTTTGAGTGAGTGAATAAAATGATGGTTGTAAACTACTTTATCCTTTTATGTTCAGTCTTCCTTTTAATGACGCTGCTGAGGTTCTGAAACTTTTTTATTATGTGCTCCTTTCCTTGTGTGTGACATGCTTGTGTCAGTGGTGTCCCTGGAGCACAGAAGGATCATTTGAGGGAGCTAATCAAGGCATGCAAAGTCTCTTATTCATGAATATGTACCTTAGGCAAGATTGCAAACCTAAGCAGAGCCTTAAGTTAGCTTCTTGCCTCTTTTGGATATGATGCTGAAGATGCTTCGACTCTAAAAATCCTATCAAGTGAGGAGGAGTCTGTTCAGATGTGTACTGTGACACAGTGTGTAGAAGGGATTTACTAGCTGATGTGACAGCTGACAGAGGAGAATAAATGGGTAAAAACCCTTGTGATAGAGTAAGGTTTTTGTGAGGTGGTGAGTAGGGTTTGTAAGGCTCTGAGGTGTTGCAGAGTGTGCTATTTTACATGTGGCCCCAGAGGCACTTTACCAACTGGATGGGCTGTGACTTGGTGTTTAATTACGTCAGCATCCAACATATGAGTTGCCTTAGCAAGAGGTGCTTGATAATTGGGATGGGGCAGAGATTTGTGTTGGCAGGGAATGTGCTGAGGTGTCCAGCACACTGGTGCTCCTGCTGCCAGCTGGGCAGGAGAGAGAAATTGAGGAATTCTAAGTTTCTCCTCTTTGGTGCAGCTTCAAAGAGGAGAGTTTTTAGCTTCTCACTGAGATCCAGTAATTTGGTATGTGAATACTTTTAAGCCTCTCTAGGGTGCAAAGCTAAGGAAGCTATTTTAAAGACCTAATTTCTTTATCTTTATCCTGGAAGGAATTCAAAGCATTCTCACTGGGGCTCTCTGCAGGGTGAATGCTATTGCTCAGAGGAATTAGGAGCTGTATCTTAAACACCTTTCTAGCTGTCCCTA
Organism: Anabacerthia variegaticeps; assembly: GCA_035583185.1. Classification (NCBI taxonomy): domain Eukaryota; kingdom Metazoa; phylum Chordata; class Aves; order Passeriformes; family Furnariidae; genus Anabacerthia; species Anabacerthia variegaticeps. The sequence continues at coordinate 10,629,713 of JAWWEW010000001.1, read as the reverse complement.
ACTGAGCACGTGCTTTCAGCTTTTCCTGGACCCAAGACCAACAACTGACAGGAGGGGTTTAGCTTGGCATATGTGACTTGGCATTAAAGTGGGTTGAAGCACTCCTGCTGTGCAGAGCAGAGATGTGGGTGAGGAAACTTTTCCTTCAGTATTTGTTGCAGTCTTTTGTCCCTCGGGATGATGCTCATTCCAAACATGAGCACCTGCAAATCCATCCCTTGTGTTTACCTGCCTGACATGCTAGCTAGGGGAACTCGGAGTGCTGAGGGCAGGAACATAAATGTGGGTGGGAAACTCATGGCCCCAGAACGGGTAGGCAGTTCTGCAGTTTAAATTTCAAACTGAGCTTAACGCATGATCATTCTTAGCAGTCAGCCTGGCAGCAGAGCAAACACCTGGTTTAGAGTGGCCAGGTGTTGGTTTTGGGGGATCCTGGCATGGGACAGACTTAGAGACTAGTGGGGTGACTGGTTTTTGCACAGAGTATGTGATTGTTATGGGAGATGCTAATAGTGTGTTATCTGCTTTGTGAAAACAAAAACTAAACCACAGGGAAGAGAACAAAAGGTATTTAGTGCTTGTTAATTAAGACTGATATTAACAGAATATTAATGAGACTACAATAAAAGAGGCGTTCACCTGAAATGTTAATGTGAAGCAAGACTTGATCAAAGTGACTAAATATAAATTCTCTATTTGATTAATCACTTTTTGATTGCAGTATATTTTTGGATTCTATTTAGCAATTACATCTGAAAAAGTAGTTCTACTGGCAGAGTAGTAACTGAAAGGCAGGTGATGTAGCAGAGATTATGCAGGAACATCTGATTGTCCTTTTGTTTTGCCATAAAGAAACAAGAATTTAAATTGAAGCTGTTGTGGTTAGACCAGGCAGTGTTGGCTGCTAGACTGTAACTATAGAGGGAGCCTGTACTCCATCGAGGGAAATGTGCCCTGTGGTTCACTGAAATGAGAAGAAATATGTGTCCTTCTACTGGCATGACAACCCGAACCCCCTGGGTGACATCCAAACTTATGTAATTGCAAGACCTAGATGGCATTAATCATTCAACCACAAATTGAGTTTCAAGCTAAAGAATTATTTGTCTTTCTTTCAGCAAATACACTGTTCTTGAATACATAATAATTTCAAATGTTTGTTGGGCTTGGGGAGAAAAGGTGAGCGCAATATAGAAGAAAGAATATACTGAAAATAACATTCTGCCTGACCAGTTCAATGTTTTTACTTTTAATGAACAACCCCTTTTTTATGGTTCTAAAAATCATTTCATTTTCCCTTTGAGATGGCACAGCTCCTTTAATGCTGTTAATGCTTGCTCACTTAGAAATCCAACAGTAGATCTTTTTATTTAGTGAAAAGATACCATAATTTTCAGTATTTTGTTGGAATTTAAGCATTTAAGACCATAGCTGTAGGCATCGTGGAAGGTGAATTTTGTTTGTTATTTGGATTTCATAGAAAGATGCTTCTTTTAAAAAATGAGCAGCAACTTTTTTGTACAACTGCCTGCCTCAGCCTGGCATGATATAACTGGAGGTAGGAAGGAGGTGCATATGAGAGACTATGTGGAATCTTTAAATAGATGCTTATCTTGGAGGATTGAGCACTCTCTATTAGGGATATTGAGCAGGAGTTGGATTTCTATATTTTCTTAGTAAGATTTTGGGTGGGGGGTGGGGGGTGGTAAGAGGCATACAAAACTGTTTTGACAGTGGTGCAAGCTTTCCAGTTCCCCCCTGCAAGACAGAAAGTGCTTTCAGGTGAGATGAGCGTTTTTTATCCTACAGGTTGTGCATCAACAATCTTTTTTTTTTAAGCTCTGCAGTTCAATTCAGAAATGTGAAAATAAAGCTTCCAATAGTGTCAGAATAACAGAGAACAACTTCGTGGGAAAAACTACTTAGACTTTAAGATATTAGGCAACCTGTAACTAGTGATACCATTTCCCGAATCATCAAGGTAGTGGTTATTTTCATAATTTCTCTTCAGAGATGCAAGATTCATGAATAACAAACTAATAAAGCAGGAAGCTAAATGTCATTGATGACTTTACAGTAACAGTTCTGAACTAGTGCAGGGATCTCTCAACTTCACTGTGAAATTGTTCAAATTGAAGCATTGTGCAGTAACTACAGGATAGTATCTTTCCAGTTGACAACACTAATTAAATTTCTTAATTTTCACTTTTCCTTTAAGTGGTTTATTTCATTAAGTTTCTTAAAATTGTAGTTTTGAAAGGACATTGGCATAATTTGATTATAGGAACTCATCAGAGATGTTTTCTTTTTCTGCCTGTTGAGGACCATTCTTTTAACTTTCTGAAATGGTGGTGGTTATCAAAACTGCAGCACCTTCTTTTAAGCGGAACAAGCTTTAAAGCATGTTTTTACATCATCTAGGCTGGATATACTGCAGTCCTGTTCTGGATTCCCACAATGATCGGTCTTTATTGAAAAATTATTTTCCAATTTGAATTTCACAACTTTGCATAAATCTGTCAAACAGCAGTTTAGTGAGTGTGAGGCCTGTTGGCTTTGCAGTGTGGATTTGGAGACTCAGAGTGAAGTTCTGTGGAACAGTCACAGGATTCTGTAGAACTTGTGAGCAAGAAAAGGCTAATAGAAAGTTTATGTAGTACAGGCATTTGGAGGTAAGTCTAGGAGAGAGTTGTTAGGATATAGCTAAAGAGCAAACCAGTTAGGTGGAAAATATAGCAACAAATGCAATGTTTTAGGGTCTCAATAAAACATTGTTACCTCCTTGCTAGCCTCTAATTAAAATTTAATCAGGTAAGTGTAGAGATCACCAAAGGGTATAGAAAAGGCTGCATTGCCATCTGTGGGAGAGGTGTTTTTAGTTTAGGCATTTGGAAGACAGTAGAGGACATGCTTTGAAACATGTTAATTTAAATGTGCTGTTTCTGCTGAAAAGAGGAGGGGGATCAAAATCAGCATGCCTATTCAACACAGAAAAACTAAATTACAGGTGGTGTTATGTGCTGATTCAGGTCCATATGTTAAAATAATTCGGGGGAGGAACTGACTCTTTCAATGTTCTTTTCAAAAGGGATCCCAAGTTCTTGACACTGTTATAGCTCGAATGGTAATTAAAAGTCTTGAAGCAGAAAAGAGGAAACGTGCAGTGCATTTTTGTTCTCTTGGTGATACTAGTGTAAGTCTCATTTACACTTCTCCAAATTGTTGTGTAAAATCTTCCACTAGCAAGACATGGAAGGAGTGTGTGATCTTACCACTTCTTGTCCTGCCATAGTGATCTTACAAAGGGTTTAGCTAATAAAATGTTAAAATCTATCTGTGCTATATGTTCAATAAAAATGACTTAGTGCTTAAAGAAAACCAGGCATAACAGTTTTATATAATGCAAAATTAGCACATCAGTTATGTAGGGCTGCATCACTTTGCCATGCAAGTTCTTAACAGGATTCTTACTGGAGAGGAACATGTTTTAACTGCCTATTTTTCCATCAAAAATAAATCTAATATTCATGATGGATTAAATGCTCATCAGTTAGAGGGATCCACTTAGGCTTGTTGGTGTCTTCTTACTGTCATTCACTTTGCAGACTGCTGTTCTAAGTAAGAAAAGAGAAGAAAGAAACCTTCTGTGGAAAGTTATTTTTACTTTTTTTTACAGTTCGCTCTACAGTAGGGACAAGGAGAATGACAAATTAAGGTCTAAAATGTCCCTGGAAGGTGAAATTACTAAAATATCCATGTATTAGTCAAGTCTTGAGTGAGATTTCCTAACAGTCTAAGGAGTAGAAAGGTCTTTGCAGTGAGAAAGCAGTAAAATTGATGTTTTATGTGCGCCACTTTGCTGGCTCTTTGTTTAGCTGGAATAAATCTGTATGAAATGGCATCATTTAAAGGACTACACAGTCTGTGGGAGTTTATGATGAATTTTTAATTTGAGAAAGACTGGCTTTTTACAAAATAAGCCTCATGATCTAAGATGTAATGACTACAAATTGCTGTTTTAAATGCCAAGGCTGTGGCTTCATTATTTTTTTGCACATTAAATAATGATTTTAATAAAAGTCTAGAGTTCATGTTCTTTTCTGAAAGCTATTACCTCTCAGCTACTGGCATATACCTCTTTGTCTAGAGGGCAAAGTGAGCAACATCTCATATTTTTCTTGGGCGCTATATGAAAGCATTAATTTCCTTCTGATGCTTTGATGGAACTCCAGTGCTGTGGGGCAAGTTAATGCAAAATGATCACATTTTCACTCATAATCAATATAGTTGTATGACAGTGGGCATCTATTTTTCATTTCAACATTCAGCAAAGCTGAATGATGTGTGCATTTTGTACAAAAGGCTCCTTTTGAAAAGCAGAGATGGAAATAGCATTTTTAGCAGGAGGCTGTCACTTGTTTATATGTGCAGTTGTCTCCCAGCAAAGAAAGACCTCAGTGTGTTTCACCACACGCAGTTTTCCTCATCACTTACCTGTTGCATTTGAATAATCAGATACTTGCCATTTTACTTAAGAAAACAACTAGCTACTGATTTCTTGAGGTTTTCATGGATTTTTGTTTTTTTCTGTTTCACTCTTTTATCTTGGGTTTCTTATATCACAGTGGTAAAAGCAAAAGCTGCTGAAGACCCACAGGGACCTTGTTTGTTATTGAGAGGAGAATGATGGAAGGAAAGGAAAACGTTTTCCAGGCAGAAGTTTAAGTTAAAGCTAAGGGATCTGTTGGTGTGATTCTAAGGTCTTTTACTGATCAGACATAGAAGTCTGAATATAAGCTGCCAGAAGCTTTTCAGGCACACAGTGTGACTCTTGGGGATTGTCCTGTGCAGGGCCAAGAGTTGGACTCGATGATCCTTGTTGGGTCCCTTTCAACTCATCGTATTCTGTGATTCTCCCATGATGGATATGGCCAATGCTCCAGGTGTCGGAGCAGACTCCCTTGCAGCCCGTGGAGGTCCACAGGGGAGCAGGGATCCAGCTGTGCCAGAGCAGGTGGATGCCTGAAGGAGGCTGTGACCCCATGGGAAGCCTGCAGTGGAGCAGACTCCTGGTAGGACCTGTGACCCCGTGGAAAGCCCATGCTGGAACAGTCTGTTCCAGCAGGACTGCATCCTGTGGGAGGAACCCAAGCTGGAGTGGGTCATGAAGAGCTGTGGTCCATGGGAGGGGCCCCATGTTGAAGTTTGTGGAAAACTGTGGCAGTGTGAGGAGGAAAGAGCAGCAGAGACATGTGATGAACTGACCACAGTTGCTGACCTTTCTCTGTCCTCATGTGCCTCTGGAGGGAAGGAGGAGGCAGAGATTGAAAGTGAAGTGGAGCCTAGGAGGAAAGTGTTTTTAAGATATGGTTTTATTTCTTATTACCCTACTCTGGTGATAAATTGAAATAATATTTCACCAAGCTTGAGTCTCTTTTGCCTGTGATGGTGACTGGTGAAGGATCTCTCCCTGCCCTTATCTCAACTCGTGAGGGTTTTGTTAAATTTTTTTCTCCCCTCCCCAGTTCAGGAGGGCAGTGACAGAGTGATTTTGGTGGTACCTGGTGTCCAGCCAGGGTCAATCCACCACAAGAGTTTAGTGTTGCATTCGAAAAATACCAACATAAAAACTATCAACGTTTCCTGTGCCTCAGCCCCAGTTATTAATATGTAGTGTATTGTCCTTATTAAGAGGTCAAGATTCAGAATATGTTAATTATAGGAGATTTAAATCTTCAAGAGAACAAATAGAGGAAGAATACTTTCAAATGTCCTTTTTAAGGTCTGTTGAAGTAACAATAAACTAACAAATTATTTTAGTACAAGATAATTTGTTTGGTTATTTCAGTAAAGAGTTATAAATAGAAAATATTGACCTAAGAAGTCAAATAACAGCAGGTGTCAGAAATCAAGTAATGATAATCTGCTGATGAGAATGTTGTGAAATACATTATGGAAGATTAGCTTTACTTTGAAAGCTCTATTTCTGGCAAGAAACTGACAGTGCAAAATTTCACAGGATTCTTGTTTCTTCACAGTGTTGTTGCATAAGATAATCCTAAATTAAAATTCTGGGGGAAAAGTGACTTTTATTCATAGTGAAAAAACAAACTTTGACATTCTAGGGAAAAAGTACCCCAACTCTAGCAGGTATTAAAAAGCCCTTTTTTTACTCACTGGGTGCAAGTGTGACCTTAAATTTGCCTTGCAGCTGGATCAATACCTGTTGCACGGCTGCAGCTGTCTGTGATGTTGCTTCTGCTTTCACTCCTTGGAGTTCTGAGCAGGATTTATTTACTGCCAAAAACGCATTGCAGCTGATTAGTCTTGAAACAAAACGTGATGGTTTTGCCTTGTGAAAGTACCATAGGATTTCGTAGTTGTGTAAATTTGTGTGGCAAGGAGGGGACCAGACAAACTGAGTCAAATCTGACAGGCACAGAGATGTACACTGTTTTACTGATGAACTGGCAGATGCTTTCACATGGAGAAGTGGTATTTGTAAATTCTGTCCTTTGTTCATAAGGCTTCCACCTGCCAAAACAGCATGACCCTCCTGTTATCTGGGCTGTGTGTCAGCCAGTTGTCTCCTCTTTTAGCCTCTCTTTTTCTGCCAAAATAATGAAGTGTCTGCTCTTGAGGCCAGAGAAAAAGGTCTTAAAGTTTCGTTCTTGTCAGAATATTGATGGTTTTCTATCCTATGGTATAACATGCTTTTCATTTGTTTGTCTCACTTAAATAGTAAAGAAGTGATATGACAAGCTTTTTGCCTCATGAAATATGACAGATTAGGCGTTTGCACATTTAAAAATAAACACATTAAAAAAAAAAATCTAGACAGCAGGATGTAGAACTATTTTTTTTTTTAATTTCTGCAGTGTCTGGAGGTCTAGCACTCTTAACAAATGCAGATGACCACTGATTTGTCATCCCGAAGACATAATTATTCATCAAATGCCATCTGCAAGTGTGGCTAAACCTTTGAATGGGTGTCAGACACAATTAACTCTTGCTAACTACATATTGAAGAAAATAAGTATCTAGTTGTTAAAGGTTGACTTCAATGTTCTCAGTTACATAATATTGTTAGTACTTTCCTAAATTAAGAAGCCAAAAAGATCCTGCAGCCAGGAAAGAAAGAACCAAAATACTATGCACAAGATTTTCTGTTCATTTGCCTTTTTTGTTTGCTTCTGCAAGTCACAGGATCCAACTTTTTTCTTATATTTTTCTCCCACTTTTAATCCATGAGGTTTGTGCACTGAAGCAGCACAGTAAACATTAGAAGCTACTCTAGCCCAGAAGAGACTGAGTATTGTAGAAGGAAATCTGGGTTGGTGAGAGGCTGATCCCAAAGGTGTGTTTTGAGACACGCTGTATGCAGAATCATCAGAGTCCAGAGGCTAAGGTGAACAAAAGCAGTTTTGTCTGTGGAAAATCAATGGGAAACAGTCCTTGTTCTGTGAGTCAGGGACTGCCTTTGGGTTTTGAAGATCCACACTGTTGTTGAAAGAGATTTTTCTTGCTGGATGGCCTTACCCTTTTCCACAGAAATCTTAACCTCCTACCAGCCATCGTGAGAGGGAAGCCAGTGTTATCTGTCTGGGGTTAAGAGGGGGGGAAAAAGGCCTTTGGTCAGTTACGGTACCACTCCTCCAAACCTGACTTCCAGTTCAAGGGAACAGATGCATTAAATACTGCCAGTGTTTATTCAACTTCCTGCCGTGACAAAGCTTCTGTTGCACTTCTGGTCCGACTAGACTATGCTGCCAATCTTTCTTCATAGGTGGAAAAATAAACCTATGTTTACATCTGCTGGTCCATGTTTGTGGAATAATTAGATGTAGATGAATTTTGCATGTCACTCCACTTCTGTGTGCTTGGCCTCTTTGTTAGGTACTTGTGTTCTGCATGCCCAGGATAGGCAACCCCCTCAAGCTTGAACAGTGGTGGGGCAGAACAGTAAGAACCCCAGGCTTATGGCACACTTTTGGTAGGGGATTAAAGCACCCGCCCTTGAAGACAGGCTGAGGAAGTTGGTCAGCCCAGGGAAAAGAAGGTTGTGTGGACACCTCATAGAAAACTTCCAGCATCTGAAGGGGCCTGCAAGGAAGCCAGAGAGGGATTCTTTGTCTGGAAAAGCAGTGATAGGACAAAGGAGAAGAAGGGCTTCAAACTGAGAGTAGGTTCAGATTAGACTCAGAAATAAATTCTTTACTGTGATTGTGGTGAGGCGCTGGAACAGGTGACTCTGAAGCTGTGGATGCCCCATCCCTGGCAGCGTTCAAGGCCAGGTTGAATGGAGCTTTGAGCAACATGGTTTAGTGGGAGGTGTCCCTGCCCATGGCAGAGGGATTGGAACTGCATCTTTCAAATCCCTTCCAATCCAGGCCCTTCTGTTATTACTCATCAGTTGCTTAAGATACTGCTGGTCAGTACATACATTGACTAGAGGAGATAAAATTTTAGGCACTGTTGTGACACCTTGCATTTTTGTTTGTGCTATTGGTCTTGGTCTGTTGTGGTAAGCAACGTTCCAGCTTTTGAATGGGTAAATTTAGTTGCTCTCTATGGTAGCAACCTGTCAAGAATAGAGGGGGGAAACAGCTGGTTAGAATAGAGCCTGGCTTATGCCAGGATCTGGTGTCATTGAGCCCAGTTCTCCAGCACTATGACAGCATCAATGCCAACAGAGTTATTTTGGTCTCTGCTCTGGACCATGCCATGCTTTAAGTTTAGCAGTGCTGATGAATTTGCCTTGTGTCGCTCAGAGCAGTGATGACTAACCCTGCAAGGTGTGCTTTTCCTGCTGGGAACAAGGTAATGTGGTGATTATACTGATTATACAGTAGCTGACAGGATTGCTCTGGTGCAATGGTGAAGCCTGTGAAAGCAGGTCAAACTGTTACGTTGTTTATGTGAAGAAAAACCTAAAGCATCCTCTTGATTCTGATACTCTTGTCCATTACAGCAGCAATTGTTAATGAGCTCCACCTTAAAATCCCTTGAGCTGCTCATGTTTCTGAATTTTATTTCTTTTTCGCGTTTGCGCACTGGTCATGTTTTGAAGCAGCTTTTGGGGATTTACAGGAAATTTTATCTTTTAGAGAGCTTATGGAAGTCCTCCTTTGTTCTGTTTTTTTTGGTCTCATCTCTCTTTCTCCGGATCTCTGCTCCTTATTTCCAGTGGTAAAGTTATTGCCCCATTCCCCTGCCCCAAAATTCAGTGCCTTTAGACTAGTAACACCCTCATACCTTTTATCCTATCTTTATCCTTGACTTGTGGATATTTCCTTACAGCTGTAAATCATACTTTAAAAGTTTTATCCACCACTACCCACAGATCATTCTATGTTCTGCAGTGTATTATTGCTGAATCTATAAATAAGGGAATAAATCATTGATTTCTGACTTGCAAAGAATATGCCATGGCATATGAAAATACATCAATTTTTAATTTGCTTCTGAAGGTGACCCAGAAGCAAATGATCACCATGCGGGTAAAATAGAAATACACATATAATACAGTCCCCTGATGAAGAATTATATTTTAAGAGCATCTGCAGGATTTATGATTTCATATTTATAATTTGCATATGGTTCATATTTGTTTTGGATTTAATATGCTGTGTATTCTTAGTCATGTAAATAAATTCAGTGGGAACTGCTGCCATCTCCTGGTCAACAGCTGTACTAAACACTGAGCCAAGAAATGCAAGCTGGTGTTTAACTGAGATTTTCAAGGTCTTCATTGTTAAAGGTAAAGTTAAAATTCCCAAACACTTCAGCTTTCAGTATAGAATCATAGATACTTGACAGGTTGGTGGGTTTGGTCAGATTCATTTGAATTTAAGACAAAAGAATGGCACTACCTTATTTTTCTTTTTTTTTTTTTTTATGAATATTGAGGCAGACACCTTACCTGTAAATATATACACTATAGACTTTGAAATTGGAGTTTTTTAATTGTCCTTTGCAGTTGCAAAAATGGCCACCTAAAGGTAGGACCTTTCCCAAATGAGTTTATGGTCTATAGGAATTTTTTTTCCTGCTTCCCCAATCAATGGACTTATTCCCTTTATTTCCTTCTGTCAACATTTGTGCTTAAAGAAAAGTTGTGAGGGTAAGATTTGATTAATCATTGAAATATAGGCAGAGTATGGACTTGTTGAACTTGCTTGTCAGTGTGTTCCTTTTTTGTAATAAAGTGACTTTTGACTTCATAGTGAATTCCACCACTGCACTAATATCACAAGAAAAGGTATTTCTTAGCTGTGTGCTTTCAAGTGTGCCTAAAACATGTCAAAACTCAGAAAAATTGTATGAAACAGGTATGTTTCCAGTGTTTTCCTCAAAGCCTATAGAACATCATGCAAACCTAAGCATCCACTCCTCTTTCTCCTTGTCCTTTGAGTAGGTTTATCTCATTCTGAATGTGGAATGTGAAAACACCTCATAAAATAATTAAGTCACAGCTCTTATGCTAATTTTTTCCCGTGTAGCCTGTTTTAAGCTGTGCTCTAGGCTGGTGGATGTCTGTAGGGTCTCAGTACTAGCACCACCATCAATCTTTAATTTCTTGTTCCTGTGAACTTTAACAAGTCTGGTTTTTACACTTATTGTTGCAGGGGTATTTAATGTCTTTCTTTGCGGCATAGTTAGGCTGACTAATTTTTAATGTTAAGAGGTTTATTTATTCATGCACAAAATGAGAGGACAACCTTTGAAATTTTGTCTTTGTAGTATTGCTTTCAAATCTGGGAGTTAGCAAGCTACGTTCTGTTGGTGAGTTTATGTGAAACATTTGCTTCTGTCTGGTCACTCTGAAACACCTAAAAGAGACTCTGTGCACAGGGGTAAGTAAGAAAAGGGGGTGCAAGCTCCCTTGTAATGCTTAGTTGATTTTCTAGGTGCAGTGCAAAGGCACACAAAATAACCAATTTTTATGATTGTATCTCATACAAAAGCTAAACTAGTGAGACAGCCATGAACTTCACTATTTTATCTTTTTAAATTTAGCCATGTGACTGGAAAAATAGATGTAATCAAGCAGGAGGGGAGACTAAACTTAGCTGAAGAAGGTAGGAGAAAAAGAGCAAGATGCAAACTTGATTAAATCCAGAATTGAACTTAATCTCATTGGGGGTTTCTGTTCTTTGGCTTTGATATAATGATATTGTTGCCAAAGACTAAAGACCACATTGTTTAAAACTTCATCTGGTTTTGAGAAGTAGAAGCAACATATGAGGTTAAAAGGGAGTCCAAAGAATAAATTAGGACAGAGTGGCCTTGTGGTATTTTGACCTTAACCTCACTGAACAACTACAAATTATTTCCATGGTGACAGGGGAGGATGTGAGGAATAACTAAAGGGAGGCTCTGTAAAGTTCTCCACAAGCAGAGTTGTCTTGCTTAGACAAGTTAAGGCAGATCAGTCTGTTGTTCAGTAGGTGCATAATGGCTTTTATTATGAAAATATTGATGTAACCAGCTAAATAAAACCATGGCAAATTAGTGTTGTCTCATTTAATTAGTTTAGACTTGCAGAACCAGTACCAGCCTTGACTATCTCAGCTTAGTCATGTGAGTTTTCTGACTCTGGATGCAGCATTGATGAGACTCGATCTCAGAGGTTTCTCACTAAGTTGCTAACCATACTTTTTCACTATTTTTTTGTAATACTGCTGTACCATTCCTTGCTTGTGAGGTAGTTTATTCTTGCATATAATGTGCTTTATGAAGCTCTCTGTCCTTGCCATTCACAGGCTTTTAGGGGAGCGTGTCTGCCAGACCATTTCATGTAGTAGGTGTGCAAAGTACAGGTGTTGCTCTTACAGGTGTTCCTCGCTGAGAAGAGGTGCTATGGCAGGACACCTGCAGCAGGGCATCCTGCCCAGCACATGTGGAACAGGATATAGAAATAAATAATTTGACTGCAAGGAAATTCGGGTCAGAAGCAGCATATCTGTATTGGTGTGAGGCTGTACTGGAGCCAAATGGCCTCAGTTTTGGGGCTCTGAGGTGGTAGCTCATGCTGCCACTATCCCATGCATCCTAGGCTATTCCAGATTGGATAAACCATCTCTGCACTGCATTACTTTGCATCTTAATGGGCCCCAAAGTAATGTCTAAGACAAAGAAAGGAATTACTGACTCAAATTTAAGTCAATTGTATATAGTGGAACACAGCATTTCTAGGTCGGTGTAGCTGTGTTGCAAAAACTGTCTTTACTTGTGTACTTAACTTTCAAATTTAATTTTGTACTAACAAAACTTTTGTTTCCTTTAGATAAAGATTTTAATTACACCCATCTAAACGTGAGTTCTTGGCTCTGCTGGATGGTATCTTAAAGAATCTATTTTGTGACACAAAACCCACTTTTCTCCAAAGAACTGCCATTGCATTGAAATGTACAGCAGGTGAAGGAAATAATTATTTAATCAAATATGCAGCTAAGGCTTCTGGTGCCCAAACCCCCCAAACAATCTGTAGTTGAGGAGCTAATTGTATTTACATTCTACAAACAGATCAGATTTGTAAGAAACAGAATTATTAGACAGCTTAGAGGTAGGAGGGTAAATTTTGATTTCATTCCACTGGAGGGAAATCCTGTAAACTTAAAGGAATTTCAGGTATTTGTGACAATTATGACTTTAACCCATGGTTTTTAATGTTCTTTTCAGTAACACTTGAAGACATCTTGTACGATTAGAGTCTTGCATTTGCACACCCTGTGGTGGTATGCATAATTGACTAATGATGTCTGTAATTTGCCTGTGTGATTAATTCATTTGAAGCTATAAATATTCTATATTAAATTATGCAGAAAGTCAGCAAGTTTTTAATGAAATGAAAAATAATTTGTTTCTTTTTTGTCCCCTAAACAAACCAAGAATTAGAAGAAATCAAATGGTACTTGAATGGCAAAAAGAAAAATTATAGCAATTGTAATAATAAAAGTGCATACTTTTCCCATAATGTAAATGGAAGAAGAAAGTTTGCTCTTGTTGTCAAATTAACAAAAAAATTCTATTAATACTTTTACATCATCATCATTTTATTAGATTATGCTGAAGTCTTTCAGGAACCCAACGGAAAACAAGTCTGTTGGAATTCTTATTGGGTGTTTTCATGAGTTTTGTATGAAACAAGCAGGATAAACTTTGTCCTTTCTTTTCTTCTTACATGAAATTAAATATTTTCTTTCTCAGAATGAAAAAAACCTGTAAAATACCTATGTCCACAACATTAGTTCATGAAACAAAGTTTTTAATTGTTCATGTAGTGAACTGATGTGTTTTGTCTGGTTTGACCTAAGCTTACCAAAGGAGCTTGCTAGCATATAGAAGCTAAAGTTTAGTAGGATAACTTTACCTTAGATATCTTCAGTGATTGCAGGATCTAGCAGAACTTAGGAACATTCTGGAGGATTTGTGGAGGAGGAGGGAAAAAGAGAATGATTTATACACTTCTTTGTTCTTTAAACAAATAAACAGTTGATAAGTCAAATCCTGTTGTGATGGCTTTGAAGAGATGCAGAGATTAATGAACTAACATCAGGAAGTAAAAAGTGGCCTGATTAAATCTTATTTTCTTGTCATTCCTCACTGTGCTCAGTCACAGTGTATCATCCTTGAAGTGCATTAAGATAGGGACATTGATACTTGTGCTGTACTTTCTCTAGGAAATTTGAAACTTCTGCTACTGCAGCCAAAAGGGTGCAAATTCATAGTAATTTCTATCACAAGCATCATTTGCATGCACAGGTACATACGGATCCATGATTAGGACTCAAGATTGTGATCTCATGTGTTTCAGTTCCTCTTAATAACATTGACACCTCCATGATGCTGGAGTTATCAATAGGAGTGAGATTTTTGCACTCAGTATGACTTTATTTTTGTTTCTAGATCTGTATTTTAGTGTTGGGTATTGACCGCTTTGCATCTTCTGAGGGACAAAAAGAGGTGAAAGCAGTACTGAATTTGAGAATACAGGTGTTTAGAGTGGCAGTTCTCAGGTACCATGTATGTCTGTGTGATGAGAAAACATCACCTTCCCCATGGCCTTGAAAGTGTTGCAGTGACAAAACCATGCAGGTACTGGGGTACAGCATGAGGCTGTACAGCATGGGGACTGAGGATTCCAGACTGAATGTGGAGGGCTGAGAAACAGTGTTTGGATGAGGACTGGCAACAAAATCAGGAATAAGCAAATAAGATATTTCTGGTGTCTGAAATGTAAACAAGTCAAGGGCAACAAAATAGGTGTGAGTTCTCTTCCATTTGCATGTAGCTTCCAGATTTCAAACAAAACAAAGTGATATTGAAGGTATCTTTGGACTGAACCATTCTGGGGAGAGGTAGGAAGGAGAGGTAATGAGTGTTGCTAGAGTTACTACAGAACTGTAGGGAAACTAGCTGTGTTGTAGTTGGATATTGAAGGATAATTCAGCTGTGGGATATTTCTGTCCATATACTTTAGATACTGTATTTGAACATGCAATTTACAGAAGGATTAGCTAATTTTAGAAAATAAAAACTGTAAAAATTATCCTCTGAACTATTTCAAAGCTCATGATGCTTGTCATAAAGCTTTCAGGTTAAGCCCATGTTCTACTGAATGTGTTAAATTAATGGCACTATTAGGAGCTGCAAAAGTATGGCATTAGAAATATTACGGGTCTAATTGGCACTGCTTTTACAGACCTTAATATTGCTACTTTAAGTTCTCATTGTTCACTTAACAGTTACATTACAAATCTCTTGATGAATAGCTTTTTGTACAAAATTGTCAGATTCAGCTTTGACAATTCATTTAATTTAATGGGTTGGTAATTCAAAGAGGTTAACTCCTGAATGAAAAGGTCATGCTGAGGGGTGCCTGCAACAGAAAACAAAGTAATCCCTTGCATTTTTGACAAAATGAGTCAGAAGATTGTTTTTCCTTATTAAGCATCTGGACAAATGGTAGCATTCAGGTCACTTGTATTGCCTGTTAAATATAGGGATAATTTATTTAAAATAGAATTAGCCATAGTTACACAGTAAGTAAATTAAAAAGTAAATTAAAGTGTGTAGTCTTAAAAAAGTGCATTTCCAAAAAACTGGAAATCCTAGTTTAAGTCTTGTTTTAATAGAGGAGGTACTTCATTAATAAAACATAAAATTCATGTTGTGTTCCTACCTATATAACACAAATAAATGATAATGGAACTAAATCAGTAATCTGTCATACGCTGCATGACAATTCTATATAGTGTGATCCCATCATAAACTAAAGAAGGTGTCAAATCAACCTACTATGGAAAATCTAATTACACTTTTTTGTAGTGACAGCATAGCAGCTTGTAATCTACCAAGATACAATATCTTGATGTCTTGTAGTATCACTCTCCTTGCTAAAATATGTTTTTTAAGAGATGTAGAATATAAAAGTGGACAGGATTCAGCAGAGTATTGGGAAATGACTGCAAAGATGTTGATGCTGTGAGTACTGTACCTGCCATTGAAAAAGGTGACAACAGGATGCTAGCTTCTCTAGATCTGCCATGTGCTGGCAGGGTGAAGTATCCCCTCTTGCCATGCTCATGCTCCTCCTGACTGCAGAAATGTATTCAACCTCTGTGATCTTGCCAGAAAAACATGTTTGGTTTATTGTGCTGCCACGTGTATCCCCAGACAGTCCTGATTACAAGGAACATTTGCATTTGTCATGTTTATTTTTTTCATGTGGTTATTCATCACCTTTTTATTTTCCTGTCTTTATCCTTCTTGCAGTTAACCTATCCATAATGACTTTTCCCCCAATGATGCCAGCTGTAGTAAATCCATACCTGAATTTGGTGTTTGATAATCTTGGCCTTATGGTAGCACTGAACTGGTGGCCTAGGTACTGTTGGCCATAGAGGGCAACTTCTTAATGTTTTTCTCATGTTTCCACTTTGTGCAGTTTGTTCCTTGTGTAAGAACCCTGCCATTGTCTATGAAGGCCAGCAACCCCTTCTGTTGTTGCCTGTAAATTTTGTCAACTTTGCTCCTTGTGAGCTGTCACATCTGCAAATTGTCTTATGCCATGTCCAATGATTTCTCATACTCTGCCTGTTTGGGTCTCAGCAGCAGTCCAGTCTTGGTTGGTGTGACAATACCTGCTGCCTAATATGTTTGATTTGATAGCATCATCAAGGATCCACGTGGTTTTTAGGTGAGGGTCTGATTGATTAATATATGTACAATTTACACATGCTAGAATATTCTAGAATTTGGGAGAGAGAGAAGTTTTGGGTTTGTGTGGTCAAAGCCCTTTGTGTGCAACAGGACCCCACCCAGCAGCAGAAGCCAGTGTGATGTGTGACAGTGATGTCCGCATTTTGTGGCTGTTCTCTGTGCCTTTCTCTCCAGTCCTGCCTTTGTGGGGGCAATTCAGGCTTGAGCTTTGGCTCCTCTCCAGCCTAACTGCACACTGTGGAAAAGTTCTCTGAAGTGGCAGAGGACCAAGTGTCTGAAGGGTGAGTTCCACTGAAGCAAGAAGACAGAAAAGCTCAAAATATCAGTGGTCCCCATCACAGATTCTGTTTCTGAAAGGTGACGAGCCCCACAGCCGTGGAATCTGATGTGGGGCTTCAGGCAGCTTGCTATTTTTATTTCATCTCCAATCCTAGAAAATGCAGTGCTAGGTTTATAGTAGACTTGAATTTTTTGAGATATCTTTGACTTTGAGAACTAGGTATCATCTGCCAAAACCTAGATGCTGAAATTTTTGAGAGTTTCTCTGTAGGAAATGCATGTCCCAGTATATTCCATTTCAGTACAAGAGCTGCTGTGGACCTGACCATACTGACATATGGTTATTTCAGAATAGAGCCATGTAGTGATCCTATGCCATTTCATACTATATCCCTACCACTGTTGTCTTCATCCCTGGAATGTTGTTCTTACTTGCTACTTACTTTAGTGTTGCTTTGGAAGGGCCTCTCGAGTCCCATTTTGGGGCATTGAACACTCATATTTGCTTCTTAAATTTATTCCAAAGGAAAAATAGTTATACCTAATAAGTAAGTATTTAAAGGATAAAATGTTATGCTTATGAAGATTTTGAACATAAATGTATGGAGTAGTGAATGATTGCTCTTAATTTCAGAATAAAGATGAGGTTCAGTATAAGGTAGTCATAAGACCAGGATCGTGTGTTCTGCATTTCAGAATAAATGAACTAAATGACACTCATGCATTTGGCATCTTTTAAATGCTTTGCCTTTAAAATGTGTATTTTAAGGTTTGAGTATATTGCTTCCCATTTTTTTAGGAATAGATGTGTAGGTTACAGGACATTTTAGGAACATTTGAGTGGGGTAGGATTTAAATTTGAGTTGATGATCTTCAGTTTTTACACTGTCTTCAAGAGATCTCTTATGAAGCCTGAAAAGGTGCAAGGTTTCCCAGAAGTGCTGTGAGTTCAGGAGGACTGAAGCAGGTCATGACTAAAAATTACCATACATCATTAAGAAGAGGGGTTTTTTTGTGATGATGTTTCTTCAGATGTACTGAATTGTTCAGCAAATTCCTCTTCCTTTTGTTAACTTCATTTCAGAAGGGGAAACTTGGAAGGTGTTTTATTTTTGAAGTGATAGTCCTGTCTGTTGTGTTTGGACTTCGTATATTTACACGCACATATATATATGTAAATTTATCTGTGAATATGTGCAACTTTTAATAGTTCTAAGAAGTTGGTATATCAGAGAAATTTTAAAAAAATATCTTCCTGGTCATTTGTAATTTAAAACTAAAACAGTAACAACCACCCTGCCCTTCCAACCCACTTATGGAGGAAAATGCAGGTGCTGTAGATAAATATTAGATGAATATTAGAATTGCCATCAAAGATAATATAAAGAATGGACTTTCATTCTCTGGAATGATCTGTGTATGCTAAAGATGAGAAATTTTGAAGGACTTAATTTTATACAGATCCTGGCTGTGTTGCTGTAAAAAGCATGTCATCCACCCTGACAGCTTACCAGTTAAAGCATCTGAAAGAAACAAAGATACTGACACCTGAATCCAGTTGCAGTAAAGATTTCTCTGCATAAAGTCTGATCATTAGCAACACACATGTGCTTCATAGTAGTCACCTATGTTTTATCTTGATTAAAGGTTCTGTAGAAAAAAATGGTTACGTAATTTTGGTGCAAAAAGATGAGTGAGTTCTTGATTCTTCTATGGTATTCATGAAGGCTAATTCCATTTATTGATGGAAAAAGAAAAACAGCAGACATATTTTAGAACTTAGTTGGAGCTAAGCTCTAGTTTGGTTGATAAGGCATGGTGCAGTGTTATATATATGAACATGCTTTGTTTCTTGCAAGTCTACAGTGGTGCTAATTGGGGAAATTTTATTTTCTATTTATTATTGTATTTCTTAGAAAATATAAACATGTACTTAAATAATCAAAACAAAAAGTATGAGGAAATTCATACAGAATTTAATCTGAGAAAAAGGTCTCAAGAGCTAAGGACAAAAAAAAGGGGGAGTAGTTTAAGAAAGCAACCTTTAAATGTCTAAGTCCTTTGTATATTAAAGCCAGAGATTTGAGAATTAATTCAAACTAAATGTGGCAAAACATGGAAATATAGGAAACTAACTTTACCAGTTACTAATGATTTATGGAAATTTTACAGATTAGTTTCTCTGATTTTAGATGAGATTGATTTAAGGAAGATACAGCCCATTTCTTAAAAGATATCCCTCATGGTCTGTCTTTTTATGACATGTATTTTCCTACAGAAACGGCCTTTAGGCATTGCAGAAGTGCAAATAATTAATAACTAGCATTACTAAAATATGAGGCAAAGAAGTGTCTGTCATACAGTTAATTTTTTGCAAACTATAATTACAAGATTTTAACACTGATTGTAATTACTTGAACATATGGCAAGAAATAGGTAATGAAACTGGTTTCTAATTGTGGCATAATGAGTTTCTGGATGTTCAATACCGTTTCCACTGGGATACCAAAAATTTAAAAAATGAGATGAGAGAAAGAGGAAAAAAAAAAATCCTCTAGCTTGGAATCAGTTGTATCATTGAAATGAAAGAAATCAGAATTTGAGAATAGTTTGTACTTAATTAAAAAAAAAATCTTCAGATCGTCTGTAGGTAGATATTGTATAGGTTGGGTATATTTGGAAATTTGTTTGCTTTTCTTAATATTTTGCAAGAAATGTTAGATAGCAGATTTCCTTCTCTCTGTATTTACATATATTCTGAACAGAGTTTCTTTTATTTAGCTATGCAGATGAATTGTGCTGAAGTTAAACCTCAGATGGGCCCTTCGTACTTGCCTCTTCCACAGATTTATGGTGTCTGTGCACTGTCTAAGCTCATAACTATCCCAGTGATTAGTCTCCAAAACCTTGTTATCCTCTTTTGTGCTTGACAAAGACCTGTCTACTGCAGTAAATCAGTAATAATTACTGGTGGTACTGAAGGGCTTTGGTCATATGGGTGTAGGGTTGATTGTTCTTTGCAAGTGTTCAACACGCAAGACAGAAATAGATCTTATGCCGCAGCATAGCTTTTGTCTTTTCTCTTACTTTGTTTGGAAGAAATAAGACAGGTTATTTTTTAGCCAAAATGTGAAGGGACATAAAGGATTCATAGATTGTACATTTCTCCCTGAACTCTGAAAATGTCATGGTGGCACGTATCCGAACTCTGGGGTGGAATAATCTTTATTTTGCCTCTTCTGTATGAAATATGCAATGAAGACAGTGACTGTTGTAGCCTATGATACTCTTCAGTTCCTTACTCTGAACTTGTATTGGCTTCTCTACCCAGCCCGTGCCTGGACCCTGAAGTGTGATAGTTGAAATTCTGGTCAGGGGAGTGTTTTTTGTTAGCAAGCCATTGCCTACTCAACCTCTTCAAACAAATAGTTTTTTTCCTTAAAATGACATTGTGCACTTCCCTCCCTACCCCAAAATCAGTATTGCTCACTACGAAAAACCTTTTAGTTCTAGACACAATTTTCTACAGGACTCTATGAACCTGTTTCATCATTATCTTCTTTCATTCCCTAAAGAGGAATTCTTTTTTACCAATTTAACTAGAAATAATATTTTTAAAAAAATAGATATGCATTTTTAGAACAGAAGAGTTTCTTTTTCTTTTAGTGTATGCCCATAACCAGCTTTTTACATTTCAAAAAGGTTGTCAGCATATCACTGCCATGCTTGTCACAGCCTCTCTAAAGCTGTTAGAGTGAGTCAGAGAGTGATTTTTCTGCCAGAGGAGCCTGGCGGTGATTACAAGCCTGGTGATACTTCTGCTGTGCAGAAAATTATTATTGATGGTGATAAGGATAAGCCTGATGAAGGAAAAGGTGTTGGGCTGAGTAATGCTAGGGGGCGGGGGGTGAGTTTTAGCACTGAGATGATCCTGATTGTGTCCAGTAAAAAAGTTAGTATCTTGTTGTAGGATACCTGATACTAGAATTGACAGTATTACTCCTATCCTGGCTTTCTCCTACTATTTTCAATTATTTTTCTAAATAAGCTATTAATTCTTCTGTATTATATTGATAAAATGGTATCAAACCAGAAAGATCAAACTTGTTGCGTAAGGATAGGGAGTTTCCCAAAGACTGTGAATGATAGTCTTAATATGATGGGAGAGAAAATAATATTAAAAATTCCTTATGTCTTTCTACATGCATGTTAGTCCACTGATGATTTTCCTTTTTGCTTATTGTAGTATAATACTCATTTTTAATTCAATTTCAATTACACAGAACTCCTGGTTTCTCTTCTATGATTATCTGTAGCGTGACCAGGTTCTCAAGTGCTGGTTTTATATTGATCTCTGTTTTCAGCAAAACAGGCTCTAGAATTTTTGTAGATCAGATCTGTTATACACCTGGGAGTTTGGATGTGTCTAGTAGGAAATGAAAGCCAACCTTCATTGAGAGGCCCAAGTGTGTTGCTTCAGAGCACCTACTTGAAAGTAGCTATTGATGTGCTCTTAAGTGTTGGCAATAGTGTTCACCCAGTGCATCTGAAGTGATTGCTGAGTGCTGTAGGAGCTTGTGGTGTTTTGGCAAGACATTAGTGTTTTTCTCTCCTGTGTGATATAAAAGCCTTGATTGTGCAATGTATAAAAGCACCGGATTCAATCCTATTGTTTTTCCTTGGTTTTGTGCCAGCTATCCCAGAATAATTTGGCATGAATAAAGTGAAATATGGAGAGAACTTAAATGAGTACTCTTTAGTTGTATGTGGCTGGGGTATCTGTAGCTCTCAATATCAGGCCTTGAAGACAGGTAAAATGTGGGAAAAAATTCTTTTTGTTTTCTGAAGATGAGCAGGAAGGATTTTTTCTTTAAAGCTTGCCAAAATGGGGTTTGTTCTTAGCATGAAAGTGCCAAGGATATGTCTTCATTAGCAAAAGAAGTATGGTTTAAGTATAGTTTGAGAACTGGTGTGTGATTTGCTCATTTTTTAAAATTTTTAGGATGATCCATGGCATGATTTTTTGGTTCAGGCCTTGTTCCTGGAAGTGTTCAAGGCCAGGCTGGATGGGGATCTGAGTAGCCTGCTCTAGTGGAAGGTGTCCCTGTCCATGGCACAGTGGGGTTGGAAATAGATGCTCTTTAAGGTCCTTTCCAACCCAAGCTATTATATGATTTTTTTTTCAAGAAGTGGTCTGAGCACTTCTGGGGAATGTCCTAGGGCCAGCACGTCTGATGCTCCTGTTCCTGGGGGTCAGGGCCCTTAGTGCAGTGGACATGAGAGGCGCTCCATGGGACTGGACAGCATGGGTACAACCCAAATGCATTTAGTTTTGATCCTTTAGTGAAGTGTTTCTCTTTTGTATCCTATGATGTGTATGCAGACCTTGAGCTGAAGTCTTGGAAATGAGGAGTCAGAAGCAGCTTAACTTTGAAGTTTTCAGAATAACTTCTCCTGCAGAGCAGTCATCCTTTTAGTACTGGAGGCAGAGGAAGCTTGGTGTATCTGGGCACATCATAAATGCAATATATGTGCATTTACTTGTAGCTTCTCTCTAGGGAGATTTCTATGTTGAGCACAATGTCCCTGAAGATGACACCTATGTTCACTATGCCATGTCTGCTGTGGGACGGGCTCATCCCATCCCTTGTCACCCCTAGCTCAGGATGTGACCATCACCCCACAAATGGCAGAAGCCAGGAATAAATGCTGACCTGGAATGCAACCTGTTCTCCTTTCCCTCTGTCATTTTTGACATAGAATAAACCATTTAGGTTCACCAAATGGGCAGAAAGTTAACCTAAGCTTATGGTTTTCTGTTAGTAGTTTGGTTTTGCAAGCTGAAAGAACTCATCACAGATAAGTGCCAGGAAGGGACTGGAAGGCCGGATTGCAGCAGTGACTGTGAGCCTGCCTGTGGCTGCCAAGGAATGACAGCCTGGAAAAAGGCAGTTATACCTTCCTGTGCCTTCCTCGTTCCATCTTTTAGCAAATTTAGGTCTTCAAATTGTGTTGGAAATTCTTCAGTTACTTCTGGTGTGTTTCTCAGTCCCATCTCTATATGTGCACTGGGAAAATCTCATCCCCAAATGAGAATTTTAGTGACCCTGTTCTTGTTCTTGCACAGCATTTGTCAGTCTCAGACTTGCTAGACAAGAACAATATATATTTAGTTGATATATAGGTATATATGTACATACTAAACTGTGCTTTCTTGAAAGTGTAGTCTGAGGGTGAGAGACCAAGATCATCTTAAATACAGTTTATTCTGCATCTCTCACAGTGGTATAAATAATGTGACATATGTGAAATAAATAAAGTTCTACTTAGGATTGCATCTATTGGAGATAATAGATAAATCTTTACTCTAAACCCCGTGATATTATTTCACTTCTATAGTAAATGTGTTTTCTATTTCAAAATGAACTTCAGGGGAATCTCTTGCAGATACAGTCTCTTGGCTGTCTGAAGGATCCAATCAATTAGACACAATACCTTATTAAAAGCTGATCTATAAACTACTTCTTCCAGGAAGAGGAGAACATTTTTAAAGATAAAAACCAAATATTAGTGAAAATTTGTTCTTATTCCCTCTTAATTTTCCTGTGCCATTACTGCATTTGTGAATAGTTAAGCACAATAATAAATAGCTATCTAGCTCAGTGGCATAGCCACTTTCTGCTGTTGAGATCAGTTTGGGGGGGGGGGTCAACAGGGTAGGTACTACAGGTCATCTAGGAGAAAAATTGTTGAAATTGGAGTATGTAAATCCATTTGTTGATTAACAGTCACTAATCAAGCTACATATCTGACAAGATGTCTTGTAAGTCTTCATGGAGTTCTATTTGTGATAAATATTATTTTAGAAGAAGTTCAAGTGTGTATTTCATGCAGCAGTTGACCTTGCTCTAGGTTTAGCAAAATCTATTTGAGTAGAAGTAGTAACAGGTATCTTGAAAATTTAGGTAGTTCTCACTTTTCCCCATTGTTAGTTTGCATTAGAAACTCACAAGGAAATTTAAAATATATTTACAGATGTATTCTTTTTATCAGGTACAGAGTCATAGCAGAGTATACTATGTCATAGTTATAGTATAACATAGTCTAATATAATAGAGGAAGAATATTGGAGTTTTGAGGATAACAGAAATGAAACCCAGATTTGATTAGCTTTGATTTCATTAGGCTTCATCTGATACTAAGGAAATACTCATATAAATGCTAATGTATATTAAAAAGTTATTAGCTTTAAAATGTCTGTCTTGCCTTTTTGTCAACATGACCTGTTACAAAATTAAATGTTTAGCTGAAGGGTGCTCACAGAAAAAGAAATTTCTTAATTACTGTTCTATGGAAAAGGTCTGCAGGTGGAAGACATCTTCAAACTTGTCTTCCTTTACCCTTGCAAGCTGTCAGCAGGAGGCTGATGCACGGGGTTAGAGACAGCTATGCTAGCAATGCTGACAGGTACAGCTCAGCACCCCACAGCCTGTCAGAGGAGCTGGCTCTGCACCTCTCCCACTGCAGATTTCAGAGTTTGAAGTTGCTCATGAGAGGGAGTTGGCACTAGCTCCGGGTTTTGCACCCTTGTGGGCAAGGCACACAGTGTGCTCTCTTCCACTGGCTTGTGCTGTGGGGGCAGCAACCCTTTGCAGAAGGGTGAAGGGAAAAAAAGGGCAGCTGGAGGCGATAATGCCTTTTGCTAGCACAGCTAAATTTGCAAGGTGTTGTTGTTCAGCACCCTCATTGCCAAGTACACCCTGTGTTTCGTCGCTGCTGTGAAACAGTGGATCCCTTTTTTGTATGCACAAGAGGCTCCACAGAGGCATCAAACAGCAGACGTGGTCTAGGGGGACATTTGCACTCATGCTTTCATGCTTTTAATAGGAAGGAATAGCCTTGTGGCTGCTCTGTGAAATATTAGCTATGGTGCTGTTCTGTCATGCAAAGGGAGCGGAAAAAAACATTTTGCCTATTTTTTTTCATAGCTTTCACAGTACAAGATGGAAAAAGTAAATTGTGCTTAAGATGGAGTCTAATTTTTATGGTTTAGAGTCCCTTATTTCAGGAGGAATAATTGCTTCCTTTGTATTTAAGTGCTTGGTGTCAGGGTGCTGAATCAGACATCCGAAAAGGTGATATTCTGGGGAAACTGAGTAACTCTTAAATTGGAAAATTAATGATATTTATCAGGTCCTTACAAAAAAAGTAACGTGAATCTGAAATTATATTTCCAGCCTTACTTAAACCTAAATTGGTATTAGCTAAGTTTGAAATATTTTTTCTTTTTTTCCAAAAGGAAGAGGGTATTTCAGTTTCTCTAAATATAAAAATATATTTGAAGGTAATCCTTTCAGACTGAGGCAGAATGGTGTATGCTGCTCCATCACATAGTGTTGTTTCAGCCTCAGTGAAAGAAAAATGAGTTGTCCTTTGAAGTACAGGGTGACTCCCTCCTGACTCATTCCCAGCATAGTTTGCTGCAAGATTCCTTCCTGCTCAAAAGTTAGTCTTGGAAGACAGAACTTTTTTTTCTTTTTAAAAAACTTCAAGGAATCTTTAGGGATTTCACTAGGGCAAACTCAATTTTGAACTTGGGGAAATTGAAATTGCATGCTGTTAGCAAGTCATTTACATTTGGAAATTGTTCAAGTAAATAAGATTATTCCTGATGTTTCTAAATGTTTTAGCTTAATTTTGGCATTTTCTCTTTAGTGCTTTTCCTACATCTTAAGTATACTTCCAAATGTAGTCGTTAAAAAAGAATAATCCTTTTAAATACCATATCTTCAGTAGTTTTGTCTCCAGAAGTTCACAGACCATTTTGTTTTCCAATATAAATATTTTTGCTTATGAATTTCATTCTTAATTTTACATGGATTCAAAATTTTACATGGAACCAGGTGAAGATACCACACTCTTGATATCTGCTGCTTAACATGACTTACTTGAAAAATCAAATGGGGGATGACTCTTTAGGCAGTTGTGCCACAGAAATGGGTGTTGAGTTGTTTTGATTCCAAAATCAGTGCATTTGAAAGCAATGCAAACACCCCTCTTTTGTGGTTGTTGAGGCAGGTGGATGACAGGGATGCCAGGCAACTTGTGCTTTTCTGGGCTTGAGGCCTCAGGTGAAATATCACAGTCTGTTTTGCAACATCACCTGGTTAAAAAAAAAAAAAAAAAAACAACAAACCAAAAAAAACACAAAACAAAAACCAAGATGCCACATTCCAGGAAGAGCAGCAAAAGAACACCACCAAACCAGAAAACCAATGTCCAAGCAAACAAAAACCTTCACTGAACAAAAACCAACCAAACCAAACCAACACCACCCCCCCCCAAAAAAAACCCCAAACTACAAACAAGAACAAAACATTTAATACTGCTGGTTTTCATGTCAAATGTAAGGCATTTTTGTGTATAAAATTAAGCAAGTGACTCAAAAAAGAACCAAAATTCAGATGTGGGTAAAGGGAACAAAAATAACATCACTGAGATCCCAGTGTAGGATAGGCAGAAGCAGGTAGAGACAGGATGGAAATGCAGTAGGTGGTAGCAGGTGCTGAAGAAAAGGCTGGTGTGGGGAGCTGATAGGGAGGAGCAGCAGCAGGAAATGGAGAGGAAGGCAAATATCCAGCCTGAGGTCTCCTCAAGGTGAGTTTTGGAGACATGGAGAAAAGCTTTTATTTGCCTTCTGAACCAGACCCCAGGGAAATAGTCTGTTGGAAAGTGTTCAGAGGAATTGCTTCTTGTACAAGAGTTTTGCATCGTGTACTTTTTGGATTTGGGGTTATGAATGCTTTGATGCAGGGGAATGTTCAACCTTGAGCACTTCTCCATCCTAGGTCCTCAAGCTAAAAAAAGGAAAAGTATTTTCTAGAAAAGCACAGCACAATTGATGCAGCCTAGACTGATTTGTTGAGAGAAATTTTGGGAACGTGGGCTGAAAACATTGTTTAACAAACACTTTAACAGTAAGAATAATATAAAAATGGAAGACTGTTGGGAGAGACCTTGCTGTTAAATGAAGAACATAATTTGATGATTGAAGAGGTCATAAAACTCCTCAAAGAACACTTTATAGCTCTGATTAATATAATTCATTTAATTAAAAAATATAATAGCAAAGGACAGAAAAATACCTTGAAAAATAAACTGACTTTGAAGAGTTCTCCAAAATGTTAGCAGGAAACATGTTAAAGGTTTATAACCTGGCAAATAAGTGTTATCAGGTCTGTTGAGACTGGAAAAAGCTGGAAATAGCATGAGGTATCTTTTTGCAATACCTGTTTTTCAGAAAAAAAAGAAAAATTAATCCAAAGTGAGGCCAGAATAGCAGCCCAGCTATTTCTGAGATAGGTGCTTCTAAAGGTTTCCTTCATCACTGTTGGAGCTTTGTTTTGTTCTAGTTGGTAGGTAGGTGTGTAAGGATGGATTCAGAGATGAAACATACAAATCCATATTGGGAAGAAAACACACAAACAGAATCTTGTACCCAAAAATGCCCAAACACACAAAAAACTCCCGCCACCAAAAAAAACCTCCAAACACATAAACAACAACAAAACCCACTACCTGTGTGTTTTGGTTTTATTTATGTTTTAGCTAAGCAAGACTGAGTAAGAGAAAGTGTTATTCAAACTGTAGAAAATGTAAAATGGTTTGGGTTTTAATTAAATTAGTTCTTGGCACAGTAGTAGTCAGTGCAGTAGACAAGAAGAGCAGAATAAGTTCACAAGCTGCTGTGCCATTGCCCCTTCATGAAATAGTCTGGAAATGAGCATGTTCTCTACCTCTTAAATAGGCTACTAAAATCATTAGATTACTTGTTGGGGGTTTTCTTGAATGCTTGTAGTAGCCCTTTGCATAGTAAGTGAATATTCCAACATTGGCTGGAATCCATTTTTCAAGTGACTATCCTGAAAATGCTCCCTGAATAAACTAATTATTAGGGATTAGGAAATTCTTCTTGAATGTATGATACCAAAGTATCAGACATACACTGCCTTCATTAAAAATGGGACTGTGAACTGACTTTTAAAGCCCTGATAACAGCACAGTAATCTGGGTTTTCAACACATTAGTTCGGGCTTATCCATGAGAAAAAGGACCTTTGTGTTTAGACCTTCTATTTGCTAGAGTCCAAGCCAAAGATGAGACCAGCTGAAGCTGATTTACACTAACCTGAATTTTACTTTTAGAGAATATGGCATATTATTCACCCCACTCTTCCTTCACAGAACACAATAGTGACTTAGCTCATACCAGTTGCGTTGGGAGTATGAAAGATCCTTAACTATTGTTTATCTGCAACTAATGTGCATGTTTAAGTATGCTGATAAAAAGTCCCTAGCTAATGCTGAACGTGGACGTCACTTTTTCCAAAGACCCCAATGTGTCCAGCTCCCTTACATGCCTGTGTAACTTAATGGTGCACCTTTAAATATATTGGCATGAAAATCAATAAAAAGAGTGTAATATAGAGCAAGAAACTAGGCTCAAAAAATGCTTGTATCTAGACTAGAAACTGAAGACCCTCTTTGTCACTGTAAGTTCAGGTAGAGCCAAGGCAGGTCTATAACACTTTGTCTGCTGGTTAGAAACTGGTTTATAAGATGTATTAGCTAAAGATACACTTAAAGTAATGAATTGCTTCCTGGTGTCATAGTTGTAGAATTTCCTTTCAGCAGGCATAAGAAACTGAAAAATGGAGTCCTATTCCCACCTGTGCTGCTTCTTGGTGTAACTTAGGAGTTGGCACATGTCCATGTAGCAAAAGGCTTGTATTATTTTCACATTTAGTACGTTCATCATTCATTTGTACTCTAAAGTTCTCTGGGTTAAGTCCTCCTGCCTTGCTATTCCGTCCACCTGCTAGCCTTCATTTAGAAATTTTTTGAAAAGAGAAGTTCCTTTGTAATTAATGCTTATAAAAAATGGTGCCTTTTATTAGGTGCTTGGACTTAAGTCCTTGACTATGAAGCTAACAATATTTCCAGTTCTATCCACATCAAAGGCCTCAATAGTGCCTTAGAGCTTAATAATCTACGTTTTTGGTACAAAGTTCGACCTGTTTAGAAAAAAATTATAGAAGTCCAGGGAGAAAATAAAGGTATTCCTCGGGGAATCCTTTAATTGATAAATAGCACTCTCCATGTTATGCCTAGGTAAACAGATTTATTCATTCAGCTGGAATTAGCATCATGCCTGAACCATGGGAACATGTTTTGGCAAGAAATGAGGCTTGTCGTGAGATTTCCAATAAAGATTTGAGATGAAACATTGTATGATCACTTAATCTTGTTAAGCGTAGCACAGAACACTGAGTGTATTGGAGCGTGTATTCAAATGATAACAAATCCTGCTGTTAGACCTAATAGGAAACAGTCCTTTCTCCACTCACTGCTCTTAGAAGGGATTTCTTTGCACTTTAGAGCTATTTACTCTGTCTTTTTGTTGTTGACCAGTGGGTTTTAATATTTTTGCTCGTAAATGTTTGCATTTGTATTTAAAGCAACCCCCCTACACTTTTGTATAAGTAGAAATATATACTACATAATTATACTATGTAATATATAAATTATGTAGTATTATATAAAATGGATATAATTATGAAAATGTATGCATTTTATATTTTATTTTGTATATTAGAAGAATATTCATAATCTGTATATAATGCTCAGAGGTAATATCATGAATGAAGTCTTAGAGTATTAGAAATATCCATGTCCATTATAGGAAGATTCTGTATAACTCCTATTGTTTTAAGGGGGGGATAGTTTGTTTTAAAGTGTTTTACAAAGTAAAACTTAGGTGATCATAAATGCCACGGAGAACAGGTGATGGTAAGCTTGAAAAAGAGCTCTGTGATGACTCAGGATTTTCAGGAGTTCTGTTTAAAATATTGCAATAGCCTACAATGAGATGCACAAACCCGTTCTTGCAGGGCAACAATACATGTGGTTTAATGTTGTGTTTTTGGTTTTTTTTCCAGCCTTTCCGATTGTATGGAGGGTCACTGTGTTACACACACTCTAGTCCTGTAGCAGGCACACCTGCCCTTCCCTGGACAGGTGTTGGAGCTTTGTGTGGTGTGCCAGAGCACAGCCAAAAAGGTTGGCTATGCTCATAGTTGGATTCAGTTTCTTTGCTCACTCGTTCTGTCTGGTTATGGGTGTCTGGTATAAAGAAAAGTTCAGGGTTATGCAGGCTGTGCTCTGACAGAGGCCTGCCCCACCCTGAGCTTTCTAAGAATTAGCACCAGGATGCTTTCCTAATATTGGGCATCTGCACCACTTGCAGTATTTCAGTGTTGAAATGCAGAAAACGTAAATGTTTTCCTTGACACAGGTAAAATTTCTTCAAGATGCACAGGACATGCATCCCTCTTTCAAGAGTAGAGACTAAGGAAGGATTGTGTATGTAAACTCTGTCACAGTCGCAGCAAACGCATATGAATTCTACCTGCTGCTAAAAAATTACTGCTTTGCTTTGATAGGAAAATTGTTGCTGAGGTATGAATTAGTTGGGGTCTTTTAATCTGTTTTCACAGAATCATAACTTGTTTGTGTTATAAAGGACCTTAAAGATTATCGATGTCCAATCCTCTGCTACGGGCAGGGACACCTTTCACTAGATCAGGTTGCTCAGAATCCTATCCAACCTGGCCTTGAACACTTCCAGAGATGAGGAGTCCTCAGCTTTTCTAGGCAACCTGTTCTGATCCCTCACCACCCTTGCAGGAAATAATTTCATCATAATAGCTGATCTAAACCTGCCCTCCTCCTGCATAACACCATTTCTGCTTGTCTTATTATTGCATGCCCTTGTGAAAAGTCCCTCTTGAATTTTCTAGAATTGAATTTAAAAGTTAAATTAAAAATCTAGAATTTCCTGAAATTAAATATTTAAATGCATGTGTAGGGGCCTGAAATAAAGTTAATCTTGTATAACTGAGTATCAGACACTGAAACTTGATACCAAAATATTAATATAAAATTTTGTGTTTGGGCTAGTAAATGAGTGTTTTGGTTAAAGGATTCACGTATTGACTTTGTGTTTACTCTTAACATACAGCTGTAACTGTAAAATATACACCTTGATATTAGTGAATATGTCCTCGTATTCTTTTGGTGAAGGTTCATAAAATACAGAATTACAAAACTATGCACATCCCAGCTGCCGCATATTCCCTCGAAACTCTCAACTGTCCTTGTTCATGTCAAGCAGCTCTGCGTGCACACATCATCCCTGTAATTTTCATCACATTAATGTGATTCATTAGCTGTTTAGGAGGAAGAGACACGTCGGATGTTGTAGAGTAGAAGTAGATTACTTTGAGGTTTTATCGGAAATGGCGAATTAGTGTCCTGCAAATTCCCTGTGAGGTTGTGCCTGGTGTGTGTATACAAAGTAAACAGGGGTGATGGTGACTAATGACAGAGCTGCCATAGCTGGGCACACACTTCCCTTTCCTCAGGCACAAAATAAAATGTCTGGCAAATGCTTTAAGTACCTGTATCTCTACCACATTTGCTGGTGTGATTGTATCCACAGTACTAAGGGGACACTGTTTTGCTGGGCAACTTATTCTTAATGGGATTCCAAATGAAATTGCTTGGAGCGATTCCTGTCCATAAGGATAGCCAAGTGTCAAGGGTTTGATAGCTACAAATAAGTGAAAATCCCAATAAAGGAAGTGTTCACGTTGGCAACTCAGTCTGTGTGGCGGTGGCAGGGAAGAAAGAAAGAAAATGGGTTACAGTGTTTCATAATGTAATTACAAAAGGTGATTTGAATTTGATTGTCTGCAGGAAATGCTGATAAGGGCAAATCTCTGTGCACTTGGAGATCTGAATGCCGAGGCTGGATCAAGTCTCTGCAGAATTCTGTGGAAAAGCACAGCTATTTCATGACCTCTTTCTGTCTCCCATTAGGCTCTTGCCCAGGAAAAAGCAGGACAGATTTTGGACTGCTTCTTAAATACAGGGATGACCAACTATTTTTCAGTTATGGCTCAAAAAAAATTATTTTACTTCTGTTCATTCTTTGTGAGAAGAGATTATAAAAGAAAATAAACAAAACCCAGGGAATCAATTTAATTAAAGCAAACAGAGTGAAGGTAAATAGATGTGGCCCTTTCAATTTTTGTTCTCATATAAACAAAATACCAAGATCCTATTTTGCTTCAAGAGCAGAAAAAGAAAAGAACAAAGACAGAAAAAGATAATAATCTATTGTCTGTAATTCTTAATTTGTTATGCTGTAAATGCTGATCTTAAATCTTTAATATATATTGTTGTTCGTCTGTAAGGCCAGTTTGTGATGAACTTGTGAAGAGTCTTGTTTGTTTGTGGGGGGGTTTTGTATTGTTTGATTATTATGTTTTCCTTTTTACCATAAGTGGCATTTCTGATATGTCAGCAAGCACCTGACGTTGTATAAACCAAAATCACTTCAAGGTCTCCCATATGATCACAGTGCATTGGGTCTTTCACTCATACCTTCAGGAATGGCATTGCTAATGTGCTCCCCTATATCAGCCTGTGTTGATTTCAGCTTCTTTTTGGGGTTGTTGCCTGATCTCAGTTATAAGGCAAGTGCTGAGAAAGGTAATGCTTTGCACCCCTCTCCCTCCTCCCTTATCTTCCCTATCTGTTCTTGGCACGTGTAATTCTAGTTTATCTTAATGATGGAAATATCTGGCCTGGTGGCTAAATCTCCTCTAAACTCACATGTTCATATGTCTTTAATTGGAAAAGGAATGTAGAAGGTTATCTCATTGTATCTTAAAGATTTTGTGGCTCTCCAGACTATTTCAGAGAACTGAAATAAAGCAGAGTTTGAGTTTTGTGGGGTTTCCTTTCTGGTCAGAGAGTATATATGTAAAATAGGTGAGGGGCAGCAGTAGAAGGCAAAGGAGAATACATGGAGTTTATTCTGAGTCAGTAGTTCAGATCTGCTCCTGCTAAAAAGCCAGGCTGATACTGCTTAGAACACAAAACTATGTAGAAAGAAGGTATCCTGTGCTATGCACATATTTCTGATGAATGCCATACAAAAGACTTTGTGTGGCAGAGGAGAGCTCTTCAATCTTAAGTAGAGAAATGTGATGTTAATGGCTGACTTGGAAGAGTTTGTAATTGAAGGCTCAGTTTATTCATAGGAACGTGCTAACTTTATAAAGTTGCACAGCTGGAAGATACAGTGCAACCTCACCCATTTGCAGCCATTTAAATTACTAAGTGTAACTGTTGAGACCAGTCAAATATCCATCCATTGTTCCTTTGTTGTTTATTTTAAGATTACGGATCTTTGATTTTAACCATTTCAGTTCTATTTTCATTATTTACCCTTTTAATAATTTGTCTTTTAATAATTACTTCTCATTTGGGTTGTGGCATCTTTGGGCTGTTTTTCTGAGTGGCTGCATCCAATTCCTGTGTCTCATGGAACTTTTGGACAAGCTACTAAAAAACCAACAAAAAAAGCCCCAAATATAATTCCCCTAGTTGGTAGAATAATTGTGTGCGGGAGCTGTCCTCTTCTTGTGAAATGCTGGTGTTCCTGATTGGTTTAGGCGCCATTGGTTTCCTCTTGGCAAAGAACTAGACTTGAAAACTTTTCATCTGCTTTGATAATTGTGTTGAACAGCTTTGTATTAAAAGTTTCAAATATTGCTGTGTAAAACTCAATGTTTACAGCAAATTACATTGCATGAGATTACACTTTCAACTAAAGCACTTTGTTGCTCAGTCTGGATATAGGAGAGCTTCTTTTAACCTGTTGCACTTAAAGCTTACTCAGCAATACAACATGTACTATGCTTCTTTTATTCCTGCCACTGACAACAATCATAATCAATCTCCACAACGCAGTAATTTTCAAGTTGAATTTTTTCCAGAAAAAATTAGTCTGGAGCTTAAAAAATGTGGAAAACTTGCTACCACATAGAAAAGCATGAGCATACTTATAGAAGAGAAAAATACAGTAGATAGTAATAACACCCCTCAAGAAATGTCAGAAAGAAATGAGATGGAACATGGCACAAAGTGAAGAAAATGTGTTGTTCAAACAATTTTTTCTTTAGCATAGTATACTGGGTAAAATATACATTTTAGTAAGGAATATCTCCCACAGGTATATTCTATAATGGAGAACAGAAGTTTTATATAAATCTTAATATTTGTTTTGGCAATAACTTGGTACTAGTGGAATCAGGAATGTAGGGAGATATGAAAAATCAAGTAGCTACTTCAGAACAATTTTTTTTTATTGGCACATGTAAAATATGTATCAGTTACATGAATAGATTGAACATTACTAAAATAGCCCTTTTAGGGAAAAAAATGCACTTTTGACATACTGTGAAGTTAAATAAAATTACTAATAGATTCAATTATCATTTGATTGCTAGTTCATGTCAAAGCAAAAATATGGAAAGTGACAGATGCTCTTACATTATAGTGCAACCCCTCTTTGAAATACACATCATCTGAAGTCACATTTACTGAGAGAGAAACAGGCCATCTTGGCTTATGATTCTTGATATTTTTTTTTCTTATTTACTCTTTAACCAAATCATTAATAAGCTACACTTTATATTTTTTTTACCTCTAGACCCGCTAATTCCTTAAACTGTGTGCAAATCCTAAATATTCAAGTGGGATGAAAGTTTAGATGTATATTCCATGCAGACATCTTAAGGGTGTGGACTACACCAGTCACTGAAATACTGCGGGTTTGTTTAAATATGGTTACTCAGTAACACTTTTTGGTTTGGTGGCAATATTTCAGTTTGGTGGCTTTTCTGTTGTGTGTTTTGGGGGGTAGGTTTCATAGCTCAAACACACCGTGAACATGTAGTTTTTTGATTTCTGATGATCAAATTTTTCTTTTCAGGAATGGGCTGAAAAATAAGTAACAATGAATGTGTTCAGAAATGAAATGGCTTGTAGTTCCTTACAGGGATCTGAAGCTGGAAACAAGTACAGGAGATGTGGACATGGAACTTGTCATTTTGTGTATCTACTGTACATAGACAAACTTGAAGGCTATCAACGGAGGGCTGCTCAAGGACAACAAAGTTTAGGCAAAACTAAATTAAAAATGGTTATTCTGTTAGGAATCACTTAGGTTTTTTCCTGTAACTTATCTTACAACTATGTTAGAAGACTGCCTTCCTTTAAGGTACCTCCTTAATGCACCTTCTACATTATGATGGGTTATTTTTCAGATTCATAGGCTAATGCAACAGGGTAACCCTACAGTGAAATGCTCTGTACTTCTAACGTTCTGCAGGTAATTAGCTATTGCACTTTAGTTCATTACTTCATAGGTGATAAATTTCTTTGGGGAAAAATGCTTTTAAAGAGTTTGACAAGTTTAATTAATCTACTAAAACTTTGACTCGTGGATGAATTTACAAGAAACATCATCCTGTTTCAAGGGCAGCTCAGCCACCAGCCCTCAACCATCATGTCAAAATGTGCCTGAGTAAGGAGCACAGGCAAGATTAGTTGGAAGAAGGTGGTCCTGTGCCTGGACAACCAAACTTCAGGCATTTATGTGCTTTTCTGAGCCCACAACAGAATGAAATGTTGTCTTTCTATTATCCATGTAAAGGGGTGGCAGGTGATTAGTACCCAAAGCAAAAGAAATTTGTGTAGTCAAATTCCAAGCCTTTTCCACTGGGAATGGTGTTACTAAATCTCAAAATAAAGGAAAAGAATATTAATACTCTACTCCAAAGGCAAAGAAAGACTTAAGCCTTCCTTAAGTGCTTGCATTTCAAAGCATTTTAAAATAGTGTATGTTTTTTCTTTTACCTCAATTAAGGTACAAAATAGTTTTAAGAAGTAGTTATTTGTCATTCTTAGGTTTTCTTTCTAGTTCCGTATGTTCATTTCTGTTTCTAGGCTGCTGCTCAAATTCTCATCTGAAGGTGGAATTCCAAGTTTCTTTTGGATTCTTTCTTTGCTACTATATATGGCATTTCTAATATTTGACTTAGAAGCTTACTGTAAAAAGTAAGTTATTTTTTAAGTCAAAGTACTGTAATTCTTGGTGTGTTGGTGTCAGTCATGTGAGGCAATAAATGAAAGCCAATGGATATAATTGCATGGACACCTGTTTTGAACCACTAAAAATGTGACCACATCTCAGTGTACTTTGCATGGTGAACCATCTCATATGTCAATCAGAAATCATGTGGAATTAAAACAAATTCCTGCTGAGAACATTCAGCAGCTGGAAAAGAAGAAACAGTGATAATTTTTTCCAGTTGATTTCAGGGACTTTCCTGACTTTACATAGTAGTCTCTAATTGTAACCAAATAGAATCGAGTTCTTGAGAACATGCTTCCCCTGTTTTAACTGTAGTCATCTTTTTTCTTTCTTCTTATCAGTTTTACATTTTCTTTTTCCTTGTAATCATCATTCTCAACAGGAATAGCCATAATCCTTAATAGGAAGGAAGGCTGTTGGTATGTCTTTTATTGCTTCACAGCTCTAATTTATTCCAAGACAATTTTATTCCTGTTGGAAAATGAGTTAGCAGTTAAAAAAAAAATTCTGTAATTGTGTAATTAAAGACTCTAGCATCACAAGCACAGACAAGATGTGAAGCTGCAGAAGAAAACCTCTCTTTTACCTGGCTGACAGCTGGCTAACTCTTGTCCCATAATCAAATTACTTTACTAGGAGTAAGCATGAAAATCACCAAAGCTGCAGATTGGAATGTGTCCATTAATTTAATGTATATATTTTATCAAATAGCTTTGTTTGTTTCCAAGTTAAAAGCAAAAAGCTCAACCAAGAGCTAAACTATCATCTTATTTTTTTTTCCACTTGCTGCATGGATTTGGTATTGTACAGGTCAAGGTGAAATGTCTGTCCATTTGAAACTTTTGCATCCACTTACATATTGACAAGAATGTTGAGACTACCATCTAAATGGATTAAAGCGTATAGGACATTTCTGGCTATTGACTGAAACTGGATACAAAATGAACAGTGAACCACTTGGCAGTTGTGGGTTTCCTAATGGGTGACTGACTCTTAAAAGCTTTTCAATCAGGACACAATAATATTGACCTGGTCCTATAGTGTTGAGAACATGAACACAAATGTGTGTGCATATAGTGGGGCCTGGCATGTAATTTCCTGATGTATTAGAAAGCATTTCTATCATCTGTGGTACAATGCTGCCAGGAATACAGGTCAGCAGCAGCAGCAGGAGGTCAGTGCCCACCCCGTGGACCCTTACTGTTCTCATTCATGAAGTAGCAGGTAGTTCAAAAGGGTGCCTGTGAGAGTTTTTTCTATTTGCTATTCATAAAAGGCTTTTTTTCTCCAATTTGAGGAGTAAAGGCTGTTTAGCAGCAACATGGGTACTTGCATGTACCTCAAGGCAAAATATTTTCTTATAGCCCTGGGTGTTCACTTTTAAATCTGCTAAAAATATTTATCACTTCTTTTATAATGTGCTTCTGGATTAGCTGTGTTTTAGAAGAAAGGGTAACCCAGGCAACCCAGCAGTCTAGCCCTTAGGCAGCCTACAGGCAGTCAGCCTTTGCAGAATATTAATAATAATAAAAGACCCCTCACAGTGCTAGCAGCAAATTCAACAGGGCTTTTGACAGGTGAAAGTCTGTACCTCTGAGGTAAAGCAGAGGGGAAGATGGGTAGCATGACTAAGTGCTATTTCTGTTAGATTTATGACAGTGCACTTGGAGATCTAATAAATTAAGATTTCGGAAGAATTTTGGAAACATACTGAGTCGTGTAAGAACAGTGTCATGAGATAAAAGGTCAGGGTGAGAACTGCAGGAGAAAGAAAACGCTGCGTTCTCTGCAGCAGCAGGGTGAGTTATTTATACCTGACTCTCTGCAGGAACTGCAGAGGGCTGAGGGCAGCAGTCCTTTCCCACTGTGTGGCTTTGCTTAGTGATGGGAGAGGCTGACTTGGTTGTGCAGAACCCAGTTACAGTCTTGAGCTTGTTCTCACATCCCATGGAGAAGATGACTGCCTGGAGCAGGCTGTGAATGGGATGAACAGTCCTTGGTAGGCTCAGGCAGAGAAGCCTTCCTCCATAGAAAGATCCCTCTAGTTTTGACATCAAGGCTTTCCTGGAAAGGTCCATATTCACAGACTGAACGGTTTGAACACTCTAAGATAACTGGCATCTATTTTATCTGTTTAAATTTCTGTTACTAGCTGAAAAAAATGCTTTTCCTGGATCACTAGAGAGGAGTGATTCCCCAGGAGGCAGAAAGCTGCTCTTTGCCTTGGACAATAATCTGGTGCCAGGGAAAGAGATACCATGGGGTGTAAGAGGCCGGAGGAGCAGAAGCCTCATGTGAAGGGGCAGACAGAGTGCAGAAAGATGTGAGGAGCAACCTCTCAGGCCCCAGAGAAGGTAGCAGGAGATTTGTATGGGCCAGAGGCTTGTAGTCAGGGTTTGCTAAAACTCAGAAAAATATGCTTAGAAACAAGGGTCTGCCCTGGTTCAGTGAGTTCTCCCTCCTTAAAATGGTAATTATTCTACTTTAACAGCTCACTTAACCCCTTGTTTATAGTTTTCCTTTTTATTTGAAAAGCCTTCAGATCTATTTTGGTTAGTTCAGTCTAGGAAAGACTCTGACTTAAAGCCTTGGCCAGTTGAGTATCTGGTGTTACCAAGCAGCAGCACAATATGCGAGGCCTGAAATTGCAGA
Organism: Anabacerthia variegaticeps; assembly: GCA_035583185.1. Lineage (NCBI taxonomy): Eukaryota > Metazoa > Chordata > Aves > Passeriformes > Furnariidae > Anabacerthia > Anabacerthia variegaticeps. Next base: position 10,591,487 of record JAWWEW010000001.1, on the reverse strand, counting down.
AATGCGTAGTTGTTAAAAAAACTAAGATGGTTATGTCTTCATATTGGCTGGATATTCTTCCAGCATTACTGCAACATATGTTGTACACAGAAGACTTGAAGGTTGGAGTTGGGGGCTCATGGTTGTGGGATTATATCTGTAAAATATGCTTTATTTTTGAGAGACGTGAAACTTTGCAAAACTTTTTGTCTGTTGGCCTTAAGTTAGTGGGGTTTTTTAAGGTTGGGGTTGTTTTGGGTTTTTTTTTTTTTTTGTTTTTTTTTTTTTTTTTTGGCAGGAGCATCATAACTTTTGTTCACAGCTTGTGATTACTGTGTTGGAGAGTATCTGTTTACTTCTTCCCTTAGGTATTCTGTATATTATACAGTTGGTCAGTAGGAGAATAGTATAAATTATTCCTGGCTGTTGGGATTTTTAAAATGTGTTTCAAATGTTACCAAGTTTTGGTCATGATTTTCAGTTATGATAAAGTGGAGAGATGATTTAGGAGATCAAGATGGCTCAATATGTGTGTTAGACACCTAAACAAGGGTAATGAGTTGCAACTGCCCCACATCCCAAGGAGGAAAAAAAAAAATTGAAAAGCTTGATAAAAATTAGTTTTTTAGGTGATTGGGGCAGATTACCTTGTTGGAGAATATGCTCCACTCACTAGAAGATCTATTTCAACACATCTGGTGAGGCAGAGGCCTTATCAAGATAGACCTATATTGTTTACTTGCTATTTGGGTTTCTATACTTGCATTTGGTTTTGTTTTTCCCTTTTATTGACAAAGCTTATATCTAAGTTATGTATATGTTCTTTATTTGGAATATTAGATTTTCACATACTGAGAGGGTGGAATGAATATAATGAAACCAGACTGAAATCCCTGGTCCCTACTGCATACAGATACATTTGCTGTTTCCTTTTTTTACTAACCTTTTAATTTTTTCCCCCTTAAAACCTGAAAGGCACGCTCATTTATGTGTCCATATCATCTGCACTTTGCTTCTTTTCCTGCTTCTAAGGGGTTAGATTAAGTTTACAAAAAGTCTTCAAGCCATTGGTAAGGATGTTCAGAGGTGTTATCATATGTCATTGTGTGCATGTGCAAAGGAAAAAAAAACAACAAGATTTTCAGATTTAAAATGAAACTTTAAGTTTATAAGGTACATTCTTTTGGGATGTATATATAGCCGGGTATAGGTGAGTTTTTCTAAAAAGATGCTTTGAGTGTACACAGGACCATTTTTTATGGAGCCTTTTAAAATGAAGAGCTCTTCAGACCCCGTAGTGGGTGTATTAGTTGTCTTTCCTTATCAGTGTTTTATTATAATTGAAGTATATAATATCTCAAATGAAGGTAATGAGCTGCATCAGGCACATTGTGGGTTTTTTACAGTGTACGTTTTTCTCTGCAAGAGATTTTTTTCTTTTTAACTTCTTCAGTTAAATGTATAGCAGGTATAAATCTATCTAGCTGTAATTTAGTGGCCTAAAATACATTAGATTATTCTTCCTGTGGTTTTTACTGGATAAACTGAATGGATGAAATCTGTATGAATGCCTATAATGTATGTTCAGCACTGGCAGGTTTTTCCACTGGTCTTTGAGCTGGTACATTATTTTTTTGAAAAGCTGAGGTTTTGAGGCAACTTCAGATTCCAGATTGATCAAGATGAAATAAAGCACTAAAATAGGTATGGAAACTGACAGACAATGGTTGAGTGGCATGAATTTCATCCCACCTCCTCCCTGTTTTAAATTGATCTACATGATGAACTAATCTAAGTTATTAAAAATCTGTGTGTGAATCTGTGTGTCTATAAAAAAATAATGAACAGCAACCTTAGCTACAAATCACAGCAGATCACACACAAAATCTGCATAGAAACAGGGTTTTTTTTTTCACTTAGAAAATTTTGTCATTATTTATTCTTCCTGTCTACAAAGCTGCTTGGGAAATGTGATTTCTTAAGCAGCTATTTTAAATTGCTGCGATGTAGACCTGTAGTAAAGCAAGAAATAAATGCAATATTGGTTTTACTAGTAAAGCTGCCTTAGACTCTTTTATCTCCACTAGCTTGTTAGTACTTTGAGACTCTCAATTTCCTGACAAGGAAATCTGACAAGCTTTTCTGGCCATATTTTGCAATTTGTTCTAGCCAAGTCCTTTACGATTACTTTTTCGAAGGGTTGAACCTAAGAGAACCATATCAAATATTCCCTGAAAAAAGAAGATCTACTTGTTCAGAGCAAAGGAGTAGCCAAGTTCATGTGATAGAAACATATAAATGAAGATAGCAGCATTCAGGAGCTCTATAACGTGAAAGCCATAAGACACTAACAGGATTGTGAAATGCATTAGTCAGTGATTTTGCAGAGTTTAAAATTATATGAAGCAAGGAGTTTCAAATGACAGTTATCTAAAGTGTGTATTATTGTAGCAGCAAAAGATATGGTTTAATACTAGTCTTTATTAAAAATAATCCTTAATAAAAATACCTTGGATGACTCTGTCTTGTCTAGAACTGCTGCTCTAGATAAGCACGGGAATGAGAGTGACTGCAATCAAAGTCTTCTCAAGAGTGTCAACATATCCTATACCTTCCTTATGTACGCCACAGAATAGTTAAACTGAGTGTACATTTTTAAGAATACTGCTTTTAGGAAATCTAATTATCATAATTTATTAAAGTTAAAAAAAAATAACCTGTTAAGTAGCTTGGGTCCAAATTCTTGACCACTGTTCCTGAGCTCATAAAAAAACTGCAAAATATGAGATCTCATCTTTTTCAAGGCAGGGAGGGTCTGAGAGACTGGCATTCAAGACAGCTGGTCCCAGGGTCTGATGGTTAGAAGTCTGGGTGGTTTTTTCCCTAGTGAATGCTAATTATAGCAGGTTTGTTATATCTTTACATACCCCTCTTTTATATGCAATGGGTGCATAGCAAGGCACTATGGTATTATTTCCAACTGCTTTCAAATTACTTATCTGTGAGCAATCCCTTCCTTGCCACTGTGGTTGGGGGTTTATGTTTTCATTTTTGATTCCTGCTCATTTTAACTGTGCAGTCACCCAAGCAGGAACCATCAGAGCCCAACAAGAAGGCAGATAAAACTTCTTAGAGTTGATGATATTTTTATAGGTAATGTTCTGTGGCTGAAAACATCTTGCTTTTATTTTAGATGCTTTCTACTCTTCTGTCCAACACTGAGTAGCAGAAGTTACCCAGCACTTACTGGATTCCTCTTTGGCCTTCATAACTTCAAGAATAGATACTATTTATAGGTTTCTTTGTTTGAAATTAACACTGTGTTTGGAATAATGACATACAGATGTGCCATAGACTGCTATACTATAAATTACAAATAATATGAAATAAATTATCTGTTATTACTGACTTATGTAAACCTGATGCTTAAGAAATCTACCATAAAATTTTAGAAAAATCAAGAAACAATACCTTCCTATGAAATTTGTTGTGGATGTATACACATCTGCTGAGATAGCAGTGTTATGGTCTTAACCCCACTGTCCCCTGCATGAAAAAATTGTGATAGAAGCCAAATCATGCCTTCAGTGCCTTTGTTGTATGTGCTGGCATGTACTGGTTTTTTTTTCTTAAATGAATCAATGCTAAGAGATGCCAAAAGAGAGGCAAATGGTTTTGGGAAGGGTGATACTTGATTACCTCAAGAAGTAACAGCCAGATCAGGTACACTTGATAACCCCAAACTGTTTTTTCATGTACCTATTGATTAGGCAGAACTAGAAGTCTGCAGCGTTGTATCTTTTGTAGGTTGCATTGATTTTACATTTGCTGAGAATTTGTCTGTTCTTGATACAAAGAAGGCCTCTGATCCAGAGAAGAAAAAGGGGGCCTTTTGAAGAAGAGCTGCATAAACAGGTGCCAAATTAGCTCTTGTGGGTAGAAAAGGCAGAGGTGAGAGATTAATGGTATTATCGTTCAATCTAAAGTTGCTGTCACTGCATTTTCAACCAACACCTAGATAAAAGCTAGGTCTGTGAGCTTTCCCCAAGATAATTCACTGAAAAATATGCATAGTTGCACACAAATACTTTAAAATGAACCAACCAAAACAAATAATAGTTTAAACATAGAAATTATTGTAATTTGCTTTTAGTGAGATTGTATGAAATGCTTAAACTTGGTCTTGTGGATCAGAAATGTCATTTCACTAAAACTAAATATGACTATTTGAAATTATGAAAGTTCAGGACTTACAGGAATGCTCTCAGATGATTTTTTGTTTTTCTTTTTAAAGAGAGACAGTTAAAACTCTTAGTGAAAAAATCCTAATGAATAAATGAAAGAGTCTAATTACCATTTACAATGGTTTGGAATCTAAGCAACACTACAGCAACTATATGAGCCTTAAAAAGGAAGGGGAGGGTATAAATTGAGAAGTTCTTTGGTAGGGCATAGATGTAGTAAGAATACACATGAAGGTGCTGAGGAAATGCTGTAAATGCATATTAGAGCTGTACTGTGGACATTTTCAGAATGCTGGGGAGTAATTATAACTATTTCCTTCTTCACTTCTTCTTTTTTGCCTCCCCTTTCTTCATTTTTCCATGATACAGAGTAATTGCCCTAGTGAGAGTTAGAAAGGCTGTATAATTCAGGTTGCTGCAGACAGCTTCCAAGCAGTTTGTGTAAGCATGAGGTGGGAACCTTGAGGGGAAAATGACAGGTTTGAACTATATTTGTTTTAGGTTTTGACTTCCTTTGAATTGAGTGCTGTTAACCACTTTCGTGCTCTGTGGGTATACAGATGTGGTGCACACAGATCTTTCAGATAACCTAAAAGTGTGAATGATTTTTTTGTGTGAAGGTTAAAGGTCCAGAAATGTTGAACCTAAACCCAGAACACTATCTGAAATTACTTTTCCAAGCAAACTCCCTATGTACTCTGAGTGGGTTGCTGACAGTCCAAACATCCTTTTTAGTTGTGTTTTAACTGCCCTTTTAAATTTTTGGAACTGTCCATGCTGTTCTCTGCCCACCACCCCCTTGCACAAAAAGAGATGGATTGTTGGCTCTGTTTGCCATTTAGTAAGAAGGAGTTGGGGCTGCTGCCTTTTTTAGAAGAGATCTGTGTCCTTGGAAATTTAAACCAAAAAAGACTGATGAATGTGCCTGTCCATTAAGAAGGTAATAGCTGAGGTTTTTTAACTAACCTGAAATAATTTGTAACTAGTAAACAATAAACTTGCGATGAATGCAGTTTACTCAAGGGCGAAGCTTAAGATGTCTGCCCCTGTTTTGAAGGTGCATGTGAAGAAAGCAAACAATAAGGCTTGTTATGAATGTTCTTCAGGGCATAGATACTTCATGCACTGCCTTTGCAATGAGACTATTTGAGAAAATGCTGGCAGCTATTCATCATGGATTCTTGTGTTTTCCTTTCAATTTTCTGAAAATACTAGATCCTGGAATTACCAGGGTGAAAAAACTGTGTATAAACAGGTGCCAAATTAGTATGAAAAGATAACTGGTTTTTTGTTTGGTTTTTTTTTTGGTGGAGATGGTGTGGGAAAGGAGAAGGAGCCCTTTCAGCTGGGAATGTGCAGTAATCTGAGGATCAGCAGTTCTGTCATCCATCGAACTGCCTCAGTGAGCTGCAGCATGAGGATGGGCAGGGCAGAGGCTGGAACAGCAGCCTGTCCTGTAAATAGGTTTGTGCTCCTCTGTGGTGACAGTGTGGCCCCTGTGAGCCACCAGCACGTGCTGTGAACAGTTCAGGTGCTTCTGAGAGCTTCTCCTTTAAACAGCTTTTGTGGTTTTGGGTTTAAAGGGAGAGATGATCTAGGGCAAAGACCTGCTCTGTCTGAGGCTTCTCTCAGGTGGAAATGTGTTCTTAAAGGACTTCTTGTAAACTTCCAGCTCATGTTCTCATAAAAATACACCTAGTTCAACTCTCAGGCTTTCAAGCAGAAATAATCTGAGAAGTTTGGTTGTTGCTGTGTCAGGATTCCCTTTTCCCCAGGTCAGAGACTTGCTGTTTTGCACATCTCCATGGATGAGGAGTCCACAAACTCTGGGCAAACTGTTCATGGTAATGTGAGATAATTCATACAGTGAGACAACTACCTGCTACAGGAATAATGCATCTTTCTGTATCTGTGTATACTCTTACCTTTTATTTTTTTTCTTTATTCCATGAAATATTTTATAGTCTTTATTCTTTGTAGCATGCTTGTATAACACCTTAAATATTAGTCTTACTTATCTCTAACTGGAAATCTTAGAACCAGTGGGAATACAAAAATAGCAGCAATCTATCTTGTTGTCAATTTAGCTATGTGTTTGTGACAGTAGCTAAAATATTTGAATTGGTAGACAATTTTTAAAGACAAGCATTGTCTCACCAAAGTCTGTTCCCAGGAAAATAGATTAATAGAAAACTTTTTCCAGAGAATAGTTATCAATGCTTCAATTTTAAGTTGAAGGAATTACAAGTGGGATTCAGCTTAGTTCTTTCTTGGATCTGGTGTTATTGAATGGCTTTTTTAACAGCTGGAATAGTTGATTGGGATATATGGTTATTAAGTGAACAAATGAGACAGGTATGGAGTGGCTGTAGGTGGCATAAAAGAGAACTGGGATTTAAAATAATACTGATAAAAATTACTAAAAGATCTGTAAAACTCTAAAAAGAGTCAGCTAATGAGGATACACACAGTGCTTTCCTTTCTTTGTGCTTTGCCTCAATCTGACTACTTTGTTCCAAGAGTCTCCTTGCAATTCCCTGGTCACTGCTTAACCTGACTGATGGTCGCCTTCCTTAGGTGTGCTCATAGAATATCCTGAGTTGGAAGGAACCCATAAAGAGTATTGAAGTACAACTCCTGGCCCAGTGCAGGACTGCCCCAAGAATCCCACCATGTGCCTGAGAGTGTTGTCCAAAGAACAGGCTTGGTGCTGTGATCACTTGTCTGAGGAGCCTCTGGGTGAAAAACCTTTTCCTGACCTAAACCTCTCCTGACTCAGACTCATGTCATTTCCTTGGGTCTTGTTCTGGTCACCACAGAGAAGAGATCAGTGCCTGCCCCTCTGCTTCCCCTTGTGAGGAAGGTGTAGACAGCTCCCCAGAAGGTCTCTCTAGTCTCCCCTTCTCCAGGTTGAACAGACCAAGTGACCTCAGTCATTCCTTAAAGAGCTTCCCCTCCAGGCCCTTCACCATTCTAGTGGCCCTCCTTTGGACACTGTAAGAACTTAATACCATTTTTTGTGGTGTTGTGCCCCAAACTGGCCACAGGGCTCAAGGTGAGTTCACCCCAGTGCAGAGTAGAGCAGGACAATCCTGTCCCTCTGCAGACTGGCCATGCTTTGCCTGTCGCTCCCCAGGACGCAGCTGTCCCTCTGGGCTGCCAGGGCACTGCTGACTCATGAGACTTCCAGGCTGAATTGTATTGGTTTGGGGAAAGCACCATTGGAATGTTTGATTCCTCCTTAGTATTTTTGCCCACTTTCCTGACTTGCTGTTGCTACGCAGGACATTTTGCTAAGGGAGCACTTTGGGAGCTCCTCCACAAGCAATGCCATGTGCACAAAAATGTCAGATCACTGTATAACAGAACAGTACTCATGTCTCATGAGAAATAAGTTCTCTTCTGTTCAGTACTGTTAAACTGAAACAACCTTGTGCCAGTTTTAGGTTCTACACCTTTGTAAACTGTGAAGGAAACAGAACCATGAAATGGGTAGGTTGGAAGGGGCCACACTGGGTCGCACCTTGTTCAACCTCCCTGCTCAAGCAGGGCCATCCCAGAGCACATGCTACATGGCACAGACTTGCATCCAGGTGGTTCCTGAATATTACCATAGAGGGAGACTCCACACCCTCTCTGGGCAATCTGTTCCAGTGTTTGGTCACTGCACAGTGAAGTTCTTTATCATGTTCAGGTGGAACTTTCTGTGCCTGTTGTCTCTGTCCTATTGCTCCTCACCACTGAGCAGAGCCTGGCCCATCCTCTGACACCTCCCTGCGGTCACTGATAGATGTTGGTGGGGTCTACTAAGAAATACCACTTTCGAAAACTGACCACAGAAAGTGCTGCAGCAAAAGGACTTATTTGATCTTACAGCAGTGACTGATAGAGTTATTCAGTAAGTCTTCAAATATTCTTCCTCCCCTCTCCCAATGGTTACAAGGGTGGAAGGAAATAATTGTTCTTTTTTATACTGAGCAAGGGGTAAGAAGTGTAGTAGGTTTATATTGCACTCCAAAGCATTCATATTAAACATCAGGAACTGTGGGAACTATTTACCACAAGGCAGTGAAAAGTTGGAGGACACTGAAATGTCTCTAGTGCAGCAGAATTTTAAAAAGTTATGGTTACATCTTTCAGAAATAGGTTAGACAGAGTTGCTTGTTTCTTAAAGGAGAGAGATCAACCACAAGTTTTTGCCCAGTATTCTTTTTCCTGCTTTGTTTGTGGGTTGATGTTCTGTTTTAAATGATAGAGATTTGGTTGTAGTCCTTTACAGAGTGTAGTTAAATTATATAATACTGCCATTCAGTCTCCATCATGGTCAATGGGGTTTTTCCATTGGAAACATATGTATAATTCATACATGTGTGTACATAAATAAATTTTTTCATCTGCGTTTCTTTTATGAAGGATCACAAAAAGTAACAAAAAAAGGGTGGAAACAATTTCACCTTCTGTATTCACTAACGGAGGAGAAAGTGATGTGTTCACCTAATGCTGTGCTAAAAATGTTGAACTAGATTTTAAAGCTGAGGGTTTTATTGGTATGGAATAAAAAAAAATCCTTCAAGAAATAAAGCAGTGTAACAATGAACTGCTTAAGAAAGTGGAAGTTTTAATTTGAGAGTGTATGATTTGGCAGTGCTAAAAGAAAGGGTTTTAAGACTGCTAAATGTAAAGAAAAAAGTCCATGATACTTGTTTCAGCTTTTCATAAAAAGATTGAGCTTCCTGCTCAAACCCACTGGTTTTTGAAGAGCAGCTAATTCAACTGTGATCCAAATTTTCTGTTGCCAACAGAAATATGTTTAACTGACAATATCCTAATTTTTGATGGGGGGTTGGCTGCTTTGGCTGAGTTCTGTCAGAGACGACACTGCTTGAACACCTAATTTCCTAGTGTGACTCTTAATCAAAATGATTGGTTTGTGCATCCCTTATGTGCATGCTTTGACAGGATTATGCTGGAAATATCTCAGTCCTATTTGCAAATAAAACAGCTGCTGATTCTGTAACTGACTGTTAACATACTCCTTTAGCCAGCAGGTCTCCTCCTGAACTCTTTAGCTGTAAGACAAAATCATTCCCTAATTTATACAGCTGCTTTCATCTGAGCAAATAATATCCATATCCTCATGTCCAGTGCCATGCTTTCATCTACTTAGATTAATTTAATTAGTGCCACATTCTTTTATGTCTTTGGCAAGTGTTGCCTGTGATACCTCTTGGTTTTTGTCATTCAGCCAGGTGCTTTTATTCGGTTGGTTGGTTTGTAATTCTCTGTTTTGTGTCGTTGTTCATTGTGGTTATTATTCCCTTTTCCCAGACTCTTGGGTGGCTATGGTGACACTACTAAATATAGCTGAGTTTGGCTTCTGGAACACTGCTACATAACTTGGGATGCCAGTCCAGCCAGGGAAGTGCTAAGGAAAGACATAAATTTTGTTTAAAAAGAAAAATAATATATAGAAATCTATAAAAATTCCATTTTACATTATAAGCCTCAAGTCAGTGTAATCAGAAGAAGAATTGCCAAATTAGTGTTAAAGCTATTGATAAGTCTTGTGGTGCAGAATCAGTTCCTGCAGGACATGGGGTCATATGGCAGGTGAATCTGACCAGATATGGCTTGCTTTGTGACTCTATAACTGCTTCGATCGTTGATGACTGTCAGCAGGAGACCCTCTTGCATGTCTTTTAAATATGGAAGTAGAATATATAATTTACTTTCCTTTGTCTGTTTGCTCATTGGCTCCTTCAGAGAAATATATTTGGAAAACATCACTCCCCTTTACATAAGATAATTAGATTCTTTTTTAATTATCATATCAATCTAAATTATTTTATTTAGGGCATTCCTCATCCCTGGATCTTCCCTAAAGCCATTAAAAATTGCAATATATTTACTATTAAAGCAACTTTAAGTGATATGGTGCTGATAGAATTAGTGCATTGGATATTTTACCCCTGAGTTCTAAAAGACCTTAAGCAAATAATGATCAGTCACTGTCCAACCTGTCAGTTTGTTCTGCAAGAATTTGTACTGACGTTTTGGTTTCAATCAGCTCCTTAAATACATCCTTTAAAACAAAACAAAGTTTTGGCACACAAGCAGTCCGCTTGATAAATCCAAATATGAGAAAATCCTTTAGCTTTTTTTTGCTGTGTTCTATAATCTCTGCCCATTCTTTTAGTTCTCTTCTAAATATCCTCATCTGTTTGCCCTCTCTAACAAGTCTGTGTTTCTGAGAAAAATGGTTGTTTACTGATTTTCATGTCATCTTCAAGTTGCTTCTTAATCCTGTTGTGGGCCAGCCTAATGTTTACATTTAAGTTGTCAACAGTTGTAATCCTCCCTATTGTTTGATTTAGGCATAACTTCACCTTCTGCAGAATGCCTTTCCCCTAAAAGCTTTCCTACTTGGCATTTTAGAAAAAGTATCTTGTATTGGCTTCATAAACCTTTTTGGAGAGGTGAAACCCATTTCTATTGGGCCTCCAGTACAGTATCTATATATAAATGTTTTTGTGCCTGAATGTTTTGATTTTTTTAGATGGCTTTTTATCTTTTGAAGACAGCTGTTTTTTCAGTAACTATTTTTTTTTAAATGAAGTACCATTTTATTACAGTTTTTCTGGCATGCTGCTCTTGTAAGATGTGGACTCCAGGTATGTTATTGTCACAGATTCCAAGTGGCATTTCAGGTGTGCTTTGAGCCAGGTCCTTCACACTGCTTTTTTGACCTGCGCTCAGATGTGCTTCTCCTCCTGTGGTGCCCCAGAGTGTTTCCTTGTGTAGTTCTCATTGACAGCAGTAAGAAATTGAGTTTCAGCATCACAACTTGATGTGCTAATTGCAGAGCCCCCATCTGGGGTAACTGAGGTTTCACCTTGCTGGTTTTTTCCTGGCTATGTTAGACCCCTTGATCTCTCACAGCAGTATCCACTGTCATGTTCCTGTCTGGGCTGGTGGAAAGGCTGATGTTTTCTTTGCTACAGAAGGACTTAATTGACTAAACTATATACACATACTGAACATGGCTATGTATACAATATGTACACACATACAGATGTGAATACGTGTACACATAGAGTATCCATCACAGAAATTAACCTTTATATTATAGTAGAGTTTCCTTTATATATTGCAGTTTTCTTTCATTTCTCAGAACAAAAAGTGCATATCAGGTTGGTGCTGAGACTTATCAGCAAGTCTACCACTGCTGTTCATATGGAAAATCCTTTTCCTGGATTCCTGACTTGGAGTTCAGCAGTGTCCTTGCCATAATTTTGAAGAAGTGAACTTCTTTGCTTTCAAGAAGAAATAAGACAAGATCTTAAAAAGAAACTATTTTTTCCTTGTATTTCTAGTGTTTTCCTTCACATTTGTCTTATTCAGTATGCAAAAGTTTTTGTTCCTGATATCACATTCCTGACAAATTTCCTATGCTCTGTTCTTTAATATAGGAATCTCTTTCCAGCTTTGTTAGAGAGAAATTCTGTTGGCCTTTTTATTTTTCTTTTGGTGTTTAATATATTTTTAACTCCTTTGAAAACAGTTACTCATCTGAGCTGATATTACTTTAAATGCTTGTCTGATTGGCTAATGGTTTCCCTGTGTTCCACCGTTTCTGTCACTCTTGGAAGTTTTACTAGTGTTTGGAAAGATCTTGCACAACAGGGAATGATCAAAACTCAAACTCATGCCATAAGAAATAGCACAACAAAGTAGAAATGTGCCAAATTACCCAGAAACAATTTGGATGGCTGGCAAACAGGGCAGCCTGCTGGTTTGTGAACAGCGTAGGTAATTTGCCACTCAACTCTCCTGTATTTGCTTCAGTAAATTGTAGAGTACTTAGTACCCTACTATCTGTTATCTATCTGTCTGTATTTCTCTCACTGTCAGTGTCTGACAGTAGTTCTCCTTCATTTTGTCTGTGTCTGTCTTTCACTCTCAGCTTGATGGAAAACCTTTAAAAAAGATATGTGGTATTTGTGGGGCTGGCATCCAAGAGTTCATACATCATAGTGCATCTGTGTAGTCTAATCTAAAATAAATAGTGGAAAAAGAATTAAAAAAAAAAAATCTAATGCACCTAAGATATAGTTTAGCAACTGATAAAAGGAAGTGATGAAAATAAACTAACAAATTGTCATAGCACAACTAGGAAGAGTGGTCAAGTCAATACTGAACAATTAACAGTCTCATAAACAAGGTATGTTAATCTTTGTATTGTACAGATATATTTAATATCTTATAACAGTGCTGGTCAATCATTCTCCTTATATCAGAATGACAACCTTTAACCAAAAGAGCAATAGTTTGGGATTTTTTTAGTTTTCAAGGAAAGGAGAATAGAAACTGATAAGATGGTAAGTTGGAGGAAGAAAAAGAAGATAAATCCCTAGCTTTTTGCTTTTTCTTTTTTTTTTTTTTTTTTTAATTCATGCTTGTGTGACCGTTTCCCAATGTTTTCCTTTTCTGTTGGCCTTGTCTGTGTACAGCGTGGACCACCTAGCAGTGAAGACTGACACTACAGTCATACACAGGCTCCTGAAAGGGAATGACACTCTTAGCAGAACAGATTATTTTGGTGAAGGGTTTTGAAGTTAGAGCCTTTGTTCTGTGAGGAGTGAAACAAATCTTTTCTTAGAGTGTTTAAATGTACTGATGTAAAGCTGGGACAGAATTTGCAGTATTGGATTCTTATTAGCTTTGAGTCAGTTTTTGTAGTCTGTTAGATGGCTGATATGTATACTTCTGATTTCTAGTTCTGCAACACTTTGGAAAAATACAGTAGTATGTGTACCTGAGCAATATTTTGGTATGAATACACTAAAACTGTAGTTTGTTATTCTGTCTATAGAATTTGAATTAAAGGGAGTGTTACTTTTCTCTAACCACCTACCACCTCCAGTAAATGATGCTGTGCTAGAAAGAAGAAATTATTTGTGTCAGGAACTTAGCTGCTTGACTAGGAGTCAGTCATAATGTTTGGTGTGAAGTGAGCAGCCACGAAACTAAAAGTCCTCAGAACACAGTTATGTTAAAGTCATAGTAATTTGCCTTAAAAATAGTAAAAAAAGAAAAAAAGTAAAAATTACATCTGCTTTCTGTCCAGAAAATTAATGTGTTAAGTATCATTTTATTCAAATAGAAATAGATAGTAAATACACATGCGTTGGAAATGCACTCAAAAATGACATTGCAACAGGAAAATTACTTGTTGATATAAATTAAATTCCAAGAAGGGTAGTTTAGACTGTGACAAAATCACATGTGATACAAGATGGAAAATATTACAACTTAAAATGAGAGGCTCTGCAGTAAAAAGGAAAGGTTTGGGGAATCAGAAAAGGGATCTGAGCATAACCCCAGTATTACTTTTAGAAACTTTTTGTTGAGATTTGGTTATAAAAGTAGCGTTGTGATCATCTGTTGTCAAACAAGCAGATAAGGACAGAAAAATTAAACATCTTGTATTGAGGGTTATTTCCCTAAGGTGACTGGGGCATGAGAGTGGATTGCAGTCTGTAGTCCATAAATAGGGATTTTGCTCTCCAGTTTCTCTCAGCTCAGTGCTATGGACTCCTGAGGGAGTGTTTGGAAGTTACCACTGGTCTGTATGCTTTCACCAGCTACTGGTGGCTGTAGGGCTGTGAGAACAGGTGGTGTTTGCCAGGCAGGGCACTGGGCTGGGGAGAGCTGACAGGCTTCTCTGGTATTCCCTGGTGTCAGGACCACTGTGGGATTTGGGCATTTTCCTCTCGTTTATTCCAGTGTCTGAGCTGGATGGGGATCCATCTGATGGGATGCCTTTTCTACAGCCCTACACAAATGTCAGTGCTTCCTTCTCTCATCTTCTGACTGTGTCATGTATTAAATAAAATCATGGCCAGGACAAGGGGTGTCTGGCACTCTGTGCTTCAGCTCCCCAGCCTGTTGCTGGCTGTGGTTCAGCCAGCTCAGCTCCTGAGAGAGGACACTGGAGGGTAGGGACGGCTGGGACAGGGGGGACACATCCTTGTTTTTAGGAGGAGGATGCAGACAGGGGTCTGCATGCCTAGGGAGTGCACAGCACTGGGATGTCATGGGGAAAGAGGACAGAATCTTGCTGCAAGGCCACTTTTGGTTGTTCCTGAAAGGTTGCAGTGACTAGGGGAGGATTTCTGAGAACTGGAAGATGGACTCCAAGTTGATTGTGAGCTAACAATGTGGTCTTGTGGCAAAGAAACTCAACTGGCTCCTGAGCTGAGTTAGGCGCAATGCTGACAAGAGGTTAAGGGAGGTGATGCTTCTCTCCTCAGTCCTGGTGGGTTGCACCTGGAGTGCTGGATCCAGTGCTGGGCTCCCAGCCCAGCAGGGACATACTGGAGCAAGCCTAGGGAAGGACCACAAAGATGACTGAGGGACTGGAATATCTGTCCTACAAGGAGAAGCTGGGAGAGTTGGGACTGTCCAGCCTGAAGCAGAGAAGGCTCAGGGGATCTGATCCATTAGCATAAAAGCTTCCTGGGAAAAGTAAAGAGGAAGCCAGCTCTTGTCAGTTGTTCCCAGTGACAGGAAAACAAGAGGTTTTGGGCAGTAACTGAATTGGAGGAAATTATCTCAAGGATCTTAGAGATTTTTTCCAACCTAAATCCTTCTGTTTTTCACCTGGCCATAAGAAAGCACTTTTCTCCTGTGAAGGTGGCCAGAGGTTGCTCAGAGAACCTCCATCCTTTGTGATACCCAAAAGCCAAACTGGCTATGGCTGACCATGAACAGAGGGCTGACCCAGGTGATCTTCTGCCTGTCATTCTGTGTGAGTACGGAAAACAAGTTTCATGTGCCTACATGAGCACTTGTTGGCTCTAAGTTATGAATAATAGTGACTGTGAGATTTTTTCCACCTAATTCATTCTGGTTGTCCTGGTGGACACACAAGCAAAGTTCGAAGGGGGCTGTTCTTGAAGCTCTGATTAGGTACAGGAATAGATCGTAAGTCATGGTCAGAAGTACACAGATAAAGCAGATATGGAAAAGCGATATGACAGTCTGTCTTTGAGGGAACTGCAAAGGCTTTAGGTCTTCAAACAAGCCATACAAAGAATTGTATTTCTTCAACATTGTACAGAAAAGCCTATACTAACACTGCTGACATTAAGCTAAAAATGTCATTGCAGCAGTGGGTGTGTCAAACTGTACAGCTGCACATTGGCACTAGGATATTCTTTAATGTTCTCATAGCTGGTAGACTGAAAATAGTCTAACTTTATGCTTAGTCATGCTGCAAGAGTGTATTGCTAGAGTATATTGCTTGAGTGTATTGCAAGACCCTTTGTGGACTTTGGATTTGTAGCTGGTACTTCATGTGCCATCACATGCACAGGCATAGACACCAGCAATTGCAAAGGCTGCAGGACCCACCCCTCTCCACGGGGACACACTGCATGTGTGCAGAATGACCCTGTGATGCATGCACCTGGCAGCCAGGCTTCACAAAGCATGCAGAAACTTTGCAAATCATAATTCCATGTGGGAAGATGTCAGTGTCTAGCCAGAAGTGGTAGTCTTACCAGGATGAGTGGACAGGTTTGCAGATGGGATCTTCAAGAAAGATCTTTATGCCAAATAGAAAACTGAGTGATTCTTGCTGTTAGTGAGAACAAGGATTTTACCTTGTTAGTTATAAGTCAGTTGTTTAAAACTATGTAATGTTCTTTTAGACCCTGCAAATCATGCCTGTATCGACAGCCTAGTTGCTGCTTTGCTAAACATACTGATGTTACTAGGAAATCCAGATGACCATAAATATTAGTGTTCTCTATGCTTTCCTCCATTTTTGATGATATATATATAAAAAACTGGAGAAGATGCTATTGTCATATTGTTAGGTGGGATTTTTTTTGTATTTGCTTTCAGATAATGGACAGCAAATCATTAGTGAGAAGACTGTCATAGGGTAATTAGAAATATTTTTCTTTTTCAAATGCTGTTTCTGCTTCCCTTCAGCATTTCTGTGAGTAAGCGACCATTGTCTCACTGCAGCATCCCTCTCATTGCTGGGCTCTTCTAATGAAACTGGAATTTCTGCAGGAATCCAGGATGTGCCTAACAATAGATTCACTGTGCAATAAGGTTTCCAATTTCTGAGTTCTGGACACCTCTTAAAGGACTCTCATGACAACTGTAAGCTTCTTTCAACAAATATTGACATACCAGTTTGAAAAGTAAAGAAGTCTCTTTTCCTGCAACGTGGAGCAGTAAAAGAGATGTGTGGATATTTTTCAGTTACTTTAATGGCTAAAATTGAAGGTAAAACAATAGGTAGTTAGGTTATACAAGAATTTTAAAATGTCTTACTTCGTTATTATTGGCAACTTGGAATCTAGTTTTGCAATTATCTAGAGCTGTAAATTATTTAAAATCAATATGTCAATACTTTGAGTGATATGTGTTTAATATGGGGCTAGACATTTATTTATGATGATAACTCATTTTATTGGTCTAGTAAATGTAGCTATTCAGAAGATATTTCCAGAGGATCATAATTTTAATAGCACATAGATATTACTGAAAATTATGGATGGCAGCAACCCAGCATTCCTTGTCTCTTAAATCTTTTGCATGTGTATATTGTGCAAAAGACCTGAATGGATTCTACTGTAGGATCAGTTGTAGTCTCCCTTTGGTATGCAAAAGTGGTTTGGGGTTTTTCTTTTCAGAAATTGAATAATAAAAAAGGCATAGTAAAATATATAAATGTGCATATTTACAAATATTGGAGTATTGTTCTCGATACAGAAGTTGGATTATTGTTCTCATAACACTTTGGAAAATCATTTTCTCTTTAAAAGGTTGTGTTTTTTATCATTTTAAGTGGATCATCTGAAATACAGATCTCCAGATATTTTAAACAGATTATTAATTTAATTGAGAACTTGGTTTTGCACAGGAATAATAGGACCAATGAGAAATTCCAGGCCAATATCTTACTGCTCCCTTTTACACCTTTTAATAGCAAGTTGCTACAATTATACTACTGGACTTACAGTTGAATTGATAGTTATAAGGGTTGTGCTCTTGCTTTATAAGGAAAGGAAATGCTGGATAATAATGTGATCATTTTCTACACTGGTTGTAGTAAAAACAATGACAGTGTTAGTATTTAGGTGTATTAATGCCACTCATTGTGTTTGATGAAAAGAATCCTTTACAGCAGTTGCACAATTACTGATTTTGCTTTTATTTGAATTCCAGAAGAGCAGAGGAGAATGCTCTCCTACAAGTCTGACAGTATAGTGTGTTCTTGTGCTCTGCTTCTGACAGAATACATTCTCATTATTGCTTCAGAGGGTCACTTTTAGTGAGGCTATTCAAATATTTTTTCTTCTTCCTCTAGTAAAATAAACTTCAAATAAATTAAACTTATCACATTGTCTTTCTCTACATGGCCTCATCTTTCTTGTCCTAGTCCAGAAACTTGTTTATTTGAAGTTATGAAGAAATAATGAGCTGGGAATAGTTTATAAATAACTTAATGAAAGCTACTCCCATTTTATCTAATGAATTTGAAGAGCAGCTTACTCATTGGTTCTTATTTTTTGCAGGACTCTTTATTGGAATAAAGTCCTTCCAGCATTTTATTGTAGAGTGAGTTCAGACCTCATCCTTAAAGCTTGAAAGCTCTAGTTATTGTAGAAAGTAAAAGTATGGGTGGGGTAAAGAAGAAATCTTTTTTTAATCGTAACTGAAAATTATCGGAATACTTTGCACATGGAAATAAGTTAGCTTTTTTCTATTTTTAATTTTTGATTGTACATATGTTCTTAAGTTGGCAAAGGTATTCTACTGGTAGCTTTTCTATTTTTAAAATAAAGTAATTTGGGGAAATAAGTATATTGGTATATTTCTTGGTGTAGGAATTTTATGTGTATATTCAACATTGCTATGGATTTTAGCCATTTAAAAAAGGAAAACTTCCCCAACTCTTTATTTCATCAAGGAATGTGTTTTTAATAGTTAATTCTGATGTGATTCCATCACATTTCTATGTAAAGACTGGAAAATCAACAGGAGTTGCACAAATGTGAGTACTGCATGCTCAACTTCTAAATACTACATTACTATAAACATAATAGCTATATACACAAGCCTAAAGTTATTAATCTCTCTGAAACTTTAAAAGGTCATTTGCCTTAAAAATTGGCATTGTGATTGTTCACTTTAAATCCGCACTTGTAGTCCAGTCATTTAGGAGAGTGATTCTGTAGAACCAGGTTAACCTTATTAGCCAATATTGACTTGTAGAGGGAACAACATGATGTGCAGCAGAGAGGGCCAGGGCGAGGATAACTGGGTTGGAAGATCTGTGTCTCAAGAGACAGCCAGCACTTCTTTGGATCTTACAGGCATATACTGTATCTTTTCTATCCTACTGCATCAAAACTGCCTGATCGCAGAAGTGGGAAGTGTGTTGGCAGCAGTAATTTCCCCTAAAGACTGTAAAGGATGAGGAGAAAGTTGGTTTAAAAATGAAAAAGTGGGGGGACAGAAACAGAGCTTTTTAGGACTGTAATTCCCACATTCTAATCCAAAGTCAGATAACAGGATAAAATGTTTAGCTATGTAGTATAAAAAAAGTATTTTCTTTTCACGTGGTAGTTTTGTTCTTGCTTTGAGTAGTTTTGCAATTGCACTAGGGCAGCTACTTCTCACCCTGGTAGAGGTGATGTTGGACTCCAGCAGCAGGCACTGACCCATCTGGAGACCTCACCACCATTCTACCCAACAGTATGAACTTCTGAGCGTTTACAGAGTCTCAAATAATGGGGGGAGGGGGACGGGAAGTGAAAGATGAGGCATTTTTCTTCATCAAACATTTAACTTCTTGAAATGTTGTAGAAATTGAGTGTGTGCTCACCTCCTTACAGATCACTGACAAGCAGATGGGCAATTTCATTGCTGGCTTGAAACCAAGCTCCTGCTCTGAACAGTCACCCCAAATCTGCCTTGTAATTCTTTTGGTGGTTCAAAATGGGACCACATCAATATTCGGTTCGTAACTCTGCTAAGTATATGGCTCTTTCATTAAACAGAATTTTTCTACTGAGGTAGAATACAGTCCATTTCACTTTACATTTCCTCCAAGCAGAGCATACAGAATATGGCATGGGATGGTTTAATGGGCAGCACATTGAGAGCAATTAACACTGGAATTGAATCTACATCAAGATAACAACAGGCGATTATACTATTTAACAAC
This sequence comes from Anabacerthia variegaticeps, assembly GCA_035583185.1. Lineage (NCBI taxonomy): Eukaryota > Metazoa > Chordata > Aves > Passeriformes > Furnariidae > Anabacerthia > Anabacerthia variegaticeps. The sequence continues at coordinate 10,572,011 of JAWWEW010000001.1, read as the reverse complement.
TGTTAAATGGTGTTAATGGCTAAATGCAGACCACAAGCCCAACAGATTAGGACAGAGTGAAATTTAGTAGGCATGTAAATTAACAAAAAACAAATGGATAATTTAGAAATATTTTTGCCACAGAAAAACTGCAAATTATTTTAGAATGCACTAATTACCAATTTTTTTTATAAGTGAAAACACTTGTGGGGTAAGGAAGGTCATTTTACTGAAGGTTTTTTAAATTGAAAAAATCAATTTGATGAAAGTGTATTTGAAAGTGCTCTTTAGATGCAGTTCCTATCCTTTATGTTCCCATTTTCTGATTTATTAACTGCTGGTTTTGATGTTACACAGACCTTAGAGACATAACTGTATTCAGGAACCTAGAGGACAACACTAGGCAGTCAAGTACCCAAATGCTAATTCAGTCTTGGAACAGAAGCAGTTTTCAGAGTATTTTGGAAATAAAATACTTTGGTTCTGTTTAATAAACTAAAAACATGACTTTTTAGTTGACCTACCTTCATAGAGTAAGGTGTATTTCCATTTAGCTGATAGGAAAGAATTTAAAATGTATATAAGACTTTTAAATTTTAAACTTTTAAATTTTCTCTGTAGAGTTTTTTTCAGTGCTCTAACAACTGCTGTGAACTCAGCTTTAGGAGAGTATACAAGTTTACCCTGATTTCTACCTATCCTGTCAGCTGCTCCAATTTATTTAGTATTTAGCTTGGCATTCAGAGAAGGCAAATCAATACTTTCCCCAAAACTCCTTTCTAAAGGGAAGTTTTCTGAAGGAACTTTAATTCACTCCGTAGGGATAGGAAAAATGGAACTGGTTGGTTGGGCTTCAGCTGCGTAGATGGGAGGGACATGGTCCCAGTGTCTCAGCTGTCACACTGAGGAAAAGATCCCACGTGGATCTGGTGGGATTGGCCATACCCCTCCTGTCACTGACTTCAACTGTGTCAAGGCTCCTCTGTCATTTCAGTCCTGGCCTTCTTGTGTGCCCAGCACACATGGCTCTGGTCCTGCTAATTAAAACTCTTCTAGAACTGAGGACTTTGTGTCATGGAAGGAGAGACAGATACAGAAAAAACCACTTAAGTAAAAATGTTTGCTTACAGTTGTTCTTATGATGTTGAGAGATTTGAAGATATTTCTTTTGGAAATATGGTTGAAACATACTGATGTATTAGGCTATTGAACTTTTTTTCTTCTACACATACACATCCACACCCAATTTTGAGCTCTTCCTAAAAATCTTTGTGCAATTAGTTTTAGAATTTGTCCATGGGGAATTTACTGAAATTGCCTATTTGAGGCAGCATTCTCAATAGCTAAGTATCCTTTTGGTATGGGCTGAATCCTAAAAGATCTTCAATTGCCTTGGAATGGGAAGTCCCTTAAGGATAAAAATGAAGAGTGATGGGTTATCAGTCCAGATAGATGAGAGCAGAATAATGGAGGATGTGAATAATTCATTAAAAATATCACTTTTTATGTTATCTTGACGCATGCAGTAACCTGCTCAGTCTAGGCCTCACTTTCCATCTGTTAATTCCATGTTATTAAGGTTTTGATTTCTCGAGAAAACAGATGGCTATCAACTAAAACAGGTGTTCACATTGCACTTTTTAAAGTTTAAATGCTGAACAGGTATAACTTGAAGTTTGCTTTGGTACAAAGGGAATTAATGCTTTGAAAGATGTGTGAGTAGAGAATAATTTGGGGGGAGGAGGGTCAAGTAATTCACTAGAAATACACTGACATACAATTAGCTATGGACCTTTGCCATTATAGAATCCAAGGAGAGATGACAGCAGAGAGATTTAAAGGAACACTGTTTCTTCTGAAACTGTGTTCTGTGTCTCTTGTTGAGATTATACACCACAAAAATGTGACCTAAATGCATTGCAATAGGTGAAAGAGGATGATATAGGAAAGCATTTGCTATTCAGTGATTCTTCCAGATTTTTTTGGGTGGCTCAGCACAGTCACCTTGTTAGAACACAAAAACACAGGGCTGGACTTCCTCTACATAAAACAAAATCTAATTCAAATTTTGTAATTTGTTGCTTCAGTAAGCAGTTGTAAGAATTTCTTATGTTCTGAAAAAATAAAAATTTGGGAAAATAAGGTAGATTATGTCTAATGTCATTTGATTATGGAATGGCATAACATTGCCTGTGAAATTTATCATCTGCACTGTTTTCCAGTCTTGTTTTTCAGCCAGTTTTGCATTTACAAAAAGTGTGGGTAAATAATGCAGCAGGTTTGGGCTATTCTCACATGCGTACCATTTTCTTTCTACACTTCTCATCAAAGATTCAAGAAGCCCCTGCTCTAGTGAAATCTCATGGTGATGATCCTATTTTTATGCTATATATTTCAGCATATATACTAGCAATCAATGGACAGGTAAATAATTTAACTTATGCTGATCTAATGAGCAATGTAGACTTTTATGTGGCAAAATCTTTGTTTCTTCTTTTTTTAGTTACTAAAATACAGATGCATCTATGTCCAAGTTCCAGCCCCTTGATTTACTCTCTCTACAGGCTCTGCCACCTTGTGACAAAAATCAAGAGCAGAAGATCCATAGGTTACAAAATCTCTGCTCCCCTCTTCCTGTTGATGTGCTCTGAATGACTGAGATGAGGCAGTGATTGAACAAAACCTTCACTTTCCTTGTAGAAGCGCTTCCAGAGTACAGGGTGACATTGCTTTCTACCTTCTGTGACCATCTGTATTTTCCCTCAAGAGCAGAATGAAGCAGAGTACTGACAAGGATGTTATTTATCCATAAATACATGAGGCAGAGCCATACAGTAAGGTGCTAAGGATTGCTTCTCTCTAATCTGAGTTTCCAGCCTGTAAGGATGGGATGCTATTTAGCTTATTGAGGTGTGTCTCAGCTGTGAATGGAGTTTCAGCTCAGGCTGGTGGCAGCCTCAATGTGCATGTTTATCAACCTACTGTGTGAAGACTAATAGCTGCTTAGCTAGGTACTAACAAACACTGAACAGGGAGAAGTTATTTACAACATATCTAGTCACATACAAAACCTTTTTACCGTACATTTCAACGCGCATAGCTAGTGGTAAAGAAATAGTGTTACCTTCTTATTATTATCCAATGAGCTACTGAACATTTGTGGGCTTGATCCACTAGTAACACTCCTTTCTAGATGTTTACATTATGACTGGACTTTAATTCACTCATTAGTTCATGAAGTGTGTTGACATTGGCAGTTTGATTTACCTGGCCCTGGAGCCTTGCAGCCCTCACCTGAGCACACTCTGATACCAAGAGCAGTTTGCAGGTGGTGCAGGATTAGTTTCCAAAAAAAGACCAAAAGTGGACCTGTGATCTTGGCATTGAGGAAGAGGAAGCTCTCTCCTTCCTCCTTTATCCCAAAACACAAGTGTATTGTAGTGTGCTGACAGTCACACTGTGAACTTAGCTCAGTTCTGAGGGGACTGTTCCAAAATTATGTGTAGGAGAGAAATATAATATGGCATGTTTATGTTAAGGCCAGAAAGTTCCTCCCCACTCAAAAAGCTCCTTTATCCTGTTGATGAGGAGAAACACATCAGAGCCAGGGAATTAGAAAAGACTGCTGAGGAAGTGCTTAGAAAATTCTGTGTGCAATAGTACAGATTGCATAGTCTGCACATGGATTTCATTACTGTAGGTGTGGTTTCTGGGAACATGCTTGCTTGTTTTCTTTTGCTTTAACAAGTGGGATAAATGTGAATTTAATATTGTAGATATTGCTATGTAGTGGAAAGATAGAGCTAAAGGAAAACAGTGGGTTTGGGAATTATTATGCTCTACTTCTTTTCCGAATGAATTGTTTTCATGTGAGCTACCACAGTAGTTAGATACTAGGGAAAGGAAACATAGAGAATCTATTATCCCCCTAGTCAACTGAACAATGGGATTATGTACACGGGAGCAAATGCTTTTCAGTTGTGGAGTGATGCAGTTGATGTTTCCTATTAAGAACAAGAAGTCATGGACTAAGATGCCAATGCACTTTTTCATAGGTCAAAGGAAATTTCCCATAGTGGAATCAAAGCAAAATCTATTTTTAAAGGACTTAGAAAGTCATGCTAAGAAAACACTCATCGATAGGAACCAAGAATTTTTGTCTTCGGTGACCAACTACGGGGAGTGGGCTGGCTAATTCTGTACCTGCTGAGTCAGATCTCCAGCTGGCAGAAATCAGAGCATCTCTACTGCCCCTCAATGCTCAAGAATGTGTTATACCATGCTGGAAAAGCTCTCCTACCTTCTGCTCTCTGGGTTCTACTGTATTAGTGTAGCTTCAAATGAATTTCATACATGTTTTTAATCTGCCAGAGTGCTGAAGGATGGGAAAGATTTTTTTTATTCTGTGGTTTTTTTCAGTGATTGAGCCAAACGTATATTTATGCAGATTGCTTAGTTTTTGACACTATTTTTATTGTTGCACTAATGAGCACAATGGGATGAGAGTTAGAAAGCAACTAACAGATGTTTTAGGGATGATTGTTTCTTGAATAAAAAATTATAATATACAATAGATAAGATTATATTTAGCTCTTACGACAGCTGCCATTGCACATAGTGCCAAGCAGAGAACTACCTGAGCCTGATGAGTATTTGTGATGTCTGTCATTGGCTGCTCTTGCTGCTCCCCCTCAGTGGGTCTGGGATGAGGGGGAATACCCCTAGTGGGACATGGAGCTGGCTGAGCAGGCTGCCCTGGCAGGCAGCTGGATCCCAGTCTCCTTTGGCACAGCGGGCATGAGCAGCATGACCGCTGTGGCTGCTGGCCTTGCTGTTGTGCTCTTGCTTTTACTCTTTTCAGGAATTTAGGCATTTATTTGCATTCTTTCTCATTTTTTTTCTCTTAATTAGTATTTTCTGTGCTTTGCTTCAGCACTTGCTGATAATTGCAGAATAAATGAGCCAGAAATAGGTATTGATTTGCTTTTTAGGTATTTAGGGGATTTATTAGGGTTGGTAGTGAAACTAATCCAAGCTAAAAACTTGAAGGAGTGGGGCTAAATGCAGTCCTTAACGTAACGTTGTCACTCTGCATTCAAGCTGAAGTGTATTTCCCATGACTCAAGGCCACCCTTCTGCAATACAGTGACAGGAAAGTGGGGAGAAGAGGAAGTTGGAAGAAATTGAGAGCAACCCTAAGGCCAGTTAAGTGCCCTAAACAACCACTGTGCTTCACTCATGCTAATAGAAATATAGTTAATTTCACACCATATCCCAATTTTACTCTCATTTAAAATATTTTTTGCAGTTTAGCACTGATTACCCTTTGATGTTACTGAGAAAACTGTATGTATAAGTAGTATGCACAAGAAATCTCTGCTCTAAATATTAGAGATGGTCTGTAATTAACATAATTAATTTGACAGCTTCACAGTATGCCTGTCTTAAAATATATTGATGATTTTTATTTTTTTTAATATTTAATATTCATTCTGTTCCACTTAAGTTACAAGTTAAATTGACAGGAAGGTGCCTTTACATTAGACATTTTCCTATTTGTTATGTATTGGGATAAATCCTTTGCACTTCCAATCCAAAACTGGATCAGGCATTGTGGGGGGAAGGGGACACTGATCTTTCTCCTGTTTGTCAGAAACAGTGACTAAATCAGGTGGTTGACACAGAGAAAATTGCATACTGGAATGTTGAATCAAAACACTGTAAACACAGAAATGTCCTTGTTAATTTGTGTGAGTGGTTTCAGTGATATAGATGATCACACCTTTTTAACATTTGTATAACCAGGACTAAACTTTGCTGAAATAATTCCATATATATATATATATACTTATAATCAAATGTATTGCCTCTACATTGTAGTGTTCTTATGAATCCTTGGCTAATGTTTTGCTTTTTTTTTTTTTTTTTTAATAAAGTAAAGCAGGGATTTAGTTTAGATGGTAAAGATAATGAATTGCCTTAAATAAATTGCCTTCATGCTAGGGGAAGTAGTGGGTTGGGGCTCCAACTATAAAAATGTAATATAGGTCAATTAATATGAGATTTTTTTTTTCCCCCTACTGGACTTGATTCATTCTTAAAGTAGAGTTTAGGAAGAAAAGAGTATAATTTTTATTTCACTTGTTCATTTTTCTGTTAGTATAACAAGCTTTTTTTCCCTCTGTCCTTAGGAAGCTAAATAATTATTTGCATTTCTGCTTCCTTATATTTAATTAACTTGATAAAACATTTTGTGATAACTACATGATAAAATAATTATAAATATATATTAACTAATTTTTTGTCATTTCAAATTTTAGTATTTCTCTAGTTAAGGAAATGGAAGTCATACTCAAGATTTGCGTGAGTCAAAGACTAAGGATAATAGGAGAGTTAGAGAAGTGCTTTTCTCAGAGCTGTAGCATCTTGAGGCTATACTGGAAGATTTATGAGAGTAAAAGATATCAAATTTAAGAAATGCTTTAAAATACAATTTTAAACAGTATTTTTTGCCTATAATTTATTATACAGCATTTAAAGATTGGTTTAAAATTAATGCATATTTATAAACTTTCATGGTACACTTAAGAGCTAGACAAATTCAGATATTATCTAAATGCATAGGTAAATTCCCTCAGGTCTGTATTTGAATGTGGAAGTGATTCTGAAATGCAGTGCTTAACAAGTGACTTGCATTTCTAGAAACACAGTTTGGAATGCCTTAAAAATACTAGAGATATGAGCATTCTTAAAAAGTGGACAAAAGAAGTGCCCTCCCATTTTTACAAGTAATGGTAATAGTAAATCTTGGCCCCCCCCAGTAGATCTGTATTGTTATGCACATATAGCAGGTCACAAATTCCTTGTTAGTGACTGTGATTATCTCAAAAGCTGGTAGAAGATGATAATACAAACTTTTTCAAAGACTATCAAGAAGTGATGCAGGATGCCTGATAATTTCTTATTCTTTAGTGGGAAATAATGCAAAGTGAGAATGATGCATCAAATCAGGCAGTTGATAGCTACTCTTCTTTTGCAAGCAGTGTATGTCTATAGATCTGTCAATAGGAGTAAAAGTGCCTTTGCTAATTCATGGTGTGGAAGAAAGGCAAATGTTATGATGGCACAATTGCTAAAGTAGAATTTGATACTTTTTCCAAAGATACAGATCTTGGAAATAATCCACCTTTTCCAACTTTATTGGAGATATGCCAAGTTCTGTGATGTGCTAAAAAGTCCCGATCATGATGGTAGATCAAAAAAGGACATTGACTCCATGAGAAGGTTAATTGAATAGTTAATTTTTCTCCATGTCAAGTTTTCATATGTAAAAGCAAGTCTCTTTGATAGCAAAACTAGTTTTTGAGAACTTTGCAAGTTGTAGACCCTGACTTTTGGCCGGGGCTCATGGCATCAGTCAGTGACACCACAGAGCTGCGTTAGCGTGGTCTCCTCCTAAGCCAGTGCTGCAGCCCGGGGAGCCTGTCTGAAAAGGTTCTGTGATGTGCTAAACTGTCATCTGCTGAGATGCCATGGCAGACTGGCTCCAAATGTATTGATCTGAAATCATGACATTTTACTGGGAAGACAGGAGAAGGAAAAGAACAAGCAAGAAAAATAGTACAACTATTCTAGTAGTGAATAACTAGTAGCCTGTAGTATGATTAGTAAATATTTAAATAAATTTAGGTTATGATGTGTTTAAAATTACCCAAAGAAACCCCAACTCTGTGTTATTTGCACAACCGGTCCCTTGATTTAAATGTAATTAGTTAAAAAAACAATAACAAGAGAAATCTGACTAAACAAAACCAACTCAGTTACAATTCCCACTGATTTCCTGAGAGAATAAAATGTCTAGCTTAGTCCTCTGAGTTACTAAATACATATTTTCTGAAGATAAAACAAATATTCCCTAACTAAATGTATAATACTTGGCAAGATAAGTGACAAAAACATGACAACACAAGAACTTAGACCTATCCATCATAATTCCTCCTTGGCGAACTGGTGATGGATGCAAGAAATGTTGATATATGTATATTTTTCATTATTTAGACCTGATAGTGACTATAAACTAAACTTTTGCATTGAAATTTTTCCTGTTGAAGCAGTTATTATACCTGTGAGACCACTCTTATTAATGGCTTTTTTGGCCAGCTGAATAACACTGCAATGTCACATAACTTTAATCACTGGATAATGTGATAGAATTTTCAGTGAGATAGATTTTAATGCTTAGAAATTGGTCCCTAAGGGGGTGTATTAAAAAAGTAGCATGCATTTTCTGAAGATCAGTGCTGAGCAAATAAGAAGTCTACAGCAAACAATGAATATTCAAAATCCCAACCAATTTTTAAGTCTTTCAAAATAAACAAAATCCACAACAAACAAAACCAACAAACACCAACCCCCCCAAAAAACCCCCACAAAACACAACCCTGAAAGCTTTTAGGTAAGGTAGGGGAAAAAGTCTGCAGTTTCATATAACAATACTTATAGATGAACTTTGGTTGGTGTTCCATATAAAAAAAAAGAAAAGGTGGATTTGTTTTAACTTCTTATTTTTTATGCTTTACTTGTGCTTTTCTAAGTTATGTTCTAAAGCACCTATCATTTCTAAGTAGTCATTATATTTTTCAAATAGGACAGTCCTTCAAAATTTTTTTCTTCACCTTTATTTAAAAATAAAGTAATAGTTGTCTATAGTATGTTAGAGATTAGAATTAGTTACTTACTAAAGCTAAAATATGTTAGTAATTTAATTATATTAATGAACTGCTGAGCATCTTCCTCCTTTTTTTTCCTCATAAAAATGGCAACTAAAGAAAAAAAATAAAACTAATATGGAAGGAACTCTGATTCATTGCCCTGGCTTTGTGAGACTTTTGCACTTCACTAATTAGAACAAAGTGACTTTTGTTATTTTGTGCTTAACTCTACAGTTTAACAATCTACATTCAAATTTCCACTTGAATTAGACCAGAGTATGAATGTCACAAACATTATAAATGTTTACCAAAAAAAGAAACAAAGTTTTGCCTGTGGGTTTTTGTTCTTTTTTTTTTTTTTTTTAATGCTTACACAGACCCAAAAGACAGAAAATCAGAAGAGCAGTGGTGTAGATACAGCAATGAATTACCATTAGAAGAGTTTACCACTTGACTAATGCTAGTAATCAAATAACTTCCCTCCTCTACCACAGAAACATGTTTAACTATATTGTTTTCTAGACATGAATGCAGTGAATGGCTGACTTTAGAATACTTGTGGTGGCTTGACCAGGAATGAGGGACAAAATCTCAAAATCGTGCTAAAACTGCATGGGATTTTGTTTTGAAACAGCCCCACTGACAACAATGGGAACTCTTGAAATCTAGTCCTTACAGATGGTTCTGCAAGGACTCAGCCCTGTATTAGCTCATCATCTCTGTCCTTTAAATCATACATTTGGACTTTTCTGTTCCTTGACTTAGTCTTAAGATTAATTCCTGTGCTACATGTCAGTGGTTTTAGCGTAGCAGAAATACAAAACCCAGGAAAGCTGGTGAGTCTGACTTTGAAGAACACTGGAATAATTCTTAAAAATATTGGATGACTGGATGTGGGGGGAGGGGGGAATCTCTTGGGATTCACCCAGAGAGAGGAATGTCTTTATATTTCCAATGGAGTCACTTTGTGTTACTTCTGGAAGGGGCAGTGAAAAATAGTGGCACTAACTAGGACAATCTTTGTGCAGAAATTTGCCATGCAGCCTTTCTTGGAGCCCTTTTGCCAGATTCTTTCCTTCTAGGTGCTTTATGGTGTTTTACAGTTGTCCTAAAGGCTCCTTGGAACTTTTGTTAATGAGGTGACCTAAGTTTTCAATATAGCTAGAGCATATAATTTGATCCACGATGAGCTTAAGCCATGTGTTTAATGCCCACATTCACCCTCTGAAGTGACAAAATGAATAAGAAAGCAAAAATCATGCACAGCTTCTCAAAAATGAACACAGTATTAGTATATTTTGTAAGTGAAAATGTAGATGAGAGGCCTATTGATATATGGCAAAAAGGCATGCTTTACAAAAGAGATTGTTAAATATATAGAAAATATTGTGTGTGGACAAGTGGATGTTATTTTGCAATTTAAAGGTCTAGTCATAATTCACTTTCAAAATAACATGCTGTTATATGTAAAACTAAATCGCAAGAATTAACATGTAAGATGGGAGTCCCTAAAATCCCTAGTCCTTTAACTGCTCCTGTAAAGGGTTAACTTAAATGTTTTGTTGCTGTGATATTGTCTCAAAAGGCATTTAACCTGTTAACAATTGTGTAGCCTTATTAATATAGTTAATGAATTGATCTTACTGTTAATATGCTCAATGCAGCCTACAAATAACATCGTGAATATTTAATCAACCATTGATCTCAGTCCATCTTATCAGATCAATCCTCACAGTTTCTTTGCATGTTATCAGTTATTTGCTGAATCAAAGATATTTTGCGATTTCAGAACTACCAGGCTTATGTAGGAGGAAGAATTCCCAGCTTCCCTCTTTGATGCCACTGACATCCACATCTGCCTGTTCCTGTTTTGGCTGCTTTCAATCTCCTTTTCCTCTCTGAAGAGAAAGCAGCTGAGAGCTCAGTTTTATAGATTTCCATATTTCTCTGGCACAGTGTTGCTAGTCCAGCCACACCTGTAGTACAGGGTCCATTAGAGACTTGCCTTCAGAATTGCTCCTTCTGATTGTTCAACAGTTCCACTTACGGAGAAGCAAATGAGTTCTGACACTCACTCCATCAGTTTGCTACACGTTTTTTATCTTCCAGTCCAGAACACGCACATTATACTGTGCCAGAGATGAGCTTTTCCACAGAATATGTTATCTGCTTGCTACCTGATAGCAATGTTAATGAGTCAGCTGATCCTTTGAATTTGGAGAACTGGAAGGCCAGGATCCCTACAGATTCAGGCAATACAACACTGGCATTCTGTTCTCTCAAGGACCTGTTTTCTGTGTCCTGCAGTTACACCTGTTTTGAAAGGAAAAAGAAACCTTGTTTCATACCTCATTCTACAAGTATGTAGTAGTAAGGGAATAGCAAAAACCAATATCTTTCCCCATTGATGAATAAGAGATCATAGATGACCAGTCTTCAATCCGTTTGAATGAGATGCTTCTGCTCTGTTCTAAAAGTAGAATAATGTCGAGACATTTTTAACAGAAGAGCAAACAAAATTCTGTAAATGACAATATTCCTTGAAAACATGTTTTTTAAACATTTAAAGGAGAGGTGCTTGCTCAGGTGTGTTTTTAAGGTTCCAGAGACTTTTACTTACTTTTTGGAAAATGGGTATGTGAGAAGTGAGGAAAAGAGAGACACACGGAGTCTAGTGGTCAAACTCCTTGAATATGAAACTTTTTCATAAAATACAGCAGGAGGACTACTTAGGAACTCGTAATGGCACCTTAGTGTTATATGACAACCTCACAGATGATGATGGTTACTACCACTACTCACCTAAAACATGGGCTATTTTGTTCTAAGCTGTTACTTTGAAGTAGACAAACAGACTTCAATTCACTCCCCAAATATTTACCTTTTTTGTTGTTGTTGTCGTGAGTAGCAAACCACAGTGTTACAGGGCTTTGTTGTCCTTTTTGTAAATAGCTCTCCACAGTCCCTATTCCTATTGAGTTAATTCCTCCTAGAAATTTTTGAATTCTGTTGATATTTTATTTCTGTTTCTGTTCATCTGAATGACTGAGCAAAATGAGTTGAAGTGTACTTTTTTTCCCAGGAAATCACCTAGTTTTACAGGTATGGTGAGGAATTGGTCGAAGGTGTTTTCTCACAATGAAAATATTGTTGACTTCTAGCTTAGCAGGGTTCTATTAAATGCAGAAATTTCAATTTTAGCATTAAATGAAGTTACTTTATCATTGGATTCACCACCGTTCAGGTGCTATTATCCAAAAAAGTCACAAGTCTTGAATATTAAATGCAACCAGTGAAATTTAAGAGTGGTGTTCAAGATTTTGACAGAAGCAGTTTTGCTGATAAGTGCTCAATAGTGCTATGTTAATAAATATGTTAATTCTATTGTAGTTTTAGCTCACTTACTGCTTAACTTTACAGCACAGATTTAGTAGACACTACTTTCTTAAACTTCATAAATTTAAGAATACAGCCTGTTCTAAAAATAGAGTGCAGAAAGTTCCCTTTTCAAATAAAAGCATTTCTTTCATGATTTTTTTTTAAACATTTGTTTCTTTATATCCCTGGAATTGAATGGGGCAGACTTAAAAAAGTGAGGAACTTCTCCACTGAAGGCATGTGTGTTCCATTCTCTCAGAAGGTCATTAATCATCAAACCACTGGATTTCTGAAAGCTGATCCACTGCAAATAGATAACAAAACTATATTAGTAACAATACTCTCTGCAAGGTGACTGAGAAACTTGGCTCTAAATGAGGACAGATTTGCCCTGTAAACCTTCCAGTGTGTTCCACTGAATAAGAAGTCAAACAGGAAGACTTAAAAATGGCTATTCAATGTTGAAAAGCTCTGCTCTATTTAGGGGAGAAAGAAGTCTTTTTGCTTATATTCATGGATAAATCTGGAACTGGAGGTTCTTTTAGTGAAATGGAAGTATTTGGGTTCCAGTTAAAATTTTAAGCCAAGCCTTTCAAAAAATGCTTTAGGGACACAAATATCCCTTCCTTCACATGGTTCATGTATGAATGTAAAAAGTATATGTCCAGGTAGTTTGTGGTTTGTTTGGGTTTTGGTTTTTTTTTTTTTTTTGTTTGTTTTTTTTTGTTTGTTTTGTTTTGTTTTGTTTTTTTTTTTTAACCGGGAGACAACTCTGATATAGTCCTTAAAACTGAGTTTAAAAAAAAAACAAATCAATAACAGACTTGATTTTTTTAATCTCATTTAATGACACACAGATTGTGCATAAAATCAGTTTAACGATTTTATATAGATGCAAAAATAAAAATGGAACCATGTAATTGAATATTTAGTTTATTTTCAATAATATGGAACTAACCTTAAAAATTAAAGCAGGAAAATCTTTGACCATTTTAAAGTTTTATTGCTGCTTAGGTAGAGGGTCTTTAAAATATAATACTTTTCCTCAAAATATGTTTAAGAATTGTGACATAAACGCAGTTTGGAGATTTGGAACATTCCTTTGTTTTGGGATTTGTGCCGGTTTTTACCTTGTATGTAGCTTTTGTATTTTAGCATTTCTCAGGTTAAAATTGGTGCTGAATAAGCACAATGGGCACTAGACAGTTGTACAGGAAAAAGACACTATTTTTCGCATTATTTCAACACAATGGTAGGATAAATATTTCTGTAGACATCCTTCTGCTGTAGTTCTAAACAGTATTTTGAAATATATTTGAGTATTTTCTTCAGGATGGGTGTAGAATTCTACTTTTCTAACAAAACACACGGCTGCAATTTGTCTGACCTTCGTTCTGTTTTCCATCTGCATACATTAAATGAATGACTCTCCATTTTGCAGCTGAGGGAAGCACAACTTTAAATGAAAAATGTTGCCATTAAAAAAGAGGGAACGAATTGCATAAATTATAAATGACCTGTAGAAGCTGAAATGTGCTACCACATTACCCTGATTATACATGCATGGGGGTTTTTTTTGTCATTAATCCAACAAAATAGCATGGCAACCTATGGGAACTCATGCAGATACAGTTCTTTTGTTGTAGAAACAGAACTCCAAATGGATTTAAATTTATAACGTTGTATTATGCTTTACGAGGAGCAAAACAAACAAAAAAGTTGCCTCTGTTCCTGAGTTGATACTGTTCATTTTACACATCTGCATGGTTGTTTTGCTTTATACTTTCTGCAACTTTGTATTTTATTGAAACATTAAAAAAAATGCTTCTTTTGATCTCTGAGCTAGCAGTTCAGATTGCAGTAAATTATAAGGATTGGCACAGGAAAAGAATCTGTTTATGGTGGTCTCACTGTGTCAAGGAACTTGGCTAATCTTAAGAGTTTTTCAATGCCTCCTTGCATGTTTAGGCTTTTCACAATTTCAGATTGCTGGATATTTAGGCAACAAATCTCATTAATAAATTAACTCATAGTTATTTTAGGTGCATTTGATTTGATAATGTTGTTAGTATTATTATAAGGGCACAGAATACTAATCAGGTCACAGAGTGACCTCTGCCACATTGTCCTGTTTCTGGTACTGTCTGATAAGAGATGTAAAAATGTCTTGACAAGAGTTTTCTCACAATCTCTATCACTTTACCTCTCAAGAATTTAAATATCTGTCTCTTGATGTATTGTTCTTCCAAGAATGTCTTCAGCTACTTTTTAAAATTATGTAAAATGCAGTAAACTGGTTAGAATTCCATCTCTGGGTTTCAATTTGGATGTCTTGCAGTTTCACCTAATACCTCTGATTCTTATATTGAAGGAGGGATTGAGCAGTTGCCATGCCCATCCTTGCCACTCATGGCTTAAGTTGACTGCTACCAATTCTATATCTCACAGTCTATTTTCCAGGCTTAAGATTCCCAAGAATACTTGTCATTCTTCAAACTCTTCAATCCATGAGGATTGGCTTTCATCATCCTTGTTGTCTTTTGTATATGTTTTCTGTACATGCATCCTCTGAAGATGCAGAGAGATGTGACTCATGTACACTGGCACAGCAGCAGCTCCTCTTTGTCCAAACAAACCCCAACACTGGAAATGCTTTCTTTCATCAACTTTCTTCCATCAAAGACTGATCAAATAAATGCACAAAGTTTGGTTCATCTGCCGCTGAATGTATTTCCTAAAGGCCTAAGCTGGGTGTTCCTCTGCAGTGATTACCACCTGCTCCATTAATTCTGAAACAACCAGAAGTGTGGGAACTTTCTTTTGTGTTTTGCAGATAGCCCTTGACTATACTGACACTAAATATAATTAAGGAGCCAGAGCTAACTTTATAATCTCACCCTCGTGCTGTTTTCCAGGTAATTTTAGGCTGTTTTCCACAGCAGTTCAGCAGACTTGTGTGAGCAGTTTAGGGAATGTTACTGAATGGTATTTTTATGGAAAAGAAAGTTTGTCTTTTTACACTATATTTTAGCAGATGAAATATCTCACATTTTGTAAGTGATAGGCACTTAGTGTTATTTCGGGTCTATTTCTCAAAAATAAATTACTCCATCATGATGCTTTTAACCAGCATAATTTCTGGCATATTTCTTATGGGAATGTCTCTCTGAATACTTGAAAGTTGGACCAAAAAAAAATAAAAAAATCTTTATCTTCTAAAATAGTATTGCCAAGACTATTAAACTAGGATATCTTTCACACCACCACCAAGCTCTTTATGTCAGACCTGGATGCAAGAGTGATTTAAAATGACATTTGATCACTCATGTTCTTGGGGTGTTAGGTGTCTCACTGTGCTAAAAGTGCTATTAGCTGCTGCTACTGGAGCTGCTAGTCTAGTACACTGCTGGACCTTCCTCAGTTTTAGTGATTTCTCAGCTACTTTCAAGCTTCAGAAGAAAGGCACTTCTGTTTCTCCTTAACAGAGCAGGAGCTGTGCAGCTCAAGAGTAACTGGAAGGTAGCAGGATTTTTTCGTAGCGGTTACGTGGACAAAATTAATGCTCTTAAAGGCCTGGAAAAGTCTTTCAGTTTTAAGTCTTAGGCTTCTGTTATAACTTAAAGTGCTAACATTTACACTGCAACTTGTGTAGAACCAATGCTACATCCTATTCTGACGTGTCAGTAAATTGGCCAACAGTGACCTCATAGTAGGGCATACAAAGCTAATCTCAAGTTTTTAATATATCTGCGTAACAGGAATCCTTTTTGTTTGTTTTTTTTTTTTTTTTCAATCCCTTTTGCATGTTAGAAGGAAACAAAGGTATCTTGGGAAGGGAAGAGGCAAATTATGGAGCATGATATCTGAGTTACTAATGAAAGTTGAAGGATGTGAAATGTACTCCTGTGTTCATGAACAATTTTAATGTGTTCATTAAAAGTGAAGTCAGGTTCATCCAAGTGAATATGATTAATTTTTACTTGGTGTACATATGCAAGTGAGTTTTAATCCCTCCCCAAATCCACTCCTGTACAAGGAAAAGAACCCTTGGGAAAAAAAGTAGCCAGGATCCACCCAAACTTGACAGTACATAGTGTCTGCTATTACTTGATGGTATTAATCTTGGGTGCATTGAGTCCACGTATCTTTTGGGAAGTAGGAGAGCTAAAATACTGTGTTCATCAAATGAAAGAAATCCTGAAATTACTTCTGTCCTTTTAAATTTAATACTGTGTCATTTTTCTTAAACTTGATTGAGGTAACATTCATAAAATAACATTATAACATTTATACTTCTAACAGTTTCAAGGATAATGGTGGATTTTAATGAATTTTCTTAATTAAAGCAATAGTTAGTTGTGCCTGCTTTCAGTAAATTAATTAAACTTCTAGTCATTAAGCAAAAAGTTAATTTATAATTGAAAGATATAGGAAGTATAAAAAAATCTGGCATTTGAGATGGTTCCGATACTCTAATCTATCACTGATAGTCTGGAATGACATGTTTGAAAATGTTCTCAACAGTATAAAATACTATAGAAAGTGCCTGGTGACTAACTAGGGGTGTTTAAACTATTTTAGTGAGTCATCATCTCTGATATGAGAGTCTTATATCTGGTTTTAGAAAAATAAGTTATTTTCCATGTGAAATGTTAGTAGACAACTTCAAAAAATGAAAAATCTAGTGAAAATCATGTTCTCATTTAACGATCACTGATTCAGGATGGCAAGATTCTGTTACTATCAGGAAGAAAACAGCAGAACTTTAGCAATATATAAAGGCCAGTTTTTCAAACTGCACAAATGAGTAACTTGCTGGACTTTGTTTCCCTCATACCTTGTTTTGACATACAGTTGCTGTTTCTTTTAGCATAATTCAGTATAAAATACCTTTGTCCATGCTTCTAAAAATGAAGTGCAGGGTGACTCTCAGAAATTCTTTATCCAATGTCTTATTCGTTTCCAAGAGAGAGAGGCAAGAATCTCACATACTCGGCATAATAATCAGTAGAGCAGATCTTAATTGATGTTTTCGTTGCACCAAAGTTCTTACAGCGTGGGATAAAAAAATAGAATTATTAGAGGTACCTCAGTGTTATCACTTGCATTCTGTGCCTTATTTTCCTGTGTGAGAGAGAAGCATATAGAGAGGGAAGCAGTGCAGTTGTGTGGCTGTTGCTGTAAGGGAGTATGGCCAGCCTTGGCCCGTGGTTACAGCTCCCAGCTGGAACCCTTCCAGTTGCTTCTGGTCTCTGTTGCTGCAGGTGTTTGATTGTTGGAAGGGGGCTTAAGGAAGGAGGGCTTCAGGCCTCTCTGCTGATTGCTGGCTGTACCACTGAAGTGGCAGAGTTTGGCCACTGCAGTTTCAGAGTATGTGTCAGGAAATTCAGGTCATAGCTTTCTCAGGTTTGCATTAAGAATACTGTTCTTTTGGTTGGAGTTTTTGTGTTTGTTTTTTGCTTTTCATATTTTTGGGGTTTTTGTTTGTTTTGTTTTTAGAGGACAATTTGTTTCAGAAAATTGGTGCAAAGCTACTCCCTGCATAGAATCCAAATTCCTTTTTTCTTTCCTGGAAATGTAAAGTGTCTACACTTTCTTGTATTTGCCTGACATAATGAGAAAAGGTGTTTTGTCCTTAGCTGCAGGAAAGTGGAGTGTGACAGTACAAACCCTGCCCCTGCTATCAGTGTTGTAACATCTGCAAGTACTGATGTGAAAGAACATATAAGCATGTATAAAGGCACACATGCACAGCTATCTTTTTTAATGTAACCTTTATTCCTATTTGCTATCAATCATGTTCATGTAGTGCTTCGCATTGGCTTTGATCAGGATATGAAAGTTGTTATCAAAACCTCATAATCCAATTTATTGCTATATTTTGCTTAAAGTGACTGCAGTGGTCAAAATATCACTTTTAAGGAGTGGAGGTTAGGTTCGAAATAAAAATGGAGACTTCTGTAGCCATTGCCTTCTGTATCTTCTGCAATTAAGATAAATACTGTGGGATGTTCATCAAAGAAGAATTTAAAAAAGTGAATTCTATCATAAAATGCAGTTTTCCAAACAGACTAGATTCTAAATTGTCTACTAATTTGTTTTCTGTGGCAGAAGATCCTTATAAGGCTGGATGTTTACATGATCAGCTCCAATTTTAATCTCTGCATTTTTAATGCCATGATTTACAGAACGTTCAATGTCAGATAGCTGACTGAGTTTAAAATAATGATTAAATATCTCAGAGGAAAAAAATGGTTGCCTGAATACCCATCTTGTAAAATTTAATGGGTTTTCCTTTTACAATATTATATTATTGGCTGTAGTAGATTAGGACAACTTTGGTGGAAGAATCACACATAATTAAATTTTCATGTGTGATTCAAAGTGCAAAAAGATTAGAAGGCTATTTAAAAGGTGCTGGAACTGTCACACCATATCAATAAAGTCTACAAGATAGAGCACAAAAGTACTTATTTAGTGCAACATGTCACATTATTATAGCAATAACTACAAGGAAGATTCCATGCATGGGTGGGTGCCTATGTGTATGAATCCTTGTAAAGATTTTGCAGAATCCATATTTTAACTTCAAATGGTTAGGGAAAATGGATCTAGAAGATACATTCAAAAGTTGTAATTCAATGATTTTTTATTTCTGACAGCATAGTAAGGAACGTTTGCATTACCATTCTTTTTTCTAGGCTTATTAATAGTTCTGGGTCATGGATATTTATGAAATATTAATATACTTTGGGAAATTTTACACTTTGGTAAGTTCCAATGGACTTGTCGATTCAGAGATGAGGGGCAGGAGTCTGTGCAACATCAAAAGTGCAGGGTCAGACCTGCTAGTTCCAGACTAGAGCTGCCTGACAGTGGTTTGACTCACAAGAGCAAAGGTAACCTATATTATGGGAACTGTTTTTGTAGCACATGCAGCTTGTATTTCCCTCACAGAGATAAGCTGACATACATGGATGGACCATTGGTATGAACCTACTGAAAATTGCTTTCTATTTTATTTTTTTGGGAAAAAAATAATGTATTGTGATTCAGCTAAAAAAAAAAAAAATCCTTTAAAAGTTGCCAACTGTTTTGTTTTTGTGAAAGGGTGGATTGGATCTAAGTGATAGAAAATTGGAGCCTCTAAATATGTTTTAGTAATAACCTACTTATGTTGGAATAATCTGGAGCCAATAATAAGACAGACTCTTTCCAAAAGGCACTAGTGAGATGTAGCTGTGCCCTTCATGTCTGAGATCAGAGGCATGCTTTCTAACAGCTGTGAAGCGGCAAATGAAATATTGACCATGTTATTGTGTCATTTAATTTGTAATGATCTTAAATACTTTTGTAACAGTGGACAAGATGTGGCAAAATCCGATTGTGTCATTCCTTGTAATCTTAGGAAATAAGACAAATCACAGTGTTATGAGTATATGAAAGGTTAATGTAGTTTTCCAAAACTAATGAACGAGCACCTAAGACTCGTCTCACAGCCTGGTGGGTTTTGTGGGTTTTTTTTTATGTGTATCTGGAACCAACATATATGTCCAGCATTAAATAATGTATGAGATTTTATTACATTTTGCTTTTGTAGGATAGGTAAAACTTTATTTCAGGAACACATGTCAAGTTATTAAAAAATATATATATATAAAATCCAACCCAACATCTAGTTGTTTTGGACGCAAGTGTTTCTCCAGGTATGTAAAAAATGTGTGGGCTCAAGGTCATGCTTTGGAATTTCATTTCCTTGGTCACAAATGCAAATAAAAAGAGTAATCTTGTTGCACCGTTCAGCCCCTACTAAAACCAGTAAGACTTTTGCTTTGCAACTTTAAGGGAATGGAAACAGGGCTTGGAAAAGTATCTGAATCAGAGAAGCATAAATAAGAGTAGGGTTCACTCATCCGTGTGCCCAGCCCTGCTTGAAGGATGGTTTTTGCATTTTGCATGAAACGAAGTATTTGCCTGTGTTTCACTTCTTGAAATGCAGAGCAAACAATTCTGCTAGAATAGTCAGTGTATCAATTTTCTTCCTTTCCACACATCCCTCCCTGCGCCCTCCCCAATCTTTTTTGGCATTTATGCCAGGAAAACAGCAAAAGGCAATTGTGACTTGGTAATTATAGTACCAGAAGTAGAACCAAAATATGAAAAACTAAAAAAAAAAAGGTGGAAATTAAAGTTGTGGGTTTGGATTTATGTTTTTTTTTTTTTTTTCAAGTTTGTTGCTTGTGCTCTAGAAATAAATAAAAACTGGTTGTGATTATGACCCTGAAGTAATTCCCAGAAAGAGAAAAGCAGTCGATGTTTGTAATGTTAGTAATAACTTACAGGTCCATTTAAATATATTGTTTGGAATTGCCTTTGATGCAGGGGTGTCCTGCCTATAAATACAACTGGATGTTGATGTTCTTCTAGGTGTACTTTGTCCCAGCTTCTTCTTCCCCTCTCATTACCTCAAATGATGGAGAGGTCATTATTTTGTGATTACTGTGTATGAGGTCACCTCTGTGGTCACACACAGTTACCCTGGTTGCCACAGGAATCTTAGAATCCTGGAATCCTTAAACTTGGCAAAGATCTGCAAGATCATCATCTCCAACTGTCAACCCAGAACCACCACTGTGTTCATCATTAAACTATGTCTTCAAGTGCCATATCCACGTGTTTTTTTGACACTTACAAGGATGATGACTCTGTCACTTTCCTGGGTAGCCTGTTCCACTGTTTTACAACTCTTTCTGTGGGAAAAAACCCCACCAAACCTAGTATTTAATCTAAAGCTCCCCTGGGCACCTTAAGGCGATTTCCTCTCATCCTGTTCCTTGCTGCCTGGGAGAAGAGACTGATGCTCACCTCACTAGAATCTCCTTTCAAGTCCCCTCACGAGCCTCCTTTTCTTTCTCCTTTCTCAGAGTGGATCCCCTATCTTGATCCAGTCCAGGCATCTTCAGTGTGTCTAATTTGTTAGGAAAATTCACGCTTAGGAAAATTCAGAGTAATAGATAATTACTATTTCTTTTTTAGGGGTTTGTAATCTGACACTTCAGAGAGTTATAGTTTATATCATTTAGAGTATTTTATTTTTTTTAATAATTAGGACAAAAAGTGTTTCTGTCCATCCTTTCAGTCATGCCTGTAATAAATAGCAAAAGAAATTAAGGCTTGACAACAATCTAGAAGTTGAACCAAAGCTACTTCCATCTTTCCTTTTCTTGAGTGCAAACAAACAACAGAAATTACATTTTACCAATTTAAAGGCCTGCAAAGGAAGCACTCACCTCTGTTCTTCTGGTTCATCTGTTTTTCCTGAGATGTAGAGCTTCACTTCCTTCTATTTCCCCTGAAAGGAAAGGTTTTTAACAGACTTTTTTATGGGGCAGATACTTTTTTCCTGCACCCTAATCTCCCACTCTGGTTGCCCAGTAGGGGACTGTGTGTGGGGCCAGGACTTACCTGTTCCCTTGCTCACTACAGAGAACATCTTTTGTTGGGTTTCTTTGGACTTGAGACCTCAGTGAAAGGTGAAGGCTTGTGGGACAGTTGTGACTTCCAATGCGTCTCTTGCCACTGTTTAATTAAAAGCTTTTAATCTAGAAGACTTCTTTTTGAATATTAGACAGAAATGTTGTAATTTTCATCACTTTGAACTCTGCTGCTCATCAAGGAGCATACCAGATGGATATCCTTTTCCATTAGGGCTACTATGAACTTTCAGTAGTAACAGCAAAGATGAACTCTCGATAAAAAAACCTGCTGCAACTGAATGTAATATTGTACTCTTCTATCTTTCCAATTGCTTTACATTCCCTGATGCAGTAACTAGTGGTGCATGCAGTCTGGCCATTGGTCCTGATGGCTTTTGTGTAATGACGCCATGCTACTTCAACCTTAGATTTGGTCTAACAGTTAAAGGCTTTGTGTTATGTTTTATTGTGTTTTTTTTTTTTTGTTTGGTTTTGGTTTTTTTTGGTTGTTTTTTTTTTTGTTTATTTGGTTTTGGTTTTTTGTTTGTGGTTTGTTTTGGTTTTTCTTTTTTTTTTTTTTGGTTTTTTTTTGTGAGACAGTTTCTTAATTTACTGTAGTCTGAGCCTTTAACACAAGAATAGGATGACAGCAATGCAGCAGAAGATTCTCTTTTTCCTTTCAATATGTCCCTAGAACAATGCATTTCCACAGGGGAAAAGTTGTGAGGCCATTTTGCTGCTTTTTTTAATGGCTGAGTACTATGGCAACTAGTCTACCAATTCCAACAATCTCCCAGTAGCCATTACATTGTAGGTGTGTTTCTGAATCACTTTGGGCTGTTTGTGTGATATGACAAGAACTTGTAATCTCAGTCACATTCATAAAGGAATTACATTTAGCTCAGTCCTGTTGTTTGGATCGTAAAGGGTGTGCCGCATTGAACAGCTCTATTGTATTGCTATAAATCCAAAGTAAGTCTATATTGTTACAAATCCAAAATAAGTCTGAGATTCTTATTCTTTGCACTCTGGGTCACCTCTTACATAGATTCATTCAGTGTGTTATTGTTGTTGTATTGGCTCCCAGATTGGTTTTTGTATCCCTCTGAGCAGGCAGGCAGCTCTCTTCTTCTCTGGACCCATATCTATTTCCTGTGTGAGGAAAAAAGCATCTAACCAATGAGAAGAGCATGTGGCTGGCAACAACCAGCCAGTAGAGATGTCTACAGCCCCCGAGTAAAGGAAAAATAAGGGTAATTTTCTGAGACCACAGCTAGCACGCTTGGTGGGGGAAAGAAGCCGTGAGATAACGAGGCAGTAGGCCAAAAACAGCAGGCTGAAAGCTGTTTAGAGAGGGATGATAGATTAGGAGCAAGCTGCCAAAAGGTGATCATGTGGCCCTGACGGCTGATGCTGCTACAACAGTAGCTGTAATACAAAGCACATGTAAAGCAGTGATATGTGGTTGGCATCACTGCCTATTGGGGCAGAGCTGGGGCTATCCTGGGTGAACTCTGCCCTGGCTCATACCCAGTGGTAGCAAAATGTCCCAGCTTTCCCAGGAGAGGTGTGTGTACGTGGGGCTATGTGAAATTACAAGGACACAGCAAGGGCAGGGACCACAGCGTGCCTCTGGCTTCAGCTGCATTCCCTCCTAAATTTGTGTGGCAGTGCATTACCAGAGGGCTCAGAAGTGGCAGCAGACAGGCCATAACAGACGTTGCTTCTAATCTCCTCTAACCTGGTCCAGCTTCTCTGAGTCAAACAGCTGAAGTTTTGGCTTTCAGAAATTGAGTGCTGATCTTTTTCCAAAAAAATTAATTTTGAATTTGAGGATGCAATGTGTATGCTGCTGACCTGAACATATGTTACAACCTGATAGTAACAGAATCATCACTCAGCATCACTTCACAAATGAGTGTACTGCTTAATCTTTCTGTGCCAAATCATGACTTCTTTAGGACTGCCTTATCACTCTGAGGCATTGCCTCTTCCTCTGTTGCCATTAACTGTCCTGAACGATTACATTCCCAGGAAAATAGCTACAGATTCCTGTAGGTGAGATGCTGAAGGTGGATGTACAGGAGATTTGAAAGGCCACAGGTATTGCCACTTTTTCAGCATAAATTTTAAGTAAATTTGACACACTCCTCTCCAGGAGTCCTTCATGCAATGGCATTCCATTAAGAAAGTAAAAGAATAAAATAATATCAATCATAATTGTTTCTCCTATGAAAAGAATTGAAAAAAATAGGGAGATTATGAGTACAGTTTGAACTGCAAATGCTCATCAGGCACCTGGATATCAGTCACTCACAGAAGAGCACAAGAAAGATGTAATTCATGTAATATTAGCTGCAGGAATAGACATTCATCTCATTCTGGTTTTGTGTCTTTTGCTATGATATGTTAGTGACATTTATAAAAGCTATATGATAGCTAAACATTTAAACTGGTTTCCAATGTAAAGGATTTAAATTTTAAGGTAAAATAGTGTTGCTCCAGTACAAATCATTCCTGTGCAAAATCTGCACAGTCAGGTACACAGGCACATCACTTCATTAGGCAGACAGGAAAATTCGCTTTGCGTTGTGAGGGTAAGGCCACCAGCCAGAGACACAAGCTCTTTGTAGCTGTTGCCTCAACATGTCAATCGGGATGATGACTGAAACCTAACCTGAAGCTCACCTCCTTTATTTGGACCCTTTCCCTTGTGCAGGAGCACCAAGTGACTTGCGCAGAACTGCCTGGCATCAGAGTTTGTTATGTAGGTCTAAGGGAATCTAGCCTGGTTATTTTTTTCAGCAGAACTCCTGTGCCAATATATCACAGGAACTAACATAGCTTGCCATGGAGTCTTAAATTGCAGTCACAGCAGTGATTGCAGCGTACTTTAGAGATATCCAAAGTTAACTTTAAACTAGCTAGCTCAGGTATAAATAGTAATCTGTGGCAAGTAATCTGAGGCACTCAGGGCAAAAAAAATGTTCCTAGTTTTTGGCCCAGACACAAATTTGTTTTTATAATATGGTGATTATTATCACACTCAATATGATTTTTATCGCTAACAAAGATAGGACTTGTTCTTCATTTCTGATGAACTTGAATGCAGCTTTGGACTTTAAGTGTCAGCCATTTTCCTGGATGATTTGTAATTTATAATGTGGAACGCTCTTCCAAGTTAAATTAAGATGTATTTTTGAGGCTTCAGTTTAAGAATATGTTAATTTACAATTGTGGATTTCTGTGAGAGAAAAATCCTGAATTTTGACTGATCTGTTGGTGACTTAAATCTCTCAAACCACTAAGCCCTGCATAATCTTAAGAGCAATAGCTTTGCATTCAATTTGCTACTTCACAAGTCAGCATCTTCTCGGAGTATTTGAGGAGGAATTATTTTAATGTCAGCTAACATGGAATTGCTGCATGTCTAATCCCCAATCGGTAAAACTCACACATCTAGACATACACACAGAGCATACACTCATTAGAACAGACCACAATGGCTATGAAGTTCACAAGATTTTTCGGCACTATTCTAACAGGTTGTCATCATCTTTGGATCATCCTATTCTCGCAATATCCATTAGATTGCCTAGTGCTCACCTTGTGATGCTCTATTAGTCAAAACATCTCTTTGCCCATATATTCAAATGAACTGTAGAGGTTATTAACTTGCCCTTGGCAAAAAGATTTAGCTTTCTAGGGCAAATGCTTTTATAAATTCTGTGTGTGACAGTTTTATTACATATTGTAAATAGAATACCCTGCCAGATTTTTATGACAGCCATCACTAAGTCATTCAGATCTTATTACTTTTCAACCCTTCACATACCTTGAATATATTTTAATTTTTTTTTTTTTAAATCTTTAACAGGCCTTGCTTTGGTCAGCACACTTTTCTTACTTCCATAGCCAATTTTATTTACTAACCTGGCTGTTTAAACATTTTGTAATATGCCAGACATTTTATATTACAGAAAATAAAGGCTCTATTTTAATTTGGCTCAGACACAAATTAATTTGCACATTCTGCATTTATAGTAATAGACTCATTTAAGCTTGTACAGTCTCTGCTAGCAGTTAATACAATAGTTTCTGTGCTCAACTGCATACCTATCCTGGGTCTTACTGTCTCTAACTGAATGAATATTCGGCTAAAAGACTGCTGTTATTGACTTCCTTTTTCATTTTGTATTTCAAAACAATGTATGTGTTGCAAAAAGAAAAAGCATAAGCTGTGATGGAGCTAGGACCTACTCAGACATATCTTGTTATTTCATGTTTCATCAGTTAATTTCTCTGACCTGAAGGATGCTGTCAGAGAATTAAAAAGAGTTGTTAAAGAGATTTTGTTTAGACATGTAGATTATTAGCAATGGAAATCTCATATGTGGTAGGTTTTGTGAGCACAGGCAATAAGAACAACAGTTCCTGCTTTAGTTTGGTTTCCCACTGAGAACACAAACATGACAGAAGGAATGAGAGCGGCTTTGATAAAGATACAGTAAAAGTGAAGAGTCATGGTAGTCTTCTGTGTCCCTTGCATCCTTTTGGCAAAGTTACAAAAATTTATAATCCTTTTGATACTCTGGCACTTTTGAAATGTTGCTTTCCATAGTAATTTAAAATACAGCAGAGCTCAGTTGCTGGAGATTCCACTGGCAAGGGGCTGAACTGCCTGAACCAAGGACATTTTGCTGCTGGGGGAAGCAGCTGAGCTTTCCCCTGCTCCCCTCCAGCTTTAGGCCTTGGCACAAGCTTCTTATGTCTTGATAAACCAAACCTTAGCTCTCCCTGGGAATGCCATATGAGGACAGGTTGAAGGTGTGGCTTATACAGTCATTAATTAGGCAAAAACAAATGCATTGATGGAGCTTCCACTTCCTGAAGGTGATACGAAGGTGGTGTGGTGGGCTGTGAAAGTGGGAATTATGAGTCCCTTCTGGTTTTCTGCTGCTGCCAGATAGGGCATGTCTTCTTACAACCTGCAGTTCTGATGAATCAGAAAAAAGATTCCTTTTTATAGATGGTTTTGAATTGGCTATAATGAGGCCTCATTTAGAAGTTCACTATATCTTGCTCCTTTCTCTTTGTTTCTACAAGTGGCTGAACTCAGATTCTTATAAAGGAAAGAATCAGGTTATTTGCAGCTTCAAAGTTGTATATTTTGCTGTCTTGGCAACTTACAGTAGTTAGGTCCCATTATGATAATTAGCCTATTTATAAGTTAGCTAACGGAGTTCTTTGTTTTAGGTGCTATAAATTCTAAAATTAGTGAATAAAGCTAGAAGCCCATTTTCGGATTCATTTAGATGAAAGGTGCTATATAATTTTAAAGCTATTATAAATGATTGAAAGATGTTTTCACAACTGCTGCTAGATTACATGGGAATGTGGAGTAGCATTTCAAAAGATTTCAAAATTCATGTGGCTGTGGATGTGCTCTGGAGAACTGCTGAACCTTCACTACAGCTTCCTTTCTGCCTGCTGCTGACTATTGCAGTGTTTCAGTAATCAGGTACTCATTTTCATGCTAACTTCCTTCACTTTCAGTCCCCAATTTCCCAGCCCCTCTAAAAAAGTATTGCATTCTGATTTTTTAAATATATATATGTATTTATTTTTTTCTCCCCCATTTAATAACAATGGATTCTAAATCATCTGTGTGATGAGGGGTGGGGTTCCAGGTGGATCCTAGTCTCCATTAAGTGCAAGGTCTCCGGAATAAGTGTTAGAAAACTGTTCTTGAAAGCAAATCCAGACTTCTGTATTATTGCATGTCAGGAGATACTAGTTACGTTGTCATGGTACAAATTGTTTTCCAATGCATTAAAAGCAGTGATTCAGGCTCCTTATTTATGTATGAACTATACAGCACGTTCTTCCGATAATGATGATATTTGATTTTTTTAAAAAATTGCTAAGGATGCATTTGCTGCTGAATCTCTTAATTATATTGACCTAACATTTACTTTTAAATAGGCACTTTAAGAGATTTTGCCATCTGTCACTTTTTTTTTTTCAGTTGTTTTTGAAATGTTTTACTAGTGGAGAGAGATGCAGGTTCTTTAATGTCTCTTCACAATTAAAGCTAATTGAAATCTCACGTTTGTGCTTAACATAAAGAACTGGCTTTAAGTAATTAACTCTCTTTGGACGTTGTGTAGGTGATAGATATTGGTCTCTTCTTCCTAAAAAGTTGCTTCAAAGTTGCTATAAAAGGAAAAGAAAAAGAAACTTTCGAAAGATGTTCTAAGACTAGGGATCAGATTTCATCAAGAGTTCTCCCTATAATAACCCAGGAGTCTCCTTTCTCAAAGAAATCGTATTTTTTAAAAAAAACTACTCTTGAAAACAGTAATTAGCAGCAAACTCTTAGATTTTCAAAAAGTACCTTACACATAATCCTCCAGTTCTCATCGGCTTTTCTTTGTGATGTGTCTCTCCTTCTCTTGGGTCTCTGCATCATTCTTATGCTGAAAAAAGAACTGGAGAATGACATCAAAGAATAAGAACCAAGAAACTAAATTAATTATGTAACCTATACTTTGAAAACTGGATAACCGAAAGGTTGTTGTTTTTTTTTTTAATAAGTTTTATTTCCTTAACTCTTCCACTGAGTATATTTTTATTTCCTTTACGTTTCTAAAATTGTGATACCTCGGGGTGAATGCAATAGAATTATTACATCGTTTAATATAATAGGATGTGACATGATGCAACCTGATATAGTGCCTGAAAATAACAAGGGACAATGCATTGCAGAAGGCATTTGTAAATTCTGAGCACTGCAGGTAGAAAATAGCCAATTTGAAATCTAGCACGTGCATATCTTCATTTTTACTCTCTAATTACGCTATAAACAAACCTAATTCACTATTGCACTTTGAAGTAGCTGGCAATTATTCTTTTCAGGCTAAAGCATTACCTTAGGCAGCGAGAACTTCACTTCTTCATACATCAACATGTTATTGTGCTAATGTGCCTATTATTGTACCATTTTGATTGACAATGCTAATTATAATTGTTCTTGAACTTAATGTGATTTTCTGGTTGACAGTGACCATTTAAATAAATGGGGAAAACGTTCCACTATAAGAGGTGTAAGCGTTTAAAAGGGAACTGCTGCTCTTTTTCACAGAAACCAAACATTACTCCTCTGGAACAAAGTCTTACCTCATCATACATTTAATACCATTCTAGAGGGTGTGGTTATCCTCAAATGATCACAGTGGTTGGGAAGTAAGGGCAGTCTGTACAAAAAGATGCACACAAAATTGGAAAAGTTGTTATATACTAAGTCGGAGGACACTGTTAAAACTTTCTTTGAAATCTGTTATTTTGAATGCATAAAAAGCCCCAACTGGTTCTATTTTAATTGCAGTAAAGCTATATGTCTGAAAGTTGGGATAGTTACTGCATAATTGAATCTATTTATTCTGGTGAATAAAACAATTCAACATTTCAAGGAAAAAAGAGCATTTCAAGAGCAGTTGATAATCCAACTTACCTGAAAGCAAAACTAGTGAGTGTCTGAGTAGAATCAGTGTAGACAAGTAATATTTTTGGAAGAGGAGGTCTTAGCTGTGTGAACTGATTTGTTGCTGCTATTCATAAAGTTGAATTTGTGCTTAACCCATTGATGAGAAACTTATCATTAATGTTTGTATTAATTATTTTACTGTGGCAGATTAAATTATGGCATTTGACCTTTGTGAGGGTAGGAAGGGTCCTCTGGAGTTATGCTGTGCTCTTTGAAATCAGAGAGATACTGCCCTAATTAAACACGCAGGAAATATCTTTCCAATCTCATTTAGCATTATTATTTCAGTGTCCCCCTTAACCCATAGCATAATTAATTAGCATTAGGAGCCATATGCTTGCATTGTTCATTCAGTCCTCTGAACAATGCCTGTTCTTCTTTGTAGGGCTTAACAGTGTTCTGTCATATCCAGGTGTCTGGAGAAACTGTGCCACCCCTCCAAAACCCTGTGACACTCTGTGGGGGGGCACAGTGGGGATACCTGCCAGGGAGGGGTGCACCTTTCTGCCAAGGGTGAATTAGTTTGGGGTAAATAGTTGCAATGAAAAATGCAGTTGTAACCATTTGTAAGTAGGAAAAGTTTACAGATTCTGCCCCTCTACTCTGCTCTGGTAAGACCACATGTGGAGTGTCCAGCTCTGGGGTTCCCAGTACAGGAAGGACATGGACAGCTTGGAGCAAGTCCAGAGGAATCCACCAAGTTGGTTAGAGGGATGCAGCATCTCTCTGATGAGGAAAAGGTTGAAAGAGTTAAGATTGTTCAGCCTGGAAAAGAAAAGGATTCAAGATGACCTAATTGCAGCCCCTCCAGTACCTGAAGGGAACCAACAAGGAAAGGTAGGGAGGGACTATTTACAAAGGCCTGGAGGGACAGGACAAGGGGAGAGCAGCTTCAAAATGACAGAGAGAACATTTAGATTAGGTATTAGGAAGAAATTGTATACTGTGAGGGTGGTGAGGTACTGCAACATGTTCTCCAGAGACAATGTGGATGCCTCATACCTGGAGGTGTTTAAGGCCAGGCTGGATGGAGCTCTGAGCAACCTGGTCTAGCATAAGGTGTCTCTGTCCATGGCAGGGGGATTGGAACTTAAGTGACCTTTGAAGTCCATTCCAACCCAGTCCACTTTATGCTACTCTTATTAGCAGGGTAGAGAGAGGAGAAATGGGAAAAAATAGCTGAAATATTTTATGGATAGGCAAGACAGACTCATGGTGGTCTTGCACTGGAAAGGCAGTGCTAAGAAAGGAGTTTTTGGTCAGAAATCATTGCTGTAAGTTTAGCAGGAGTTTGGGGACAGAACAAAATGGTATGAGTGTAGAGAATGAAAAAATCCGTTGTCCTGCTAAAAAGTAGTAAAGAAATTGCAGCCTCATGGTCATGAAGACTTGTACAGAACAGTTCAGCCTGCTGGTGATCCAAGCAGGGCCCCAGCAGGGTCCTCCTCTCAGCCTTGATTACAAAATGAAATTTGGGCTACCAGGCTCCTAATTTAGGCCTCTCATGCAAATGTTGAAAACCGCCAGGGTTTTGGGGTGGAGGCTTGCTATTTCTGGTTTCATTCCTTCTTTGTGCAATACAGCACCAGTCTGAGTTTCTAAAATGTGATTACTGTTGTAAGTAAAAATAATAATGGTTCCTGCTGTTATTTAAAATATATTGCAAACAGTCTAAGGCCTTCAGTTTCTCCTTGATAGGAAAATGTGCACCATAAATTAATCCCCTGCATAGGAACAGAAAAGTAAACACATTTAAAAAAAAAGAAAAATTCTTCTATGTTTAAAATAAATGGTGCTGTACCTCAGCAAATTTTGATAGCTTTAGAAACAATATATGTGGACACTTGTGGGATATATTTAGTTTTTTCCATATTACAGATGTTCAGTTTAATAATGTCCATCTGCTAAATAAATGCAGTGCCATTAGGTCTTGAGTATATTCATTATTAGTTGCATTTATTGCTACTGGTTTTTTTTCAGAATTGATTGTGAGTAGCTCCTGGGACAGACAGCTTGGCGGTATCAGCTAGCTCTGACTCCAGAGGAATTAGGGATTTTCAGGTCTAACCTGGTAAAAGCCTTTGCTTTGGCTTGCTTAAATGCCCTGCTCTTACTTTTGTTTGGCATTCTTTCATGAGCAAGTACTTAGATCCACAGCCCCGTCTTGCCCTTGGCACCTTCTCATGTGGCCCCTGTGCTGTCACATTTGGTTGTTCTCTGCTGTTTTTGCCCATGAGCACAGCCCTGGTAGGGCCAACCAGCAGCACATCCAAGCCTGGTACAGCTCATTGCCCTGAGTGCTGCTCTGCTGGAAGGGGAGGGATGGAGTGGGACAGCTGTTGGCTTCGTGGTGTCGCAGCATTCCCGTGAACTATCGAAGATCATAAAACTCACTGCTTTTACTTACCTTTTAACACAGAAGATTAACATTAGATTAGTTAAAGCCTGGTGTTCTTGTGGGCTTTTAAGGAATGTTCACTTAAACAGACATTCATTTTCAGACCTCTACTGAAGTCAAATATCCTGTGTATTGCTATAGTGAAGCGCATTATGTTTATGAGTTGTCAAAATACTTGCATTTTAGAATATTGGAAATATGTTTAGAGGAATTTAATTCCTCTCCTTCCCTCAGAAAATGGAAGAAAATGAAAGCAGATAGAGAAAGAAGTCTAGGCAAAAATATATAGAATTATTCTCTGTGTGTGGGGAGGGGATTTTGCTATTATTTACAAAGATGTAATTTTAATCGTTGATACATGAAAATTCTTAATACTACAAAAATTCTCTATCACAGACGAAAACATGTCTTTATATATATATGTCTTTATTTATATATATGATATATGATCCGATTGTAAATTCATGGTGTAATATTTGATCTGTTATAATTCAAATATAGAAATGTCTTTTGAAATTCATCTAAATATGAATTAAAATCCTCTTCATTGGTTAGAACAGCTGACTAGTATGTGGCAATAGTTAATCTGATCTATCACACGTCTTCTCCAAACTCCACCTTATGATATATGTACAGTAATCCATGCCACTGGTGACTCAGTGATGGGATTACTCTGACATCGTAATTTCCCTCACTGTAAATTTGCATCCTATACGATTTTAGATAATAAAATGGTATTGTATACATGGTCACTTAGTTGCTGAAGTTAAGTGCTCTTTGAGAGAGATGGATCTAGACTGAGGGGAACTCAGGTCTTTGTCTAAAAGCAGCTATAAAAATAGAACAAGTCTGAAATTAATAAATGAGCTAAAACATTTTAAAAGTAATACTAGGCTTTGTCAAGAATGTCTAACACAAAAGCCTATGATATTTTAAACAGTCAGTTTTTACATTTGAGTATTTCTTTGCTTAGGTTTTTGTCTCATGCTCTTTGCTAGACTAATTGTCATTAAACATAAATATAGAAGGTTTGGATTGGAAGGGACCTTAAAGCTCATCCAGTTCCAACCCCCTCTGCCTTGGACAGGGAGACCTTGCACTAGATCAGGTTCCTCAGAGCCCCATCCACCCTGACCTTGAACACTTCCAGGGATGGGGCATCCACAGCTTCTCCAGGAAACCTGTTCCAGTGCCTCACCCCACTCACAGTAAAGAATTTCTTCTTAGTCTCTAAACCTACTCTCTTTTGGTTTGAAGCGATTTCCCCTTGTCCTGTCACTACAATAGAAGTAAGATAGCACTATTTTACAAATAGATATCTAAGACCTTATATTACTTTGTCCTCCATGAGAAAAGTTTGATTCACAGTTGGAGAGAAGGAAGGTTTGATCCAGTGTGAATGGAAGTCTATGCTGCCACATACAGTTGCAATCCTCCCCAGCTATATTTTAACCTGCTATTTATGTACTTATGTTCGTGTTGCAGTTCCTAAAATTCAGGGCTGTTCTGTGTCATAATGAACCATAAAGTATTGAACTCCAAGGTGGGCATTTTGGCAGGGCAGAGAAAATACAACTCCAGGACCCCTCAAAAGAAGAGCTGCTCTGTCCTTTCAGCAGCCTGCCTGCAGCATGGGAGGTGGTGCTTGCACCCCCTGCTGCATCCAACTGCTCCTTCTGACAGGTTCTGGGAGTTTCTGGAGAGAAGCCCTGATGTTGTACAGCCAGCTGAAGTAGCTGCCTTGGGTATTTCTGTTATGCAGTAGCAGAAAATGAGTCTTTACTTGCTTTGTGCTCCTGGCATATCTGCAACCATGGGAGATTTTTGTTATGGTAAACCTACTTCCTTCTGTATTATTGTAAATTTTTGATTTTACGCAAAAGCAAATCTGAAATAAGAATAAAAAAAATTCTTAGCTACCACTAAAAAAATCAATATTTGTATTCTATTTGCTTGGAAACAATTGTACCAGAACAAGTTATGTCCTTTCTCGTGAGGCTGGTATTTTAAATGAGCATCTACTCAGAAGTAACCAGGAGTGCTACAAGGGATAATTGTACAAGTCCTTTCCTACCTTTAAAATCTATTCATTGGAACAATCAGTATATGGGCCCTTATTAGTCTGTAGGATTGCTGCAGCAATTTGCATATTTAAAAAATGCTGATAATACGTACTGTAGTATGAAGATACCAAAGACTTGGATTAATCATTTTAAAAGGTTTTCCATTGTTTGAACACTGCAAGCTTCTCTAAGTATTCCTGAAATTAGGGCACTCTGCTGTGTAGGATAAGGGGGCAACATTATTACATCTCAGGCTCTGGGCTGAACTAAAGCACATATACTAAAACAGGTCACCTCCAAGAGTGAATATAAACTAACTCTTAGTGTTCATTATAGGCTGACAGTCTGATTTGTGTTTATCATGTACTTGTTAATCCATGTCCTTAAATGAAAGCCGTGTATGGCTTTGAGTAAAATGCTTTGCAGCTAATGAGGGGGATTGATTTCTAAAAGTCCTCATCTAAATCATGAGTTCTGCTACAAGCTGCCCAAGTCTTAAGCTCAGTTTGTATCTCAGCTTCTTGTTTGTAAACTGCCCATTTTTCTGTCATATGTTGTGAGAATGAAATTTAAGGGATTAGAAATTGTGGAGGTACTTCAATGAGAAAACCTATATAAGTATATAAGATAGATTAACATATGGAGGAAAATGACATCTGGTCTGACAGTGATAGGAGTTAAGAGCTAAAATCTGACAAGGTTTTTGTGCTTATTAACGTATTTCTAGCATTACCTTAATGCAAGCCTACAGGAAACATCTGCTTACAGTTTTGTTCAGTCTACATAATTCTCTTTTCTGAAGCAGCCACATGGTAGTGTTATTTTATTTACATATAGGTTATCCAGACTTTGTGTCTGGAAGTCTTATAGGTACAGTATAAGAGTTTGTTCATTATTATCTCAGCCTGGTATGCAGTCTGCTCTACAATACAATCTGTGAGTTTGTTGGGTTTTAATGCTGGGGTTTTTTTACGCCCCCCCCCCCATTGGAAATTGGTGTCATTACTTTGAAACCTCAGCCATGTCATTTTATAATGCTGTCCACACTTTGATGTATAATAATAATTTCTTATAAAGAACTATTGCTAATGCTGTTAAATTAGCAGAATGCCATATTGTAACTATAAATTCTGGTTGGCAGGGATATTGATCCAAGGTTTCTGCTAATTTCACTTGTGCTTACTTTGGAAACGAAAAGCCTGGGGACTTACCTAGAATTGCCTAACTGTTGCCTCCTATTTGATGAGCAAAAATGCTCTTCCTCACAAAAAATAGGGGTTTTAGGTTTTGTTATGGATCACAAGGAGCCCTGGAACAGAGACTAAACTCTTTTCTGCAGTGTGTTGATCTCAGAGTTCAAGTAGATACTTCACAGGTTGCACCCATGGACATGTCAGAAACTGTGCCAGGCTGTGCCAAGCCGTGGCTTTGATAACTGGTTTAAGGGAACAAGTATCTTTCATGTCCTCAGTGTAAGACTGACACCCAAATTGCACTCCCACACACAGACCTGAGCTAGAAGTCCTTCCCTGCTCCTCCGCCTGGCAAACAAGTGCTGTGGCAGTGAGAACTCTCACCACATCTGAAATTCAGATACTGTGAGGACCCATCAGTGAGGAAGTTTAACAAGATGCTTAAAGCACTGCATCAAGAAACCCTGTGGAGTTGTGATCTGCTCATGAACGGACTGGATAAATCCCAGTTATCTGTTGTAGTTCATTTTCTGAACTCTATTAATCATAAACTTAATTTTGGCTTACAATTTAATGATCTGATTTGCTCTAGATTATTAGGGTTTGAAGGTCAGGCCGGACGTCATTTGAAAGCAGCTTCTCTTGATTTGCAGTTGGATTTCTAAATTGACCTGCAACCTTGCTGACATATAATGTTAATGAACCACACATGGTTTGCATATAGAAAAATGCAAACACAGAGGTT
Source organism: Anabacerthia variegaticeps (assembly GCA_035583185.1). NCBI lineage: Eukaryota > Metazoa > Chordata > Aves > Passeriformes > Furnariidae > Anabacerthia > Anabacerthia variegaticeps. The sequence goes on along the minus strand of JAWWEW010000001.1, from coordinate 10,536,522 downwards.
TTTAAAGTTTTCCTAGAATGAGTATTTTGTCTTTAACTCTTTGACATTTAACTTTGACGAATCTTGCACACGTATACCTTTGGAGAAAATTGCATCTCGTATTTTATAAATATCTCTAATCATGGAACATCTCTTATTTGAGAAACTGATAAAATATCAGAGGAAAAAGTAGGAAACTGAACTAATGCAGTACTGAGAAATGTGTTACCCGTGTTTTCTTAGTCCTGTGCCAACTGTTTGAGGTAAATGGCATCGAGTCTCTGCCATTTGATGTCATTGTAGTAAAAAGGTATTTTAGTGAAGAAACACAATGCAATATTAAAAACCTTTAAGTTCTCTGTCTACTTCATAGAAATGCATTTAATAAGTAGTTGCTTTAAAAAAGATAAAAATCAGTGTCCTTCATGGATATCACAGGATAAATTATAAAATCAAATAATCAGTCAGTGAATTATAAGAGGAACAGAGGTTATTGATGAGCGCTTATAGAATTCAAACTTATTACATGTAATCACAATGTGTATGTGAATTCTCCAAGACTGTCTAAGTAATTATTGGCAAATCTAATAATTGTTTCCTATAGTTCTTAAACTCTATTTTTGTACTTTTTAAAATTACTTAAAGTTGCAGAAGACATATTTAAAAAACCCCACCCTCTGCCAGCTGCACAAAGAGGTCAGAAATAGTATATAATTATTGCTGAGCTAATTGCTGGGTGCTAACATACATACAGACATACAGTATTCAACTCAGACGTTATCACAATAGTGGACAATTAGGGCAAATTCAGTGACAGATAAAATGCAAATAGAATTTTTAAGCCTAGTACTTTACTGCCTTTTTAATTTATTTTTTTTTATGATCTTAGAATAATTGTCATTTCTATCTTTAGCCTTCGAGATGTAATCTAAAAGAGTAGCTAAGTCTGAATAACTGTTGTAAATTCATTTTGAAAGACTATGCTTAAACTCAAAACTAGATATTGTAAAAGTAGAGATTTTATTTGCTTTCCACTATTTCTGAATGTATAAAATGAAAACTAGATCCACAACAAATACACATTATATAAATAAACTAACCTATACTGTAGATGTAACATTTCTTAATATCAACCTGATTTAGCCCCCATTGAATTTAATAAACATTAATACACTTTCATATTTTCATAGGAGTTTTTAGGCAGAGATAAATGTGTTTTTCCTAATGCATGGATTTTTTTGTGAAACACAGAGCTGAGGCTGGAAAAGCAGGAATTTGCTTTGGAGACTGTGTTTTGCTGTTTAATACCTGACTTCAAACTGTCTTCCTGAAATAGCAATTTTGGTAAAATGTGGAATCCTGTACTAAAAAATTGTCTTTTTATGTTTTGTGGAAAGAGAACTAATTTCAGAATATTTTTTTTTTATGATCAAATATCCTAAGCTGTAGAAGGGTACAGGAGAAAATAGCATAATTAGAAGAAATCTATGGCAACAGCCTGTGCACTTCATTATACTTAGGGATATTATGTCCTTTCTCAAACTTTTAAAAGTGCACTGTAGCAACACGGCAATGGTATGAAAAACTGGTAATCTGACTATACTTTCTGTTTATGAACATTGTTAAAGAAATGTCATGAAGGTTGAAAAATAATTTTCTCTGTGTGTTTAGATATGGGTTTCTGATGGTCTTGTGTTTCAAAGGAGCAAGAACATGGTCACAGCTTCAGGGTTTTCATGAAGGGGGGACATGGGCCAGTTATACTTAAGTTTTAAAGACATAATTGCTCTACAGAAATATTCCATTTGGGGATTAATTAGACATCTTGGAGTATCCTTAGAGCTTTAAAAGTCAAAGAACTCACAGGCAGCTAAAATCACTCCAGAATCATTTCCATGGAGTGTATATTAAAGAGTAAGAAATCATTTTAATTTCCATTTGTAGAGGAGAAGCAGAAAAGACAGTAAAATAAAAGTTGAGGTTATATTTAGAAGTTGAAGATAGGTAAAGACAGACTTTACTTCCTCAGGGCACATCTCTACATGCGTTTAAGCACAAGAACCTTACAGGAATCTATTTGAGGAGCCCTTTGATGGCATCTGAAGACCCAAACCCTTCCCAACAGTTGATTCCCCCTTGCTTTACAAATTGAAGGCAATACCTCTTAAAAGTCTTCTACAAACTTCTGGTGGTTTTTTCAAAGTTTATGATTTATTTTTCACTCAATACAGTGGATGTGATTTATTGCCTGCTTCACAGACTTAAATTGCTACAGGCAGATGTGGACAAAGCTGGGAGGAAGCGTATGAGGATTGATTTCAGGGATATAGGGAAGTTTTATGGGGGCCGTATCTGATAAGGCTAACTTTACTTAGACAAGAAAAACCTCCTCTTTTCAATATGAGCTCAGATGGATGGACTCTGAATTGTTCAATTAGTAGTGAAAATGACACTGGGTTTTAAACTGAAGGTTGTAAGATTGATCTAAATTTCATGGAAGTCAGTGAGCATATGCCATTTGCTTTTACAGATTTCATGTGGTTTTCAAGACTGTCAGCCAGGACAGTGATTTGGGGCTCCTGGTAGAGATGGGGGAGAGAAGTTGATGGAACAGAATAAATAGATGAAAATTGCCCAGTCTCTCACAGGAAGAGGAGGGCCTGCCTCTGCCTGAATCTGAGATCTGATCAGTTGTCTGTATGACTGTCCCCACTAAATGCTCACACAGGTATGACCTAATGATTTTGCCTGACCAGAAACTCTAGAAGAATTGTAGCTCTGCATTTCTGACTTTTTACCCCATTTCATAGTACAACATAAAAGGGAGAGGTGTGCTGGCATGGGGTCCAGTGCTGAATGACAGAATCCTTTGCATCCCTCTTCACAAAGGGGAGAGCTCGTACAGATGTCAGGATTCATCTTGCAGCATAAAATCACTGCAATTTACCTTGGCATCTGTGTGACCAAAGGTCTGTTTGTGTCAGCATCTCTGTGTTTGTGTGGGCTTTGGCTGGTGGCTGTCAGGACTGGTGTGCACCACAGAAGGCACAGGTTTTGGGTTTCAGCCTCTATGCGGTACTTTTTGGAGGCCTCTGGTACTCAGGAGTAAGTCTGTAGTGTAAGCTCACTTCTCAGGTGCAAGAATGAGACTTCTTGTCATTTGCACTGTATGTGCCAGGGCACTGCATCCCTCACCTTAAGGCAATTTGTTCATCTTAGGTATATCTGTAGTGAGGTGTTTGGAACCAGAGCAAATGGCCCTTCATCAAGCAGAATTTTCTGTGCTGAAGGAAAGAGCAGAATTATTAGCTGTTAGACATATAGGCAGTGACCTTATTAAAGTCAGTGTACCAGGAAAAGGTAGTGAAGTGCGTTGCGTTATTCTCATAATTTAGGTGCCTTAACAAAACGTGTAGATGTATGCAAATTCCTGGTTGCTCCAATCGACCTCTGAGCAAGGTGTGTTCAATAGACATTTGACACATGATCTTGTATATGTGTGCAAATGCACACTTGTTTGAACACCTGGGCCTTGGAGACAAACTTTCTTGGGTGGTGATCTGCTGCTGTGCTGGCTTGTCTTGGGAAGCTGCTCTGCCTTACAGTGCCATGATAAATTATAGCCCTTGCTGATTATCCGCTGTCATCTGGCCCCTGGTCGCTGAAGTGAAACCAATGAAAGATCGCATTTCTTCCTACTGTTTTGCTATAACACATCCTTACAATGCTGTAGGCAAACCTTATTATAAATTGCTTTATTCAGTCATGCTTATAATGCCACCTCTGCTGAGCCTGCAGCACAGGACATCCAGGTAGAGAGGAATAACCCAACTCTAATTTTGCTCCAGGTATTTGACTCTCTAACAGCAAAAAAAGTTTTTTTGCCCCCTTGTTTAGTTTCTTTTTTGTTTAATCAGGCACTGGTTTTGTATGACTTGTCTGAAAGCCACTTTCTGTCAAAGGTTTATGTAGTTATGTAGTAATGTTAATTGTTCAAAGGCAAAATCATTCTTATGTGCTGAATGAGTGGAAGACAGTAAACTGTAATTACAAAAGCCCTCATAGGAATAGATTATACCTTTATTACAAAACCATGCTTGAAGTGTGGCCTCAGACCAAAGTGGGATTCTCTGACAATGGTGTGGCAGGGTGGGGTTGGGGATAAGCTTATCTCAGAAGGACTTACATATAAATTTTTCTTAATTCATGAATAATAAGTTGTGTTTTCTAACATCAGACAGAATAGACTGAGGCGAGGATTATAGTCTTGCTAAGATCTTTTGCCTTGTAAATCAGCACTGTTAATAAATATTTCTATATGTCTGATGAGGCCCTCTCTTATACCTATGCAACTCCACTGTGTGTACCCTCTGGCCTTGGTTATAGGCCAGTGGGGTTGGCCCTAGTGTTGGGGTGTAATTATCAAGCAGTGCCTGATGTATGAGCTGCACACAAAAGCAGCCTGGTTTGTTTTGCTAGTGTGGGTTCTGAAATGCTAATAGAAGTGTGGGGGGGAAAAATTTAAAAAAAAAAATCATTGAGGGAATGAATTCAAGATTTTCAGTGACAGGTGAGGTGTCTTGTGGTAACTCTGTCAATGTTTCATTTATGAGCATCTGATCCAGTTCTGCTGCCTAGTACAGAATGTCCCTGCCTGATGGGCTGTCTCCCAACAAAAGCAAGACGGAGCCCGACACATGTAGGTACCATGGATTGTCAGGCAGTTTGGATGTGTCTCCTGCTGTAACGTGGCTGAACAGATATAGTCTGTGATTCCTGAAGTGTTAATATTTTACAACATGAAAAAACTGTAAAAAAGATATTTTTTTGCCTTATTTTGCAGAATAGATACAGATATGTTTCTCAGTATTTGTATCTGTAATAAAAATGGAAAAAGAATGAATGTAGAACTTGAATATTTCCTCAATCAGCAATTGGTTTTGCACTGTTGTAAACAAGAATAGTTTGAATAAATTGCAATTAATTTCAAATGCATTTTAAATGCAACAGCAGATACTTGCTTAGCAGGAGTCTATGTTGTGTTTGTCTTAGTATGTCTCAGACAAATGCTGATTATACAATACTTGCTGTCTCTCAAGGGCAATCACAGATCCTTGGAGTTAGAGAAATTCTCTGTTTTTTCGTTTGTGTTCACGTAATTTAACAAAGGATGGAGGCAGGTGTGTCACAGTTGCTATTTTCTACCATATAGAAGTTTCTTAACTCGAATACGGTGATGAAACAACCCAACCAAAACCATCAAACCAAACTTCTTTTGCAAGTGGATTGCAAATTGGGGCTCTTCAGGGAAATTACTTCAGGGTTTAAAGCTACCAGGTGTATGAGCAGTGTGGCACTTTGGCTTGGCTTTCATACAGACACATTGCACCCTTGTCTGGTAATTGTTGGTATTTTTAATTTGTACCTGGATTCCCAGCTGACAAATGGGCTTCTTCACTTGGGCACTTCAGAAGTCGAAGACAGAACTGGGGAGTAACCATGACATCTTTTGTCTTGACCGTGTCCTCAGGGAACCTTCAAAGGAAAAGCAAGCTTATACCTTTAATAAGCGCAATTACTCAGAGTTTCATTGTTTCAATACACCTGAAACGTGGCACCTTCAGCAACACTGGAGGCGTCCTGAACGTAAATCTGACTGGATCAATATGTGTTTGGAGAAAGCAGATGTCTCTCTTGTCACCAGCAGTATTTCCTGAATGATCTCTGTTACATCTTGGTCGTCCTTTCTTTCTGATCTGAAATTTCAGATCCTACTAATTCAATTTTCCAATAGAACTTGTCTTCTGCCCACATCTTTGTTGTATGTGGATACCAAATAGTTTATGATTTAACTTCTCATTTTCCATGTTTAATTTCTGTAGATTGCATCTGGAGATATTTGATTGACTGATGTTCGATTCTTCCTAATGGGGCTACTGAGTATTGCAGTGCCAAAGTGCTTCAAAAATTAATTGGAAGTGGGAGGAGAGGACCAGATCAGTATTTTGTGTCTTCAAAGTTATGCATAGAAAAAATGAAAGTGCTTAAGTCTAAAATAATCTTAAAGAAGACAAACTGGAAAGGACACAAGATGCATTGAAGCTTTCTGATTTAAAGTTCTATTTTAAAAATTAAATGTGAGCTGGACACATTTTTTCCTGGAAATGATAATGACAATTTCTTTATTGATAAATCAGAGCTTTTAAGTGTCATGGAAGGTGGATTAAGACTTCCACGTATATGAACTGGTATTTTCAGCTTTACTATCTCTTCTTCATTGCTGTTAGAAATAACTCCTCTCTCCACTCCCCCCACCCCAAAAAAAAAAAAAAAAAAAAACAAACAAACAAAACCCAAACAAACAAAAAAGAAATTGGTACGCTAGTTTAAAGTATTTTATTAGGTATTTTCAAAGTATAATGATTCATCCACTTAGAGTTTAGGAAAATACATCCTGGCATCTTTGCTTTGCCCTCCATTATTCGATTTACCCCCCTCCTGTTGGATAGGTAGCATGTGCCAATTTTTTGTTCTAGAAAATTTCATAGTTTTCTTTTGGATAAATGTTCTTTTTCTTGCTGGGAATAGAACAAAATAGAATACAATGAGATAACATAAATTAGGATTTTTTGACACTAGAGGTAAATAAGACCAGAATTGTTTGCTTTTTCCATTTCCTCCTTGTCAAAACAGAAACGTATTTTCAATGTATAGTGCAAAACTCAGTAAAGTGTCTCATTAGTGGTTTTACCTCCTGCAGTGATTTATGACTTCATATAGTATTTTTCTTACCAAAGCAGCTTCTTGGGGGAAAAAAACACATATACGTTGTTTAACAATTTGTGTTATTGTTAAACAAATATGTATTACATATTATTACTTATATATTTTAGTTTATTACAATATGTATAGTTTGTTACCTATAGACAGCAATAAAATTCTTAGATAGATGTAGTTTAGCAATTACATTTTAAAGTAACAGGATAGTATGTTCTCAGTGCTGAAACACTAATCTTTGTGTTTAGTACAGTGGATAAAGTTTTCCAAACTAATAATTTTATTAAAAATATTGAAAAAGTACAAGTTGGCTTTTTCTCATGGTTTATCAAATATTTAAGCAGTTTGTCATTGCCTACAAACTCTGTCAAACAAATTTATACTTTTTGAACTGAAACAAGGCACTATTAAGACTGGAATAATTGCTAAAATCAAAGTGAATTAATATCATGCTTATTATACTTAAATATAAACCTCAGATAAATCCCGATTGACAAGTACAAAATAATGTGAAATAGCTTGCATGCACTTCTTTACTCTACATAATATAATTTGAAGAGTATCAGAATTACCTTAGGATTAAGCATAAAAAAAAAGAAAAAATTCTTGGTGTAGATATGTGAATCTTGGACTTGAGTGTCTTTGTTTTATTGACGTGTTTCTTTTACTCCACTAAAATTTGTATATTGATAGATATCAAGTTTTCATGTTGCCTTATGCAAGAAACAGAGCTACTAGTTGTAGTTATGAAGAATCAAGGTAGACCCTTTTGTGGGTCTTGATTCCCAAGAAAGCCAAATAGTATGTATGGACTGGTATGAAGTGACTGTCAGAACTTCATCTTATTTGGTTATATTTGTGAAGGGGGAATATAAATGGTTTTTTGGAATTCCTACAATGGAAGTGAAGATTGTGCCCTGGGCAAACACTGGTTTCTTAATCCTCAGAAATCACGTGAAGAGGAAGGAATTTCAAATAGGTTTTTGATTTAAGGCTCTGTATTTTTTTGGCATTGTATTATGTTGCAAGTACCCAAAAATGTTGCTTCCATTGGTGTCTGTGGCTAACAGAAATCCCTGGGAGGTTTCCACAACCCTAAGCTGAAAGTATTTAAAATCAAAACAATTTTCATGCCTAAAAAGAACTGAATTAATTATGGCTTACGGCAACTTGGGCCTCTGTACATGTTGAGGGAGACAGGAAAAACATTCTTCATGCCAACAGTGAAGGGATGTGATATTTCCATCTTGTAGTGTTTAGCGTTGATTATATTCCTTTTGCAAAGTTAATTTAGTCATGGGCGTCTTCATGCTACCAAATGCTGGCTGATGGTATCTTTGGGAGAATCAAAAAGGATAGAGGAAGGACAAAAATGTTACATTTGTAACTTCTTGGGAGAGGGAGTGAGCATTTAATCTTCTGTTTCCAGTCCTCTTCCTAGTCAGGACTCTCTAAACGGTCATGTCCTTTTTCTTTTCTGCAATCTCTTTAAATTTTGTATTTTGATGGTCCAGTGTTCTAAAAGATGAAAAGTAAAGGATACGATTCTTCCTGAGCTTCTCCAGATGTTAAGGCAATGCAAAAGTTAAGAAGTGCCAGAGAATACAACAAAAAATGCCTGCATTCCTGAGTGGTGGGTGTGGTCAAAGTGTTACTGAAGCATCCTGAGGAAGCCCATAACCTTCCTCATGGTGAAATGAGATCTGGGTGGCAAATACAAAGGGCCAGAAAGCACGTCGGCAAGCAAACTGTTGAACCTTCTGTCTATCCCTCCTATAGTCTGAAAGCAGCACATCTCTCCAATTTATCACCCTTAAAAGACCATGTTGCTCAGGGGCTCTGATATTTAGGCTTCTGTGAAGTTGTTTCTGTTTGTTTAAGCTTGAGGATTTTAACCAAGTACTTATACCAGTAGTCTTATGTGCCAGATAGAGATTAGCAAAAAAGAGGCAAAATATGGAAATGAGGGGTGGCCAAATAACTGGTTACACCATCTTCAAATTAAACTAACTTAGGCATATTTTTTTACTGGATATCTCACTGGTAGTTTGTTGTTTAGGTTGCTGAAGTATGCTCTCCCTAAGTAAACATCTTAAAGTTCTGGTAATTAAAAAGAACCTCTGTATTAATTAACGGGTATTGAGAAAAGCATAAATGAATCAAAAAAGGAGCTAGACAAAATCCAGAAATATAGGTCTGTTTCTCTCTAGTCAAACCTAACAGCTCTGATACAAAATGTCCAGTTAGGAAGTTTTAATATCTTTCACAAGGAGTTGGTAAGTGGAAAGCTCCACCAACACCTTATTACCATTCTTGTACTTTTTTCATAAGCACCTAAGATTGACCACCCCTGAAAGTGTGATGCTAGACAAGATCAGTATTTGGTCTGCCTTAAAATACAAGTTCTTCTGTGCTTAGAGAGTATTAAATAGTCTCATGCTCACGGCTGGTGGAAGCTGTCATGGAGGACGTTGGAGGATGTAAGAGACCCTGACAAGGACTGGTTTGATGTCAAGGACATTCAGCTGAAATGGGATTGGTTTGCCTCTTGTAGATCTCAGATGCGTTTTTATTGTAGTAGTAATAGATGTAATGGTAGACTTTAGATTGCTTACTTTTCTCTGTTTCCAGTATTGCACATTCAAAGCATGAAACAGAATTACAAATTAGTTCCTTTACATTTCTAAAACACAATGTTGACTTAAAAATCATGATACTTGAAAGAAAAATAAATGTTGGGTTTCTTTTATTTGTCTTTCTGATGTTTCATCCTATGAAGTTTGTATAATCCTTCTTGAAACTATATCTTTTCTCTGGAGGCATTGCAACTCTGGAAAATTGAAATTCTTATGAATCTAGAAATGAGGACAGTAAAAACCCCACTAAATTTCATCAGTGACAACACTTTTTCTATGCTTCCCTGAGGGTCTACCTGCTCACTCCTAATAGAATCCTAAATTGATTTGATAACTTACCTTTTGTAAAATAACCCAGAAAACCACAGCACAATGGAAGTCTGGGTGCTTCAGGCATTAGACTGAACCAAGCATGTCCATGACCAGGATGGAAACTGTGGTGTTTTCCCTCATGCTCCTGTGTTGGGTGGTCCTTCCCTTGTCCTGCCATATCACTTGAGCTGCTACTCAAGCAGTACCTGATCCTATTGAGGCTGCTAGAGGCACATGTCAGAGCTGGCAGAAAGCTGACAGAAACTCATCGTACCTTCTGCTGCTTTCATTAATGCTTAGAATGCAAGGTGTCCAGGCTTGGTTGAATTCTTCTACAGTGTAGGAACCAAGGAGGTATTTTTAAGGACACCTGCCACCACTGGAAACAGGTCTCCCCATGACAGCTGACTTCGTCATGGGTAGGAGTAGAAACAGGATCATGTGTTAACCTTTCAGGGCATTATAAAATTTGAAAGACAGACACTGAAGAAGGGATGTGGAAGGCAGAAGTGACATAAGGCTGCAGAGAGGGCCAAGATAATGATCCTGTCAGAATTTCTGAAGCGTGACTGATATTGTCACATGTGTTTTGGACATTGGAGGTGTTGGTTTTCTGATTCACAACTCTTAAAAGTTTGCGTAGTGGTACCTGAGGAGGGTGGGGCTGGTAGTTGTTTAAGTTCACCTTAATATCTGGATGTAAAGAGTTTGAAATTTTGAAGTTTTTTTTGATTCTTCAACACATCAGTATGGTGCTAGTTTCAGACGACTGTTACAGAGGCATTCAAAATGAACAACACAATTGTCTGCCAGACACATTTCAGTAACAGTTGGGAGAGAAATAGAAGAAATGGTGTTTTAATTATTAGCAATGAGAATGGTGATTAAGAATAGCTTGATGGAGAAATTTAACATAAGAAGCTGCAGCTTAGAGACTACATGATAGATGCTGACCTAATTTTTGGCAACTAAGAGCCATAAACATCATCCTTGATGTATCAGACTCAGCATCTGGTAAGCTGTCTTATGACTTTTAAAAATTAATGCACAGAGGAATGAAAAACTACTGTATATCAGAATGTGTTTGTTTTCTGTCTAAATGCAAATGTTACATCCTCTAACAAGTCCATAAATATATTGTAGGACTTAAAAATAAAATAAAAGATTTTTCATAGTTGATGTGGTGGTGGCAAAATCCCAATATTTCCTGTTTGTGATGTTATATGCTGTTTGTTTAAAAGAAAAATCTCTGAACATATATTAGATGTTCATGGTTGTCTCCACCAGTCAAAATATCATTCTTTATTCAGGTGAATAAGCAAGGCTTCAGATTTATTAATATCATCTTTTTAATGTTGTGCTGAAAAGGGCATCATGTCTGTGGTTGAAAATGTGATAACTTCAGGGAATTTGTGACCATCGTTGCTTTGTCATTCTAAAGGCATTGATTTTTTTTATTTTTTTTTTATTTGTGTAAGTCTACAGCACAGGGTTTGTGGCTCATTGATTTGAGTACTGCATGCTTATATGGAAGCAACTAAATGCCAGACTATAGATGAATTCAAGCTATTGGGCATACTTAAGTAAGCACTGGGCATCTCAAGACTGAACAGTCTGAATGTCAGGCATCTTTCTTTGTGAAAATTCAAAATTTTGCGCAGAAATTCTTGTGTGTACTGATCCAGCTTTGACACACTTAAATACAGACATCTGTAGATGTAGGTAACTATGCTATTTCTGTGGCATTTACACCTATTAAATGAAAAACTGAGTAAAATCTATTATTTTGAAAATGTAGGTGTACTTCTGAATGTCCCCTTTCTCTTTCCTTCTCTCTCCACCCCCTACCCTCACCTCCCTAGATTTAGGAGATCCTAAGGACAGACTGTGTGAAAATATAAAATGCATAGCTGCTCTGTGTAGCAAAAAGATTTGTGCTACTGCAAAGGATTTGTTCTTCCTGTTTGCTACTTTAAAAAAAAAAAAAAAAAAAAAAAAGGCAAGCATGCAGGATTTTTCCCATGCAGTAATTCAGAAATGCTGCAAGTCATTCCTATGTTGGAGCTTGCATTTTAGTTTAAAATATGAAATAAAGCCTTAAGAAAATGCAGTCAAAAGTCCTGAGCAGTGGCACACTGTAAAGCAGGAAATCTCCTGCACACAATAGAGATTAAATGCTCCCTGTGCATACTGTATTCTGCTCAGCCCTCTGCGTTCGGAGCTGGGACCGTGGCAGTCGTTATCTCTAGCAGGTTCCTTGGTGATTTTCAAGCCCTGCACTACCTACCCAAGTGGCAGTGACACCAGCTTTCACTGAAGCCTTATTACTCTTAAAAGAGCAATTTGGTTGGTTGCACAGCTATTAGGATCAGACAGTCAGGCTTAAAGCTGTCAGTACAACTGCTTCTCATCTTTTTTCACAATCCTGACATCTTTTCTCTTTTCTGCTGGACACAAGCATTACTGTTTTTATCATTTTCAATCAAGCTCACGCTGCAAGCTGAGGAATATATTCCCACAGAAACCAAAGTGAGGAGCAGAAATTATTTTATAGCTACCGTAGTAGCAGCGGTGCTGGCTGCATGTTGTGTGGGAGAAACCGGATCAGTGAGAAATGTGGCTTTCCTCAGGGCTACATCATTGAGATATTACTTCAACGTCTGAGGAGTGCAAAGCTACTCCTTGCTCTAATTTTTCAATGATTAATCACTCCTTCTTGAGCAAACAGAAAGTGGGAGAGAAGATGTAAGATTTTTTTCTTTTACCTCTTTTTTTTTTTTTTTTTTTTTACATTTTTTTTAAAATAACTTGTGGAAATGTTGTTATCAGTGAAACGGGGGAAAATCACTATGCTTGAACTTCTTTTCATTTTGATGTTGCTCTTCTCTGGACCAACCCTGAGCAAGCTTAGCAGGACCAAAGGCAAGCACTGGAAGGGGGGTAAGTGGAAAGGAAAAGTTTTGTAATGGATGCTTGGGTAAGATACTAGAAATCTGTGTTAAAGGTAATCCAAGGAGAATACCTATGCTGTTTTGAGTGACTCAGGTTTCAGGTTGCAGTGTGGGCTTGCTATAGGATGCTAAAAAGAGAGCATGGAGTTTAATTTGTTTTCTTGTTAGTTTGCTTGAGTGACTCTGTAAGGCATATATTCCTTGCAGGAATTTTACTTTGCATTGCATCATTAGCAGAATAACATTTAAGGCCTTTGTACAAGTAAATGTATGCCATTTAGAAACCGGTTTTTCTTCAGATTGTGAGAATTCAGGTTGTTCTTTTCATTGTGGACTCTCTGGGACGCTTTTGGCTTTATTGGAAGTGATGTTACCCCAGTCATGGGGGGTTACAGTGTTGGAGAAGAGAGAGAAAGCAAGCAGCCTATTCTGAGTGCAGAATTGTTAGTGTGTGTGGTAAAAATGACTAGACAGACATTTTTTTAGAGTACATGAATGTTGTGAAATGCACTGCCAGCAGCACTAATTGGCTGACTGGCTATGTCAGTGTTGATGTGTTAATAAAGATAAATTGCATTAACTTTATCAAAAAAAATGCTGTGTTGAGAAAACACTTATGATTTTTGAAGGCAGTAATCCATTTTCCTCTTCTGTTAAAAACTGCTGAGAAGATTTACCCTGTGTGTGCTGTGAACAGTTCACTAAATGTGCCTTTTCATAAAGTTCACTTTGTTTTGCTATCTTGCATGACATTTGTTTATGGAAAACATGGGTTATTGAGGTCTCATAATCAAATATAGCTCAGTGAGCATAAATGGAATCTCATAAATATTGGGACTGAGGGACTGTGGACTTGATATTTTCTCCCTGGTTGTTTGTTGATGTTGCTGAGTGGAGGCACCCCCAGGATTTTTTCCTTTCTTTTTTTTTTTTTTTTTCTTTTTTTCTTTTTCATCTTACAAGTGTTGCCACAGCATGGTGTGTTTATCACAGCTTTAATAGCGCTTCCAGTTTCTCTCTGCTGTCAGTATTGTGATCTGAGGTTAAAGAGTAGCATCAACATTATAAAGAAGTTTTAATAATTTATCACAACATCTCAGCAGGAGACTCCTCCCTCCTTCCCTCTGTATTTCCTTTTGTTGCATTTAATCTTCCAACTACTGTACCTTCAAGGGAAAAAGTTGCAGCACACACTTAACCTGGACTGTTAATGCAGCACAGTATATCTGAAAATTATGTCCTGATCCTGTAAATCACGTTATCACGTGTATCTCACTGTGCTACTGCTGGGTATCCTCATTGCAAATTACAAGCTGTTATTTACTCTGGGCATCGTGACCTCTTCTCAGAGGTATGTGAGTTAGGAATATATGTCACTGTCAGGTTCCTGGGATTTAAAAAATGCTGTTAACTTTTTTTCCCCTTTCTCCCTTTTTCAATTAAATCTGGTAAATGAAGGCTGTATTGCTTTGGTCTCTTACCTACTCTCTGAGAGAGGCAAAGAGCTCTAGTGAGGAATTTTTATCATGGGTAGAAAATAATCCATAAATCTGACTTCAGAAAATAATATCTTAATACAAGTTTTTGCTTTTCTTGGAAGAGCTTTTTGCAGCTGAAACAAAATGTAAGGAAGATACCTTTTTTAAGGAGGCTGAGAAGCAATTTATCTTGTTTACTGGAAGCTCTGAATCAGCAAAAAATGAGACATACCTGCTGTACAGTAGTTTTCTTCATACGTAGCTATTACAGTGAGTGTTGTGTGATTTTAAGATGCTTCCTGGTGAAAGTTTCAAGTTCAAGATCTACCAGAACACAGGTGTTATAATGTCTGAGCATTTCTGACCTCCAAAACATAATGTATGTACCTCCCCTTTCCATTAACCATTAATGATCAGCTTTTTCTTCTGTATCAATGCTGTGAGTTTTTTGTTGGTGTGAACGTGGAATTTGTGGTCTTACTTCATGAAATTTCAGCATGCAAACTTCTCCACTGGAGCTCCCTGGAAAGCCCATCTCAAAATGGAAAAAAAATATTTTGTTGTTGTTTATTATTTTTGGTTTTAAGAGATTCAGGAGAGCCAGAAACCTGCATATAGACTTCCGGCCACGTTGTTCAGAGGGGAAAGGTGAAGCTGGATACGTGCAAATGGAAATGCATTGTATGACTCATAGTACTATCTATGCTAAAGTCAGGTTTTCGTGGTGGACAGCAATAGCTGATTTAGACCATCCTCTAAAGTTTTCCTGTCCTATTGTTTTCGACAGTGCTGCAAAAGGTAGGCATCTTTGGAAAGTGTTGGTCTTCTGTGTCTATGTTGGCCCTCATCATGGTCAGTACAAGTGTAGGCTAATGAATCTGGAATTTTTTGTGGTATAATGCATAAAAACCATAATTGCTGAAGTTAGAAGCTCGGAGAAGATATTTTGTGGTCTTGCTGTGTAGCTCGTTTATGACAAACCCAGCTCTATTCACCTGTATTATTCCCCTTAGAATTCACTCAAAAGGGGAAAAAAAAAAAAGTAATGTCTATCCACATACAACTAAAAGAAATGGACTTATGGGTGGAAACCATCTCCTGATTTAGTTGCAGTGTCTGGTGTCAGGGAGTAAAATGAGTCCTATATGTGGACCTGGAGAAACATAAAGGTGCTATTTTCTTTTCTAACTGTTTTTAAGTCTGCAATCTGGAAAACCTTTCAGAATAATTCATTGGAATGCAGTCTCTAAATGTGCTTTAACCCAGGATTTATAAACGAATAATCAAGATAAACTGGAGTCTGAAAGCAGAACCTGAAAGTACAAATCAACAGGATTTTCTTTTTTCCTTTGAACCAATGCACTGGTTCAAGTTTATAAGAGGGATTTATAATATGGAAAACAAAAAATTCGGAAAAGAAGATTAAGTACTGTTTTGAGTTTACTTTAAATCAGAAAGCAGATTTAAACCATTGCTAATACCTATCCCCTTCTGAATTTGTTTCCACAGTGTTTTCACTCTGTCATATATCATAGTGGGGAAGTGGGAAAGTAAGTTTTGAGTGTATCCAGCCATTCACATGTGGATGTGCTTTGTGTCTGTCCAATGACTTCTGGGAGAACTTGTAGGCTGGGAATAAGCCATCCATTTGTGTCATGCTTGGCAAGCCTCCCAATACTTTACTAATACCAGCAGCATAGTAGTAGTAAATCCTGACCAAGGAAAACTGGAGTGGTGATATGGGAATTCATAAAGCTCCTGCCAATATCAAATGTTTCCTGGGTGTGTCAGTGGTGTGTTGTGCTGGATGAGGCCAAAATGAGTGGGAGAAGGTGGTTGTCCACACTGCTGCAGGGACCGCAGCCTGTGCTGTGTGTAGTGGGTCTTATCTTGGCTGGCAAATGCACAGGGAGAAGAAAATCACTCGTGGTTCTTGCCTGTTGGTAGACATCAGTGTATTTTATAACTTTGTGGAAGATGGTGTGACAGAAGGGGTTCAGAGAAAGAGTGAGATTATTAGGGAGAACCACCACTCTTGGAGGACATAAACCTTTTACTCACCTTGGAAACAACTCATGCTTTCCATCTGGGGCATAACTGTGCCCACTCAGGCTGTTGGGCACCTTAGAAGAGTCTCTCTCTTTACATGGTGGTCTCCTCATAACATGACTTGATTCGTCTTCCAGGCCAGCACCAACCCCACATGAAAGGTGATGGGCTGAGCCACTGTGGGATGGTCCTTGGGCTGGAGGTGAGCCCCAGTCAGGGAACACAGGCTCTGTGCTCACCTGAGGGTGTCCTGGCATAAGAGCAATCTGCCCACAGTGCCAGCAACACCTGCCAAAGGAAGACCTTCAGGATTAGAGAGGGCAATTGGAGTTGAAAGACTTTAGAGGGAAGGATTTCGATCTGGAGCTGGGAAATGCAGATTAGGTATGCTTTCTTCTCAAAGGCTCATTTGCTCATTGCTACCTTGTGCTTCACCAAAAGAATCTCCATTTGCAGAATTTATAGCATGATTTGATTTACTTGTGGTCAAACTGGAGAAATAAAAATAAAATGCAACCACCAGACATCACCCCATGGAACTAGATGAGTGTGGTGCCTGTACTTACTGTCTACATATAAGTGAAGCAATAATCTCTTTAATGACTAAATCAAAGTTTATTATGCAAGTGATCCAGCCTTATATTTCAGTTCCAATTTCAGCTCTATTGCAGTTTAATCATTTTTATGGCAAAAGGTATCAGTGTGAGAAATCTTAATTATCACTAAGTATTACTGGTAAGGGTAATACAAAGCTCCGTGTGTGAGATTCAGACTTCCTATAGATTGATCAGCACATGTATTATTTAGGATGCGTGTAATCTATCAACACTAGTTTAAATGTTTTTAAAACCATAACTCAAAGGTTAGAGAATTTCTATGAAGATTCTTCCATACAGAAAGTAGATATCCCACAGATCTTCCAAATTTGGAGGTAAAATGTTATTAGAATAATGGCTAGAATATTAGAGTTTTAGGGCTGCTACTGGGTGCCTGGGAGCTCTGGACACAGAGATATCTCAACTACATGGATATTTGCATGCAGAACAACTCTGTGGTGCATGCACACTGAATTTGGTGAAAATAGGGCCTTGAGACTCCCTGTGTTTTGTGAAGAGCCTCTGCACAGTCACAAAGTCACACACTTCACAAGCACTGTGAATTGTTATAGACATTTCAATGTCTTCTTGGCAGCCTCTCAACAATACTATTCACTTCCCTTGTGGGGAAACTTATAGAGCTTTTTATTTTTTTCATCAGGAGGTGCCTGTTCTCATTTACCTCACATCTGCAGGGTTGTGAAGGTAAAGGGATGGAGACTGGGACCTTTGAAGGAGGGAAAGTAGAGAGGAGGCATTTATGTGGACCCTGTTAGCCTGGGTTTCTGTCTGAGTTATTGTGAGGCATCAGGGGTCTGGTTGGAGATGGTAAAGAACAGCTTTTGATGTGGTGGTTGAGTTGCAGCACTTGGACAGCACAGTTAGTTGTGCTGGTATTATTCACGGCGTACTTTGTGATTTCCAGTGTAACATTGTATTGTTTGCCATTTCTTTAATTTAAGTAATTTATTTTATGCAATTTCAAGGATAAACTGCATTAATTATTTTTAATACATTATCATATTTTATAACTAATAGTACTTCTTAAATCATAGGACATGAAATATGCTGCTACACAGTTGTACATTGGAAAAGCTTATGAAATGCTGACCAAAAGTTTCAAACTCAGGGTCCAAAAATTATTTCCCTATGCTTCATAGAAGCAACCTGATTTTGAGGAGTAAAAAATTCATGGTTTTTTAACTTCAGAGGAAGCTCAATATATTTGAGGAGGTGGTTTATGCATAGCTCAGGATCTAAAAATCTAATTTTAGAACCTGAGTACTGTAAGTGCAGATCTGCATTTTTAGTTTGCCTGCAAGTACATAAAGTGTGTGACTACACACAGTATGTGATTTGATGTACTGAAGATGTTCTAATAGTTTTGCTTTGAATATATTTAGAAGGAAAAAGTGTATTTATTTGGAAACAGTGACTGAAATTTACTGCATTTTATTCAGTCTTCTATTTTCTTTAAGGTCTAGATTTAGTCACTGTCCCATGATAACAAGTTTTTGCACCTTCTTTTACACCACCTTTTTCAGAATCAAATCTGAATTTGAAAGGACTCTGGTGATATGTGAAGCTTCCCATGCATATTCCTGAAATGGAATTTATGCTTGTCTATTTGTCATCTCTTTGAAGATATTTTAAATACTTCATAGAAGTCTAGTGACCTGTATTTGATCTCATATAGGCAGAGATGATCGAGATGGGAGTAATGGGAAACCAAGCTTGTGAGTTTTCTTCTCAGTTGGAAGGGAGGGAAAGTCATGCAGTTATTCCAGTCACAAGAGAGAAATGTGGAGAAGATGTAACATTTATTTAAGAACAGAGCAATGTTAGCACAAAACTAAACTGTAACAAAAGAAACATAGGCTGGAGGAGTGTTTCCAACCACCATTGAGAACAGACTCCCAGCCTTTGGCAGATGATGTCAGCCTGAAACAGGTTTTCAGTCTCCTCCAACTTCCAGCAGGATCTCCCTCCACCTTGTCTGCTGATGCCAGTGCACATCCGGTGGCAATCCTACCCAAGGAGTGATCCAGTTGTCAAACAGCCATATAAAAGAGAAGATAGTATTCATCTGGCTGGTGTGATCCCTTCATTTCTACACTCATGGGTCACAGGGGAGCTTAGTACATAAGACAAGAGGGTTATGGCCACAGGGGAAGAGAAGAGATTGTGATCGTGGCTTGATTTAGGCTAGTTCAAGTTCATACATAACTTCACCCTGCAGCTCTAGATCATCCAGAAAAAAGGAGGCAGGGGGGGTGGGTGGAAAGGGATGTAATAAGGTGGTGCCTTCCTTTGAATCCTATGTCCACATCCTGTGCTTGGAGTCCTGCTTGAAATGTTTGCCATCATATTAAAAAGTATGTTGATCAAATAGTTATAAACCAGAAGGAATATTTAAATAGCACTTCATCCTCCAAGCATACACATTCCTCTCCTTTGGTTATTTGCATATTAGTATTTTTTTGGTGTAAAACAGATTTTGGAACCACCATAAAGCATCAATGACATTAGAAAAGTAGCAAGCACAAGCAAATTCTCTTTACTTCTGCCCACAAATAAAATGAACATGTGTAAATTGCCTTTAGGTGTTGAAAGAGCACAGATCAGATTGCTCTTTCAAAATGATGAACAGGCTTAAACACGTACCAGAATGTCTGAGAAGAAGCTATTTTGACTTTCCCTTTCTACTAATTTTGAAGGACAATGTTGATCATCAGTTAAACACTATTGATTTTTTACTTCAAAGCATGATCTAAAGAGAACTCAGAGTACACTGCTTCTTTAAAGAACCATTACTAAATAACCTCACGGAAACTTCTTTGCTTAGTACTTTTAGCATTTGGGGTGGGGGGTGGGGACAGGGACATAGGATGTTTTTACAGATTATTTAGTTTGGGTTAGTGATGCTTAAATCACCAACAATGGAAAGCTATTGATGTTTCAGAGCTGCTGTTCATTAACAGCAGCACCTCCAATAGAAATTACTTTTTCAGCCGTTTATATCTGAATCCTAAAATCTTGTTCTTGGCTAAATTCGTATTCTTGGCTTGTCCTGTTAGCTTTCATCCTAGCACTGATTTCATCCTCCTAGATTTGGGACTTCATCCCCTTATGCTAGCTCAATAAAACAAATTCATGGTTGCATGTGCGTATTGCACAGAGAAGTGCGGTAATTTAGAAACACCAAAAAGTTATTTCTAAGCGCTTCCCTTAAAATGGGTGTTTTTCATTAGTGTGTTTTGTGCATAAGGAAACCTGAAGTAATGGCAAAAAATGAGAGTGAGACAAAATCCAATTTTGTTTCCAGAGATGCTGGTCGCTCAGCAGAAGCTGCCAAGAGATAAGGACTTTCAGCCCTCACAAAAATAAGTGTATAGCTCCTCTTTTCTCTGTGCTCCTATGTCCTCTGAATACCAACACCCTTCACAGCCTCCCTGTTTCCTTTCAGCCTTCTGCACAACCCTGTAGTTTCTGTGCTCTCATCATCTGTGATGACACTTCACCAGTAAAAGTTCTGCTGTGGTTCCAAGCACGGGTGTGTCTATGGTGGCACAAAAGAGCAGCAAACTTATTCTTCACTGTCTTTCCCATGGAGGATGCTGGATCAGTGCTCATGTTAACACAGTATTTTGGTTAACAATCTTTCTACCAGCTGGACTTTGTGTGTTCATTAAAACTGTATTTAGTGATTTGGGAAAGTTTAGAGTGAGGAAAATCATAGGTTTACCACACTGCCTGAGATTGCTATCTCTGGTCTGGCAATTTAATCTAACCTATAGGTTCATTGTACTGACAGTGGAAAAACAGGCAAAAGGGATCCTTATCTCTGTAAACAGGAATGAAGGAGCAAGTGTTTTGCTCACTGCTTAGAACCTTATTGAGAGAAGAAATGGATGTGTGTGTAATATTTGATATAGAAAAGTTGAAGGAAATGAAAAAAACCCCCACAATTATTCTGAAAGAGAAAATGTTTTTGAGAGATTGAAGGAATTTAGTATGTTTGATTATGGAAAATTTGAGAGACAGCTTTCATGTAATTTAATCACGTCACTACATTTCTTTTCCCATGGATGTAAAGGTTCCTTAAAACTCAGATAAAACTGCTGCAGGACTGGATGAGTGAAAGCCAGTGACAGACATATCCAAATAAAAATAATATGTAGTTGTTGAGTATTTCAGAAAGCATTCTTCAATATTACTGACATGTTGGAAATTTCAATTCCATTATCATACTTGGTGTAATTAGTGCTTACTTTGAGAAACCACAGATAGTGTTCTGAATTTCTTTTATCTCCTGAGAAGGTGCAGTGAGAGCTCCTTCTCTGCTCAGTACGTTCAGCATTCCTTCTGAAAAGCAGTTGGGATACCAAATTTGCTTTAGCATTCTATAGCGAATATAGCCCTTGGGGAATGCCTCTGGTTAAGCATCTTCTGCAAATATAAGATGGTGTCTTATTTCTTGGTCTTGCCTGAGAAGAACTGCTGTGTTGTGCTGTTTATTGGGGTGTGTCTGCTGGTAGTATCTAGAATGTACTCAGCATCCTTCTTAGACTTGTTATAGGCAGGAGTAATTCCACTGAAACTTCGAGAATTACACCACTTCAAATGAGAGGAGAGTCTACTTTTGAGTCTTAGCTGCGATATCAGCTATTTGATAATCAATCACAGCAGTTCTTACTGGGTAATGCTTGTCTAATAACAGATCAAGGCAGCTGGGGAAAGGCTGATCTGAAGATGAGAGCATGGGAAAATACTGAGGGTGATGAAGACAGGAAAAATTGTGAACTGATGCAGTTTTTTCTGCTATAGAGTATTTCCCACTGGTTAAGGTGGTTTCATACTGCTGGTGATAGTGGGGAAAGCTTGAGAATTGGTCTACTACTGTCCTTAATTGCTATACATCACATTACAGCGTGTCTGACCAAGCTATTTATTGTTATCTGTCTGTTCAATTAGCCATGGACTTGGTATGGGTTTGTACACTAGGAGAGAATATGTTTTAATGACTTCGTGTCTGCTTGGTGTCAAGAATCACTTAGTAATTTTCAATTTATGTGTAAAGTCATTTCAAACATATAATAAAACTTAGATTAATAATACATGTTTAATAACAAAAAGAATAAATGCGTACTTAAAATAATTTAAGGTTGCAGAGCTTGGTGAAGGGTAAAAAATTCACTAAAATTCTGAACAACAGTCAGTTTTTACATTTTCAATTTTTATTTTTTTTTCCACTGCTATGAGTTTTGGCTTCTGGTTTAAAAAACAGTCTTGAGATCTGAGTAATGTTTCAGCTGTTGGTAGTCACTGTGGGAAGGAATGACTCTGCTGAAATTTTATTTCATTTTTTTTAAAAAAAGTTGTCAACTTCTGCTTTTGAATATTGAAGATCAGTAGAAGGGAAATAGGAGGAGATATAAAGAAGTCAGTCTCAGTTCATTCATTCATACTGTTGAATTGCATGCTTTGAAGGAAAAATATATTTTAAAGCTGAGGGTTGTGGAAATTGAAGATGGAGTTGCAGTAGAGTTATGAAGGTAACTTCTCTAAAGTTGGTGATGGACACTCCTGGCAGTGTGTGGACAGATATGCTCCATAGTGTATCAGGGCAAAGACAGGTTTTGGTACTCTGAGAAAAAAGCCTCTTGGATAATAATTACATAAAACTTAATTTTAATCTCTCTGTTTTGGGAGGAATATGTCCTGTTTCTGCTACTTTTTTTTTTTCCTAATTAATTTGTTAATGCATTGGTTTTATTTTTGTGAGGAGAAGAAATTCTCTGCTTAACATGGTCTTGCTTTACGCTTTCAACAGCAGCACAGCATAGGATATATTTCAAAATCGAAGATGAATGGAATTTCACTCCTTGAACTGTGTTAAGAGCTTGAACTGCATTACAGCTCCCGGGCACCAGTGGCTGGCATTTTTATATCTGCATGTTGGTTATGTTGTCTCTCAGCTCCTCCTTTCAGTGCACAGTTTCTTCAGCTTGTCAATTGTCTTCTAATTTTTAAAAGATCATTTACACGTGGTTATCTTTTAGAGGTCATTTATCAGATAGCTATTAATTAGTTTCAATTGGTGTTAATAGCTTTTTCACTGTATTTAAATAGAAAAACATTACTAATAAGAAACGTTACCTTGAATTATTCCTATAGAGAGACTTAGAGACAATATTGCAGATCATGAGGAATGTGTAGATACTCTTTTTTTTTGTGACAATAGGCTTTGTCTAGTTTATATGGCTCAGCATCTTGACTAATTTCCTTTCTGGTGTCCTCTGATGGTAAATTATTGCTCTTTAATCTGACAGGAACACGATAATTGGTAAGAGCTTTTGCACCATCCAAACTACAAAGGATGCATTGTCTTTTATGTATTTTTTGGCATTTATAACTACTTCATAAACTTGCTTAGAGCCTGGTTTAAACAAAAGCTATGTTACAAAAGAGCTTGTATGTGCTCTCAAAAAGTAAACCTCATGTAGGGGAAAGTGAGATGTGTTGAGAACACAGGATAATATAATGTATTATGCATGCAAATTTACTTGATCTATATTGGTCTTTTCAATTCCCTTTCCAAACAACGAACATGGTAATTTCGTTTTACAGATAATGTAGTTTGAGGCCCTAAATCAGCTTAGCAGTACACATTTTTGATTCATGGCAAGGGCAGTTGCGAGTTCTAAATGTATCTGTTCATAATCTCTTCAGCAGAAATGCAGCAGTGACTGATATGTTTAATGGCACTTACGTTGTCTTTGCGTATTGGGAAAGATCACGAGATGAGCTATGTGATTCATGGATCAGAAAAGCAATAGACAGTCACGACAGGCTTAAATTTTGCTGTGTGTTCTGATAGAAAAATAATTTGAAGAATTCTTTACTGGCTCTTTTGACCACCCTTTTCCACAATGTTGTGAATTGGGGTGACAATATTGAATTGTTTTTATATTATTTTTTTTCTATAGGCATGTGCACATGTATCGTATTACGTAGGGTACTAATTTTGTGTCATGGTACATACAATATCTGGAAGCAAAAGCCTTCCTATGAAGATTGCTTGTTTATTCCTCTGTTCCTCTGCACATGTAAATTTGGCATAGACTAAAGACCAACTTGAAGTTTGATCTTTTTTGCTGCTTGGTCTGAAGGATGAATTTGCACCAGACCACACAACTGATAATAAGCCACTTCTCATCCTTCCTTAAGTTGTCCTGTTAGTTTTCAAAAACCCTGTAGACAGAGGTTTTTATTACAGTGTTAAATGTGCAGCAAGATCTGTCATTTAACTTGCACAGAATGTAAAGGGGGTGGCATTTGTATTGATTGCTATAGAATTTTGTCTTGTCTAATGGGATTTATACTTTTTCTATGAACTTTTATTGAAAAAAAAAGTGAGAACAAATAATGGCCAGACATAGTTAAGATATTTTAAGTTCTGTAGTAACTAAGCCCCTTAAATTTCTCATGCATACCATTGCATCCCTGGTTTCTAGGGCATCCAATCCCATCTGTCTTTTTGCCAAGACAGCCACACTAAAATGGGCTGAAAACGGCCTCCTTTCACTTTGTATTAAAGCATACAGACCAGCACTCAGTGTTGTGCATTTTGAACTCACTGCAATAAAAGTTTTAAGAGACAAGAAGCTTTTTCTATTTCAGGGTTGCCATTAGCCTGAATAATATATAAACACGGCAAAAGGTCTGAAGTCCTTTTGAGGATCACAGTATAGCTTCAATTAAATTATACATCATTATCACAGCTGCCAAGCCTGGTGTGGGATTTTAGCCCCCATCTCAGTAAATGTTCTATGTAGCTACCTTGTCCAAGTCTGTCTTTCTTCTTTTTTCTCCTTCCCCCACCCCCAAAGTGGAAAAACCTAGCTTAAGGAATAAAATGGAGGATGAGATTTGGTTAATCAAGAAAGAGCATTGAGATGTCAACAGTCAAGCACCAAGGGAGGAAGGAGGTCAACTCTCTAGCCTTAAAATCCACTAGGGAGAAATCAAACACTATTAAGTCATGACATATTATGTTCCTTTTGAACCAGGGCTGTGTGTACTCCCTCTGTCTGCTGAGTGGTTTGCAGTGCAGCTCCAAGTTGATCATGAAACCCCTTGTGAAAGCAGAGTTGCTTGGACCACCCACTGGGGATGCTTTCAGTAAATGTCCACAAAAGCTGACAATGACGATAAAATGCACTTTGACTAGATAGATTCTTTGTCTGTTTGTCCATCTATGGTTCTTTCAGGATTTACAACCCAAAATTTTCATGGTGGCTTGTCATACTGTAGATGAGCATTTTCTTGGATCTCAACATGATATAGAATTATTCAGTCTTCATAATAGGTGTCAGCTAGTTACTACTTTGTGGTGGCTTTGGCATAAATCTAGGTTATACAGAACTATTGCCACATACTTAAGAAAATCATAATGGCTTGTCTTTTTTATTTATTCCTATAATATCCTCTAAAAGTGTTAAGAATGTTTTGATTAATTAATTACGTTATTCACACGACCAATGCTGCTGCACTTGCCATTAATTTTATTGATTTGCTTCTCTTCTTTGTACTAGTATTACAATAATAAATATTCTGTCTTGAGTAGTCACACATTAAAGACTGAAACCAAGGTGGCATCACAGAGTTTTGTGTGTAGAATGCTTATTTAGGATTATACCCTACCATTGATTTTCTTTTTTTTTTTTTTTACACTAAGCAGGTCATTGATTTCAGTGAGTGCTTAACATGCAGATCAATGACACATTATAGGCCTTAAATAGTAACATTTGATACTTAAAAAATGAATGGACCAGAGGTGTCATTGGGATTCAAACAGGACTAAAAAATCTGATAAAAATTCAAACTTCCATAAATTTCACAGTTACAGTGCTCTGTTCAGGAGGAACAGCAGGTAAAGAATGTGTGAAGAATTGTGTTAAAAATCAGACCATATAGTTCATTATCCCAGTGTTCTGAATTTATGGAACGCAACTGGAAATCCCTTAAGACTGTTTGCACCATACTATGTGAACTGAATGCTTTTCAGTCCTGTTTGAGGGACAAGGAGAGATGTCTGACTAGGAAATGCATTATGGATTTTTGGAAGCCTATTAAACAACAAGACTCTTAATTTCTTAATCCTCTCCTTGGCCCAATTTTGTTCTGACACAGGTTTCTTAACAACTGGTTGAAATCCACGTATGGTCTTAACTTTGAGTGCACTTGCAGCAGTCAGATATTTTTCTTAAGCAGAACTTGTCATTGAAGGGCATCGAGATGGAGGATGAAGTGTTCATTTTTGGTGGTTTCCAGCACTGTGTTTGATTAAGCTCCACACTGGAAAAGAAACTTTTTTATTTATTTTTTTTTTTAATATCAGCTATGCTCCAGTAAAGACTTTAAAGAAAAATGCAGAAGCTTTAAGCCAGTGCAGGCTGTCAGACCAAATACATAAAGAGTTATTTTTTTGCTGTTCTGTTGCAGGATTATTTTATAGGCATTTCTGCTGATATTGAAAGAGAAGTAGAAGCACCTTTCTCAATCACTTCTTCAAAATAACTTGAAAAATGTGTTCTCCAGCGTGTAACACATGCCCTTTAAAACCGCTACTGTGCTGCTACCTTCTCTTATCAGCATGGGCTATAAATTTTGCATGGGTATAGAGGGAACTGCAGCTTGAGTACTTGAAATAGCTAGCAAGATGCTGCTAGAGTATACAAAGTACATTGGCAAATGGGTCTTTGTAGACAGGCGTCATTACCAAGATCCATGTGTGCCGAGTTGTGTAAGCCTGAGGAGCATTAAAGGCCAGTGCTCGCAGGAACCTAATTTTGGGTGAATGGAGTCCTTAGATTCATTGTGATATCGCACATAAATGAAAACACCAAATGTCATTGACTTGTCAGTGAAAAAGTAGCCTAGGCTTTGTAACAAATGGATCAGTGATGTATATTTGGAAGCTCTGTGACATATTAAAGTAGTTTATGAGGCACAATTTGTTTTGGTGGTCTGCTCTGATTGATGGTGTGCTATCTGCCACTGCTTCAGATGTTGTGGTATGTTTGTAATAAATGCTCGTTCTGAGACAGTGCTAAATGTGTTCCATCTAAATCATTCATTACTTATAACAAGTTTCAGTGTATATGAATCAAAGTTTTTTTATGCTTGCCTTTGAAAGAATTTATCATGTTGAAGCAGCTCTATCACCTCTGATGGGGCAACTGCAGGCCTGAGTGCTCAGACCCTTTCAGCAGTGCCTGCTGGAAACAGCACAGAAAGCGAAGCAGCAAGCAGTGTTATGTTAATTACTACTTTTTAAAGTGTTGTCTTTTCCAATCTAGTGCTCCTGTTTGTTCCTCTTTTTTTTTGTTTGTTTGGTTTTGTTTTGCAAACAAAATATCAGAAAATACCAGAAATAAGCACTGAGGGATGAGGAGGAAATGTTCGTGCAACAACTGTGACTTGTCAGAGGAAGTATATCAGTGGGAGGAATTTTTGCTGGTGTTTTATACAAGTGTATCACTCATTCATCAGAAAACTATAAAAAATGTATGCACAACCCTCAGGGGATTTTCTCTTTCTATGTGGAATGCACCATCTTTAAACAAAATGTACTTTGTTTCCTTTTGATTGGTAGGAGAAGGGATAATTTTTTCCCATGGACCTTGTCTGTATCCTTCCTCCAAAATTCAAGTGACAGAGAAGAAAACCTAAGGACTAGAATTTCAGGGTGATCACTTGCTTTTTATGTTAAAAAACATTGATTTTCATTTTTATTCAGCATCTGAAATGAGGAGCTTATTTTTTTCCTGTTTCAATAACCACTAGGAAGTAACAAGTATAGAAATATCACAGAATGAGTCAAGGTGGAAGGGACTAAAGTGGGTTATCTGGTCCAATCTCACTGCTCAGGCAGGGTCATCCCAGAGCACATGGGACAGGATCACATTCAAACTGTTCTGGAATATCTCCAGTGAGGGAGGCTCCACACACCCTCTGGGCAATCTGTTCCCATCTCAGTCCCTTCACAGTAAAGTTCTTCCTCATGTGCAAATGGAACTTCCTGTGCATCACTTTCTGCCCATTGCTTCTTGTCCTGTTGCTGGGCACCACTGAGCAGAGCCTGGTCCAACTTCTTGACACCCTCCTTGCAGTCACTGGTAGACACTCATCTCAGTCATCTCCTCATGGCTGAACAGGTCCAGCTCCCTCATCCTGTCCTTGTAAGAGAGATGCTCCAGTCCCTTAATCATCTTTGTTGCCCTCCGCTGGACCCACTCCAGAAGATCCATGTCTCTCTTGTACTGATGAGTCCAAAACTTGACACAGCACTTTAGAGTAACACAGAGGTGTTAAAGTAATCTTGAATTCTTAACAAAACAAAAAAAAGAGTGACTACCTATTGATTTAAAATTTGCATGTTGTTGGATTTTGACTACTGTTTGAAGGCTTTTTTTTTTTTTTTTTTAACATATCCATGTACACTAGAATGTAGATTGAGGAAATAAGATACGAGTTAAGAATTATTTTGGCTCTTAGCAATTTCTTTTGAATCGTAACTAATATGTGAATCTTTAGATGAGTGTACTTGGTCCCTTATAACATTGAAAGAAGCAAATTGTTGCACCAAGCAGTTTGTAAAACATAGAAACAAGTTTGACAAAGAATGGAGAGGGGAAACAGTAAAAAGCATTGCCCAAGCAGTGCACTCTTGATGCAAAAATACCTGTCTCCAATTCCTAATTTTCTGGGTTTTTTTAAATTTTTGTGTGCAATACAGCAGAACACTGAACTATGTGTTGGCATTAGGAAAAAAACATGTGGGTTCCTTTTCTCATAATTTCCAGAAAGAAAGGAAAAAAAGGCACAGTATTACAGAGTTAAAGGTTCTGTAATAATGGATTGGGCCTGTAAAGCTGCAGGAACATTGAACAGTGGAGAGCAACTTCATGCCATCAGGTGTTCTCTACATTCCCCCAGCAGTGTGTATCCAGCCTGTGCTCAATGGTGTTGTCTTTATTTTTCTTTACATACAACCTTTGTAGCTATGGATTGATCCTATTTCTTTGTTTCTGTTAATGTTCTCTTTCCAGAAATTCTTAGCATGCCAATAGCATCTTGTAAGCACCACATTCAGGAGTGTTTATCAAAACCTGAAAAGTCTTATAAATAAAAGATAAAAACAACATGAAACCCAGAAAAAAAATAACAGAAACTTGTAGCATCAGCAAAGTTAATGAAAAATATTACTTGGCAATAGATGGAAATGAAATCTTTACTTTAAGATCCATCTTATCTACCTCTAACCCCTCTTCTGACATTTTAATTGGAAATCTTTGCCTCTGCATATTCACATGGTTATCTTTTTCTCTATCACCTCATAAGCAACCAGTTGTTGAATTCTATAAAATCTCTTATATGAGCTCGGTGGAAGATGTGGCTGCCTTGGGAATGTTTCTTTATAAGACTGATTATCCCATCAGTTCATAGAAACTATATCCATCTGTGGGTAAAACACGGCTTTTACAGATTGCCTACTTGTTTCTCACTTTGGTACATAGAAAGATAATTTATGTGTGACATGTGTAGGACATATGTATGTGTGTGTCATATGAATGATACCTATGCAATATCTGAGGCTCTAAATGATTTTATATATATGTTTTGTAACAAAAAATGACACATGCTCACCTCAGGGGGAAGAAAAAAATGGGGGGAAGCATTTCCATCATCTTATTAAATCATTGCTCAGACTTTAGCAATGTTAGCTACTTTTCCTGGCCTCAAATACCAGCAGCTGTGAAATCTGGCAGTAAGAGTCTTCCATTTTTGTTGTCCTCCATTCAAAAAATAGTAAAGAGATAAGAAAGCAAGATGGAAACCTCAAAGTTGTCTTGATTTTTTTTTTTTTTTACTTTTTTTTTTTTTTATTTATTTATTTGCTCTTTACCTTGTGCTTAGAATGAGAAGAGAGAAAGAAAGAAAAAAGAGTCCCTGGGAATCACCATGGTTTGGCTGTGAGCACAAAGCCACTCAGCTCAGGAATACACATGGCAGTCTCAAGAACTCTGCCTTGAACTGGTGGCTGCATGACTAAGCACTGCCTTAGTTATTGTGCCTTCTCATCCTGCTTCTTTCTTACCTACTATTTCTGCTGTTTCTCATTTACAGAAAGTGTTGTGAAGTACAGCTGGCACCTCCATTGGCAAGCCCAGCTGATTTCCAAGGTTGCTGGCAATAGCAGGAGCTGCTGTGTAACCAGGCGTATTTCTTTCATATACTAACTTTCCACATGAGTTTTGAACTGCAGAATTTCCTGAGAGCAGTTCAGACACAGGGGATTTATACTACCGAGACAAGGTCTTTTATTCAGGCTTTTTGACAGTGATGCATAACACTCACTGTGTCTGGGAGGAAGCAACACATTTGTCTTTTTATCCAGTTCAATAACCTTTACTGCCTGTGCTTACTACTACAGAGGGAAGACTAAGCTGGGGATCAGGGCTTTAATTTTTGACTCCCACCTGCTGGTAGAATCTGTTCGACCATGCCTTTTATAAATTTAGCTTTGTTGTAAGGGAGCAAAAAATGCCAGTCTCCAAACTTTTCTACCAGCTTTGATGGAACCTACTGTCCAGACTCGTCTCTGATATTTTTTGCTTGTCCTACTTACAGGGGGGTCTGCCCTTCCCCGCAGTTACTAATACGATCTTTTTTATTTTCCTCCTCTGCCAAAGGAAATTTAATCTCACAGCCTTCATGCTATGGAAGAGTTTTATCTAGTAACTACATAGAGATCTGAGAAATACAGATATTAGGTGATCTGCCAAGTTGATCTGTCTCTTGCAGCACAATAATGAAAAGATCTTTCCTATAATGGCTCTTCATTGCCAATTCCTTAGTTGTTCTTCACCAAACTACAGTTAATGACTAAAGGGGCTTCCCATGCAGAAAACAGTTGATGGACCATCTGCAAAAAAGGAAAAGAGCATAACCCCATGGAAACACTCTACAGGAGGGGAGCGAAAAAAGTGTATTCCCCACCCCAGGCTATGCCATTTGATCATCTCATTTACATTCTGGTGGTTTTGGTGGTTGGGTTGTTGGGTCCCCTCAGCTCCCCCCTTCTTAACCTGTCTCTGTCTTCCATGATGCTTTGACTAGTCTCATTATCTGTTCTTCATTTAGCAGCAGGTTTTAAATGGTGGAGGAGTTGTCTGCAGTGTCAGCTCCAGACTCCCACTGCCCTTTAAAATGGCAGGTCTCCCTCCTGAGCTTACTCTGAAAGGCTGAATTTGAATGCTAATACACATTTTTATTATTATTGTGCTTTAATTCAGAGATTAAGGATAAAATAAAGAGATGGGTTTCTGGCTGCTTAGAGACTGCAGAAAATAGGACTGAAATGCTACTATCCCTAATGGTTTATTAGGGGAAAGACACAGTTTGCCAATATTTCCTTTAAATATATGTGAACTCAATCTTGCAGAACTTGTAAAAATCAATTTCACTAATAATTAGAATTATAGAATTTTCTGCCAGTAAATGTGCTAAATATAAGGAGGCATTGGACTCCACAAGGTCAATATGTATGCCTTCAAAATATATCCTAATATCTGTTAACGTAATCTACCAATTAAAAAGTCTATAAATAAGTATTTGCTCAATAGATTATGTCTCCAAAGGGAGCAATTAGGCTTTTAAGGAGAACTCTTAAACATTTCTGTGAAGGTTTTAGTATTTTCTTTAACACTTTGTCTTACAAAAATGGAGATTTCAGAAATCATGTTTGAAAATCTAGTAATTCATGGTAAACTTGTACTTTGCACCCTGATGGTTAGCAGTTCTAAAATACATATGT
The DNA here is from genome assembly GCA_035583185.1 of Anabacerthia variegaticeps. Classification (NCBI taxonomy): domain Eukaryota; kingdom Metazoa; phylum Chordata; class Aves; order Passeriformes; family Furnariidae; genus Anabacerthia; species Anabacerthia variegaticeps. Next base: position 10,504,860 of record JAWWEW010000001.1, on the reverse strand, counting down.
GTAATATATAACATATGTATGATAATATTTATTTTGTATAATAATAATATTTATTTCAGTCTGTAAATGGTAAAAATAAGGAGGCAGGTTTTCTTTGCTGCTATAATGTTGTATACCTTGTTACATACTACAACCTTCCGTGTAATTGGCAATCACATAAGAATAGATTTTGTCCCACAAAGCTCTCTATGTATTTTTATATCCTGGTGATAAAGGGATTTAAAATACTGAGGCAGACTCTTGTCTTGATGTAAATATCAGTGAGCTGGGCTGATTTAAATTAGCTGAGCATCTGGCCCATTCTCTTTGAAAACAGATAATCTGCTTTGGTAATTGACTGAGATTTGTGGGTTTCATTTCTTTCATTTTATATTCAACTGTATAAAATAATGGCATGCAAATGTAGCCAAGATTATTAAAATTATTGATCACCTATGTTATCCAATCAGCTTCAGACTATGCACAGTTATAAACCATTAGTTTTAGGTTATATTAGAAATTCATCCAATTAGAAAAAATAATAATAATTAAAAGGATCAGGGATGTGTGTCAAAATATAATTGCACATTCCAGAGATAGAAAATTGCCATAGTAGGACTGGCAGTCATTCTTATAGGAGAGGGCAAGGGCAAATGGTGAAAAATTCAAATATGAGTGAAATGCCAGTAAATGTCATACTAATAACAGTATACATTACAACCTGCTGTGATTTTTCTCTCCCATGGGCCATATATTTTTTCTCTTTTCTTCCAAAGTTCCATGACCATGGAAGACAGCCCTTTCTCAAATATCTGGCCCATTTTCTCAATATTTTTTTTCCTCTTCACTTAATTGATCAATTTAATAGTTTCTAGAATTAATCTCCAGCCTCATTAATATGAAAACTATGAATCAGATACATGCAACACCAAAATAAATTCCCTTACTTTGAAACCACAGTTTTATGTAATTCTCGTTAGAAAATATGGTTTCCCCATAGCGCAGAACAAGATTCATTAGGTTTTTTCTTCAAACTTTGTTAATAAAACTATGCATGTTATTCAGCTATCAGTATAGCAGGCTGTAATTCATATTTGGTCGCTTAGTAAGCAATGGCAAAACGACAAAAAGAAGTTTGCATTAGTGATTGCTGATGATTAACAAGCTTAATAATAAAGTGATTTTCTCTCAAACTGTATCTGACAGAAAGGCAATATCATCTCTGAGATTCCACTGAAAATGGCAACTTGTAGCAGTCACAGCTTGCTTTTCTATCAGGAGTCTACTCATTCCTACAATGAGATTGCCTTCTTATCCTTGGGACATTGTCAGCATTTTGGGGATTTTAGGGAGAACTTCAGGTACAATGTTCTCAATGCTGACACCCACCTGTCACTAAGGCAATATCTGCCTAAAAATAAGTTTGTCGTGTGTGGTTTACACTCTGAGAAGTACTGGAATTATTTAGGATTGGTGGAAAATAAGCTGCTACGTTAGAGCTATAAAATATATGAAAATAAAGATATTTTTGCAGGCTGCTTTAAATAGACAAAAATTGGCCAGAAAGCCATCTTCATAAGGTAAGTCAGCTGCAGCCTCTCTAGTTCTTCCCTGGACAAGGACCATAGTGATAGCCAAAACCATTAGCAGAGCATTTGGAAGAATTATAACAGCCAAAGAATGCTTCTTAATGCTGAGTACTTTCAATGGCTGAAATTACTGGAAAGTGTCCATTTCCCTTAAGTTATTTAAGTGCCCAAAGTGGTAAATGGGTGCAATTTTCAAAAGTATATAGATGAATAATTCTGATTGATCTGAATCAGAGAAATGACCAGGCTCACCTATGAAATCCCACTTTGCACTGATTTTTAGGGGTTTCCATATTGCAAATATTTTCTTTGGGCACCAAATCAAGTAACAATCTGTTTATTTAGACACCTGTGAGTTTGTGTTTAAGCATATGTTTGTGTGCTTTTCTCAATAAATATAACTGAAGGATATGAAAGTCATAAAATTAGTATCATTTAAGGTGGGAAAAAGCCTCCAAGATCGAGTCCCGTCTGTGACTGCTCACCACTCTGTCAACTGGACCACGGCACTGAGTGCTATGTCCAGTCGTTTCTTGAACACCTCAAGGAATGGGGACTCCACCATCTCCCCAGGCAGCCCTTTTGAATGCTTGACAACCCTCTCCATGAAGAAATTCTTCCTGATATCCAACCTGAACGTCCCCTGGTGCAGCTTGAGCCCATTTCCTCTTGTCCTGATGTTAGTTGCCTGGGAGAAAGGCAAGAGGGGACATGGTACGGGTTAGGGGGAATTGCAGCTGTTGCATTGCTTCCTCCTAGCTTCCATGGTTCTAAAACTTTGATAGTCTGAATTGAGATGTACAGTCTTTTTGTCTTGAAACTAGAGGGAATTGGAAATCTAATCTGTTAATGTGGAATAGAAAATAGATCTGAGTAGAGGCTGAGGGTGCTCATTGAAAGAAGAAAATGAAGACTTAGAAAAATAATCCTCATTTAAATCCCTTAGGCAGCATTCTGAAAATCTCTGCCTCGAGTATCAGCTGTGCTAGGGATTGATATCAAACAATGGGGGAAAGAAAAGTACTTTGGATAGTCAGAAAGTATTTGGTTCTCAAATAAATAAAAAGGGCTATAGACTGTTGGTTTAGTAGCTTTGCATAATTATTTTTAAAAGATATATTCATTGAATAATAGAGATAAAAGATGCCAGACCCTCAAAAGGTTTTCAGTGACAATGTACAATACTGAAGTCTTAATTCATGTAATTAAAGAAGAATAAGAAATATATCATTCATAGCCTTTCGAAAGAATTTAAGAAAAATGTGTGGACTGAGGATTTTCCCATCTATCATGGGTAACAAAGATCTTCAGTCTAGTTAAAAAAAAAAAAAAAGGGAAAAAAAAAAAGGAAAAATTGGAACTTGTCATGTATAAAATATATAAGCACATAAGAGGGCAGAATGAGTTATTAATGATGTGTTTGTTACAGAGATATTGTTCTTTGGGGGGGTGCTTTTTTCATGCTGCTGCATTTGATTTGGAATTATAAATTTCCTAGTGTATTTTGACTGCAAGCAAAACAGGAAATTGAGTTACAGGCTATGAAGACTGGAGAAAGCAAGATTGACCTCTGGGCACTGTCTTGCTGCATTTCGGCACCTCCTTCCCCAGCTGGGAAACATCCAGCTGGATCTCAGAGGTGCTGCCTGTGGAATGGTGGCTTAGGTGTTAGGTCATCTTGGATGGTCCAAATGAGGACTATTTTACCGAAAAGTTTCTGAGGTCAGGAAGGTGACAAAGGCTGGGATTTCATTTTGATTGGATTTTGAAGGAGGGAAGGAGCAGGGAGGCTTAAGGAGAGAGGGAGACAGGTAAGAGAGAAGAGCTGCTCTTAGGCAGGTTTTGTCAGACAAATTAGAGAGGAACTGTGATTTCTAATTGCCAGTTCTACTGGTCTGGTGGAATTTGCCTCTAATGTACCACCAGATCCAGAGGGTTCTCTATCTTTCTTGAAGTCTTGAGAGAAAGAAAAACTAGTAGAAATAAACTATGGAGAGTAGGCTTTCCTCCATTGAGGAGGTGGAGTAGGACAGAGACCCAAGGTCCTTGCAGACTGAGATTCCCTGTGCCCTTCTTTCCCATGGCAAGGGGAATCAGCCATATTCGGAATTGAGCGCTGCAGTTATGCCAAACACTACCTCATTTGAAATATTCATTGTGAACTGAGAGGTCACTAACCTACAAATGGGTCCAATTGGGTGTCTGCTAACTGCACAAACTAGACCCACTGTGAGCTTTAAATCCCTCTCCATGAAGACCTACATGTCCTAACCCACAGCCTTTTGGTTTTTTACCAGTAAATATTGTACAGTATTTTAAACTATTTTGGCATAGCATCAAAACTGCTAGAGTCCAGAAGCTCATATTTTGGCATGATTCCTGAGGAGATAATAGGTCTTAATACACTTTTACACTGTAAAGGAATGTTTATACACAGCAGTTACCTCTTACAGCAAGTAAGGAAACATAATTATTGCAAATTCAAGTGTTAGGATAAGCTGAAAGTGTTTTTAATGAAAGAAAAAACAGGACTGTACTTTCATTATAAAGTGGATGACCTTATACTGAAGTGCAACACTTCTGTGTTCACTTAAGCAAAAGATTTCCGCATGAAAGCAGCTCTATATTTTTTCAATACTTTAAGAAAAAAAAATTAAAGGGTGAACAATGACACCAGCATTTCAGCCCAAGTTTTGCAAATATTTACAACTGCTTACAAATTATGTTTTGTTTTGGGGTGTTTTGGTGAAATTCCAGAGAGTTCATGTTCACAAATATGAAAAAAATGGTAATAAAATTAAGGGGGTTTTATATACTTATGCTATTATATTCTTTTATATGTGGTTATTTCCTATGGGTTAGTGAAGGCTTGTGTCATTACTTTCAAAAGTGCAACTATACTCCTCAAGTTAATAGGACAGTAAAAAATTCAATGTATTCCATGTGTTATTTGGAAATGGTACAAATTATCTAACTTCTTATGCTAACGCTTATTAATCCAAACCCACCCATGTGCACTGGGAGCCCAGACACCCCCCGTGTCCTGGGCTGCATCCAGAGCAGTGTGGGCAGCAGGGCAGGGAGG
>JAWWEW010000001.1:10346162-10500107 GCA_035583185.1 Anabacerthia variegaticeps | reverse complement strand
TGCTCTGCTCTGGTGAGACCCCACCTGCTGTGCTGCCTCCAGCTCTGGGGTCCCAGCACAGGGAGGACATGGACATGTCGGAGAGAGTCCAGGGAAGGACCATGAAGATGATTAGAGGGATGGAACACCTCTGCTGTGAGGAAAGACTGAGAAAATTGGGATTGTTCAGCCCAGAGAAGAGACTGCTTCAGTATGACCCAGTTGTGATATTCCAGTATCTGAAGGGACCCTACAAGAAAGATGGAGAGGGATGTTTTACAATGGCATTTAGTGACAGGACAAGGGGGAATGGCTTTAATCAGAAAGAAGGTAGATTTTTGTTAGATATTAAGAAGAAATTCTTCACTATAAGGGTGGTGAGGCACTGGAACGGGTTGTCCAGAGAACCTGTGGATGCCCCATCCCTGGAACTGTTCAAGGCCAGTCTGGATGGGGCATTGAGTAACTTGGTCTTAGTAGGTGTCCCTGCCCACAACAGGGGGGTTGGAGGTAGATGATCTTTAAGTCCCTTGCAACCCAAGCCAATCTATGAATTTGTGACATTACAGAACTTGGTTCCAATAGCCTCAAATATTGAAACTTTCCACAGGCTAGTTAAAAGAGGTTAGTGAGTCTGGTAATGATGCTTATTTTAAACTGACTTTTCTATAATGGAAGAATGCTTACTATAAATACAATAATGCAATGTACATGTGTTATACTTTAAACAATAATACAAATCTTCTTTGCGCTCTATTTAGTCCTCTAAAAAGAGGTGGCAGCCTGACCTCTTTTTTACTATGCTACCTAAACAACATTGATCTGAAAAGTTATGTCAACTTAAGCATAGGGTTTCAGAGCAAGAAACCAACCTTTAGGGAGTCAATACAAGAAAGTGGAGCACAGTTTGTTTTATTTAAGTAGCAGAGCTTGCTTTTACACTGTTTTGCTATGGGTTAACATATTTCTTCGTGCAATATCTTAGGTATATATTTTATACCTTACTTGGTTCCACCACACCCACTGCAGTCAAGGACATTATCCAGATCTGGAACAAGCCCCAAAGGATTTTCATCCCTTTAATAACACAATTTTGTCAGTTTGCTCCATATATAACCTTGCTTCCTTAAATTAAGGAGCATTCAATAGGAAACTTTCCAGATCTTTACATCATTCTGAGCTTTAAAAGAGCACCTATCAGTTTGAGTAAGTACAGAAATTTGAGATACCTTTTCATATTAATAGTCTAGTGTACAATTTGCAATCTGCATGATTATTTTCAATCTATATATTATTGCAGTTAATATAGAGTGCATTTGTTTTCACAGTTGATGTTTGTGTTTCAGTAATGGAAAAACAATCAATCTGACCATTTTTCTTAAAAGTCCTCTCACTAAATAAATGACAAGCCTATTATAAATTCTATAATTTTAAACTAGGTTGTAAATTTATGATCTCTTGGGGTCTCTCTCTGTAAGTTTTTTCTGCAGGGCGATTGACTTAGCAGGATTTTTTTACTGGTAGATCGATGCAGTTATTCTACAGCTCTGCAAATGGATGTTGCTTACTGTGTCCTGTGTTGCTACTGTAAGATTAGAAGGTTGGCATCGAAGAGAATGAAGTGAAATCTTTATTTATTGGTTTTAGCTTGAGTTTTGCAAAGCACAGTAGTAGTATAACAGGATGTATAAGATGCTCATGAAAAACGGTGGGGCTAAAAATAAAGTGAAACTCAATGGGAATAAAAGGAAAATTTTAATCTGAGAAAAAAATAGAGTAAGAAAAGGTTACCTGCCCTTTTCAAGTCTTCATTTCTAAGGTAAGAGCATTAAATGACAAAAGTGTAATATTTCAGTGGTGTCGTGTATAAACATTTCCTCCTCTGAAGCTCCAAGAAGGGGGTGGAATTAGAGGCACTGACTCTGTGTACACATTGGGCTGCAGCCTTCCTTTGCTCATATGAGCAGTAAATAGTGTAGATGCTGGTACTTGTGATTTTGTGTTTTTCATTATTCTTGTGTATGGGGCAGAGGCAACAGTTCTTTACTTCCTGGAAGTTATGCAGGTCAGAAAGAGAATTTTCCCCTTTCTGAGCATTATAATGAGTTTTAAATACTCTATATGTGAAATAGGTTTGGTTTGAGATGGAAGCTCCTCAAGTGAAAGCTTAAAATATCAACATCCTTAGAACCTTTGTGATCTGTGCCTGCTACTTGTAACTTAATCGGAATTAAATCCTAGAAGTAACAGTCCTACTTCCAGGATTCTGAGTGACAGCAAAAGCAAGTGTACTTTCCAAGGAGCTTACCAAGGACTGCTTTTGAGTCTTTCATTCCCAATTCTCTTGTGGCATTGCACCAGGATATTTGTTTGAGCACCTTCTCTTATCCTATTTCCTGCTCATCAGAGTCCTTCAGTTTTCCAAAAAGGACGGATTGATTATTATATTTTTACAGTTAGATTTGCCTTGCTGACAGTAAAGGTCTCTGTCCTGTGGGCTAAACTGAAGAGATTTATAGAGACACTGTCACTTCAACAGAGCCAGAAAACCGAAACATTGGTACACTCACCAAAGGATGGTCAAGGCATGGTTTGCATTCTTTAGGCTGTATGAAGAATTTTCCCTTATAATATGGAAACGAATTTCTTCTGAATAACATGAAATAATAAAACAAGCTATTGCCTGTTTAGTCTCACTCATGAATAGATATGATTTAGTAGATATAGCCCCGCATGATTAATGATGATGATGTGTCTTAAATTTCTGGGATCCATTCTTAAGTTTCTGGTTTGTGTAAAATAAGATTAACTCCAACATACAGTGTCAACAATAAGGTAAAGAACAAGGTGGATTTTTTTCTGTCAACATCTTTCAAAATACAGCTGCATGCAGTTTAAATCTTCTAGAAGTACACTTTTTTTAGGGAATCAACACTGTTACTTTTTACAAATCAGTGGCTGAATGAAAGCAAAGACTTCCAAAGATATAGATAGCAATTATTTATTACATAAAGACAGTTTATATTTATTTATTTTTAGAAAATTATTGTATATACAAGACTGAATAGATTTATATGCACATACACCTTAAACTCAGAGCGATTTACATTTTAGATAGGTTGGTAGTGACTAATACTGGTTGAAAATATATATGCCTTTTTCTTTGAGTCATAAATTCTTATCTAAAGATTAGTGTTTCAAGTTTCTTGTGCTATTGTTCATATGGGTAAAAAGAAATTAAAAAAAGCTGAGAAAGTTAATCTTATAGTACCTTTCTGTAGATTTCAGAAAATTGTTACTGTGATATCAGTTTGGCAGGCTGTGATTGATGTTGTTGAGGTGGTTTCTGTGGAGCTAGCCTGCTTTTTCAGGTGGATGAGCAACTCACTTCTGCACTTCTGCTGCTTTTTCACCTCAGCTGGCTCATCTAGAGCCCAATTGCACGTTGCTGCAAGGAAAAGTGCAAAAATAGCACATAGATGAAGCTGTGACAGCACATAAAATGAAAAGGAGGGATTATGCGGTGCAATTATGTGTGTAAAACTCTGAAGTTTTCTGCTGGCAGGCTGAGAGTGGTTCTGTAATGGTGCAAAACCCACTGATCTGAGAGCAGGGATTTGAGCCTTGGCTCAGCCCCTGGCCTTGGGCAACCAGAGTGGTGGTCAGCCCTGCAGGTCACCCTGCTGGGCCATGTCCCACTGACCCTGTGAAGTTTAGAAGTCAGCAGTTTGACACTATCTCACTTTAAGGTGGCAAGAGCAGAGTTTGATCTGGACTCAAGGAAATGTTTAGGTCTCAGCACTTGCTGTTTTCCTTTCATTTATTTTTCAATGAGAAATACTTCAGGCTGAACAAAAGTCAGTGGTATCTTGTTAAGAGTAATAAGTTCTGTATGAAATGTAAAGTTAAGATATAATTAGTTCTAGTTTAATGAATTAGGTGTATTTTTTGTCTTTTTACAAAGAGTGTACTGTTGCTATACCTTAGATCAACACAAAATAATCTAATTGCTCAGATACTTTTATACTGTCTTTAGGGTCCTGGTTTCTTAATACTGTATTAGTCACTGGATCAGATTTTCAGTCCCTTCGTATTAAACATAGCTATGAATCCCACTGGGATTGATACAAGTATTTCTTTCATTAAAGGAGACAATGGAATCTTGACCTTCCTAGATAAAGATGCTCCAACTTGATACTGCAACACCAAGATTTTCCTTTAGCATTGTGCCGAGATGTGCTCTGCAGCCTTTACTGGCCAATTTACAGAGCTCTGCAGTACAATTTTGGTACTCAGTACTATTTACTTTTGATCAAAACTGGCCAGAAGGCACTGGTAAAAGCATAAAAGAACTGAGAGGTATGTTCCGTTGTAAATAATAACCTCTGTGTTCATGCCATTTAGAATCTTGCATAGCTGTTTGTGAATTTTTAATCATTTTCATGTTAATTGGGCGTGCTTTTATAGAGTACTTCAAAACGCAGTCAGGCCCAAGTATTTTTCAGGTATTCCTACTTTGTGGTGCAATAGCCTAGGTTTGGGTTGTGCCTGGCAGATCAGTTTGTTCTGAGCAGCAGGCCTCATTTTTTAGATATAAAAGCATCTAGTTTGCAGGCAGTTTTAAAACCTGCTGTAGGCTGCAAGTAGTTTGCTTTTATGAGTGTTATCTGTAAGAGCAACTCCAGAGATAGAAACTTTCAAGTTTATGGGTCAAATTAATTCCCTAATTCCAATCTTGTTGGTGTTTCTTGAAGAAAAGCTTGAAGCAATAACTTTATGAGTCATATTTTTACAGTGTGCTTCTGCAAGAAAAACAGAGTCTAAAAAAGGCCATTTCAAAACACATCACAAGATGAATCTCTGTGTAAGGGGCTTTTGCAAGCTTCAAAATTTGTCAAACATTAAACTTTCCAGTGTGGTTTATAATTTTCTCCTAAATTTCTGCTCTTACTTGTTATTTTTAAAACTTATTTATGTCCTTATTCTAAATCATGTGTAGACAGTGATAGTATAAAATTCCTTAAAGTTTTCATATTTGTCTAAACAGTTTTTACATTGCCATTAAGTAGGTGTATCTAATACTCTACTAGGCTATCCCTTTTAAGATGTTGCATGGTCTGAAAGATTTCTGAAAGCTTTGAGAATTCTTTCCTGCCACTTTTAATAATTTCATAGTGTGTCATGTTAATTCATTGAGTAAATCCTCATTTTGTGGTCAAATACATTGGTTATTTCCAACTCCCTGTATTTTTGCACTGCATTGTTTTCTGGTATATGTAGTATTAAATATCTTAGGTACAAATATTGGTGAAAGAAAAGAATGAGTTTGAGTTCATATTTATTCAAAAGATTACAATTGCAGAATATAATCTAGAAATGTTAATAAAAGACATGATCTATTAATTCTTTCTTATTTGATAGAGGAAAAAATGCTATAGCTATCACTGAAAGATACATCACTTTAGCCTGTTTCCCACTGCAATCCATCCTCTTTGCTCTATATGTAAACACAAATATATACCAAATTTGAGGTTTGGGATCAGATCTATCTTCCCTGCCTTTAGTGTTCCCAGCAGAGATACCTACAAATAAATTCTAAACTATGGATTCCCCTTTTGAGTCAGTAGGAAACACGAGGTATTTTTAGCACATTTGACAAAACAGGTTGGTGAACTGCACCCCAGAAATGCCTGTCCCCCTCTGATCACTGTAGCCTAAAGAGAGGTGAAATAAATCTCTACTGCAATTTTTAAACCCATTAATGTACTCATTAGTATGTGCAGATATTTCAATTATTTGAAATCTACCCAAATATTCAGTATTAGCTGAAATTAGGCTCAAAATGAGAATTTGGAGGTTTGAACATTGGTCTTTACAAAATTCAAGCACAACATGATGACATTCTCGTAAGGTAGAAGACAAGATAAATCTTTTTTCAAGTTTTGTTTCCACAGTATTTTGTGGATGTCAATTTGCTTATTCACGTATTGTTTCTGGAACCACTTCACAGTTCTCAAAAACTATGTAATCAGTGCTGTTAGCATGCGTTTTTTTACCTTTCTTACACCTTTTATCTCAGGTGAAAACAATCCCTTTTAGTTTCCTTGTGTTGCTGCTTATGTAAAAATTTGGTATACAGAAAATAATGGAAAGATAAATTGCCACAGTATCTTGTAGTTCTTTATTGCACCTGCTCATACTTCCTAATCCGCTGTCATCTCAACATTTTGTGTGAAAACGATTCCATCAGTGATAACAAAGACTTTATCTTGATGGAATTTGGGGTGTAAGATGCTGATGTGGGAATCCTCCCTTCATCTGAGTGACATTTAGCCTGATCCCAGAATGGCTGAACTTTACTGAGCAGGGTGATATTTGGTGCTGACCAGGTTTATGACCTTCTGAGGCCACTGACTGTCCTTGCCTGCCATTTTGCAGGTGCAGGTGACAGGAAAAGAAGCAAAACAAGGCAGCACAAATCTGGTTTAGGTCCTTGTGCTTCTCCAAAGAGTAAGGAAAACACCCAGCCAGTACCTACTCATCCATATGACTCCCTCTCAAGCAGAGGTATTAACAGACACATTAACAAAGTTATGCACAAGTTATTACCAAAGGGCTGTACAATTTCTTTCATCCTTGAAATGCATGTACTGTATGAAGTACAACTAAGCAGTATGAAAATTATCTTCCTTTTTACCCCCTCTTTCTTTCTCCTTTGGTATGCAATCTTCTCTTTGCGGGGGTTTGAAAAGGAAATCCTGAGTCTGTTCTTTAACGTATAATTTTGGTGTCTAAAAACAGCACTTGGGATTAGCAGGCTTGTCAGAAAAACAAGAATTTAGATGTTCAAAAAAACTCAACAATCCACCCCCAGCTTTTCAACTGTGTCAGGCATTATTTGGTTGTACACAGCTGCTGCAAGATGAAGAGAGAGGAAATGCAGTGAAAGGAAAAGGTGTTATTTTAAGGGCATGATGAAAATAATGGAATCTCCCAAATTGCTTTATATAATGTAGTTTACATGCTCTGCAAGGAGATGAAAATGCATGCTGAGCTCACATTTGGGCAAGTGTTAATTATAGATTCACTGACAACAAGATCAAGTCTCTTAGAACTAGTATCTGCCTTTTGGTTTTCTCTAAAAAACCGAAGAAACTATGACTTGACTCATTCTCTTCTCCCTCTCCTGTCTTCACACAGATACTAGTCTGCTTTGTAAATCAGGGATGAAATGAGATACAGCCAGTTGACACTAATAAATGATTTTATGAAGGCATGGAGACTGCAATCATTATTCCTGACAATAGATAAAAAGTTGTCTTCTCCCTAATTCCACTATTTCAAAAGTGTTTCTGTCTGCCTATATTTAATAGTTATGTCAGATGAAACCCTTGAGTCAGGTTTTTTTTCCTGTTCTTCTCATCTGTTTGCTGTTCAATCTCTAGCAACTTTTAGCTTGCATGAAACAACAAATGAAATATCAAGTTGTTATCATTTAAAATGTTTTCTTATCGTGGTGTGTAGATTTATTTCAAGTGTTTTGGCTGTGAGTGCCTAATAATGCCCTTTATTAATGCTGGCAGGTTTTTTAGTACCTGCTGATTGTAAAAGCTTAATTTTAAAACTTTTTAAGAAAAATAACTTCCATAATAAATTGTAAAATTAGCCTCTGGGTTTTGACAATTTGAAGTATTACTTTAGTTTTTCAAACAAAATCTACTTTATTCTACTCTCCTAGTTCTCTGCTCATTCTTTTGGTGTCAATAGTACATGATTTTCCTCATCTTCCATCAAGATTTCATTGTGGGTTCCACGGAAGACCGTCCTTGGGTGTCTTCAGCCACAGTCATGTTGGAAACCCTCATTCTGTAGCTTGGGTTTCTCTTCTCTGGGGCATCTCCTGGAATCCCCTCAGTGATAAACTGTCTTCATGTATGTGTAGCCACCACCCAGACTCAAGAAAAATAAATGATCCTTTTAACACCTCCTAAACTCTTCTCATTTCCCCTGTGGGAACTACTGTTATAACCTCCTACCTTATCTGTTAGTCTGATGTCAAATACCACAACACTGTTGTTCCCGTTCTTTCTTCATTTCTAGTTTTATAGCTGGAAATGAAGGCACATAAAGATACACAAACATTAACTGGAATGTTGGTGAGAATTATGGGAATAGCAACCAAAAGAGCACTAGCCTCTGAATTGTATTTAATTTTTCAAACCAAAACAGTCGGGAATTGAGTTGCAATTCAGTGTTGTACACATATGATTAAAAGCTCTGCTTTCTTACACTGCACATGACTTTGTATTTGCAATATGAGACTTGCTCAGAAACCCAAGGCACAGAGATCATCCTTTCTTCCTCCCTCCTCTCCACCTCAGAGAAGTAATATAGACATGATCAAAAAACAAATTAAGCCTTCTATGATCACTCAACTCAAAACTTTCTGACACTTCATATATAGAAGAAGAATATTTTATGAGAAGAGTGTCAGGATTTCAAGTATGCATGCTTGCCAAGCATCAAAAGGTTTCCAGAGAATCTGGCACTTCCTCTTGTAAATGTTCTGTGATACAATCTCCAGCTGACCCATCAATATTTACCAGAGGGCATCCTGTTCATTGAATGGTTCAGTTAATGATTGATGGATTATGGGAAGGGTAAAGTGTTGGAATAGCCAAGAAGGTGGGGATTCCTACTGCAGGCATATAGTGAGCAAGGTAATACTAATGTGAAGAGATTAAATCTCTGCAGGCAACACTAATTATATCATCTCAGTGGTTTCTCTGGAACCCCCGCTGCTTCTGTTACTTTACATATCGTGCCTTTGTGAGGTACCACGCCATGCAGTAGAGGAGCAGCAGTGCCTCTCGTTTCTCCTTGCTGGAGTACTCCACAGGACAAAAAAATTTAGGAAAAGATGGCTTACTGAGAAGAGCAGGCTGTCTGTAGTCCTCCAAGGGAAAACATCTTTGTGAAATATGCTCCTTGTGCCGAGGTGGTGACTGGGGAGAGGCTGAGGAAAAGTCAGGAGCCTCCCAAGATGAGACCCTTCATCCTTCTAGGTTGTCCTGAACAGTGTCACTATTGAGTAGTTTCATAATCTTTATTTATATGTATACACATATACATTTATGTATATACATTACAATCTGTAAGTGGCTGAAATTAAATGTATTGGCAATAACTTCACAATTTTTATTTTTTTTTTTTTTCAAATGGAATCCATAGACTATTATGTCTATTACTCTAGGAGTAAAATCTAAATTTAATATTTATACTGGATCTCCATGTGTGATATAGAAACATTGTTTATACAAATTAAAGAATTATAGTACATATACAGTAGCAAAATCCAGTATTTGAATCTTGGTTTCCACAATTTCAAATTTGTCACTGAAACATTTGAATAATTTGTTAAAATTTGATATTAATCCCCTAGTATTTTACATATAAATATTCTTTTCATGACAGTGATCTTTTTCCTCAGATCTCTTTCTACTTACATTTCTGTGAGTTTCAGGTGATGTAACGACTCTACAACACTGAAAATGCTCATGTACTGTTCAGAAGGAACATTCTCGAGTTATTTACTTCTACAAGAAAAGAATGGGTGTATGGGTATTTGAAAAACAATTCACTCCAAAATTGAAAATTCCTTCCACTCCCTTTCCAAATAACACAAACAAAGACAGGTTTTGCAGTGTTTTGTTTATGAAAATGAGAAATATGTAAAATATGGAAGCAACAAAATGAAATTGTATGGTTTGATATATTTGCATTTCATTTTCTGCATGGAAATGCAAAATGGCCAGCATATCTGCCTTAACCACTCACAGATGGTTTTCATCTGTTGCAAAAGTTGTCAAATATGAAGGAGAAGTACCCAAGTTTCTGATGATGTTCACATTTTGGTTAGTTCCTTGATCTTTTGGAATGCATGTGTGTCTAATCTTCCTAGAGTATCACAGTGGTGCCAAATACTACCTCCCAACCCAATATATTTCAGAGTGGCATTTATGTAGGAAGTAATAGCTGGCAAATTGCAGGCCTTTCTACTGCTTTGAAACATCAGGGGCTTTGCTCGTCTGGATAATAAAGCTTTTCCTTGTGTTTTCAGTGTTGTTGAGCTAAACATGTGCTCTAAGAGCACTGTGTGTGAGATTGCTGAGGTGTATTTATATAAACTGCAGAAACACAGATGCACACAGACAGCATACAGAGAGGGGCAGAAAAATCTGATACATTTTATAGTTTGAAAAATGTGAGTTGGTCTTCTCTCTTTGGAAACTATCAAATGTTGTGTTCCTTGGTTTCTGGAAGGGTAAAAATTGAAACCTCCAACTATTAACTTTGTATTTTGACTTCAAAGTTTGGAATTAAATATCTGGCAGGAGCTAAGGAAAGGCATGCAGTAACATGAAAAATAATGCAATATAGATTTTAAAAATGACATGATAGAGGAGGTTTTTGAAGAAACAGCAGGACTTAGAAAATGAGTCATGATAAAGGAAGTATATGAAAAAAGAAGGAAGCTTATGGGCTTGGATATTGAAAGATTCTATATGCTCTTATTTCTCTTATCAGAGAAACTGTGCACTTTATTATGCTTTAACGTGTTGAGTATGATGGGTATGTTGTAGCTGTGCTCTGACAGGTTTGTTCATCATTGTTCATTTCACAGTTTGTGAACACCATTTGTTTTTCTCCCTATCCTTAGATGAATCTGCTGACACACAGTGCAGGTATTATTTCAGAATAGTGGCAGATGAAGTCATCCCAAGCATTATCTGTTGCTAAAAGCTAATGCTAAAGCAGGTTTGTGACCTGCTTATTTTTTGTATGGCTTTAGTTTATTTGAAAGCTGCCAGTGCTGGTGCAGGCTGGCTCAGGGAAAGTGCAAGTATTGAGGACACTTATAAAAGTGCTATGGAATGGTGTAAGTGAATAAAGTGGCTGACAGTGCAGGCAAGGCAGCAGAGGAGGGGGCAGCTGCCCCAAGTTCTCCCTCCTTTACTTATGGACTAGCCTTCACCTGGGGGAGTCTCATTTCCAGCTGTGAAGTTTTTATTATTATTATTAATTATTATATCTCAGCCATACGGAAAAGATTGTGGGGCTCTAGGCAAAGGCTTGTTCTAACTTTGGAAATGTTCAGTACAGCTTGGAAATAAAACATCTTAAGATTGTTCGGGCAATTTTTGTTGCATAAGCTACTCCAAATCCTATCAGATTAGAAAGCAGAAGATATATTTGTTCTTTCTATTTCCATCCTCTTTATTTTGCTTTGCAGTATTTCAGTCTATCATCTACAATGTGTGCAACAAAAAGAAAGGTGACTGGTTATCTCTATGAATATATAAATCCTAAATGTAGACGAGACTGCATAAGAAGAAGGGAAATGCAGGTGATAAAATTTAAATAATTGCAAGAACAGTGTCTTCATATTTGGGTGATTAGAAATAATGTACTGCCTGGCCAAAAAAAAAAAAAAAAAGAAATGAAGTAGGGAATATGTAATTGTTTGTGCAATTATTTAAATTTATTTTAAGTTCAACTGTACTACTTCCGCCCTCAGAACAGTTGTGTTTCCCAAAATTCAGTTTCTCTTATGAAAACTTGTCAGCGTAGCACTAAAGATAAAGGAATTCACTCTTGAATGCAAAGCATCATAGGAATATTTGGAGTATTTACCTGTGTGTACATGTTTTCATAAGGAGAATTACTGTGGAAATTTTTTGTGAGCTCTCTGGAGTTTCCAGAGATACATTTGCTGTGTTGTATACAAATACAGTGCATGTGCATGGCCTGGCACAGAAGACATAAGGGGCAGAGCAATTTCTAATACAGTTTTGGACATAAGGTAAACCATGCTACTGTGAATGCCTAGTTGCTGTCTTTCCATTTCTTGCAAGGCAGCAAACAAACAATTATCATGGTTCAAAAGCTTCTCTATAGAAGAGGAAAATCTTTAAGTTGTGTTGCTATGCATTTGTCCTTGAGATGGGTAAGGACTGCAGAGAAGGGAATCTGTTCATAAAGACTCTCAGTAACTTCCTTTTGTTAATCAAACAGCCACGAGTGGTTTTGAGTGCAGAAGTTTCCTTCCTTGAAGCATTTTTGCCTCTTTCTATTAGTATTGGTGCTGTGACAATTAAGTTTACTTCTGACAAGTGTTGCTTTCAGAGCTGGAGTGCTGCAGACATGAGGAGAACATTAAGCATCAAATGTATGACATGACTCTTCAATGCTATCTGGGGAAATTTGGCACAGTCTAAGAGGGATAATGAACTAAGGAGGATATTAACATAAGTTATTTTTTTCATAATCCCCTCTCTTCTCATCCTGTTGCTTCTCTAGCGTTTTCTTTTTTAAAGTTACTTTAATTTTATTTTTGCACTGAAGTTTGTTCTCCTGGACTGTAGCAGGACAGATGAGCAAAGTCAAATGGTTCTGTTGATTTTAGGGGTATTTGGGTTAGGATCTGTATTTATTGTTACTAACGAATCCCACTAGGATGCACAAATGTCTATTTAAGCTCAAATGATGGAACTCAGCATGTCTGTAATTTATTAATATAACAGCTCCGAGGGTGATTTTGTATGTGCACACCTTTCTGAAGATGAAGGGTACTGATACGCTACTGGTACGTGTTAGCTGCACACATTTTGGGATCTGCCAGCTGATGAATTTCTGCAAGCCACCACGTCTGAACTGAGTAGATGTTATTTCAGAGCTGCTTTTGCTTTTATTTGTGTTACAGCTAGAAAAACTGTTCACACAGAGAGAACAATGAGCCTGCCATAAATGACACTGTACAAATGAGGAAGGAACCAAGATAATTCATGGAAGATGGAAGGAACATGCAGTAGAGAGACAAATATAAACTAAATTCCCCATAAGGGTAGCTTAATATGCCTTCTTTGGTTATTTAAATTAATTCAGAGCCCCAACTATTAAAAAAAAAAAAATAAAAATCTTGTCATGTTGAGAAATTTTCCTTGATTTTGGCATGGAAGCTTCATTTAAAGATAGTCAAGGCCCCAGTCTTAGGAATAGTGTATAGTTGGTTTTGAGAGCCATGCAGTCACCATCACATGGCCCTTTGTGAGCACTGGGTTGCAGTGTGGTTTCTAGAGAATGGTCCATAGGGCAGCTTAGGATGTGTATCTTTCTCTTTTGTAAATGCTATTTTGTAAATTTTAAAAGTTGATGGACTTTCAAATGGCTTTCTAATGCAAATTTATGAAAATTCCAAAGAGAAGATATTTATTTGATTATAAAAACAAACGGGAGAAGTGTTAGATGTAAGAGTACACATTAGACACGTGCAATTTAAAAGTCATAGAAATCTTCCAAACAAAAAGAACAACATTGGACAGATACTTGCACCTGCAGTAGAAAGCTGAGTATGTAAATAAAACTATCTTGTAATTAATGTCCTTTAAGTTTTAGAGCAACTTTTTTTTAGTGCTTCGGGAATGGGAAAATTTTGGTTTAGTATTTCAGTCCAGATTTAAAAATCTTTTGGGTTTTGGTGTTTTTGTATTTTTTTGGTTTGTTTCTTTTTTTTTCCCCTCCAATTATGCCCTAACTCAGAAACCTAGAACTATAGTTTTCTCTAGGAGTCAGTAGTACATAATGCGGATAAGAATTATGTCCAATGAAAAATGCACTAAAATTACTCAAAAAAAAGCATAAAATGTTTTTAGGGGGAAATAAATCTTTATTTAAAAAGTCATTTTATAAAACTTTTGTTTCACTGATGTTTTGTTTATAAAAGGTCAAGTAGTTCCAGTTTTATTGAAGGTAACTGATTTTTTAATAGAAAATGTTATAGATATGAACGTGTTCCCCAGAATTTAAGATTCAACCTATTTGGGGGAAATCCTTGTTTTTCACTAAAAAATCTCATAATTACTTTCAAAAACATCATTTCACATCACTGATAGACATATCTTTTCCTTTTCCTTAACTATGAACGTAGAAGATTTTAGGGGACGTAGATATGACTAATTCTGTAGCGTAAGCACCACGCTAAAAGACCCCCAGCTAAGTTATTTTACCTTAGTCCATCTTCGTGTAGTTTTTTTCAGTAGCAGATCATTGGTTACTGCTTCTTAAAAGAGTAATTGTTTCAAGGTTGGAAAAGTTATAGAGGAGTCTTGGTCATTATTACTCTCTGAAGAAGCATGTGGAAAACTCTGTTTGTATAAGACATTTACATGTGTTTATTTTGGCGTTTTGAATTAAAGACGGATAAGAAGTATCCTTGTATATCTCCAGTAATCCTACATTAATAGCTCCATGGGGAGTTGAATAACATTTCTGCCTGTATTTAATTCATGCTAATTCTTGAAGGCTTATCAGTGTAGTACAGCATCACATAACTTCAAATCTCAGTTTATTTTCTCTTTACCTTTTAAAGTATAAGATACTATCTTTTACCTCAGTTCAACTTGGTGCTCCCAATAGAAAACTCTACTACTGATTTTAATTTTAGAAGCTTATCAGCTCACTGATTTCCTTCTATCAGTTATTTGGTTGTTCCGTACCCAGGAAAGTTAAAGCAAAGCATTGGTGCAGAACAGATAGGGCATGACCTTAAAATACCTGTGCTCAACCAGGATTTCTGTTTGGAGCTCTGCTATGATCAGTAAGTGAGTCTTTTAGGTAAGATGCAAGTGTTTTCTGTATATTTATATATGTATCTTTACCTGTGTTATCTGGTTTTATTTCCTTTCAAGTTTCAGAATTTTAGGGTGTTTGAAATTAGGCACTTAAGTACTTTTTCAGGTATATATGGGTGAACTGTATTTCTGAGCACCTGAGCATTTACAGCTGCTATTTAGTGAGGTTGAAAGTGATTTTTTAGTCTGAAAAAGATGCTCAAATCTTTTTTCCGCCAAACATACAGATAACCACCTAAATTTAGGTAGCTGAATTTGCACATATAGATTTTTGGTTGAGGGGAATCTCCTTCTGGTATATGTAATGCCCTAAACCTTCTGTAATTTTTATATGCCTTATGCATCTAAATAACAATGATTATTTATCCTTGTGATAAAAGCTGTGCATATAGTTCCTTGCTGAAGCAGCCTAAGTTCCCAGAATCTGGTCCTGCAGGAGCAGATCATGTCATCACCAACTCTTCAAGACATCATTTTGGTCATTTGTTCTGAGAAGCTTGTACAGCACCAGATACGAGTCTAAGCAGTGAGCAACAGCAATAACATGAAGTGTTTAGCACTGAAATTCCCTGTGTTGATGTACCTTGCTTAACAGCTTTTAATACTGAGCTCTTGGGGTGGCTCTGTGCTGCTATTCTACTTGGTGCTGAGAATGTGTTCTTGCACCTTCAGGTGACAGGTCATTCAGCAGCTCATGCTCATCACGTGTGTGTTTTGCACCTCAGATCAACCTCACTGCTGAGGTGAGGCACAGTGTGAATGTGCAGTCCCAGCATCAGAGCACCAAGCAGCAAAATTGATCCCCAGGTCAATAATGAAAAATTCACCTGAACTGGGTACCTTTTGGATGAAACTAAACAATGTTACATGAGCACAGCTGATCTTATCTAGCCTTCTAGTAGATTAGAGTTGTAAAAACTGCCCAAATGTGTATAATGTGTACGTGAAAGCCTTGACACAAATAATGTTGATCTGCAGGTCAGCTCCTCCTAATATCCACAATTTAATGATGCAGGTGTAGACTAAGTATTTGAGGATTTGAGGGACATGAGGCTAAAGATCCAGCCTTGAAAGGTCTCTGATTCCCTACAAACAAAGGGTGAACTAACTTTGACAATTGGCCTCTGAGCGATTTGGTCAAAGATGTGTGGGAATTCTCTGTGCAGTCTCCCAAATCCACGTTGGACCCATTTTCTTTCTCTCAATACTATAAGTAAATCAGAATTTTCCCCTCCTCCCTACCCACCAACTTCTGATATCAGGGGTTCAGCTGCATCAACCACTACAAATAATTCCTTTGCATCTACCCCTCCTGTGTGTACATCCACAGCATAAAATGTCCCACAACTTTGGAAGTCCATTACTTCTAATAACTGAATTATTTTATTGACCTGGGCAGAGATGGTTTATTTTAGCCTTGGCCACTCACTTGCACTGCAGAAGCAGCTGATGGAGGTGTTGAAGAGATGTTCCCAACAAATTTATTGAACCCCAGATAGCAAGAGGAGCCAAGAGATGGAGCCTTTTTCAGTAACCTCATGGCTACGGGCAAGTTCAAAGGCTTTTGTGGACCTGTTGTTGGAACCGCGCAATGGGAGCTGTTGCTGCCACACCTTTGTTCCTGGGACAGAAATACAGTCCACATCTGAATGCAGCAGATTATTAAATCCTCTAGCAAATCTATGTGGTTTTCTACCTGTAATGGTGTTATTCCAACTTCATAACCAACCCTCATTTTTTTTAAGAAAATGCTTTTCCCTTATAAGAACAATGAAAAAATAACCATTTTGCTTTTGAAGTCAATTATACTCCAATACCTAATGTAAAAAATCCTAAAGAAGAATTTTGAGGACCAGTTTTATCAAAGGTCTTTTCATCTCAGTCATTTTCATTTAATTTTAAACACATTGAATTATTCTGGATTATTGATATTTGGTTAATTGATGATGTTTTGTAAATAATTTCCTAACTTTCTGATATTCAGATTAGTAGCCAGGCACAATTTCTGTCTTTGGTTTTGACAAAGAAATTCTTTTAGTGATGGAGAAGTTGCTCTGTAAAACAACCTTCCTCTGTGATGTGCTTCACACCCGTGCTCTGCAACTTATCATGATTTAGACATCACTTCTGTGGAGACCATATATGAAAACATTGACAGCATAATGCTTTTTCTGCTTTTGTGCATCTCACACTACCTCAATAATATAATAGCATTTAAAATAGCAATCACTACATTAAATTACTACTGCATACTCAGTAACTGGGATTTAAATTGAAATTTGTTGTCACAGAATTAGTTTTGTAGGTGTTTTTCCCTTTTTTTTTCCTTGTCTGTGAGTCCAGGAGTTTTCTGGGTGAATGATGTTCATGATGGTCATTTGCCAGTATGTTCACTGTGGAAAATTGTAGTTATTGAAATCTAAGTTGTTGAAGGAAAAGAAGGATAGAATTAACCTGAGTACATTTATTATAACCTGACATAGTTATGTTTACTGAAAGTAATGATTCAGGACAGACAATTCCAAGAAATCAAATTACTCAGCTCATAGGAATATTACTAGAAGAGAGATGTCAGAAATGAGACTAATTTATGCCAAAACTATGTTTCATGTACTATCCATATACATTTTGACTGAAGAAAATGATTTGTCAGAGCATGAAGGATTTTTCTTTTCTTTCTTTGGCCTATTCCCAGAGTAAATGGGGATTTAAACTTACGTTTCATGGTAATATTGACCATAGCAGACCTGGCAGATTCAAACACGTGATCAGCCCATCCAGGCTGAATGGCAGGTGAGCATCAGTTTTAAGACACAAATTGGTACTGATTAGTCTGTAAGGTGGTTAAAAATGGATCTTTCATAAATCCATGAACACGCTTTCTCTGTTTAGTGTGTACAGCCTTACATTCAGCTGCATTCAAAGTAAAAATGTTTTTCATTTTCCCTATCAAGTCTGTTAAAGTCTGGTGAAATACAGTACAGGATTAAAAAAAAAAAAAAAAAAAAAAAAGGAGGGGCAAAATAATCATCCCACCCCCCAGTTCATCAGATACTTCCTTATTTTGCCTTCTGGAAAGCTACCTGGTCTGTGCACAGTACTTTGTTTGCTACTCAGGAAAATTGTATCTGCTCAGTGATTTACAGAGAGCATGTTAGACCCTGCTCAGCCCGCGGAAAACCGCATGTGCAAATCCTCAGGGAGCATCATGACGGCAGAACGTACTTCCAGACTGAAAGGACTGAAAAGGCAAGCAAATATGAAGTGTATGATATATAATTGATGAAGAAGGAATCTCTAAATGTAACAGTTTCGTACAAGCATAATAAAGTAGTCGAGGGTGTGCAGACATTGGAATTAAAGATACATGCACTCCATGCACCAGAGCAGTATTTATTCTTTGGTCCAAGACAGCAAGCATAAATTTTATATTTTTGCCTAAAAGCAACAAATGGATTTAAATCTCACAAAAAAAATAAAAATAATAAAAAAATGACACTCGGGATTGTTTTCACCTTTGTAATACAAGCAAGCTTCTAAAAGATTTGAAGCAATTGTTCTAATTGATTGCATCAATCACTTAGAAGATCTTAAAAGAAAAGGAAGGTTGCAAGATGCAGAATAGAGAAGGATGTTAGCTGCAGGACACGTGCAAAGCATGTAAACCTTCACAACACAAAGGGTAATTGTTTTCCCCTGAGGTATTCTGGAATTTGTTTGGAGTAGGTTGCAATAAAAATTGCAATGTGCCACATCCCTCTTGAATTCATAGTGCCTAGAAGAGTTATGGATTTGCAAACTTTTCTGTGGCACCAGAGCTGAAAGGTGAGAAAGCTGAAAACTACTCTGAGAGGGAATAGTTTTGCAGAGATCGTGCTGCCATAAACAGGTATGGGATCAAACCAAGGCTGCCACTTGTCAGGTGTCTAAATGGCTCCAGATTCTTGTGTTTAGCCAACTAAATCCTGCTTTGGATTTTTAACTTGTTCCTGTATAGGGAGGTGGGTTTTTGTTTAATTTCACCTGCACATAACAGAATTTGAATTCTCCATGGTGCTCTGGCAGCCCAGCAGTGCACCTCTCCAAGATTCCTGGGTTTCTCAGGCTCAGCTTGATGGGGAGAAGTAGAGGAGGAAGACATCAAGAGAGCTGGAAAAGAGAACGCTCAGGCTTTGCGTTTCTTACTCTGGTATGGTCAGCTGCAGTTTGGGAGGTTGTGGAAGGCCGGAGTACTTCTTTAGAGTGTGGTCTTTCCAGAGATACAGCATTTATATAGTGGGTTTCTGCATAGTTTTCATTACATTAGTGATGTGACTGTCAGTGGGATATGGCCAGCAAAAACATCCTTTTCATATTGACCTGTGTTTGTTCATGACAGAGATCATTCTGCCTAAGATGTAACTACTTCTCCAGTGGGTGCCCTCACTAAAGTCTTCAGACTTTGCTTTCTTGTGAAGAAAGTGTTAGCACTCTTTCTTAAAGTAAAAACAGTGGTATCTGAGGCTGGTTCATAATAACTCCCCATGTATTTGGAGACAGATGTGTTGTATAATGGTGCTCAGGAATGTGCAACTTTAGTGATGAACATGGGGATGGACTGCTAGCAATGCAATGCTATTCCAGGAGTGTGTGATGTCTGTGTATCTCAGCACTGTGTGGGTCTGCTGTGGAGCTTCTATTTCATCTCATAATATTTCTGGCATATCAGAGAACTACCTTGGGACCAACACCTGTGCCCAGGATATGGAAAAAGCAGTGCTTAACTGAAGTGCTAAGTGTGATCCTCTCTCAAACTGATTACCGAACAGTCACTGTTAATCATTATTTATCTTCATTTGCTACTTTTATTTCTTGTCAGAGGAAGGTCCATGTAAACACAAAAGCTTCTCTTTTTGCCATTGTGACATGAAACGTTCCATTCCATATAATATCTCAAAAGCATATTATTTCTTTGCATAAGCTCTTTTCTTTGTTTTTGTTTAACCATCCAACTAAAAAGGTCTTTGCTTCTGCAAAAGCACCAGAATGGGTGAGGTAAAGTCAGTTAATGCAACTTGGGCATTACTGGATTTATTATGGATAATAAATTCCCTTGTGGCCACAAGGACTCTGTTCATTACTGTTGCAGGGCTGTACCATGGGCAATAGCCAAGGATGGAATTTCCAAGTTAGGGATCATGATCTCTGGGACTTGAATCATCGTGGTGAAGAGGAAGGTTTGCTGTCTCCTCTAGAAAGTAGCAGCAGTGAGAACTGATAAAAGCTTTATGATAGAGTATGTAAATTCTTACTAGCTTTGAGATAAAGATGTTTGTTCTGGTAAAGAGCAAAATTCTGGGGTTTTTTTTCAAGCACGACATTTCAATTGTCTTTTTCCAGGTTTTATTCAGCTGGAAAACACAATGATTAACTGGGCATGTATCAAATAGTGTCGCTTTCCAATGACATTTTCTTCCAACAGTGATAAAATGGGAGGGGGGGAAGTTGTGCTTAGAAATGGATATTAATATTATTGCAGAAAGATTTTATCAGGTAACACTCATTTATTAAGAATTTTTTTTACTGTGATGTTTCATACTATCTGTGCCATACATCCAGTGTAGTTGCTTTTGCTTCTTCATTTTATGTTACTGTAGATAAAATATAAGCCAATATCTCTTTGCTTTTCTTTGTATTAATCTTATTTACCAAAGTAATAAATTATTTTTTAAGTCAGGGGCACTTTCTGTTTTGAAGACTCTGAAGACATGTACAAATATAAATGTTAGAGCATTCTTTCAGAGGGAAGACTGGTCATTAATCTCTTTTTCCTTTCATCTCTGTCACTATATATTTGTATTAAAATCGATGTACTTAGACTGTATCAGAAGAATAAGAAACTGCATACAAAATCTACTTTCATTTTGCCTGGCTTCAAAATGTTCTTTGTCTAAAGGATGCCTGGTGAGGGTTGAGTTTTTGTGGTACTTATTTTATAGAAAATATATCATGCACTAAGTGGCTTCTGCCTGGAAAGGCCACCTGCTTACTTTGGATCCTTGCACCTCTGGGGAGAGCTCACCTCTCTGGAGGGTGGACTGGTCAGTCACCTAGAAAATGGCTAAGACGGGCCACCATATTCCATTTGATTACCAAAGAATCACAAATTACCAGTACACATCTGTACATACACAGCTATTGTGTAGCTGTTTATTCACATGCCATGTGATTTGCCTTTTGATTCTTCTCTCAAGCTCAGAAACCAGTTAAACTTGGCCTGGTCTTTAGACAGACAAAAAGGTATGTGAAGATTTTTATGTTCTTTAAGCAGGCTTTCCAGGAGGTTTGTTCTACCAGTTGAATGCAAAAAGTTGGATAAATATTAAAATCCGTTGTATGCTGAAACAATTATCCACAACATCACCCTTCTTTGCTCACTTTTATTCAGTTTCGAGGGACAGAACATATAAGATGCTTTGTTAAAATTCTGCTTATTTAGGCTGCTTTTGTTTAACTTTCCAGTGGGCAGCAAACCACCTGCTCCTTGTGTGTGTGCCCATGTACATCCTTTGAAAAAAATGAGATGTGTGATAAATTGAGAGGCAGGAGGGGAATCTACATGGCCCAAGCATGCAAAAGCTTTCCTTCTACCAAAAGCAAGGTTAAAGCTTCTTACCTTTCGGCTCCTTTCAGTGCCGCTGAAACAGTGGTACACTGGTAGATTCAAGAGCTTGTCTTTTTAACTCAGCAATTTGGTATCTGGCTTAAGTAGGTCAAAGTGGGTAAATGCTAGACTGAGTCGATGTGGGTGAACTGTTTGCATTTAGTATCGACTGAGGGTGACATGAACCATTCCTAATTTGCTTAGACCAATAACATGGTGAGGCAGATTACGTTCCAGAAGAGATTTGAACACACTTTGGTTTTTAATGGACTGGGTTTTGCTTCATCTGAAAGATACATTTTATTGAGCATGGGGTGGAAATTAAGTGCCCCAGTTCTACACAACAGTCTGCAGCTGCATTCAGTTTAAGTACTAATGATTAAAATTTACTAAGATGGTCAGCTCAGCATTGCTGTTATCTATAGTTTTATAAGAAAGACTCAAAAATGACAGCACTGTCATGAAATGTTGTGGATTTTTAAAAAATCTGCATATATTTAGACATAATTTGCAAGAATATCCATTGCATTAATAATGCAAATCTTAATTACTTGTTAGAAAATTGATGTTACCCCTCCAAGCTACATTACTGCACAGGCTTTCTCCAGAGTAAGATTATTTGGCTAACAGTCTCCTGAGGATCTCAGGTTTTGTGTTGTGTCAGTTTTTTTGCAGCTCTGTGGCTTACAAGCTCATTTTTTTTGCACAGCAAGGGTGAATAATAATCTTGACTGGCTTATTAGTAATCCTGTTTAGACACCTGTACAAATCTTATTGTTTAGAAGAGTGATTTGGTTTATGTGTATTAATAAGCCTGGAAATACATTTCTTCACTATTATACATTGATGAAGGTTTCAGTCTCACTCTCCTTTTCTTATTAAAAATATAAAAAGCCATGCCTGTATATAAATTACTGAGCATAAGAACCATGAAAACCTTGCTGATATTTTTAGAATTTTTTTACTCTGAATTTTCTTGTGGCATTCTCAACTCACAAGTATAAAAATCTGCGAGAAATGTTAGCAATAACTGTATTCTGACATTATTAATGGCTCTTTTTAATATGTTTAACACAGCATTATCTTGGAGCATCAGTTATTAGTCTAAAAAATTCGTAGTGAAAATGCAAGGATAAAACTTCTTGAAAATAAACCTTATCCATGTTTTTGAGTCTCTGTGCCTGCCAACCTTCAATCTTTTTGTTTTTAAAAGCTGAGGTATTCTCTGACTGTCATTATTTCTAAGGGCATATGACACTATAAAGTGATTTAGGTGTTTGAAACAACAGCAATATTATTTCTTTTTAGAATATCATTAGAGTCGATGCCCATTAGCAGAATTTCACCCAGTTCTTGGTTAGCAAAGTGGCCTTTATTGGTGCCATGAGTATACAGTTGGGAATATTGTGCTGCAGACTGGAAACAGACCTCTGGGTTGTGAATGTATGTCAGCTTATTGGAAAAATTTCTTATTAACTTTGGAAAATGCCTTCTGTCAGGAAGTACCACATAGTATCCCCAAAGACCAGAATGAAAATAAATCTGAACTGGCTGCATTTCCTGGAAGAACACACCAGCCAGCTTGCTGTGTTTCTACCATGCTCCTACCAGCTTCATGGACTTACTCTTGAGCAGCTGATCCCATAGTTCACTTCATATTCACTCCAGATTTTGGGATTTGCAAAAAAAAAACCCAAGAAAACAACAAACCAAAAAATCCTCCAGGTTATTGTTTATCTTGTTCATGATTCAAAATGTTATGCCAAAAATAATTTTAAATAAAAGCCCCAATTATTCATTATTGAGATTTATATTTCAGAATACCATTAATTTCTGATGGAATGTAGGGTGTTCATTATATCCTGCTTATAGTTAAATAACTAAGAATGTTATTTTTTCCATGGAAACAGATTTTTTTCCTTGAAGTTAATTTTCTTGTAATATCTGCAAACCTGTGTAATATTAATTTTCATGTGAACACCGTCATCATACAGGTTTTTTGATCATTGTTCAGCCTTTATTTCACAACTACCTCCAAAGGAATGCACAGATGTTACCTGTCCATTACAAAAATTCAGAAAAATTCACTGATTTGCTATACTTTTAAAAGGGTCATGCAGTGTAATTTTCAAGAATATATTTATCTTATTTGTCTTATTTATATCTGAACAGAGGAACCATGGGAGCTTTATCTAAATTTATTGTACCTTGTACATTCTCGCTATATTTATCTTTGTAAGATTTTATTGAGCTGGGACAGGGAGGCAGAGTGCTTGGCTTAGGATCATACTGGGAGGATACCCACTTCAGTCTTGCACCTCCCCAGCTGCCATCCCCATCTCTCCAACTTCTCTTGGGATTAATGTGGAAGGAACTTCCCCAGAGAATTGCAAGAGCCTTGGTAGCAACACTTCCCTGTGCAGGGAGAAGTTGTCAGAGACAAGATGGTTTCCAGTACACTGCCCTCTAACAGCAAAACCAAGGGATAGGTGATGAGCTTTAGGTGACAGAATGAGCTTTCAATAATAATTTAAATTAGGCCTTTGGAAAAATGTCCTGTGCTGGCCTTCAAAGTTCACAGGCAACACAATTCATACAATATTGGGCCAAAAATTCAATTAAAAAAAAAAAAAGGTAATGGTTTACTAATAAAGGAAAATAAAATAAAAAACAAATAAGCCATGATTGAGAAATTCCATTTTAAAGGAACCATAAATATCTGTAGTTTATTTTTGGTGTGGTAGAAACTTTTCTCCCATTTGTCTGTCTCATCTTTAAAAGCACCAGACGCATTATATCATTGCACTGAGGTAATGTGAGATAATCATGATTTTCCGACTAGTGATTTAATGAAACTTTCACTGGCAAAATGTCAAATATCCATTTAACATGAACTACTGAAATATGTAAAGCTTAGAAATTTAAAACTACAAAGAATTCTTATTAGGGGAATATTCATTTAACTTAATCCAGTTTAGTTTCTTTGTAATATTTTAAAATTTAAAAGTGATGAATTTAGAAGAGTGCAAAGTATTCCTCAGCAGTAAAAATACCAATTTTTTAAGGTAGACTTACTCATGTCACTCACTATTCATGAACTTAAGCTTCTGCTTCACTGTGCTGTGTTTATAAGGCTTTTATTTTTAATTTTAATGCTATAGATTTTTTGAGTGCAAGAGTATATTGTGACAGACTTTATTTTTCCAAGGCAATAAAAGGAAATTATGTTTAATGCTGTAATAGTCAGAGAACTAATAGCAATGGAAATTATGTGACTGGATGTCTAAAGTGTTCTAAATAAAATTACGCCTCAGCTTTTACCAGGCAGTGTGGGAAGATACAGCTTTTGAAGACTTGAGTTTGGACTTATACAAGCATGATCTGTTTCAGTGTCCTTGAATGAGTTTTAGTGAGATCATGGTCAGGCTTCAGAACTTCCCTTTTGCTTAAATATTGGAAGGGGTGTTAACTTAGGCCAGCAATTAATACATTAATAAGTAAATGCTGACTATACACAATTTCTTCAATACCTCATTAGAAATGGGGGATGTAAAGTCAGATGCATGTTTTGTTTGCACATCTTAAACTTTGTTGTGTTTTGGGTTCTTTTATTAATCGTGGAAATTTAGATGGACTGGTGAGGTACCACTGGGTAGGCAAAAGTATCCTCACCAAGCAATGGGAAACTGTTTCTTGAAGTATCTGTTCTGTTTACTGATCAAACCTGTATTGTTCAGGTTTAAAGTCTGGTGGGTTTTGTTTTATTAGGGTTTTTTTGTTGCGGTTGGTTTTTTTGTTTGTTTGTTTGTTTTAAAATTTTAAATTTGTGGCTTCAGGAAATTAAGCAATTAGATTAGTTTGATAGTTTTGATGGTTAGCTGGAAATCACTACAGAGCTGGGGAGATCCAGTAGTTTTAGAGCTTAGAAATATCTTAAACCTTCAATTTTTGGTACACAAAGATACTTTGGTATATTATGTATACCATGGATATGTGTTATTTGGTGCCTAATTATGGAAATTTGCATCCAGGTCTATTAGATGGCTTCAGAAAATGTTAACAGTCTATTGAGAAGGCAACATGGGGTGTGGATTTGCAGAAGTGTTAAGTGTTTTGTTAAAATTCCTTCTATTTGTGTTTGAGCAGAGCCCCAAAATTGGCCGTACTGAGGATGCTGCAGGCTGAGTAGCAAACCTGTTTATCTCAGCCCTGTGCTTTTGCTCCCCTTTGCAAATGAGCAGACGCTCTTTCTCATCCCCTGCAGGAACTGCAGGATGAACAGCCAGCCTCTCCCAAACACGGTTCCCAAATAAGCTCAGCAACCCGCAGCGCTGAGTTAGAGTCGAAAATGTGCTTAAGCAAATTCTATGGAGATTTTGGGCTTTGTGGGGGTATCTCTGTAACAGATGTGTCAGGGCCTCAGCAGCTCAGATCTGCCATTTGCAGTTTGACACAGTGGGTTTTCAGCTGAGATTTTCTTGAGGAAAGAGTTTGGTTTTAAATCGGTGCCTTTACATCATCTGGAAGAAATGGCAATTTTCTACTCTTTTTTTCTCTCTCTCTCTCTTTTTTTTTTTTTTTTTTTTTTTTTTTTTTTTTTTTTTTAGGAAAATAGATTTCATCCAAACACTATAATTCAACTTTTACATAGATGAATCTCCTCTCTAGAGAAGACCTGAAGGCAGAGAATTACCTGCAGAAATCACTTTGAGGTCAAAGTCCTGGAACTACGGTTACCTTTTCCATAATAAGTGAAAATGTATAACCTCCCACTGGGCATCCTGATAGCCTGAGGAGTTATAGATAAATTAATTGCTCAATAGTGATATGCACAGAGCTTCACTCCTTGCATAATGCCTCTGGTAGTGGTATGAACCTCTGTTTGAAACTGGGTAGAACTGAGAAGAGGCAGAGTATGAATTTTTTTTTAGTGCCTGCCAGCTGGCCATGCTAGCAATAGATTTTCATGTTACACAGGGCAAGAGCTACCCTTGTAATACAGACCTGCATCAGGCATTCTTCTTTTACTTGGCTGTAGAGAAATGAAACAGTGTGTGATCATTCTCCTGCAGCTACTTCTCTTTTTTAGCCTAGTCTCTGCTAAACCAGAAGAGTAGCTTGGCCAGTAGAGTCAAGAAGAAACGTGAAAGAATACTTGTACATCAAATCTTCTACATCTCTGCCCAGCTAAAACTGCATCAGTCGTTCACTCTGACAGTAGTGTTGAAGGATCACATTGTTTATACATAGAGCTTTGTCAGTGTGTGCAAGTCAGTAGATAAAAATGCATTAAAAATGGACTCATCCTGAGAAGTATTAGTCTTTTACTTGCAGTTGCATCCATAGATGTATTCCAGTTAAAATCTGTGATGTTAAAAACAAACAAACAAACAAAACCACACAAACTGAGCTTATTGCATCAGACTAAACCTTAAACATAAAAACAATTAAAATGTTGACTGCAAGTAAAATGTACTGTGGCCAATACAAATTTCTATATATAGCACTCACTTGGAAGTGGTGAGCTCTCTCTAATAAATTACGAAACCTGTGGTTTATGCATTACATTTTCTTCTCCACTGACTTAAAATATGGATAGCCTAGTGATTTCAATTAGGTTTTTACTCGCTTCTTGCAAAGGTAAATTGGGCCAGAGCCTGGCTTCCATTTTTTTTTCTTTCATCCTACAGTAAACAACTCTGTTCAAAGATTGAAAAGCAGTTGTACTTCATTTTATCTTTGCTACAGGGATGGAGTGAGGAAGTTGACAGAAATTGTAGAGCTATTGTGACACAGGACTTCCAGCTCTGAGGTTTCTGGACTCTCTTCTGAACACTGTAAAGTAGGGGAGACAGAAAGCAGTGATGCTACTCCTTGGAGAAAAACAAACCAAACCCCTCTCTTCCTTGACTGAGCGCATTTCAGGTGATTACAGTGAGCTGTTGACTCACTCACTCATTCTGAGCTCCACAGGGTGCTGCCTAGTATGCCCAATATAAACATTTTGCCCTTTGTTCAGCTGCAGAGTCTTTATTTGGGAGACACTTGAAGGGATGTTCTTATCCCCAGCAATTATCTTCTGAAATGCACAAGTTGTTTTTTATTTTTTCTTTTCTTTGCTGCAGATATTTTTAAGCTGATTCCATTGCAGAGAATCTTTCTCTCCTTAAATCCTTTTATGCAAAACCTTTTGTATGCTTGAGGAAGAAGTTTGGTTTGATATAAAACATGGCCAGGCTTCCTAAATTATTATTTTATCAAGGCCTGGCTTCACAGAAGATATTCTCTTTTCGTTCTCTATTTTGGGGAGACTTCATCACATTCCTATTGTACTATAAGGTAATAGAAGTAGTTTATTTTCCTCTCTACAGGAAAACAAAACAAAACACAGTGATGGGAAGATGAGAGAATGTGTCACGATACAAATTTTTGTATGAAATAATAGCATCTCTTCCAGTCTGATTTAAAACAGAACCACCTGCTGATAGCTCAGACTATGTCCGAAATCACTTTGCTTTTGGTACATAAAGGTGTCAAGAATGAATATATTCATTCTGGTATGTTCTTAAAATGTTTTATTAGTGAGAATAGTAAGTTTCTCCGAATTTGAAAAAGATTATCTTATAATCACGATAAGGTCTAAAGGTATCTAGTGACTTTAAAGACTAGAGGATGCTTGATACCAGCCTGTGATTGAGTGCATGATTGATTTTCTTTTAATTTTGAAACGTGCTGGTGATATTGTTTTTTAAGGTGTTTCATACTTTCTTAGAACCCTGTGGAGCTGAAAGTCAGGGATTAAGTGTGTTTTTTCTTTAAGTTGAAGAATAAAAAGTATAGCTCTATATGTTATACACAGTTGACAATGATAGAAGGTGGTGTGGCAAATGGGAAGAATATGTTATTGGGAGATTTTATGAGTCACTGACTGCATCCCTGTTGAGTGACTGGCACCAGGTTCATTCCCCAGGACAGGAGGGGACTTGGGGTACTTTCAGCATGCACCTTTTGTTGGGCAGTTTGAGCTAATAATAAAACCAGTATTAATGTAAAATTCACAGGCTATATTAGATCTAGGGATTACCATTTGGGTTTGTTTCCTGTTACATTAAGCACTACATAAAAATGTATCAACACTCTTCAATGAGGTGTATGGCATATAGCATACTCACATATGTTATGTGATTCAGGTAAATGTTCCTTCTGAGTGGTGGAGAGGAAGGGTGATCTTAAAACAAAATGAATTTCCCACTTTCACATTTGCCAGCTAAAAGTGGAAATGGAGAAAACAATGCTGCAAGTAATACTGGTGCTCAGAACTTAGGAGGAAAGGACACTTCTATACATGGCACAAGTTTCTTTGTAGAAAATAGATACGTTTTCTTATGTATTGAAAAGCTATTTATGGGCAGTAAAGACATTGTACTGTGACTTTTGTAACCAGGTGTGGGTCAGCCTCTTCTCCCAAGAAACCAGGAGCAAAACAAGAGAGCAGAGCCTCAAGCTATCCCAGAGCATGTTCAGGCTGGACATCAGGAGAAATTTAGAATGTACTGCCCAGACAGGTGGTGTAGTCACTATCCCTGGAGATGTTCAGGAAACAAGTGGACATGGCACTTAGTGCCATGGTCTAACTGACAAAGTGGTGATCAGTCAAAGGTTGCACTTGATGATCTTGGAGATCTTTTTCAACCCTCATGATTCTGTGATTCTGTGTGACTGTGACGGTAGTGATGAAGCAGTTCAAGTATTCCTTCCTTCCTGAGAATGAGCCGCTGTTGTGTCAGCCAGCCCTGCATTGCCTGGGCAGAGCCACAGAGGACTACAACTGGGAGAGCATGTTTTGGGGATACAAATATGTCCTTGGCCTTTTCCTTTAGCCATTTATTACAGGACAATTTCCCAAAAGAAGATGGTAGGTGACACTGGTCTCTGTCTTGAGACACCACAGCCTATCTTCATATTCTTTTTTATTATATTCTAGTTTGATGGTAGAGTTTAGTAGCAATTCTTGATGGGGAGGAGGTGAAAAAGGGCTGAATCCTTTACCCAGATAGCAAAACTTTGGAAATGTAGACATTTCTGTGGTTTTAAGTAAAGGGTTAACACATCACAACTCTTGCTGCTTGTGTTTTCTGGGTAAGGAGTAAGAATGACAAGCTCTGGCTCAATTTTGCATTTTTGTTTTGTAAATAACCTAAAAGACTTACAAAGTTGCCTGACCCCTGGGAGTACCTGGCCTATCTCTCGTATCTCCAAGTCATTAGCAGGGTATACTAGGAAGAGGACTGCAGCCCTTAGGCATTTCTGTACTATAGGAAGAGGAGGCAAGAGAGCAGAACAGGTCAAGATCTGCATGAGCATTACATCTCAAAGCAATGCTTTGTTGGTTTCCTTCTGAGAGTTGCTGTATGGCAGTGGTTTACACAGTGACAGGTATGGTGGGGCATCCCTGCCAAGGGATGTAGCTTCAACACAGGCTTTTTCCAGCATGGAGGATTTCACCACAGGCTGGACAGCCTTGTCTTCAAGCACAAAAGATACTCTGTCAGTGTTGTCTCATAATCCCAGAATCCCCAAATAAACTGTGGCTATGCTATGGCATTGCTGAAAATGCTTCCCATCCTGTTGCATTAACACATGTTTTAGGACATAGAAGTCTGAAGGTCATCTATAGGTTGTCATGAAGAGCAAGCATTCTCAAGTGTTTTTGTTAGCAAATGAAGTACAGGAATGAATTAGAAATTATATTAATTTCAATGCTTAGTGAAGTAAGGATATGAAATTGATATAATGATGTAATCTGTTTCTGGGCAATTATCAGGAGGTAATTTGTCCTCTCTCACAATTTAATTCATGGATTTCTTTTGGTGAAAAGAATGCTTTATTTCTCTGAAAAAGTATATGTTCGTGCTGTTAGTGTGTACTGTAGGAATTACAGCAGTCTAATTGAAATGCTCCAGTGGTTGTTTGCATAATTTGGCAGTGTATGAATTATGGGAACCCTGGGCAGCAGAGGCTTAATATGCATCATTAGACACCATTATTTTTCTTGGTAGAAAGTGAAGAAGCTTTATCAGGGATTTTGCAGTTTTTTAAAAATGGGTACCTTTTGGTTACTGTTATAAGAATAAACTTTTTAATCATATAATATATATTGTGTTATATTGTTACAAGGTTACATTGTTACCAAACAATAACAACAAAGGAAGAGACACCAAGTAGATTCCTCCAGTAGATACAAATATTCTGATTTGGAGCAACACAAGTGTCAGTTTTATCTAATCTAGGGAAGTGGTGTATCTTTGGAAAAAACTCCAGGGGGTCACGTAATACATTTTAGAGGTGGGCTTGTACACCTAAGGTGTGTGTGCAAATTGATGATGAGCTCAGTGGTTTTACCCAATGCAGGATTTTATTTTAACCTGAAGTGTTAAGTAGCTTATTGCTACCAAAGGCGAACAAACCTGTACACAAAGATCCAAAACAGGCAATGAGATTAACTTCATTCTGCCTCACACAGAGCTGCCCTTCAACCAGTTTTCTTTCATGACGGGATACAGTGCTGTGAATGTACGCCTTGGAAAGCATATTTTCTTTGTATTTTATTTTATAACCACAAGTCTTTGATACTTCACTGCAAGGCTGTTCCCATTAAATCATAGAATAGGTGGTGCTGGAAGGGACTTTTAAAGGTCACCTAGTCCGACCCCCTTGCAATGAGCAGTGACATGTTCAACTAGATCAGGTTGCTCAGAACCCCTTCCAACCTGACCTTGAATGTTACCAGGAATGGGTCATCTGAACCCTCTCTGGGCAACCTGTTCCAGTGCCTCACCACCCTCAGAGTAAAGAGTTTCTAACATCTAATCCAACCCTACCGGCTTTCAGTTTAAAGCCATTTCCCTTTGCTGCATCACTACATGTTCATGTAAAAACTGCCTCTCTGGCTTTCTTGTAGGCCCCCTTTAGAAAACTTTGGAAGGCTGAACACAGTATCTGGTGTGGTTTGTCTCTATTATGAGCATGTGAGAACAATGACCACCCCTCACCGAGTCTGAGGTTCCCCCATTCCTTGAAGTAGGGATAAACCTAGGGAGCATCCTCTGGTAATAACCAGGGAGTGATGATATTTTGCTTTCACAAGACACTTAGCCTACTCCTGTTTTCCCATCTATAACACATATTTTATAGCCATATGTTGTTCTTCTCTTTTTTAAAAAGCAGCTAGAGAAAGCTTAGGGTCTGCAAAGTTATTTCTGTTAGGAGGGAAGATGTGACAAGACGTGTGTGTTTGATGCCAGCATTTTATTTTTAAGAAGGTACAAATTTGTGGTTAATCCATCTTTGAAAGGAGGAGGGGCCGCATTCACAGGCAGGTTTCTGGCTCATAGCCCTCTTGGTTGTGAAATAAAACTTCCTCAGAGTACTACCCCCTCCGTGATCACTTACTGGTGCTTTTAGCTCAGCCTGGAGCCTCCCCAGCCACCTGGCTGGTGTGCCAGCTCGGGCAGGGGTAGAGCTTCTTGCCAGCACAGACACACCTTCTCCTCCCCACAGGTTGTTGGCATTTCCCAGTAACCTTCCAGATGCTTCAGTTTGAAATTCTGTCCTAATTTCATTCATCCAGCTATTTTGCTTAATTGTCACCTTTTTGATGAAGCTTGTCCTAGCCTACATGTATAAATATTTTAATGCTGTGCATTTTTTCATTCTTGCCTTTGTTGCTTCCAGGGGCAGAGGGTTTTGTTATACTATTTGTCTACAAACTGAACGGATTAGTTTAGGGTTTTTGTTGTCTTAAGCACACAACATTGAAATTTCCTATGAGAAGAAAAAAGCATTTTCTAAGTGCCACAAATTCAGGAGACCAGCAATCCATGCTCTTTCTTTGCCATTTATTGTTAATACCTTTTTATTGTGCCTCGGCACTTTAGACATAACTCCTTTCCTAAGCAAAACTATCCTGGCTTTGTTATTGTGGGAGAGTTCATGCATGCCCTGGCCTATTCTCATTGCCTTGTCTCGGCCATTCTCCATCTGAGTCAGGCGTTGTAGGGGTCATGCTTTGCTCCAGTGGAACTTCACCCTCTGATAGCATCTTGCAGTATTATCTCTGGTATTCACAACATGGACTTTTATGCAATATTCTCAAATCCATATTTAGCAGACCTCATCCTTGTGTTCACCAATGTGAAGATACTTCACTGTCCTTCCCAGCTACATTCAGCTCTTTTAAGGTGAATGAGGGTTTCAGGCTTCAACCTCCAAATAGAGACAATTTTCCCTGTATAGCGTTTTTAAACATTCAGAGTTTACTTGATGCTTCTAATAATTTTTCATCTTGTTAAAGCTTTACAGTTTCTATAAATGTTTCCACAGTTCATCAGCAGTCCTTGATATTTAGGTTACATTTTAATTATTTATATTTATGGCTAGATTATATAATTGCCATCTGATATAGTAAGCAGAGACTTCAGTATCCAGTGGCTTTTCACAAAATATCAAGGAATAAATCCACATCAAGAGAGTTTCCATATCACTCAAATCTCCCTTTTCAATTTGCATTAAAGTGTAGAGAAATGTCCATGAAGCTGTACTGAATGAAGGCATTCTCTTAATCCTATATAAATAAATCCGAAATCAGAGTAGAAGTTGCTATCTTTCAAACTGATTTTTTTTAGTCAATATTTTAGATTGAAATAGTAGTAAACATGAAGTAAAAGACTGGATGAAATTTTGGGAAATATACTAATATATTTATCTTTATGTAGTAAAAATAAGTAAAGAGTAAATGTAAAAAAGTATTTCCCTTAAAAAGTAAGTGTAAAATGTCTTCATACATTAAAACATTCTTTTTTTAAAATGCAGTGTTTTCCTTTCTCTCTGCTAAGTAGCTTTTGGTAATTTCAAATAATTTGTTCTGTTCTCCAGCTACTTAAATTTTCAGTGATTTTCAATGTGAGACTTTGTCAAAAGGATTTGGAAGTCCAAATAAATTATGTCAACTGCTTCTCTTTTATCCATTTTATCCATTACTATGCTTGTGCAGTCTGACCCACTTTGAGAAGTTTATCAGATGAGAAAGAGTTACATGAAGTGGTATAATACAGACCAAACTACTGTCTAAACATATCTTCAAGCACCATAACGGAAAGTGGGACTCTTCAGATCACTGTAAATTAAATTGATTAATAATACATCATGTTAAAATGAATTTTTCATGGTTTGGGAGCTAATGTTCTCAATTATTCAGCAATGCAAAATGTAGGAAACTTGCATATAAACAGCATGCAAGAGTTGATCCATTAAATCTTTCTTTAGAATACAAAATATTTTTTTTAATATGCTAGGACAATTTTACTAAAAATATCATTTACTTTTGGTGGCAAAAATTAAGTCAGAAATCAAACTGGTTGTGTTCATACAGCATAAGTATCCTCTCTCTTACAGCAACAGCACACACACTTTAAATGAATCATTTATATTCACAATTTTCCTATTTTACTTCTTCAATGGTATGAAATAAAAATTTTATTCCACGCAGTTAATGCCATAGTTTCTGGAATGCATCCACAATGCTGAAATAGGAAGTTCCATTGTCTTCTGAAAATGGCTTTTAAAAAGTATTTTTAGAGAATTCCATTTTTAAATATCAATGTTATCTTTCCTTGACCCTGATTCCAAATCTTAATCCTGTCCTTAAACCTTGGGGTCTTTTAGTTAAACTGAATTTCAAGGATTCAGAAATTGCAAATCCTTAAAACTATGTCAAAAAAGGATACTTTAGGAAGTTGGTTCAATTTGTTGTTTTTAACACATAACTTCAATTAGGATCACACTTTTTCACAGATTTCCTGAATGTGATCAATTATATTGGAAAACAAGTTGATCCTTGTCCAGGTACTAATCTCAGCAACAGCTGCATAATTTTGGAGTATCCCACCATGAATGATTAGCAGTATAAGCTTCTGCATTGTCCTTTTGGACATTGTTTATTTTCATTCTTCATTGATGAATACGTGTATGGGCACTACCAACGCTGAGCACCTGTGACATCTGAGTGCTTGAGGCATTCAGTGTTTCTCAGGATTTGGCCTGTAGAAATTAGAGATAAGAAACACTTGTGTGCTTGTAAAAATCATCTTTATATTATTCATGTAAGGTAGTTCCTTAAGGGGATTTTTTTTTAAGAACAGATTCCATGGCCACCTCCTTTGTGGAATGACCTTTATCGTTGAAGGGTTAAAATCTAGAGTGATGGCAAGACTCAACGCTGCTGGCTAGCATCACATTAAGTGGCTCAAGATCAGAGCCTCCACATACAGGCTAATTCTTCTAAATGATTCTTTATTCATACCTTGTATGAAATAGGGGCCTTATTTCTCCTTTTCCACATTGCTAGATATATTATGTAGCTGAGAAGGCAGGTGTAGCAAGCTGTCACTCCATATCCTTAATCCCAGAAGCATATTCTCCATGGTGACATCTTTGCACCACTACAAAGTTCACTTAAAGTCTGTCAAGTTACAGAGAGGTGCATTCACATGCAGTATGTTATTAAAAAAAAGCATGAAGGAATCGAAGCAAAGGTGCTCTCTACAGGAGTACTTCTCAACATAAACAAAATTCAGATCATTCTCCACTTTTCCTTCTCCCTTAAATTGCTGCTCTCAACCTCATTAAGATGTTTGCTGTGCACGAGTGAGATGTTTTGTCAACCAGGAACTATGATGTTCCTAGACATGCATGACTGTAAACGTCTAGAAGTTTTCGGGTTTTTTATAGTTTTGGATTTTCCCCCCTCCAAGAGTGACAGAATTGTTTAGAGCAACCAGAAAAAAATGTAACTAAAATCTAGGAATTGTGTTTATGTTCTTCAGCATACAAATGTAGAGATAAATGACTTGGGTTTGAGCAAAATCTGTTGTTCTCTGAGAATAGAAAGACAGGTAGGGAACTTATCCTACCTAACCCCTATTCAGCCTCAAAGGTTGATGCAGAAATTATGGCCAATGACATCATCTCCACTTTAGTAAATTAATTAATTTGCATCAAAAGAGCTCTGTTGCACAAAGCTAGCCATCACCATGTGCCTGAGATCAAAATCATTATGGGTTGCGCCATATGTTTTCTGTAGGTTTGGCATGAATCACAGTAACTTTCTATTTTTTCTGTTTATTTTTTACAAGAATTGTAAAGGTCTGTGGAAAAGAAAAATAATATTTCCCATGAGAGAGTTGTTTTCTGGAAAAACAAAGCTGAATCCATTTTTTAATGTAGTTTCCTGGGTCTCAGGGGGAGAATTAGTCCCTCCCCTGACTCAGCCTGTCGAGATCTCTCTTAGTGGACTTTCTGAATTGCAAAACACTTTTAGTGCATAATGAGACATAAAACAATATAACCTTGAGAGGTGAGATTTTTTTGTTGTTGTTTATCTATCCCTCAAATCTATTAATTATGAAAGAAATCTAGTCCCTTTTTTAAATGTATCTATTTGAGGAACAAATTGCAGATAAATTGCATAGATAGATGGAGACCCAGTTGCTGGGCTGCAGTAGCCTGCCCTGTTCCACACAGGGAGAATCTGTTCGGAAACAGCATTTAAACCACAACATTTGGGACTCAAATACAGACACCAGGTTGTTCTCAGCCTTGCTATCATCAATCCTTCTATCATGCTTCTCCATCAAATCCCTCTTCCCTCAATATATTCCACTGCTGTACTGTTACCAGCGCTGATTCTTGAGCACAGATTTCAAATTGAGATTGCACGAGTAAGAACTAGCCACAGTATTCAGTGATACCTATTTATCTTGGGCAAGATCTGTTAGCTCTGTAACATTTGTCAGAGCTCTGTTGGCAATGTAATCTAGAGCAATCATTTCTCTTCTGTCACTGCAAATTCTGCCTGGGAAACTGTAAACCTGAAGCAGACTTCTTGGGGAGCAGTGCTGAGCAGAAACTGAACGACTGGGAACTGCTGAATGTCAGCAAAGGTTACACAGTCATTTCTCGTGTTGCTTTGACAGTCGTGCCACTCACACGAGAGCCAGGAGCAAGGGAGGGCAGTGCAGGATGGGGATCCAAGGGTGCATGGGGAGAGCCAGGAAATGGGCCATTAATCAAGAGCACAGCATGGGAAAGCTCTGGGTTTCAAAGTGGGGTGACCTTTAGGAAATATCTAGTTAAGCACCATGATTAATGTTCTATGTTCATTTCTTAATCAGTTGCTTTATTTATTGCAAAAGTGGGTACGAATAAACAAAAACAAAGTTAAGAGGAATAGCTCTTTAAAGGGAACCCTAGAGTGGTTCCATTCAGTTGCTAGTTCTGTTTAGGTTTAGGACAATTTAGGTTTAGGACAATTAATATCCACCTTGCACATCTTCAGGGCAAACTTTTTGAGGGTGCTGATAGGCACTGTGTACACAGCAAGATTATATTAAATTGCTGAAAGAGACACTGATACATATTATTGCCCTATTGATTCATGAGATGTTTTATTGTATGAAGTGTAAAATCACTGAACCTCAGGTTAAATATTCAGTGTGATTTGGGGTCTTTTAGTCATAGAAATCCTATTAAGAGAGAAAGGGATCATACAACTAAACCACTGTAAATGGCACTGAATGGTTACCTCCAGTGTCCTGTGATGATCTTAATAATGGAGAAGTCATTTGATATTCATTGTCGAGCCATTGATCATAATGGATTCATTCATTATTAATGTGGCTGTAGCACAGTGTTGAAAGACCTGTTGCAAAGTGAGCAGGAAGATTAGTTTTGCAGAGGAAATCTTGAGATCAATAATCTTACCTGCCGTGCCAGCAGTATTGCTAGAGAGGAAGTTAAGGGATATCAGTGGTTGGTTGGCTCTTCAATAAGCTTGAAGAGAAAAGGGGAAAAAAAAAAAAATAAAATTGCTAGGCAGAGATGTTGAAGCTGTATTAGGAACCTAAATTCTCTAGGCTCAAATATTACCATCATAAATTGACACAAATTGCTATCCATCATCATCACTGGCTTGAGGATTGCATGCCAGATTTGATTCCACAGAAGCCTTGCCAGCTGAGGCAGCTATGCTGGGAGATGTAAAAGGACCCCTGGGGACAGAAAGGGACCCTTGGACCAGTTCTGTACATGCAGTTGTCACCCACTGTGATGCAATGCAACTTTCCTTTTAATCCAAAAGGCCATTGTTAATTGAAAGCTCTGCCTATGTATTCCTGATGATTTTTCTGCATCCCACAAGGATCATTGAAGTCCAACTCCGGGCCCTGCACAGGGCAAGCTCAAGAGTCACACCATGTGCCTGATCCAAACAGTTCTTGAACTCTGTCAGCCTTGGTGCTGTGATCACTGCCCTGGGGACCCTGTTCCGGGCTAGTTTTGTAGCTTAACAATGTAGAACATTATTCAAGTTAAAGCAGTAATGTCAATCTTCATGTGCAGTGGATTTAGTTCTTCAGTAAGTTAAACAAAGTTCATAAAAAATGGTGCCTGTTCTGCTGAACTCAAACACACCCCACAGTGGAGATGCTGTAAGGGCTCTTCAGAGGAAGGTGCACAAGTATCTTTATAGCTCTTTCTTCTCCAAATATATTTCTAAATTTTCAGCACTCAGATCTTACTTATGTAGCAAAGTATTCATTCTTTTTGTAACTTCTTAAAAATAGTGGGCAATTAAACCAGTTCTGATATGGTCAAAAAACGTGTTCTCAGTTACTTTCACACAAACTTAGGTGCTTTTATTTTCTCCTCCTATTTGAGCAGAAATATATCAGAGCAATAAAACATCTGTCTTGTGAGATTTTAAGGCTGCAGACCAGCAAAGCAGCAGGCTGAAGACATTTTCCAAATGCATTTCATATCTTAGATATTAAAACTAATTACAATGTTCTTCATACTTTGATAAAGAGTGAACTGAGGGAGTGGCTATTTTATGAAGGTGTGCTAGGTAGGAGACAGTAAAGTCAGCTCTTGATTTGTCACCTTACCTTTTTCAAGGATATACAGCAACACATTGCTACCAGCACAGATAGGTAGAATATGATGTTTCTTAAATAATTCTCAGCTCCACAATTCCATAAAAATCAGTGCAAACTCATCGACGCACATGTCAAACAGCCCTATATATACATATACAGGTAAAAACCTAAGGTATGGTGTTTAGATATAAATACTCTAAAATAATAAATATCAAAAAATAATATTATAGCAACCAAAACACAATTTCTCTTTCACTCGAATAAATATTAATATGTGAAACCTTTGAATGGATATCAAAATAACTAAAAATAAAAATTTCTGTGAAGAAATAAAATCTGTACCCATTTGAAGCAAGTTTGAAGCTAGGCTGGTAATGACATAGCTCTGTAAATGCAGGAGTTGAACTAATTCTCCAAAAGCTGCTGTTTCAACATTCCTGGACAGAAAACATGCCCATACATCAATTCATGAACTTGTTCTCTTGCATGCCTGCCGTCTGTTAGAGTGGCATTGTGCCCATTCTAGGAAACAGTGTTTCCTTTTCTGCCGTGTACAAATATGGACTTGCTTTCTAGAGAAATCCTGAAAAAAAGGACAGCTGTTCTTTCTGTGGTTTTTTTTTCCTTTCTGCACATTTCCTCTTTTCAAGCACTGTCACTGTGTGCTTTCATTGGAAGCTTATAATGGATAGTTCAGTCTTAGTCTTTTTCCCATTTGCCAAAATCATTTGTGAGTATCCAACGTTCAGCTGCCCCTGGATGACCAAGAATGTCACAGGTTCGATTGCACTGGCTGTTCAGCTGGTGTTTTTGGAGTTTAGACATAAGCTTGGCTTATCTTTTCCCTGGCCACAACAGGATAAGGCACGACCACCGTCACTCTGCTCCCTGAAATTCAGCTGACTAACATTCTCATTGGTATATCTGAAATGAAACAACTCATAAGCTTTCTCTAGCAGGAAGAAGTTCACAGACAGATTTCTTAGTTTTGGGGATGGCAACAATGAATATTCTTGCCGCTTTGCGGAGCGTCTCAGCTGTACTCTTAAACCTCCCAATTTGAATTCCTGATGTTGCATTGCCTACGAAAGCTGAATGACCTGTTTTTTTCTCAACTCAAAATGTATTCCTGCATCTGTTGGCTCCACATTTGGTAGTAAATTGCATGATTACATGTGAAATAATTTCCAAAACACACATATCAAATTAAAATTGCAACAGCAAAACAGGTAACTGGTGTATGGCTCACATGAGATCTCTTCTTCACAGTGCTGAACTTCCACTTGAATAAAAAATGCCAAGAGGGACAGTAATGCCCCTATAGAAAGGTGACATATACAGGAATAATTGAAGGATGTGTGCACTGTGTGCCAAAGGGGGTAGGAAAATGGAGGTTTCAGGAGTGCCTGAGTGATCTACGAGTGCAAGGGGAGTTTAGAGGCCCAAGCAGGAATGGGCTCACAGGGAAATGTCAGTCAACTAAAGAGCAGCTTTTGTTGTGAATTTAAATCTCAGTGGCA
Source organism: Anabacerthia variegaticeps (assembly GCA_035583185.1). NCBI lineage: Eukaryota > Metazoa > Chordata > Aves > Passeriformes > Furnariidae > Anabacerthia > Anabacerthia variegaticeps. The sequence continues at coordinate 10,460,284 of JAWWEW010000001.1, read as the reverse complement.
TAATTTCCTTGTTTATCATGGAGGATCAGATTTGACTGATGACCTCTGGAGGTTTGTTTGAGATCACTGACAGGTATGTTTAATTAGAGGCAAAGATTCTGTGGACGCTGAGTGAGAAGTTGTGACTCCCTCTGTGTCAGTGGAATTCCTTTCTTTATACCAGCTGCAGTGCACAAAGGGACCGTGAGAGGAATTGCATTCAGGCAAACTCCTGACTACACTGGAGTTTCAGCCTCTTAGTTTTCGTGTCCATTCCTAGGTAAGTGTTAGCAAGAACAGTGTCAAGCCACAGGGACTGGAAGGGTGGTCTTAGTCTCAAATATGTTTTGGCAGTGGTTGCAGACCAAGGAGTGGTTGGTGTACATAGTGGAATAGTAAGAAGATGGGTCTATTTTTGAGAGTGGCTAGAGCGAAAGTTTATCCATGAGAGAAGGAGGCTGCTGACCAGAGAAGCTGAGAGAAGTGTCTGCGACTGTGATCTCCTTGTAGGATCTTCTCTCCCCTGCTTTTTTCCCAGGTTAAAACTGCATGCCTGCTCCACCTGCCATCAGTCATCCTGCTACTTATGCTTGCTCTTGCTTTTTCCAGCTCCAAACTCATTCTTTCTGTCTGTCATTCCCATATTAGTTTTTTCTGAGGTATAGCATTTGCACCAGGGGGAATTCTCATTTACAGTTATTAATACAAAGTTGTTTCAATAATATATAACAGAAAGTCTCTTTAAAACTGGACAGTTGCTGTAGCTGTACTGACTGTGGTAAAGCTCAATATGTAATATTTACCTGATAAGAAGTTTGGCAGACAAGTTCATATACTGTAGATTTATTAGTGGTGTAACCAATAAATGTTTAGCAGCATCACAGTATTGTGTATATTTGCATTTTATGTTGCATTATATATTTATATACATTTATATGCTTTTTATGCAAACACACATAAAAATGGCTTTGTGTTTACTAAAGGCATATAAACAATTCACAGAGAATATGAATAAGTTGATGCTGTATTGAGGCCTTATAAAATAACTGCTAGCTGTACTTGGAACAGTTTTCAAAAGCCCATTTAACATAGAATACAATCTAAATAATTTATATTCTCTGAATAAAAACATTTGGTACATACTCATGTGTTTACACATATGCATGCACACATGCACATGTATATATTTATAAGTGCATTACTAACTATGTCTACCATTCCAAAGAGGTTTCCCAGAACAAGGCTCTAAAGTCCCTCTTAGTTCCCTTTTGCCATTTAGCCAGAGTGCACACTCGTCCATGGTCATTGTTTATAAGAGGGCAGTAAATAATACTTATGACAGTGGCAAGAAATAATTCTCTAGAGTGCAAGGACAAACTCTCTCTTGTGGATACAGGTACTGCTGATAAATTTTCAAAGGTCATTTTTGTGGAGGAGACTCAAAGCAGCCATTCCAAACTACCAACCCCCGGATTTTTCTCAGTGCACAGATGGAATGGGAACTCAACTGAGCAATGAGCAGGTTTTTTCAAATACATCTGGTGGTCCAAACACATCACAGTGTTTTTCATATGCTTGCACAGCACGCAGTGGCAGGAGTGAAGTAATATCAGTGATTTGTCCATCCTGTTCTGACTACGCTTCACTTATATGGGAAAAAACCCAAACAACCTACAAAAGAACACTGAGATCAGAGAAAAGACTTTCATGAGAATCACGTACTTCTCTCATTTTGGTTTCTGTTCTGTCCACTGGGATTGTCAGTATTTAAAATTAAATCCTTACATGACAATAAATCTCATGCTAATGACAATTACGCAAGTAACAATGGTGGTAATAAAATGATAAAGTTCATGGACTGAGAAAACCATGAACTGAAAAATGATAGCTTGAGATAGAACAACTAGATAAAAGAGAAACATGAAATGTATTTCAGACTATCAGTCTACCATTAGTGTAACTAAGAAGAAGGATCCAGTTTGGGAAGCAGGTAGAAGGACAGAGATGTGGGCAAATAGGTACTTTGCGAAGTTGCTGTGTGGGGAAAAAAAGGAGTTTCCTAAACGGGTTGCAGTAGAAGTAGAAAATATTTTTAGGTTTGGATGACAACAGCTCTCCTTATAGTTCATTTTAATGCCACAGGAATGATCACGTTATGGAATTTTTTTCAGATAAGTTTTTATTATTTTAAGGTACAGACCAAGTAGAAAGTTTTCCTGATCCAACTGAGTGTGACTATATATTTCTTCATTTTGCTGTCTTGGCAACAATGAGAGTTACTAACCTACGGGCCAGTTAAGAGCTATGTTTTTGTTTCTGCTGCAAGAAGTTTTCATGTGATTATGCAACTTGGAAAATAAATTAGTAATGGCAATAATAAATTAATTTTATAAGTGTGTCCTATGAATGTTAGTTCTTTCTGGCATATGCAAAACAATAAATTAACAATTGTTATAGGTAATTATAATTATACCATGTAAGCTATTAGAGAGTTATTTCACATGAAAGTTTCCTGCGCTTTAAATACATGGGTCTTCACATTCTGCTTTCAGTTGCACTGGTACTATGATATATTAATATATCTCTAATAACCAAGAGAAAACTATACCTAGAAATATTTAGCAAGGTATTATTGAGTAACTGCTTTGAGTAGTTTTTCTGACACAATTTAAAAAAAAAATTTTTAAATCCTGTTGAAGTAGCATTTTCTAAGAAATGGTTTTTCAGACTGCAGTGACATTTTCAATCTGTGACTAGGATATGGAGATATAAAAGTCAGTGGATTCTGACCTATATTTACGTGGGATTCCTTTTGAAAGGGAACTTGTGTCACTGTTACTTCCTCAATGTGGTTTTTCAAAATCAAGACAGACCGTTACTGAGCATCTTTTCATAATGCTCCATTTGAAGTAAATAGATATATATTATAGTAATTTAACATAATTTGAATATGTGGCCTTTGTAACTTCCAAAGGATTAACAAGCAAGAGTGTGTTACTGGTGTGTGTTGTATGCTGGTACCTGGTAGGCTTTAGAGTGTGAACACAAAAATTTTCATATTTGAACACTCAGGAACACTGCCAAGTGTGCTCATTAAAATATCTAAATTAGATCATTCTTCTAAAATCCAGTGTATACTTCCACACAGAGCTATTCCCTCCTTCATTAACCTAACATTAATGATTTCATAAAGTCCAGAATGTTGGACCATGTTACAGAAGACAATTAACATTTTCTAAAGAATTATTTGGAAAGAAAAACCCAAGATCTGTCCAAAGAAGCGTTGTTATCTATTGCTAGAAAAATAATTGGTTACATTGTATGGAATCTCATTACAGCTAAAAATATTCTAGTCACTATTTCAGTGATAAAAAGCTAATCAATTTAATTTTGTAGAGCCTAAATGTGTAAGGAAGTATGCATCCTGGAAGAATTTGCTGGATTTTGGTGTAGGAGGGATCTCTACTAAGATGGTGTAAAGGGTCTTTAGGGTGATTTGAAGAAAATCCAAGGCCTGTGAGAAGCAATTTTCCACTGTGGCCAGCAGACATGGTTAGGCACCATTTTCATCAACAGCTTTGCCTGTAGAAGTGGAACTGTGAGATGTGAGGGGCGAATCTCCTCAGTTTCTTCTGAGCAGCTCGTGGTCCTCCTTAAATCAAGATTTTGTTTAGACAATATAAACTAATTATATTTCTAGGTTTATTAGTTTATATTGATCATTATATCTTTAAACAGAACTATTTTCAGGATTGATATTGGCAGTGTCCTTCCTGTGTGCCTAAGCAGTGCTCAAAAAAACCTCCTGAATTTTTATGTGCTAAGAATAACTGTTTTAAAATTTTACCACCATATTTTGATAAACCAGATTTAACCTCAGAGGCTTTATCCATAAAATGCTGCTAAATCTTTTTAATTGGGGGTGTAGGACCATAAGACTAAAACAAAAGATTGGCTGGCTTTCAGCAGCAGCAATGTTAATCTCATAAACAGGAAATATTTTCAAAGTTCCAGTTTTCAAAGTCACCAAATAACATAAAGAGGTTTCACTTGGACCTTGAATGTTGCAAATCTTTTGCTGTTGTTGCCATTAGGATTTCATGGGCTCAAGCCTAGATGTGAGTAGGTATTAAGGAACCTGTCAGGACTGAGATAAGTACCTGGACATTTTATACATTACTGTGTCCGTACAGAATTCTGATGCATTTTTTCTTTCCCTGGACAACATTAACAGCACATTATTGCATAGGAAGCTTCAAATACAATACTTTTTCAAATCACATATGGCATATCTAACATTTCAAACATGTTTGCCAAGTTTCATTGAAGCCTTAACACAATGGTGTATGAGTTAGTCCATGAATAAAAGCATAGATGAAGACTGCAAGCATTTTGACTTTAATGTACTCCTTTATCACCAGCAATGGCATAAAACTAAGTCTCACAGTGTTGTATGGTAATTGCTAGAAAATGACTGAGCCGTTGTAACATTATAAAGTAGCTTTTGTTTACATTTTTACTGCAGGGTTTTCTTGATCATTTTGTAAGGCAACGTATATCTTAAATTGACAGGATCTACATAGCAGTAGTTTACATGCCATGATAATGCTGCAAGACATGAGCGTGAGTGTTCCCTGAGGGGGGACAGGATTATCCTCTCACTTGGTATTTGTTGGCTTTATTTGCAGAAGTACTGCACAATCTTTTTTGTTCATTTTTCATTTTGTTCTCAATCTTATCTGAAAGGTAGTATTTCAAGATATACCAGTTGTCAGTATACCCAGTGGCAATTAACTAGAAAAACAAGTTCCTCTGTGCAGGCTTTCACATACCTGAACTGGATGACCTAGAAAAAAAGTTGCATATAGTTTGAGTTATATTGACAGTTATTTCTGTCAGAATTCTGAAGTCACCATTTTTCCAGTAAATCAGTGTTGACTATATTGATATAAGCGTAAATTTAATTATATCAAGAATTTATATAATTTTAAAAAATCATAGTTAAGGTAATAATCTGTAGTTAATTTCTCAATAGCATGCTGAGAATTCACATAATTCTGACACTGAATAGATGTGAACTTTTGAAGTTCATGTGTGTTAGACTTTAAGCATTCATTGTGTACCATAACTTGAATATCTTAACTATTTATATATACTGAGAGAGTCATTGCAGGTATTTTACCTCACCTTCATTTCCCTAATGACATGTTACTTTTGTTCTGTTCTTGTGGAAATTTTGAGGTTTAAGGCTGTTGTATATAACTATAAATAAATCAGTAGCTTTGTAAAGGCAAGGAGGAGGACTGTGATGTGGAGCAATGTTCTTTGTAGAACAAAAAGGCAGATGGAAAGCAGTCTAAAGGGAATGGCTGGTTTAAGTCAGCACATTGCAAGCAAAGAATGTAGAATGTGGGTTGTGACAGACAGGTTGGATACAGATACTGAAAAATTCATACCCGGGATCTGACTCTCTAAGCTCTCAGTCAAGGCAATGTTTTTAGTAATTATAATATTCAATATAAGGTACAAATGTAAGCATTGTCCTACAAACATCCACAAGAGATAAACTTGAAATAAAATGGCTTCTAAATATTATTTGGTTGTAGATCTGGAAAGATGAAGAGGGACTTTTTACAAGGGCAGATAGTGAGAGCGCAGTGGAGAATGAATTCATACCGAGTGTAGGTTTAGATTAGATTTTAGGAAAAAATTCTTCATGGTGAGGGTGGTGAGACACAAGAACAGGTTTCCCACAGAAATTGTGGATATCCCAGCACTGGAGGTGTTCAAAGCCAGGCAGGATGGAACTCTGAGCAACCTTGTCTAGTGGAAGGTGCCCCTGCTGATGGCACAGTGTTGGAACTTAAGCGATCTTCAAGGTCCCTTCCAAACCAAACCATTCTATGATCTATTTGCCATGCCTAGTGATGCTACTGACACTTAATGGTCCAGATGCTGTTGTATTTCATCACTCTTTTTTCCCCCAAAATACTATACACCATCAGTCAGTTGAGGTTGCCTTGCCCTGAAAGATAATGACATATCCATGCACACACATTCATTACAGAGATCAGATGAACTATATCCATGTGCAGCTGCATAGAAAACTTATCATTAAAACTTGGGAAAATTGTACATTTCAAATGAGTACAGAACATTGTAGCATATTATTTCAGCACCGTGAGAACTTCAGACCCAAATTCTCCTACGTAGTCTTCACACTGAATATCAAATCAGGGCAGGGTACTCAACAGGCTGAGTCCATATTAATCATTTTCTGAAGCTCTGTGGCAAACACCAACCCACATTTCTGTGGTGCCAGACAGTGCCCATGGTAAGAACAAAATAATATGGGCATGGAGTGTGCAGTCTTTAGTGTGGCAGATAAACTGAACGCATGCAAGCTGCCCGTGTCTGACAGAAAGGTAAACTCCTATGAAAACAAAACCAAATATTGTCTTTAATGTGGAGAGGGTAAAAAAATTACAGCCATTAAAAATGTCTGTTTACAAGTGTTGCTTTAATTGCCCTCGTGAGGTTTTTGGGTACTATTGTAAGGAACATAAACAGATCTATCCAAAAGAGTTAGTAATTCCCTGTAATCTGAGGCACTTCAGGCAAATGAGTTCTAAGTGCATGTTTCTGTAGCACACACACAAATGGAAGTATACCTAAGAACACTAATTTTCCTTTAGTAATCTTGGTTGCACTTTGTATTTTTAATGACCTGCCCAATGTGTATTGGTATTTATATTTTTGTAGTTGCAATTAGAAAACTGTTTTATTTGCATAGTGCTTTAAGTGCTGTAAAGTGGTTTATTAGTACTATTTTTCAAACATTTTCCAAAACACCATGAAGCTGAAGAACATTCAAGGGTTATAGGGAAACATAAAGCTTAGATAACTTATTCTGTTTCTAATGAAGCTGCCAAAACTCTTAGTTTTTGTAAACTCTAAAACGAAGTGATGACTAATCTTGAGGGAAAACATACAAGTTTGCTAACACTTTCAAATCACAGGTTCCACTTTAACATTACTTTTCAATGCAATTAAATATGACAATCTTAGCAGAGAAAAAGCTACCTAAATGATTAATTCCTCAGGTATTTTATTTGGTAATTTCTTTCTATTACTGAATTGTGAAAGAAAGGACTTATTCAAAGCATTAAATGTAATACATTATAAGTTTAATAAAGCTTTTACTTCAAGTTAATACTAAGCAAGCTTTAAAACAGGCACTGTTGGCTGCTAAGATGTTAATTTATGTAGGAGTAGACTGTAAGCAAACTGAAAATTTTGCAATCTTGTTTAGCAAGGCCCTCAGAACAAGAGGTGGTCTTGGATGTTTTTTATAAAGGAGCAAATAATTCATTTGGAGCTGCAGAAAACCTCAGGAGCACCAAGAAAGTTTTTTCTGTCCTTCAAATCTACTGCTCAGGCATGTTTTCCCAAGAGAGACTAAGACTCTGGAAAATGCATATAGTTTATATTTTCACCTTCTGTGGACTGAATAAACCCCCCTAAGAGTGCATCATAACAAGAGAGTGTCTCTGCCTTTTCACATTGTGTCCCACATTTCTGCCATTTTTTAATTCCCTTTTCTGCTTTGATTTCAGGCTCTTTTTTTCTGTTTTTCCTTGTCTAATTTTCCCTTCCACTGTGTGACCCTAATCCGTGCCTGTTGCCCTCCCTTCACTGGTTGAGGAGCACTATTATTCTGACTTCCCTTCTGCATTCATTGGTTATCCTCAGACATCCAGCCCTGTTGAAGGGTTAAAAAAATGCCCAAACTAGTCAACAAATACCTAAATTGGACCCTTTTTAATAAACACACACACAGGAAACCCCAAACCAAAACCAAACCCCAAAGAAATAAAAGAACATCACACAGAAACAAACAAACAAACAAAACCCAGCACATAAATCCCTCAACAACAATTCCTAAGCCTTTTTTTTTTTTTTTAAATGAAGCTTCTGCATTTTCAAGCAACATTGCCATATGTCTGGGAGTGAACTTGTGAACTTTCTGTAGATAGTATCCCATGCTTCAAGGGCCAGACAAAGTTTCAGTGACACCAATCTTGGGTGTGTAAGCAACTCTGATGTCTTAAAGAGAGAACAAGTAAACTGTAATATTTATATATTTCAGAATTACAGTTTGGATCTATTATTGTTCTATAGACTTTCTGTGTTATGTTATTTCCTTGCAATCCTACTGAGATAAATTTGAGAGACCACAGACTCTTACCAGTTTGCTTCTGACCCTTAGGGGGTCCTCGCTGGAAGACACAGGGGACTTTTTCCTTCTACAGATAATCAGTGGACAAAGGCGACTGACAGCCAGAGTTCTTGGGAAGCATTTCTAAGGAATGAGATATTTTAGTGACATAACATATAAACCAAGGTAGTGCTCAATTTCTGCTATGATTTCAGTTGTATTTCCAAGTAGCGTAGATGACACACAAAATAAAGAGAAGCTTTTTGAATATTAACACTTGTTCATGTGGTACCATAAATAAGAACTTACAGTTATGAGTCAGAGAAATTAAACCATCAGATGGATTGGAAACAAGAACAGAAATCCAATAGAGTACCATGTCTTTCCTTCTGTTTGATAAATTAGAAGTTAACATTTCCACACATGAATGTAATCTGCCAAGTAAAATTACTTTAACTGCCATGACATATTTCGCTTATTTTTAAATCCTGAGCTCTTCCATATATAACTTGTTAAATCTGGATTCTCTCAAACTATTGAATATTTTTATTTTAGGTCAATGCTTGCCATAAAAACACATAATCTGGCTCAACTCAAACCTTGTCAACTACTTTCTGAACAAACTGTAAATTAAACCATGATATAGTAGCTTATATTGATTGTAAACAACTCTAAAATGTAGTTAATTTTTTTTTTTTTCTTAAGAAAGTAATTTTACCAAGAGCAAAGTTTTCCAATATTTTTTTTCAGCTTGTGGATTTTTAAATGTTCATTCCTTGGTAGCTCATTTGTTCTAATGGCAGTAGGCATGTTTTCCTTAATTATTTCTTGTAGATCCCTAAACCCAAAGACTCCAAGAAATGAAAACCACAGAGAAGAGTCCCATTAAGCCACCTGCTAATTTGTTAGCTTTTAAGGGGATTTTAATCACTGATGAGATGATACTGAAGGTTTGCACATTAATCTTTTTTCGAACTGGCCGATTTCCTTCCTCATGCCTGAGGACCAAGAGAACAGGCAGGTGCATTGTGAGCAAATTCCTCCTTACAGGGGGATTTGATCAGCATAGAAACATCTTGTTTACAGAACAGCATTTTTGAGAATATTCAATATCTGAATTACTTGTACATGAGGCTTTGTCTCTGTTGTGAATCTTGTTTCTACTTTTGTTTCTTAAAAGGACACTACTTAGCTTTCCTGGTCACTGTTTTTGGGCTTACTGTTTTACACAGCCAGAGGATATATCCCAAACTTGTGCTGTACCAGAATAAAATCCTTATAAGAGCAGAATTATAACCTCTAGGAACTTACTAAACACATAACAAATAGCATACACTATCTATCCTTCTGCAAAGGTATTTTCCCCAATAGTTGCTCTTATCCACATAAATATTACTTCTTCAACCTCAAAAAACTATCACTTCTATATATTTATATTTATTTAGCATCCTACATGGTAGCTCTAAGTTATACATGCAGCATTACAGTCTCTGTATTCATATTAAAATGCATACATTTGAGATCTATTGACCGTAGATCAAACTTTTTTTAAAAAATGAGTATTTTAGATCCAATATTTTAAAGTGGTTGGGTTTTTTTTGTTTGTTTTTTTTTCTTTGTGTGTTTGTTTTCGTTTGTTTGGGTTTTTTTAATAAAAACCAAAAGATGTCTCAGACAAGATCTTCCAAGCAGCTTCAGAATTTGACTAATCCTGAATAGTAACACATAGAATGATAGAATTTAAGGGATTGGAATGGACCTTAAAGATCACTTACTCCCAACCTCCCTGCCATGGGCAGGGACACCTCCCACTAGACCAGGCTTTTAAGAATTTTTATATTTTGGTGTCAGTACACAAATGGTTCTATGCACTCTCCCATGGCACCTGTAGTTATTATTGAATGTTGTTAAGTTGGCACTCATATGAAATAGCTTAGCTGGCAAGGCCACAGGTGTCCCTGTGCCATTTCCCTTTTGGGCAGGTCCAGGTTCCTTTCTTTTCTTTTTCCATTTTTCTCCGGGAAAAGATACTTTTTTTAGCTTGTAAAAACCTTTGGGACACAGCGTGAAACCACTTACTCATGGGGTGAAAGGTTTTTTTAATGGACAGCAAAAGCTCACGGTGCAAGATCGGTGCTGCTCTGCCTCTTGAGTCATAAAAGAGCAAGAAACTGTAAATGATGCATAACTTTTTAATGAGTAAATCCTAAGAACAAACTACAAGTATTTGAAAAGGAAGGACAAATTTTACTTTAAATCATTTATGCACTTTATTTTAAAGCGGTTGTTTTCAATATAACTATTAAAGATGTTTCAAAATTGCAAAATGCAGTTATTTTATTAATTTAATTGTGTGTGTAGATCATTCTAATGATATGCAAAATTAGACCTTGAACATCTCCCCTAAAGGATGTTTATTGTAGCAGTATTTCCAGTGTGACACAACTGAGCAAGCTAGCCAGCCTAAAAAATGAGACCACAAGCCTCATTCAAGTGAATTTCCTAACTCAGAGCCATGTGCAATGTGTTCTTTTAAGGGAGCATCTTAAACGCAGCCAATTCCACCAGAAAAATTGGAGCTGTTAAAGTCAGATGCTACATTTAGGAAAGATACATTTTGAGTTTATAAAAATGTTTCATTTAAAGAGGTAGAGTCTTTCAGCCCATTTTTAATAAAGAGGAAAAATACTTTATAACTTTGAAAAATCGTATTTCTGATATCTACAGTATTGTTCAGTAAAAAATTACTGAAAATGGTTTTTAATTTTTTTTTAAGTTAGTGTTTGAACACTTAATAGGAGTATGTGTTTCACAAGATATATCTGCATTCATTTAGGCAAAGGCCATGGTTTAGGATATAAAGTAGATTTTGTGTTTCAAAAAAATTCAGGAAAAACTGAGGATATACAGAAACCATTCTGTGCACTTGCCACACTGCCTTGAAAGGACATTATTCCATTTAAAATTTGAATAGTTGTAACAGATGACAAAAACAATGTGTGTGTTTTTTTTAACAAGCAGGATACTTTTAACTCAATGTGCTTACTAAAATGCTCTCAGAGAGCAAGTAATGTTTTTTTTCTCTGGCTTGGCAATGGGTTCACCTGTAATAGTGCTAGAAAAGATGGGCACAGCTTGAAACACAAGATGTGAGAGCATGTCTTGGACTTGACAATATGAGTTAGTGGATGACTGCTATAAAGGAGGTGGGGTGTGGAAGTGGGAATTATATGAGGAATAAAAGCCATTCTATTTGGAATTAAAGCCCTAGTATTCATCACTGCCTTGCAGATTCTTTTCTTAATTTCATCATCATCAGGTATTCAAGAGACTGAAGTCCTTAGCTTCATTTCCAGCAATGTGCTGGGAATCATTACTTGGAATTGCACTGTTCTTTGTACTGGATGACTTTTGCAGCTCATGCATCATCCTATGCAGAGGAAACATGAATATATGTGTGTCAGTTAACCAGGTGGACTCCTCAGTGAATCATTAAGTCCTTTTATTTGGGAGAGAACAAGGAATTGTGAAAAGGTTTGCATCAAGTATTTCAAACATAATGCATATCCTTTCTGTTTTACTGCATGCATAGAGTAGAGCTACCTCTCTGGCATATTGTTTTTTATCCTCTTTTGAATAAAATAAAAATAAAATTCTCATAATGAAAAACAAACAGTTCCCATATATGAAAAAAAAGAGGTTTTTAATATTTAACAAATAATTTAATCAGATGAAAAAACCCCCACCCGAAAGTTAACTGCTTGGAATAAAAGCATTTGAATGTATTCACAGATTCCTAAATTTTATGGCTGCTTTAAGTGGGAGTCTGTTAATGTGATTTTAAAATAATTATTTAGAAGTCATTGATTTTAAAATAATTACCCTGACTCTTTTTTAATTAATTATCTTAAGTGGTGTAAGCAATCCAAGGAAGATTTATGACGTCTGTAGCAGATGGCATTTGTTTTCTCTGTTTGTGTGCAGGATATGGTGGTTGCGTTTCATTAAGGGTGTCTGGCTGCAGAGCCAGGAGGAAAGCAGGTTGCTTCACTGGTCCTGGCTGGCCTGTGCAGGGAAAGGGATTTCTCCCTGTCCTGGGAGCCTCCAGGTGTACAGGAGAGAGCTCTCCAGAGTGCAAGGCAGTAGAGGCTCTTGGTGTGGGAACGCACCAACCAGTGCCCAGACAGGAGCTGCTCAGATGGAATAGGGCAAAAAAATCCACATGGGCAGTTGCAAAGGAGACATTTGTTGGGTTGCTGGACTAAGATGAAGCCCAGCTGAAATAATCTGCCCTGCAGGACTGTGATGGGTGGGGAATATGTGTATTTACAAAACCTGTACAGCCATCGGAGTCCTGATCTTTATTATTTTTCTTAAAGATTTATTACCTCTGTGAAAGAATTAAGTCAAAGTGAAAAAGTTGTTCTTGTTGCAAAATTGAAATCATAATTACAAGTAAAAGAAAAAAAAATTACAAAACCAAGTAGTAACTAAAAAAATGGTGTTTTGTATCTGACTAGTATATACCCAGTAAGCTTGAGGGATTTCAGGTGATATTACATTGCTCCATTATACAGCTGGGTTGCCAAGTTTGCTTTATTAAAATTAAAAAAAAAAAAAAAAAAAAAAAAAAAAAAAAGAATATTCCAGCAGTGCTTTTAATGAAGGTACAAGAATATGCAATGCTATGTTAACATATGCTGTTAAGTGCTGCCATTTGACTTGAAAAAGAAACCTTAGGCTAGGGTCCTCTTTCAGAAAAAAACTTCCAAGTGCTCTGATTGGCTCTTTCTTACACAAAGACTTCTTAATCCCTGAAGTGTCTTGCATTCATTAATCCACTGCTTAAGTAAATATCACAGCAGCCTTCCCCTCTAATGAACATTGCTGGTTGTTTGGACTGTAGGAAGCAATACTGCTGCATCCTGCAAGCCTTTTTCCTGTATCAAGAGGTTGTGTGCAGCACCCAAGTTCAAATGTCTCAGCACTAAAGCTTGGTATCAAAAAGTTATTGACAAACTGAAAGATCACAGCAGTGTGGCTGATGACAGAGCTAATGGGCTTCCTTTTAAAGATGAAGGTTCAAAGAGCCTTTAGAAACACTTTGGCCAAGATGTGACAAGGCTTGATAACAGCATATACCAGCCTGAAGAGTGCAAACACAAGAAAGGAAAGGCAATTTCATGTTAGAGCGACTAGTTAATAGTAATAATGACATGAGATTAAGCAATTATAACTACTGCCTGAATCTTAATAAGTACCTTTGGATAATTAGATTTAGTGACTTGTGGAGCTCCCTCTGAAGGGGAGTGTGGATGGCACCGCAAGGCTGACATCTGAAATCAGGTGGGGATGGAGGCTGGGCAGCCCTTTGCTGGCTGGGAGGTGGACAGGATGACCCACTTTCCTCTCTCCATCTCTAGCACTGGGAGGCTGTTCATTTGGGGTGTTGGTTGAAAGAACAAGGAACAAATTCAACCTATGTAATTTATTGAATAAATATGTTGTAAAAGTCATGGGTATTGTATTGTGAGGAGGAGGAAAAGGGAGACAATTTTGAAGTCCGGCTAGGTTCCTTTGTTTGCAATTCCATTGAGATTTGTGTTTTTATGCATTTAATGGATATGTGAAGTGCATTGTGTGCAATGCCTATGGTTAAGGGTCTGATGGATAACTGATATTTTTATTCATTATGCTCATTATGGATGAGGCTGCTAGGCAGACTTTATTAATGCAAGAGATTTTGTGAAGTTTTTCTTGGACTGATCAGTGTACAAGTTTTATAAATCTGTTTATGGTAAAAGGCACTAGACTTGTAGCTATCAATAGCTATAACTACAAAAAAAAACCAACCAAATTTCTGCTTTCTCACATTTCCCCTTTAGATTCACAGGTTTTTGTGAAGGTGTGGTTCAGGATGACCTTACTGAATTCCACAGTTGCAGACTGTTAGTATCAGAATTTTCTAGGTTGGTGGTGAATGTGGGGTTCACTGGGTCCATGGAACAGCCCTGTCCATACAGCACATACAGGATTTATTGACAGATGTCATAGCCCAGTGGATTTTTGAATCAAAGTGACTGACAGGAGGAAGAATAACAGCATTATCATTGGCTATTTAGTGTCAGAGTGTATTAATAACTTCAAGGAAAATCCAACCCTCACAGAAGTACCTTGCACAAACCCAGAAGAGGGGTTAGCTCTGAGTTAGCACCAGGGTGTTGTCCCTTGGGAGAGCTCAGACAGCAGAATGGGATGAGGGGAGGAGATAGAGATTCATGGGCTTGAAATTTTGCAGCAGTCAGGATTAGAGTACATGTGGACCCACAGCATTCTTATTTCATTCAGACATTCAAATATCTTTTGTGCTTTCAGCAGAGGCTACTGTTCGTGATGTCCAGCTGTGGACTTTGGGTTGACCTTTTACATCAGCAGTGCATCTCAGACTCAAGTGAGAAAATAATTATAGAGAACTAAATTCTATTTGATTCTAAAAGTTAAAGGCAGTGACTGAATTTTGCAGTTGCAGGTTAGATTGAGAGTTCATCTTCAATACTTACGTATTAAAAGTACATTTCCGTAGACTAGAAATAGACCTACATAGTCCTTTGTTGAACAGACTGATTTTCCATGAACAAAACCATATTCTTGGGTGGTTTTTGCCCATGTACTGAAGAGAAAAAATCCCTCTCATTACATATATCGTGCTAATTGCAAATCACTTGAAAATAGGTGCACAAACATTCCAAGGTAGACATTTCTCAAAACTGTGTATGAGGTAGCTATTCATTCAGATTGGGAAAGCTGAATGTGGGTTTTTTTCGGAAGCATGGTTTATTTTAATAAATTAATTGCTGTTAAAAAATAAAAACAAAAACACAAACAAACAAAAAAAACCACCTGTAGCAGAGGATGCACAACCACTTTTTTTTCTGATCTGTCAAAAATCAGGTCAAAGATAAGTAATTGGAATCAAAAGAAGCAATATAGAAAACTTCCATAAAACTATGAATAATTACACCTATCTTAATATTCTGTAGAAGAATTATATAGTATTAGATCATCTGAAGATTTGATACAGAGTAGGAGCTTCAGGACTCCAAGACATGTAGGGTTTCAATACCAGTACAACATTTCTACCACTGCAGTGTCAGCATAAGAACAAAATTAGATCTGAATCAGTTACTTAACCTTGAGTGTGATAGTACCAGTGGGGAGCTACAGATTCCCTAGTGGGCTTAAAGAAGGCACACGAAGCCACAACTGCTACTTCTTGTCAGTTCAAATGTATCCTCAGTGACTGCCAGATTTTTTTGTTTGGTTTTGCTTAGTTTTGGGGTTTTTTTCCATTCTGATGTAATGAAGATGAGTAGGAGTGCATTCCAGGCAGCAACAGCCAGAAATAAACTGAGCATGGATGATAGCTGCTGCTTCTCCATGATCATTATGTAGTTGATAAACAGCAATCTGCTCCAGGAGGAAGCAGCTCCAAGCTCTTGGCCCCTTGCTGTTGCTTGTTGCAAAAGGGCCCAAGTGAGTGAAGCACGTGGTGTTCAGGAGATGTATAAATGGCATAAGAGATGAGACAGAGCTTGGTGTTGGGTGTTGTTAAATGGAGGTATGTTTGGTGGAAGGACCATGAGATTTAAGAAGAAATGAGGAAAGTGACTGTCAAGGAAATGAGGAGTGAGGTGGTCCTGTGCAGGCCCAGGAGCTGGACTTGATGATCCTTGTGGGTCCCTCCCAACACGGCATGATCTGTGGTTCTGTGAATGGCTGAGCAGAGAACACCTTTGGTCTTTGGTGTTGGTCCATGCAGACTGTACATTGTTCATGTCCACACCACTTTTTTACATAGTGTCTGTTCTTTTAAACTTCAGCAGCACAAAATGAAGTTAAGTGATAATTTTTAGCAAGTCAAAATATTTCATGAATAAAGTCAAAATAGGTTAACTTGTCTCTGATATAAAATCTATTGCATAGATTATATTAAAAGGAAATTTGAAAAGCAGTTATTTCTATTGATGCAACTCAACAACTACCCTTTCAATGCAAGTATTCCAATTTTAAGGTCTTCAAATACTACTAACTGAACCAAAGAGCAAGCAGAAAAGGCAGAATTGAGTCAAAACTGAAGGACTTCTGATGTGCTGGTACTCACACAGTGTTTTATTTATAGTTCCAGCTAGTACAAGGGCATGTCAAATCATGGGAATAGATGGGAGAAGAAGAAGCCCAGTGGTGATTGCTTTCAAGCAGTTCAGAAAAATTCAGGTCCCAGTTTAATTATGCCACATTGGTGGCATAAACTTAAATTACTCAAGGAAAACGCAATATTCACAAAGGAGAGCATCCAGTAATCAGAAAGGTGTTATGACTTGCATTATGACTTGGGTTTCTTTTCATGGCAAATTCCTATTTAAGAAACTATAACATAGTCAAGTATATATGTTTTGTAACATATTTCTAGTGCTTGCATTGCTGTAACATTATCCCTTCTTTAAAATTGTCTTTGCTTACTTTATCTAATCTGTATTAGGACTGCTGCTAGTTGCGGTCTGTAAGTGTGTGGTTTGCCAGATGCTGGAAGGCATAACAATCTTACTTTGTCTCTCTGATGTTTCCTCGGATCAGAGGAAAGCTGATGGGCTTGAAAGTTTCTATTTACACCAGAAAAGGAATACTCAGGGGTCGGCCATTTATCTAGTTTACCAAACCAACTTTATTTAGCAGCTCTCTTGGATCCTATGAATTAGCTTGCATCTTTGTAAGCATTACATAGTAAAAAAAAACACGCAATTTTGACCGTCCAGTGGTTTTGATTTAGTCTGTAACCTGTTTCCATTCAATGTGAGACTTCTGTGGGAATACTGAAAGGTTTTTTTAAAGTGCTTTTTCCATGGCAGACTTGTGTTTGAGTGCAACTGTTGAAACTTTGTGATGACTAAGTAGAGCATGGCAAGAAATTGGTCTAGTTTGTCACTTCACCTCAGTTTGAAATCTGAAAATGAATTATTTAAACAATGAGTAGTATGGACTTTACTGCAATGCTGATCAATGCCCGTCCTGGATGTTTGCCTTGCATTTCTATCACGTGTGAATGGTGCATTAATCAACACTAATGGACAAGCTGAAGTTTCTTATTAAAATTTCACATTGTTCTTTCTCCTGTGAAAAATATATTCAAAGGGTTCCTAACACTAAAAGTTGTAGGTGAGGGAAATGTTGCAATCTTACTTCCAATATCTGCAAAAATTAAATGCGTTCAAAACCAAATGTCATTTGGTGAGGTTTTTGTAGGAATTTCCTCTCATATCTTACCAATTACAGATCTAAAGCACTTTCATGGAATCTGTATGTTTGCAGGTTGAACTTGCCTTTTGTTTTTGCATTGATAGATGTATATACAGCCTTACACTGGGGCAGAGCTAATGTGAATTTGGGGTTTGGACATCAGCTTCTGCTGCAGAAATCCTTCCAGAGGAGTTGTAGATTGCACAGTTGGTGGCAGCTCCATTAGCATCTCCGTTTGGATCAGAGGTTTGCTTTTGAGTTAGTTTTTTTCCCCAGATATGACTTACTGGTCTTCAATTTGCATTGTGCAGTTGTCTCTAGGGCAGGTAAACTACAATCCCTTTGGATGGAAATGAACTGGGTGATGCACTCCTTGAGCACAAAGTCTGTGATGCTCTGACAAGGCTGTCAAGTGGACCCACCTGTACATTATTCTTAAATGAGGTGTTCCAAAACCATTCAAAGATCTTTTTAAACTCTAATGTCTAGATTTTACTTAAACAGAAAATAAACCTGTGAATTTTTCAAATGCAGAAATCCAGATCTAGGTGAAACAGACTAAATTAAAATCGAAGCTTTTAGCAAACAAATCTCTCCTTGCTTGCTGTTTCTGTTAAGGGAAAATCCTCTCCTTCAGCTTTACTTTCAGTCTTGTAACTTTTAGTAGCTTTTTAGGTTGTAAAAAACCTTTGTGGTCTCTTCTGAATCCCTAAAAAACCCCTTCATTTTCATTGTCTCTGCAACATGTCTTTGTGTCTGCTTTTCCATTCCCCGTATATGTATGGTCAGTAATTCCCAGGAGGGAGGAATTTTCCTAAGCAACATATACAGGGAATTACATGGTTTACTATGCTAGAGCAGGAAAAGAGATGTCGCCTATCTCTCAATAAGACAATGCATGTGCAATAACATGTGGATATACAGATTGTTAAGACATGAAAACTGTCGTGCTTTGGTGGGGAGGGGGGAAGAATGCATGAAGTCTATTGTATTTCATACCTTAAAATGGAATTTTAAATGACTAAAACCAAAACAAATATCTGCCTCAGTCTACAAAAACTCAGAAATGGCTTTGCTTTTATTGCACCTCAATTTGCTTCCAGAAGTTGTCAGGGAGGAAGAAGGGAAAGGGTTCAGAGCTGAGGGCACAGCACTCACTTATTCTGTATCACTTGTGTTGCACTCTGTTTTACAGTATAAAATGTTGTGATTTGTAAACAATCCAAGCATATTCAGTAGTTTGGGAACATTAGATCTTTTATGCATTGGCCTTTGGATATAGTTAATGGAATGTTTTAGAATGCGTTTGTGTTATTGCCATCAACTGGGGGCAAAACCACAACAAAAGTCAGGATTACTTGAGGGGAGCAAAGGAAACAAAGCATGATATGCATTGCCCTAGGATCACTGTAATCTGGAAGTGATTCAGCCCTCAGGTGTCAACAGTAAAAAGATCAATTTTCTTTTTTCTGATCTCTGAAAATTAGCTATGGATACTTTGTGGCTCCTTTTCATACTGAAAATTACACAATTTTTGTTTAAGTAAAAAATTTTCGTAGTGCAAAATCAGTAACAAACTAAAGTTAGTCTTGTGACTGTCTTGTGACCCTTAGGTTCAGTTAAAACCAGGTTGTCCTGTTTGCTTTAACATAAACTCCTGTCATTTTTCCTCTCTCTTATTCTTTTATATCTTTGCTGCTGAAATCTCAGCATTTTTTACAGTAGATTTTAATTTCATCTTCACTACTTCAAACATTCTCCCTTCCTACACATCCAAAATGTTGACATCATTATCAGCTTCATTGCTCTGATCACAGTTCCCTCCTTCCTAAATTATTGATCAGGATTTCTTCTTTCAGATACAGTTCAGCTTTCTTCTTATGCTTTACTTATTTATTCTAAACAGCTCTCTGGCTAATCCTCTCCACACTGCTCCCTTCTCCCGCCACCTTCTTTTCCCCATAGCACTTGGAATATATTGGTCTCTGTTACCCTTGCTAAGCACATCCATCCTCCTCTTTGTAAGCACTTTTAATAATCTATGTGTTTGGCAAAGCCTGCAAGTGTAGGCACCCCTTGAAGAACCCATTTACAACGTGAGAGAGAGCGTTTTTTCTGGTTCCCTTCAGCACCTGATGACAAAAGCACTTCTGCCATCTCTCCATGGTGGGTGCCTTCAGGGGAATGGAGATGATGGGACTGTGAGCTCTGGGCACTGTGTTTGTATTCCTTTGAACTTTTAATGTCAGTCTGCCTCCATTTCAGCTGATGGCTCAGTAAGAAGGGCAAATAAAGCTTCTACCTAGCTGTTAACATTGCTTTTACAGCATAAGGAATACCTTATTTTGGGAAACACTGAGTAAAGTTCCTAAGTTTGTGTTACAGCTTTGAAGGTGGGTTTTTTTTTCTGGATTGTAATTCATTTTGAAATGAATCCGAACATGAATCTGAATGTTTCCTAAGGTGATTTCTTTGTCAGCATTAGCACTGAACCGTCCTTTGGGCTACTTCCAGATAATTAATAATGTGAATGTCCTAGGCAACACTGGGCTAAAATTGCAGCACCCTGCACATGGAATTTACTCAATGCTTCTCTTTCCAGCTGCCCACAAATATCCGTGCTTAAAAATGTGTACTTCTGTAGTGGAATGTTTTAGAGAGCTGCTTTGAGTAACATGGATTTCTTTTCTTCTAAGACTAACAGCTAACACACTTTCTTGTAAATAATAATGATCGTTTGTATTGGCATTTAGCTGATAGTTAAACTCTTGATTTTTTTTTCAGTTTGATTTATACATTCAAGCTTGAATCTTCATTTCAATTTCCATAATATGAAGAGCAGACTCTTTAGGGATCCAATATAAGAATTTATCAACCAACTGGTAGAGTGATGTTTTATTGTAGAAATTAGATAAAATATTACCCTGAGAAAGCCTCTGCATACAGACAGCATAATTTGAATTTTGATATATTTAGGAAGAGGCAGTTAGATATCCAGGAGGAGAACAAAGTAGCTTCTGTCATTTCTCAATTACATATGTGGAGAGCTTAATGAAAATGAAGATGCCTTGCAATAAAGAAAACCATGAGTTTTCTCACAACATTGCCACAGTGAGGCTCCTTGGAGCTTCTCGAAAATACCTGGGCTTTTTGGAAGAAAAAGTTGTCCTTAGGGGAGGAAAAAGCTTCTTATAATTGCTAATTGATCTTAAAATATTTCTGATTCCATTAAGTACAGAAAAACTATGCAGAGGTTGAGATCTCAATTAAGATTATCTTGCAGCAATATTTTGTCATTTAAGTATTAGGAGTTCATTTGCTAATAGAATTTTTATGAAGAAGGACAATCTTACAGGGTAACTTATTTGACATAGGCTTTTTTGTTGTTTACAAGCTGTACTTGAACAACTCAGCATTCCTCAGTGCAAGAAGTCAGATTTTTCTTATTATGGGTTCTTGTCTAAGCAGATCCTACAAGTGAGCTATAGTCAAGATCTCAAACAGAATAATCTACACAAGAAAATGTGTGCAGAGGTGTATAGCAGTCTTCAAGACAATGTATAGATAGATGTTTCTAATTTTAATGGTGCCTTTGAGCAAGTAACGTTTCCACTGTTCATCAGATTGAAGGGCCATAATTTTAATATAGTCTTCTGTACACTATCACATTCTTTCCAATCCATTTCACAGGGAAATTGTCCATTGTTAGAAAGATATTCTTTGCATGGTTTGGTCCATCATTGTCACACTATTAACCTTCAAATATTATGCACACAATTGACATACACGAAAAGAAGCAAATCAAGATGTTTTCACTTATTTTTGCTGTCTAGATGACAGGCATTAAATAACATGCTCTTAATTTGACTGACAACAGACCACAAATATGATACTTGTATATTACAGAAATGAACTACGGGAAGAATTGTGAAGATGTCGTTGTTAGAAGTATGGTTTTTTCCCCTCTAAGTACTGTAACAAATGACTGCCCAGACTTAAGCACTGACCTGTATGCCAGCCAGCCTTCCACAGGGAGGAAAACTATGTTCAGGTCTGCTGGTTGAAGGACAAAGCCATATCCATTATACTATTATAATCTAAAATAAATAAAAATTGAAGCACTGAATGCATATTTAATATATTTAAAAATAGTAGCTATTGTTGTCAAATTTATCAAACCTTTGAAGTGTAGGATTACCTTTGTAGGTATTCTTTGTCTTAAGATAGAATCCATATAAATTCCAGTCTCCAGGAATAATTGAGCCAATTGTTATTTTGCATGAATTAAGATCTCTGAAGTTGTTAGAGGATAAATTTTGCATTGTAGAAACTAAAGCAAATGTAAGAACCCAATACTTTCTTCCTGGGTGTTTTACAAGAATTTAATCTCATTTTTAATTGAAGGGTGACTTTTTCTCCTAGTTTTCTGCTTATTTCATAGGTTACCTACATAGTAGGGGACTAAATCTGCCACACAGTCTTTGTGGTCTCAGTATTGTTTATTTTCATGCACTGATATTGTGAACAGGGTTCTTTTATTTAAAACTACTTTTCTGTCCTTCCCCACAACAAAATGACGTTCTTACAAATACCCCTCTCCTGTGGAATTCCACAAGTGCTCTGAGCTCTGCTCTCACAACAGGAGGCATCCTTCTAATATTCCAAATTGTCATGGGGAAAAGACTTTTCTTTTTCTGCCCCCGTCCTATGGCCAATGAACAGTGTTGATTCCCTGCTTTATAACCTAAGTTGTTTTGTGCTGTGCTGCACCCTGAGGGCAGCTTAGGGGACTGGGAAATGGGAGATGGGAAGAAGGAAGTCCGAAAGGAAGAAGTCTCACCAGGAGCAGGTCCAGGTTGTTTATTCTACCCATACATCCCCACCCCACAAATCACCTTCTCTCACCATGCTTAACAGTGCATTTTCAAGGACTACAAAACACTGGTATTTATTTTCCCAATGGCTGAAGGAAACTGCTGGATTTCTTTTCATTAAATAAGTACAATTTCTATCTGCAAAGTCACATCTCAGATAAAGCAATTTCCTAGGCATGTCTAAGGGATCCTGAATTCTAGTGTATTTTTTTGCAAGAAACGTAGGTGAATGTGATTTGTGCTCATATAAAGTTTCACAGCAAGTCCTTAGACTATTTGGTTTCCTTTAAAACATTTGTGGGTTTGTGTGCACTGCTGGTCGGTGGGTGGAGGACTAGGAAAGCTGAAAATGTTCTCAAAGCAGAGCATTTTTAATGATTGTTATTATTTAAATCAAATGTAAGGATATGCTCTAAATTAGGTTTCTGTTGTGCTGAAGTACCGAACCTTTACCATAACTTGAGAGATCACAGCCTCTGACCTAACACCACCACCTTAGTGCAATTTTTGGTACCTAATAGAAAAAAATACTGGGTTTGCTTTCTGGATTTTGTTACAAAAGGCATAGGAGTGAGGAGGGGAAGTGTTTCTTTTATTCCAGAAATTCATAACAGCTGTTTGTCAATATTTTGAAAAAAGAACAGAGAAAGACATGAAATATTAAAAGCGTGCCAAATCCCATCCTTTCTGCAAGCATGCCTTTGATTTCAGTAGTTCTGTTTAGTCTGGGTTATTTATACTTTTCCAACAAGAGCTAATTTAAACATTCGTATTTCTAGATCTCAGTTAAATATTTATCTAAGTTTAGAAAGCTGCTTGTGCTGATTAGTGAGCTACCTGTTATGAGAGAACAAAGGAGCTCAAAAGGCAGCAAATTAAGGTCACAGGTCAGTGTTCAGGCAAAATAGAGCTGGGCTACCAAATGATTTTCAGTTATTAAGCCAATAAATCAGGCAGATGTTGATAGATGCAAGCACTGGGGCAGTATGTCAGCCTCATGAAAAAATTGTTTAACAGATTCAGGTGATCAATGCTGTCACAATCTTGCATGTGAAAAATCAGATGACAAATTAAGCTGTGAGGCTGTGACACCAGAGATTATTACATGCCACTTCCCCCCACACCTACCATTGTTTTACATCGAGCCTAAAAGCAGAGGCACAACAAATAAATAAATAAAATTATGTATCCTTCCATTTGTGTCCCTTGGAAAGCCCACAAGTGAGGTGGAAGGCTAATGGATTTTCAGAGCAAATGCAACCTGCTGCATAAGCCCTGATTGAAGAGCTCTGAAGGGGAAAAGACTAGATAAAGGGGTTATTGAATTATTAATGGGCTCTATGATAGTGGTCTAATTAGAGCTAAAGAGTTATCACTTTTTACTAATGGTATGATGAAAACAAAAATAACCCATCAAAACTCATTATGATAGAAATTATCTTAAAACTAAATACCTTTTCATGGCAAAAAGCACTATCCTGTATTTACTTTTTGGAATTTCTGGGAGTTGCTTAACGTGCAGCAAAAAAAACCTGACATTAGTTTGTTTTTGAATTACACCAGCAGAATCATCCAGTAATTGCTGTTGAAAGCTTGAGCCTTTCTGTTTGCTCAATATGAAGACACTTAAAGCTGACAACAACAAAAAAAGTGGTCTCTATTAAAAAGAATGTCTTTCCAAAAGTCAATATATCTGCAGTCATGGGACCCTGAAAGCCAAGTGTCACTTTCCATGTGTGTATGTGTGTTTTTGTGTTGTTTTTTTATTTTTAAGATAAAGATGTCTAATAATGTGTGCCTTTTAGAAATTTGAAAACTGGGGTCCCAGAGAACATCGATGTGATTTTCCTGGGAAGCTCCCTGTTGGGAGGCAGTTCTCCCCAGCTGGCCACAGCAAGCTCTGGGCTCGCCAGCCCCCTGAAGTGCTGTGAGATAGGCCATTGCCTTTACAGCAAGTGCTGGAAAAGCACATGTGCCACAGGAACATAAACATTTTCAAGAATTAAGGAGATTTGCAAGCTATTAAATATCATAAGGCTGCAAGAGTGATGATTTAATGGGAAAAGTTAGCTGAGGAAGACAACAAAAATCATTCATGCCTACTATAGGAGGGAGGTACCTGAATGCCAACATGAACTGCCATCAGGGGCGTTTAAGATGTTTTCAATAGTTGCTCTGTCAGAGATATCAGATTACTGCTGTTACCTGTCTCACAGATGGACAGGAAAGTGCTGTGCGTGTAAGTTTTTTGCTGACAAGCTCACCCAGAGAAAAAGAAATTGTTCTTTGAATGACACCAATTCCCTGTTTGTTTATCTTTCTGGTTTTTTTTCTTTAATGGTCTGTCTTATGCCCTGGCCTCAGAACACTCAGATGGTGGCTGGAGTCTCTCTGTAGAAGCCAGGAGACAGCTGTCTTTCTCAATGTGAAATGAAGCTGTTGGATGGAAAATATACATGTGAAAAGATATTTTTTTCATAAATTCTCCCTCAGGTCTTTGGTTCTGTTCAAAGTCATGGTACATGGGCATTGATGAAGGAAGTGAATGAGTAGAAAACTCTAAGTTCAACTCAGATTTTTTAAAAGGAAAAATAAACAGGCAAAGTAAAATGATAGGATTGACAAGGTTTGCTGAATTTCATGACACTGCTGATTTGAGAGAAATGCTGTTGAAGCTATGGCTTTGCAAGGCTGATACTGGTTTTCAGCATCAGGTCTTAATGGTGCAGAGACTCAGATTCAGGAG
The DNA here is from genome assembly GCA_035583185.1 of Anabacerthia variegaticeps. Classification (NCBI taxonomy): domain Eukaryota; kingdom Metazoa; phylum Chordata; class Aves; order Passeriformes; family Furnariidae; genus Anabacerthia; species Anabacerthia variegaticeps. The sequence goes on along the minus strand of JAWWEW010000001.1, from coordinate 10,435,173 downwards.
TTGCTCTGGGAGGTGTTACCAACATGGATAGTAAAGTCCCTGGGCTGGTGTGATCCTCAGGGAGCCTGTGTTCATTGGGACGAGTCTGTGGGTGCGTGTTGCCCTGGATGGTACCTGTGAGAGATGCTGGGTTGGTCCCTATCCCTGCTGCCAAAAACATCCTGCTCTCCTGGGACAGGAGTTTAGATGCTGACTCTTTAATCCAGTTTTTTTCAAAGCAAACATAAATATATTTGTATTCCTCAGTTTTAACCAACCCAAATTAGAAGGAAAACTATGCAAATTGGCATCCTACTGCTGTGAAGGGTCCCCATCTCTGTTTCAGGGCTAGTGGGAAGGAGATTTCATCATGTTCAGTTTGAGTTAGATCAGGACAGGAAAATGCAGCCCAATTGTGTTAAATATCACATGACAGTGCTGAACATTACTCAAGGGTACCTTTTTTCTCTTCTATATTTAGCACAGGCCAAACCAGCCACACTCTTTGAGTCTAAGAAATCACAGATTAATTTGGATTGGCAGTGCATACCTTGCTGAATGGTGTCATGGGTGAGGAAAAGAGAGACTATTGACAAACAGAATCACAAATGCCTCTGCTCATCGCCCATGTGCATGATCATTCAGGACATTTTGCTGTCAATAAAATAGCACTGCCATAAATGAGGGTCTGGAGGATACAGGTGGCTTGGGGAGCAATATTTGCTGCAGCTGGTTATAACTGTGCTTCCCCCAACACCACCTTTTTATTCCTTGCTTAAGCCACAAATGGGAGCTCTGCAGCATTATTCACACAAGCACTGTTGCAGAGGTGCTGGCACTGTCAACAGCACACTTCTGGCCCCTTGATGTACAAGCTGCTCCATCACACAGCTGTCACACAACTGTCTCTTGTATCTCCTGGATGATGCTTTTAGGCTATTTCAGGCAGTTCTATTTCTTCTTGTTTTGTGTTAAAAAAAAAATAAATAAGGGGAATAAGAAGGGAGAGAAAGCAGCAATTTATTAATATCATACAGACTTGTGTGAAATATTGCTCCCTTTGAGATTCTGCAATAATGTATGAGAAACATAGATCAGTTTGTGAAGTTAATTTCTTTCAAGAAATTCCGTGTGTTGCAGGAAACTGCATAAATACTCCATAACAGTGCCATTTGCTACACTGAAGCAAAAACCATTTGTTTTTGTGAGTTCCAGAGCTAGAGTATTAGGGTCCTTTATTATTAACCCCAGTGTTCTCTGCATAGGTTACTTTCATCTTTGTGGAAACCGGAAAACCTCCTTTTATCAACTTTTAATTTTCATACATTGAGGGAATTGAACTGAGCCAACTGGGTACCTTAGGGACCAAGACATCACAGGAGATGTATATTGTCATTTAATGGAGACACGTTAACAGTTTCTGAATACACAGTGCGCTTACAGTGTGCCAGTAAAAATTGCCTTGAAATTTGGGTTAAAAAAGAGGAGTGTAAGTCCTTGGACTATCATGTGTGTAACAAACTGTCAGAAGACTGCATGTGGTTATATAATTAAAGGCCACTGTTCCTCACACTGTGGCAGTGTTGTTAACGAGTCGACTCTATCGAGAGTCTCTTCTCAAATATAACTTAGGGTGCTGCACGCTATCATTTGAAAACAGCATGAGTACAATGGCAATTTATTAAAATACTGTTAACTCTCTCAATACGGCCACGAGGCTAATTAAATATAACAGGTTTCTTCTGGGATTGGCTCCACAGTCTACAGGCTGCTCTTTCACCAGGTCCTTTGGGGGTTTCCATCTGTGTGGGAGACCAAGAGCAGCCCCATGCAACACAGTTTTCTGCACTTGGAGAGGTTTGTAATTCCCTGTCAGAGAGGTGAAAATTACATTTAGCTCTTCATTGCCTCCAAGACTGAGGGGCAAAAAATGTTGGTCTAAATGTCTGTCTTAATGCTGTGAAACTTTTTGTCCATTATTAGCAATGCCTGGCTTCTACTGGTACATTAAACATGGCTTCAAACATGATGGCCCTGTTCCTGAGGCCAGCTGGTGAGAAACAGCCCATATCTCTCCCTGATTTTACTGTCTTTAGCTTCCACAGAAGATTGGCTATATGCAAGCTGTCTATTGAGCTGTCCCATCAGCTCCTGACTTGCACACAGGAGCAGTTGCAAGAAGATATCACAGTTTAACCCCAGCCATGAACTGAGCACCACACAGCCACTCCTCACTCCCTGTCCTGGTGGGATGGAGAAGGAATCAGAAAATGAAAAATAAGAAAACTTGTGGGTTGAGATAAAATCAGTTTAATAGGTTGCTTGGGAAGACAACCAATAACAATGTTTATTTGGGAGGACAAATGCCACCACTGAACATTTCCTCTTCCTCTTTCTTCCCTCAGCTCTATGTGCTGAGCACAGTGCCATACGGCATGGGATATTCCTGTGGTCATGTGGTATCAGCTGTCCCAGCTGTGTCCCCTCCCAGCTCCTTATGCACCCCCAGTCCACTTGCTGATGGGGTGGTGGGAGAGGCAGAAATTACCTTGGCTCCCTGCAAGCTTGGCTTGTTGATAAAGAAAACATCCTTATGTTATCCATAGTATTTTCAGCACAAATCCAAAACAGAGACCTATATCAGCTACTATGAAGAAAATTAACCACACCCAGCCAAAACGCACAGATATTATTAGCTGGCCTGGACCAAAATCACACCAGGGGTATTCTAACAATGAAGGGGTATAAACAGTTTTGTCCTAGATCCTGTGTTTCCCAAGGTACTGTTTGATTTCCTGGTAACCTGTGAGTGCTATCAAAGGAGAAAAATGCTCAGTTAACATACTTTTAAACGGATCAGTACCAAAGCAGTTTATTGACTTATTAATCACACACACTTAACCAGCAATCAGGAAACTATAATTATCAATATCACAATGCAAACAGTGAACCAAACATTAAACATTCACACAGCGTTAAGTAACATCTAGACATTTCTAGGCATCCCTTCTATAGCTAATCCCCAAAAGCTCTCATCACACCCACACCAAGCTGAGGGCTCCTCTCACTGTAGATGTTTGTAGGTTCTGGATGTTGAGGTCACTCACTCTGACTACACTGTGGTGCCTTTCCAACTCTGTGCTCTCTAAGCTATTTTGCCAACAGGGAGCAGTGGGACCCAGTGCCATGGAGTAACTTCCATCCTTTGTAGGCAGATGAATGTGTGTTCAACTGGACTACACAGTGTGAAACTTACACAGGTCTAACCTTTCTTTAAAAAACCCCAAACAGTAGTAGTAGTAACACCAGTAAGATGAGGTTGCATTTTAAATGTTTTTATTGCTAAATAACAGTGCTAAAAGGCTCTAAAATGAACACCTCTTAAGCAAAAAGTTTGATAGCCTTTCCTTCAACTTTTTTGTATAAGAATTGAAATACATCTTGAAAAGGAGCAAATACAAGATTTTATTTGCACAAATGAGAACGTGGTCAGGTAAAACAATGTTGTTCTTATTTGCATATATATGTTCTGCAGACTGCTTTCAGCAAAGGCATTGGCATTTCTGCCTTTTTTATTTCTTTTCTAGCTTCTTATCTTATATTTTCAAGGGCTGGAAGTAATCAGTTTTCCTAAATCTATTTTGTTAACGAAAGAGACATTTCTAAATAATATAACCTAAACCCCCAAGACAGGCTTGACTAATGCTCCTTTCTTATGACTCATTCAAGTGTTCCTGTAGGTATTTTTCTGTAGGCTAAATCTGTGTGTGGCTCCTTCTGTGATCTTTCTGCTCCAGACCTGAAATGTCTGTCTCTCTGTAATGCCAGTTCTGGAAGCCCCGGTGAACGTTGCGGGTATGTGCCAACTACCAACCCACAGCTTCATTTCTGTGCCACATTCTGCCTTGTTTTCTTGTGTGATTTGAAATGATGGCCCATGTTACAAAGCACATGCATCCATGCTCTAGAGACAGTGGTGGAGTGTACTTCCTGAACCTGAAAGTTTGTAAGGCCAGATTTGAGTCAGCAATTTTTCTTTACTGTTGTCAGGAGCACTTTTATGGTTGAGGTGGTTGACTTGATCTAACACTATTCTAGATTAAAGAAATAGATTGGGGTCTGAACTGTTATCTTTTGGACTGTTTTTCTCTATTAACGTTTCTAAGTAGTAATAAAGGTGTGCCACACTTTCATGAATATTTTAAGCTTCAATCAAGACATGTATAGCAAATAGCCAGTAAGTTGAGGGCAGTAGAATAAATTGTGTGACTTCCTTTCAGATTACCCCATAATCTCCAGACAGCATTTTTTACTTTGAGTACTAATTATCCTGCATCTTAATTGAGCCATGAATTACCCATAATTATCTATTTTCTGTGGTAAAACAAAACCATGTAATTATGCTTTTTTCAGTGCCTTGGATTTATACATGATATGAACAGAAATTAGGCCAATGTGTACTGGGCTAACAACAAGAGTGGGTTTATTCTTTTAGCCCTGAACTTCTTCATAGGAGTGTAATTTGATTTTAAGAGAGCTAGAGTTGTCCTCCAGAGAAGAGACAACCTACTTGGGGATGTAAATAATGGAGACAAAGTCTAAAGTGTGTCTTTAATCATCCTTATCCCCTCCACTTAAGCTAGAGTTAAGGTGAGTGGAGATACATGGGCACAGTGCACTATAACACTGCTATTCCGCTTGTACTGTGGCTTTTGGTGAGGTGAAATGCTTTTGCACTGCATTTTTTTACAGCAGGCAGACAGAGCCTTGAACAGCTCCAGAATGAAGTGACCTTTGAAGATGCTTGAAGTTATCCATCTCTGTCTGAAGCATAGTAATTGAGACTCAGCTCTAGCTTTGCCTGAATTAAATCATTAGGCAACCAAAAACAAACCTAAGAGAATATTCCCTAGAGTAGAACAGATGCAAGTTTTTAGGATAATGCAATCCTAAAGCTTCTAACCTGAGATTTGGCATCTCATTTTACAAAGGCCAATAGATGACATGCTCTAAAACAAATATGATGCAGGAAAGTCAAAAACCAGATAAAAGGTTTTGAATCATGTTTTTCTCTGGTCTGTATCTCTGTTCTGTGTCCCGTGATGGAGCACCTGCACCGAGGCTTTCTAGAAATGACATATCACAGAAAGGTCAGATACCATGCAATTCCTCTGCTGAGGCATCTGTCAAGTCATGTTTCCCGTCAAAACAAGGTAATGTCCTGAAAGAAAGCAGTATGTTTTGCAACAGTCTGTGGCATATGGCACTGGAAATGCACGTCAGTAAAGTAAAAGTCGTGCCACATACCTGCTTTTCAACTGTAACATGTTACTTGTCAGAAGAAGCTGCAGATGTTTAATTTTTCATAAGCAGTTGCCATGTTTTCACATATTGTTTCATGTACTGGGTTAAAAACAAAAAGCAGGGAGCCTCTTTGTTCAGTATAGAAATGTACAATGTCAGAACATAATGTATAATGAATACATCATTACCCAAAATATGAGGCAGACTGTCATTTACACAAAAGCCCACATATACCACTGCAGCAGTGTACAGAAATGTTAGTTTAAATAATCCACTTGAAATTGTGAATCAGGCCCAAATACCTGAGTTTATTCTAACTAGGAATCTTCTTTTGAAAATCCTATATGTAAATCTCAAATAAGTGGTTACAGTTGCTTCTAAGGAGAAGAAAGTGTTGAGAATAAGATTATATCAATCATTCAGGCATGGTTTCAAAGCTCTGCAATGTCCTTGAATGCTAATATTTTCCGTGGGAAATCTACATGATGAAATGTGTTTAAAAATCTGCACGAATGCTGTAGTGGTAGTAGCACTACAAATAAATATATTGGATAAAAGATGAAAGGCTCAAATTCCTCCTTACTGGCTCCACACAAAAAGAGTCACCGTATTCCAGTTAAATAAAGGCTGAAACACCTTCTTTCTTTACCAACTTTAAATATTTGCCAGAGAGAAGGAATTTAACATTATTTCTTCTTTTATCTCCTTACAGTAGAGAAGTTATGTGGCTTGTTTTGCAGGTCAGTACGCTCAAAACTTGCCTAGGTCTTAGAGTGGCTGTTAAAGGGAATAGGTAGGTGCAATTTCTAGTGAGGATGTCATTTAAACACTAGCTGCCTTGATTTGGGAAGGTACCAACTTATAGTTGCTCCATATCATGTACATTTTAATGCCTTGAGTGATTACTGCTTTAGAAAAGCAGTTGCAGGCACTCTATGGAACATTAGTTCCTATCATTTTATGCCTTTTTTCCTGTTTGGGAAGCAAATAATTTGATTGCTACATGAAGTCATAAACCTCCAGTGTTTGCAAACTTTTCCTGTTTTTTACCAGTTCATTGCTATTCAGGATTATATTCGTATTACTGCAATGTATCATAAAGAGATTTGTGCCTAGTAGAAATCAGAGCAGCCTGGCCTCTGTATTGCACTCATGGTTTTAATCAAAGTGCATTTACATGCACTGCTGTGAATATGTACATAGGAAAGTATACAGAGAGATAAACATTGCTCAGCACTTTATGACAGCAGAAACTGGAGGTACTGAATCCTGATCTAGGACTAAGGCCAGTTTGACCCCTGGAAATGTTCAGGGCTAAACACTGAATCTACAGGGTTTGTGAAAGGTACAGCCTTGTTATATTTGCATGTCAGAAATATCTTTTTTTTTTTTTTTTTTTTTTTTTTTTTTTTTTTGCAAAGTACGGAAGTATGTCAAATCTGTGAACTTGGAAAATCTGTCCTGTACTTAAGAACTGCTTTAAAAATTAGCAAACTTTGCAACCCCAAAGCCCTAGGAGTAAATTGAGGAAAGTTGTTATAAGATATTATAGCTTATACAGGAAAAAAAAGATAGTTTCACCTAGCAAGTTTGGAAACCATATTAAACAGCAGCTGTCTTCTTAGTTAAGAGGATTTTGTTTGGCTGGTCCTTCAAAGATGGCAAGAGCATTTAAAATGAACTGCTGACAATGTTAAAATCCCAATGAATTATGAATGTAGTGACAAATCCATGAAAGTATTTATTTGTGTAAATCTAGACAGAGCATTTACTTTTGAGTCATCACTTCTTTAGCATTTGTGCTGAAAATTGAGGCACTCCAAACTTTACTTTGGCCCAAGTTCCCTTTGGCTTGCAATTCTCATAACCACCTGACCTGCCTTGGACACATAAGCACAGATCTCATTACAGTTGATTTCTTTAAAGTTTACATTCTCAAGCCATGAATTCTCCATCACCTGGATTGATTTTTCTATAATTTCACAGACTTTATAGTCTTTTAAGCTTTTAAGACTTTTATCTGTAAAATGCTTGATTCAGGAGTGTTTTGAACATACTTAATCATGGGGAATACAAGGCAATGGAAAATCAGCTGTGCTCTACAAAAGATAATGTATTGCATTGCAACAACTATTTCCAGGAATTTCCATGTGGCATTGTGAAAAAAATGGATATATTCCACTTGTACATGCTATCCGCTTCGATCCAGCACAGCAAAACTTCAGCAGCAGGGACATGTCTATCTTTGAAGAATTCAGGTCAGGATTTGTTAAGGATTGGAAGAGTTTTTGCTCAAACTGGTGTCTGTATGAGGCTCACTCTCCTGACCCCACTTCTCATCCCCTGTCTGTGTCTGCCTGTCACTGACACCTGCCATGGTGTCAGTGCCAGGTCTCTCTCCCCTGGTGAGACTGATTCCCCAGTGACAGATGCCAGCCTTGCCTCGCATGGAACCATCATCAATCAGTGTCTGGCACGAAGGCCAGTAGGCTGAGGGACCCTCAGGCTCTGCAGTGCTTCAGCCAGGATGTGCTTCATTCAGGGCTTCTCATGCAGGGGAATGCTGCTGGGGGAAAAAAAAAAACAAAACAAAACAAAAGACTCCAGGTGCAGAAACACAGCCATCCTTTGTACTTGAAGGGTAAAGGTACTGTGACCCACCATGGCAGAGACCTGCTTCCTTCAGCTGGCCTGATGCCTGAAGCTTTGTGTTTGGAACACTAGGCAGGTCTGAAAGTTTGATCTATTAACTTAATTACATCACAGAAAACATGACTGGATTGTGTATTTCTCATTAGTGTTATGTGTGGAATCAGTGAAAGGCTTCTACTTCTAGTCTTTACTTATCAACCTCTAAAAGAACTGAACAAGCAGAAGCAATATGTTCCTCTTGAGGGTGTCTGCACTTCCACTTTGAAGCCCAGCCCCAGCCACTCCTCACAGATCCCACCTGGCAGCCCCTGCCAGCCCATGTGTACCCATGTCTCATACAGCTACACAGAGATATGGATAAAAGATGGAGCTCTCTCCCATTCCCAGCCCAGTTTTCTACCAGGTGATCTGTAACCATCTGCCCCACTGCAATCCCTTCGCTCTTCTACTAATGGGCATGCAACCACTTTATTAAAATTTCCTTACATTGTTTTTTTTATTTGTCAGAGTTGACTGTTTCTTTTATGTTTTCTTCATAATTTATCCATATTTTCTCATAATTATGGAGAAATGGAGTGATAAAAAATAAATGTGCTTTGTCTTTCACTGATACCTCATATTTTGAAATACTTAAAGTGAGTCAGAAAATATGTCCATTATGTTCACAATTTTTTTCTCTCCCTGATATTGTACCTTGAGTCTAAGGGGATGAAAACTAAATTTCCTCATCAGCAAAGAATTCTTAATGAGATTTTAGAACTACCTGAATTGTTTATAAATCTTTTTTTAATTTAGTACTCAAAACCTTCAGAAATACATGGTCTACAGGGTTAGTAAAAAACCGTATATTAAGCAGCTGTTCTTCTTCACTTTGTGGTCTCGAGAACCTTTGCAGATGCCCAAAATATTACATTGTCTAACATTTTGAAAATCTGGTCTCCATCAGAACAAATGCGATACAGATATGTTTTTCTGGTGCATTCTTCTTCTGTGGATATTAATCTCATCTAAATGACCAGCCACCTGAAGCTACTAGGCATGTGCCATACTCTTCATTTGATTGTGGTTCCCCAGATACAGTGATGACATTATGGGCAGCCCAAGAGGAAGGGAACCTGCCCTTGGCTTCCAGGGCTTCCTGCCCTGCCCAGCCCAAATGGACAAGTAGCCATATGGATGGCTTTGTCAGCAGCTGGGTGTTCTCACTTCTCCAGAATTACACAGCCTCACTGAAAGTCTTCTAATATGGCCCTAGCCTAGCAATAACACTGGAGCTGCTCATCAGCACCAGACTGTTCAAGAACCAAAGATTTGGCTTGGAAGGGGTGGATATATTTCAGGGAAAGTATTTGCTGAGGAGAAAGTAGTCTTGGTATGTAGGATGGAGTGCATGTATCAATAAGAACATGCAGAACTGCATAATACTGAGGACTCAATCACAAGGATAAGGAATTTAGGGCAACCTTGGAAAAGGAAGGAGTGTAATATCAGTTCATGGGGACTCAGGAAAAAAACTTTCTGAAGCTAAATATGCCAAAATACCTCCCAGCTGGAACTCTAAGTGTGCTATTGAGCGAGTCAAATATTAAGGCCCAGTGCAACACAAATTTAATGGAAGCTGTAGGGATCTGGGGTCCTTTTGGAATACACACAGAGCAATGAGGCTAAATATACACATTTTCCAAACACCAGTTTTGAAATTACCGTGTACTTTTGCACTGTATTTTTAACATCATTATTTCCATTAATTTTATTCCATGTATTTGTACTGTAGGATTCCTTTTAACACCTTTTCGTTTTGAAAAAACACCCAAGGTCTCAATCAGGTCATTCAGTGAAAGTAAGATCTGGCTGTATGTGAAAAACCACTATTGAGTGGGTTAAACTTTGTTAGCTTCTATTCTGTTACCTTCTGTAATCTCTTTTCTGTGACTACAATAAGTTATAGGTCAAAATATATTTTAGAGTGATGAGTGAATTATTTTTTCCCTTCAGCATTTCTCTGGAAGTCCTTGATTTCTCACATGGAACATAAGGCTCTCTGGTACTCAGTGAAGGTGTATAACCTTAACTGTCGCCCCTTGGGGTGTGGAGCTTGTCGTGTGTTAAACCAAAAAATTTACTGATTATAATAAATAGTCAGTGATTTAATAGTGCAAACAGGTCTCTTTCAAAATTAAAAATTTCATTCAAAATGTTTCAAAAGGAATGAATAGTATTTTTTAAGCAGGAGTAGGTTAAGAAGCCATTTTAAATGTGTACAGACACACCAATACATTGAATTTTAGTCACTGCAGGGGAAGCTGACACTAAGGGGTAAGTAAATTGTACATGCAGGCAGCAATTAGCTTCTTTTCTGTAATAAATCTAAATGTGATTAAAATGCTTTATATTTTGGTACATATGAAAATATTAAAGTGTAAACATTTTCCTTTTAAATAGTACCTGTGCTATTATTAAATTGCTGAACTTGTACTGGACAGGTATGATTTCCTGCTGTTCTCCCTAGTGTTTCACAGATTTATACTTTTTCTGCAGTGCACATGGTAGGATAAATTCAGCCTTTAAATCTTTCCAGTGGTCAGTAAACTCTCTTCTGTCTTGCTTTTTGCCAGAATAAGGGCAAACTGTGTGTTCTCTGGAGACTTCTCTGGTGGTCTGTGAATCTGCTTAGTGGTGTCATTCTGATTCTTTAATTCCCAACTTTAAATTTGATTAAAAAGAAAGCTTAAAGTACTTTAAATACCCTTCCATTACCTGTTTTCCAGATAATGAATTGCTGTGGTTGGTCCTGTAATCAGTCACTAGTGTGAAGAGAGGTGATCTGTGCAGAAAAGTACTTTGTTTCACATAACAGTGCCTGAAAATGGTGATTCGTGTTCTCAAGAGTCTAAGTGTTTTGGCTGCACTTGAAAGTTGCTTTCCTGAGACCCGGGATAATAATCTTATTCTTTTGGCATTACTGTTCCTTATTGTAGAGGCACTGGAGTATGAACCTAGGTCTGTTTGGTTTCATCTCCAAAGGATATCCTGGTACAAGGTGAAAATGCCAAGGAAAGGTGTGTCAGTAACAGAATCATCATGGAATCCTAGAATGGCTTGGGTTATAAGGGACCTTAAAGATCCTCTATTTCCAATAGCCTATGCTATGGATAAGGACACCTCTCACTAGCCCAGTTTGCTCTCCTGGACAATATCCAGTGGGCAAGTTGCTCTGTGTGTAGCTCTTTGGTGCTGCTTTACATTTCTCAGTTGCTCATGAGACAGCAAAACACTAGAACGGGTAGTAAAGCATCCTTCAGTTTTTGCATTTTGTAAATATTTTTAATTCGATTGTGTAGATCATGGCATAGTCTATGATTCTGTTCTGTTCAGCTGGAAACCTGTACTCTGTAGTACTGTTATATACTATTATAGCTATTAAGTCACTAGATCATGAGATCTGCTCTGGTGACTACTCTGGATGTAATATCCAGGCATCCATCTCTAAAATGCTCACTTCATTTCTTGGAACATTTAGGAGCTTTTGGGAAGAATTTTCTCATGGTCTCTTATTTACCTCTTTTCCCTCATGTACTTTTGCAGTCCAGCTTGCTTTGAAATACAGTTCTGTATGGGAATGATCTTTTATGAATTTCTGTCTTAATTTATTTGTTGTAGTAAAGAACAACTCATCTGAGAAGTTTAGGGGTGCCTTTCTAAAGGAGACCAAAGAACTGTGCAGAATGTGTTGAGTAGGCATCCAAAGATATGCATTTTAGAGGATCCCACATTGCATATTCTGATCCTAAGGGGCCAAGGAACTGGTATAATCATCATACAGGCTTTCAGTAGTTTAGTCAGTGGAAGAAAAATATCTGTAAACATGCTATCAAATTTACAGTTCATTGAAAGTGACAGAGAGATAAAAGAGCAGCTAAAATGATAGAACAGAATATGGAACATTGCAAGAATGTAGCATTTAATCTTGCATACACAAATATGTGTAACGTTTCTGCACAGTTAATGATCCAGTGCTTAAGCTTGAGTGATAATGCATCATTGCTAGGCCCATCTCTGAATGCAGAAGATAGCATTCTCTAATTAACTCTGCAGTAGCTTGATTTTTTTTTTTTTTAAAGTTGATATTGGTGATGAAAATCTTTTCTGCTTCTTACTCTTTTTTACGTATGCTGATTTCATAAAATTACATGCCTCTAAATTTTTACTGTTATTGCATAAAACATTCTACTTATTGCTTCTTTTATCTAGTTGCATAAATGTAGGGGCTATTTCTCTTCCCTTATTCCTTTTATCCCCCCTCCCCTAAAAAAAAGAAGATGGGAGCTGAAAGTATTGTGAAATTGACTTGAAAGTTAAAATCTTTCAAATAACTGGCTCTGTCATTGACAAATCTTTTTCTTCCACTCTGGTGCATTTCATGGTAATTTAGAACAAGTTTCAGAAATTTTACAACAATAAATACACTTCTGCTAAAAGCATACATTATACAAGCAATAATTTAAAACTGTTCATGGCATCAATTATATTTTGTCATAGTGAAATATATATAGCACATTACATTTTATCAGCACAATGAAGAGATACATTCCAGAATCATAAAGGTGGAAATCAAAATGGTCTGTCCTTTGCCTAATGGCTTTAATTGCAGGATACAACAGAACAAGGTTGCTCCTTTATTTAAAATTTCACTTTATCAGCTGTCTGTAACCTGTCACAGTATGCCCAGTGCACGATGGTTATACCATTCCATTCAGTTCCACCTCAACAGGCTTATGACAATATGCCAGCTGACTGTTTTCTTCTCTTCAGAAATGGGCAGGTTCTGCATACTACAGGTTTATTAAAATGCTGTCTAAGCTCCATTACGGATGAGCACTATCTCCTATCCACTAGCTGTCCATCTACAGACTCATCATCCATCCACCTGTTTTCCACCCTAACTGCTGCAATTTTTTTAACAAAGTTCATAAAGCAAACAAAGCTGTTGGAGTGTAAGAATGATGGTAGTGGTTTTTGTGCGGTCTGGCTGATATAGTGTGTGTTTCTGTCTTGGTTCTTTGCCCATATAGATAAGCTTTATACAATGGTTATTTTGAAAACAAATGACTTTGGCAAAGTTTCTTTCCCTGCATAGACTGAAGGGAGTTTTACTCTATGAATACATAGAATCACTGGGTATCCCGAGTTGGCGGAGACCCTCAAGGATCACTGAAGTCCAGCTCCTGGGCCTGCACAGAACAGTCCCAAAAATCCCACCATGAGCATTGCCCAAAGACCCTTTGAACTCAGACAGGATTAGGGCCATGACCACTTCCCTAGGGAGCCTGTAATGTGCAATTACTTTTGTAGTTGTATCTTATGCATATAAATAGAGTATATATAGAAATCTAACTTAATTCAATAGTTGGCTGAACTGTCCAATAGCCAAACTGCCCAGTGATGATTTGGAATAGGAAGGAAAAAAACCTCTGTTTTTCCTTCAGCACATGCATGCAATTAACAATAAAGGGAAGAATGCACCCATTGTATGAAAAGCAAGGTACCAGTGGGCAAATTATTAAAAAAAAAATAAAAAAAAAAATCCGAGTTTCCTTTCTATTTTCAAATATTTCTTAATCAGTTAGGAACAATAATCCCATTAAATTTTTAAAACGAGCGAGCACTCAGGACCTTAAGCACAGTAGCAACACTTTGGATGATGCAGCCTGCCTCTGCATGTGTGGAAGGGATGTCCCAAAACACAGACTTCTGGGATAGCTGTACCCTCCTGAAGTGTTCAGAGCTCCCACACACTGCACAGTGTCAATACAGACTCCTCATTTTAACTCGCTCTGCCTTGGTGAGCAGGAACCTGTTAAAACTATATAACAAGGAAAAGCCTTGCCTTCCTATCACAGCTATGCCTTGAATCTGTTTAATTTACCAGTGTGGCTATTTCAGCATAGCCTTAGAAAAAAATAAAGCAGTGTTTTTCATGGCAAAAGATATATATTCAGATATATTAAAACAGAAAAAAAAAAAAAAGGAGGAAAAAGTGTTAAAATATAAAAAAGAAACTATATAGATGTGTTTCAATATGGAAACAGACATTTTAAAAAATCTTATTTTTACTTTCCTGAAAAGGTTGTTGGTATTTAATGATATTCATGAACATTTAATTGGGACCAATATCTTCTCTCTCAAGTGCTCCCCATAACCAATATTCAGAGTAGCCTGTTCTTGTGGTGCATTCATTTACAAACTTTAGCCCTGGGGCTCTCACTGGCTCCATTACTTTCAGCACCGAGCATCGTCGGGATTTCCAATGAGACACAACATCATGGAATGTAATGAAACAGAAAAAAAAGGAAAATAAAAACACATACACAACAAACATTTAGCAAGCAGTAAATAGCTACCTACTGTGGAAAAAACAGTCAGTTTCCTTGGGGGAGATATGATGGGACTAGACAAGGAAATTCATTAGCTATATAGCTACGAGTGAATAAACAAGATAACAGTACAAGCTTATCATCTGTGATCTTTGTTGTAAGATACAAATATCAGATATTTAAGAATGCTGAAAGAGTAATTGAACAAATCTTTGAAAGCTGCTGTTGCTCTTTGGACAGTGGTGTATCCTTACATGATGGGGAAAATGAGACGGAAACTAATGCCAACAGAGAAAAATGTAATCAGCTTAGCTGGAACACAGATAATATATTGTACAGGATGAGAGCTTTGGCAAGTATATGCTTCTGATGTCACTCCGACACAAAGTTGTCTACATCCACTTGTAACACTATAAACAGAGAAAAAAATCACTCTAGCAGTTTCCATCTGTAGAAATGGAAGTAACAATTAATTATCAGGCCTTGCAATCATCTTTTTGAGTGAGAAGGAGCAGGTCTAACTAGTTTGTAAAGTATTACTTTGTTACAGCTTCATTCCAGTAAACAAATTTGTCAATCAGCCAGTTCCATTGTTATTTCAATAAGCAAGAATGTCGTGTTTTCCATGGGCATCTGGGCAGGGAATAGTTTATAATCAGCAGCACATTTGCTGGCAAACTGTATTGACTGAGTGGTGTATATTGCCTACCTGGACTTCAGGAAGGCCTTGACACTGTCTCCCCTAAGATCCTTATAGCCAAGATTGTGCTGTAGGGGCTGAGCAGAGCATGAGATGAACTGAAGACTGTCTGAATGGTCGGGCCCAGAGCGTGGTGAAGAAGCATCACAGTCTCAGTGGTGGCCAGTAACTAGTGTTGTACCCCAGGGATCAATACTGAGTCCAGTCCCATTTAAGATCATCATTAATGACCTGGATGAATGGCAGAGTGCACCCTCAGCAAGTTTGCTGATGACCCAAAAGTGGGAGAAGTGTCTGATATGCCAGAGGGTTGAGCTGCAGTTCAGAGAGACCTTGACAGGCTGGAGAAATGACCTGACAGGAGCTGTATAAAGTTCAACAGCGGAAAGTGCCAAGTTCTGCACCTCAGGAAGAGCAACCCCATGCACCAGCATATGCTGTGGGTCACCCAGTTAGAAAACAGCTTGGTAGAAAAGGCCTTGGTGGACACCAAAGTCTATATCAGCCAGCAGTGTCCCTTGCTGTACAGAAGGCTGATGCTATGCTGGGCTGCATTAGGCAAAGTCTTACCAGCAGATCAAAGGATGTGACCCGTCCTCTCTCTCCAGCACTGTTAAGGCCACAACTGGAATGTTGTGTCCAGTTCTGGGCTCTCCTGTGTGAGGGAGACATGGATGTACTCGTGAAAGCCATATGAAAGATAGCTAAGAAGATTTAGGGATTGGAGTATCCTGTGAAGAAAGGCTGAGAGAGCTGGGACTGTTCAGCCTGGGGCAGAGATGATTCAGGGGAGAACGTATTGTTGTGTATAAATACCTGAAGGGAGTGTGTAAAGGGATGGAGGACCAGGCTCTTTTCAGTGACAGGACCAGAGCCAGTGGCACAAACTGAAACACAGGAGGTTCCCACTGAGCACAGGGAAACACTTCTTTGCTGTAAGAATGACCAAGAACTGCCTAGACAGGTCCTGGTGTCTCCATCCTTGGAGATATAGAAAAGTCACCTGGACAAGGTCCTGAGCTGTAGGTGGCAGTGCTTGAGCAGGGGGCTTGGATGAGGTGACCTCCAGAGGTCCCATCCAATATCAACCATTCTGTGATCTTGATTTATGGTTATGAAAGTTGAAGTGATAAATCAATACTCTTTTTTCCCCCCCTCCCCTTGGAACATTGGAAAGGTGGACATTTTGATTAATTTCACATATATGAGAATATTCCTCATTGATCTTTTTTTTTCTTTTGGTGAATTTAGTTTGTGGTTCCAATTCCATACCTATTAGTTTTGAAATTTTGAATATGATATATTTAAAGGTGTAGATGTAAGATGACTCCTACAGAGGAGGGTTGTTTGTTATTTATAAAGTAACGCTTATAATGAACTATTTCGTTTTTATTTGCTATTGTTTTTGTCAGTAGCAAAATGACAGTTTGGGAGATAACCTACCTTTTCTCATGACTGTTGAAAATAATGATGTCCCCAACTCTCATGTAATCCACATTAACAGAAATTCATATTAACATTTTCACTAATTAGAGTCCTCCAGAGTTACATGTGTCCTTGACAGGAAAATGGGCACAATTCAACATAAAATGCAGGTCTGAAATAGAGAGGGTGGGGTGGGGGGGAGTGGTCAGTCCGTTGGCTGTTTGCATGCGCCATTATAATTTCTTCTAGAGTTCTCAATGAAATATCATTTGCAAATTCTCAAACTGACTTCTACAGTGTTTTAAATAACATACACTGAGCACCAGAGTGTCACTGGTCAGGCGAAAATTAGGGGTATGTGATACTCTGACTGTTTGGGGAAAACTTTAGCCTCAGGTGTGTTGTGCCGAAAGAGCATCTTAAGATACTGTGATATTCTTGTGTAACACTCAATGCCAGAAACTGCAATTGACTTGGGCAGATGAAGGCACTGAGAACACTTAATACCTCTTAGTCTTATTATGCCTTTCTCACAAAAGTTTTACCAGAGAAAAATGGCTCAAGTCCATTATTTTTATTTTTGTGAAATTGTAAAGTAAATACAGTCCTGGTGAGATTGATAGCGCTGAAAAGTGAAGTCCTCTATTGACCTGCAGAATAGGTACAACCCTCAGCAATTCTATCCAAAGCTAAAAATCCACCTGCATTTTGGCATGGAGGAATTGTTGTGGAAAAGAGAGATGCTCTGCCTGAAATTGGCCAGAGTAATTGAACTGCTTATATACAATCTGAGACCACATCTTTTATATTCAAGAGGAAATGCCTTCTCCAGGAAGGGTAGGCTTTAAAAATGTTATCAGTAGGACTTTATGTCTTGTGCTACTGTGCATGGGACTGTTACCAAGCCTCCAATGTTGTAGTGTAATGAATACTAAGTACCTGAGGTAGGACAAAGAAAAGAAAGAGGACTTTTTATTTTTTAATTTCCCCAGAATAGTGACACCAAAGTGTGCAGTGGTGTAGATAATTATTATATTCCTACCTGTTTCAATGAGTTATGGTTGAATACACTCCCACATATTTCTGGAAAACAGAAGGTAAGAACATTTGGAATCTCTCTTTGCAAGAAATGGGCACTAATGAGACCTGTTTCTGTGATTTTAGTCTAAGCAAGCAGTAGACAGACATCTCCTCTTCCAGAATGTTCAAGTCTACCTTCTCCAGCAATTCTTGTGTTGCAAGAAGTTTTCTCTCTTCTTCCTGTAAGCCACTGCTAAGTTTCTTGGCATCCTGCTCTGAAGGTACTGATTGCAGAGACGTTTTCTCTAGGTGGAAAGCCAACATCCTGTCTCTCTCTGGGTACACTTTCAGTCTAGGCAGTTCACCGCTCCTTGAGTTGTGCCAATTCACAATCTGAAATGATCTGTACAGAAATAATTCTCCAGAATACATATATGTGTGTACATATGCAAGTTAAAGGATGAATATTCATTGTTCAGTTGACTGTTCAGCACTGCAAATGGTTACATGCAACTGAAAGGATGATGAATTGCAACCATAGACAGAGAATGAAGCAAGCCTATGGGTATCAGTAGCCTCTTAAATTGGGATTACTCCCAGAGGCAGATTGTGTACCTGTGCACAGCCACAGTGTGACAAATAACTGCTGACCCTGCAGTTCTGCAGGTGTAACTTATCATCACAGAATAGTTTGGGTTGAAATGGCCTTTAAAGATCATCTAGGTCCACTGCCATGGGCACAGCCCTCTTCCACTAGGCCATGTTGCTCAGAGCCATCCTTGCCTTAAACTCTTCCAGAGGTGGGACATCCACAGCTTCTCTGAGCAAGCTGTTCCAGTGTCTCACCACCCTCGTCACAAAGAATTTCCTTCTTATATTTACAGCTTCTGATGAATTTCCATTGTTTTGTCTGTTATGTTGATTTTCCAGCACTGTTTGCACCCATCAGCACCTGTATAGCAGGGGATCAGTCCCGGGGCCCTGGGGATGGTCCAGCAAACCCAGTCTCCACCTTCTACCACAGTCCTGTTGAGCTGGGCAAGTGCTATGGGTGGAGGCTGGGACTGCTGCTGGTCCCTTGGCTCCTTTGGCTCTATTGGGATGAATTCTGCCTCTTATGAATGAAACAATTTGTATCACTTGCAATACAGATCAGCTGGCACTATGATTTGCGGACAGCACCCCTGAGTGACATGAAGATACAGTTACTTGGAGTGATGCCCGGGTGGGCAGATATTATAGAAAGGTCTGTGAGTCCCTACAGATAATTTTCTGGCTGGCTCATTCCTGAATCACTGTCAAATCCAAATTCTGCATCACTACTTCTGAAATATGATGGCACAGTAATGAGTTCTAATAAAAATAGAGGAGTGAAATGGCAAGAGTAGCTTCATATGCTAATGATTCTGATTCCTGTGCGTTCGGCAGCAGGCTCATGGAATATACACTGAAAATTGGTGATGTTAATTCTATTTAAATATTAAGGATTTTCAATGTCATTTTAGGGAATGGGCATATATTCTCCATATTTATGAGAAGAGTTACCTAACCATGGCGAAATAAATATTGTCAGTCTTGTAGAAATAGTACCAAAGAAAATACTAGACCAGTAGCAAACTATGTGTCAAAAAGGTTTTACAAAATTAGTTCTAGATGGATTACAAATTATGAGGATGATTTCTGACATTTTATTAAAGCAGTGTGAAATATCAAATGCAGTGGTCAAAATATTTACACTTTTTCTTGTGCTGTAGCTCAACCACAAAAAAGAAAAAAATCTTGCTACTATCTGAAGAGGAAGCAAGTATATTTGAAAAATAGATTTATAAAGATAGCAGAGGAAAAACAGCTTTTACAGTTTTGCAGTTTATAGAAGACTCCTGTTTGAGTTGATAGAGATTCTTCAAAGTACACTTCTTTTGAATGCTCATTGTGAATAAATCTGTGAGATGCTAAAGAGATGCATTGTTTTTCAGAGTTAAATCAATGCTGATGCAGTACAATCTTTGCAGGACGTAGGGACTCTTTTTTTATTATGTAGAATAATGACATATTGTAGTGCTTTCTGTCTTCAAAAGGCTTATACAAAATGTACTTAAAACTTTAATTAATAACTGCTACACATCTATAATACTTTCAGTGCTTCACCCAAGAGGACAGTGTCATGATTGATAGTGCCAAGACTGAGAACAAAAATGTGCATCCATCTATACTGTCTTTTTGTCCTTCTCAGAGCTGCTACTTACCTGGTTCTTCTCCCACAGTATGTTGTTACACTGTTAGGTTGGGACCCTTTGGCTGTGGGGCTGCATTTTTGTCTGGCAGCCTTGAACTTGTCAGGTGTTACCTCAGTGTATGTCCATCATTCTTTTAGGCTCTGTATATATTTTCCTTAAAAAACCATCATGTTGGAGACATTCACATAGCTCTGTCTGAAGTGGCAGAGTGGGAACAGCATCAGTTGCAGACACATTTTAATTTTTTTCTTTTTTTTTTTTTTTATGCATGCTTTTCTGAAGTTTATTGCACTAATTTTGTTTAAGCAATGGTTAAATTTAAGACTGCTTCAGTAGTTTACCTTCAAGCAAGTGCTTGCAAACCTGTAGATAAAACATTTAGCTGTAGCCATAAAAACCTGAGTGACCTAGCTTCCAGCAAAGTGGTTGCTTTCAGAAGATTATGTTTTTCTCTCTTTTCATTTTGAGATCAAAGTCCCAGTTCATTCTGATGACTGGGCTGCTGATAACTTCAGGGACCTTTTTCAAAACAAGGACACTAACAGAGACTCTTATCCTGAAAGTAGCATTTTAAGTACTGAGTATGGTCACAGTAAACACGGTAGAGCCCTTACCAAAGGTCTGAACATAAATGGAGCTTACAAAAGATATATTTGAATGATAAAGAGGGGGGACAGGTTGGGTTTTGATAGTGTTCCAGTCAGTACTTCAGCAGTATGGTGGTCTATTGTCAGTTTCTGTCATGGTTAATCTGCAAATTAAGAAAGCGTCTGAAGGCTCGGAATACTTTAAGAATAAAAAGTTTCTAGGTTGTGTTCTTTCTGATGTCAACTCAGTCCTCAGCTGGATGGATATAACTGCATTGAAACAGTAAATCATCAGATTGTATCATGGAAGAAAAAAAACCAATGCAGTTTAAGCTGTGCTCTCATTGAACGTATTCCTTTTCTGTGCATTTTAATTATTTCTCATGACCTTTAATTATTGCTTATGACCTTCGGAAAGAGGATTGCTTTATAATTTTCTGTATACAACTATATTGTTTGTTTATATATCCCTAGATGGCCACTGGCTCAGTAAAATTTCCTTTTTTTTTTTTTTTCCCTAGTTCCATCAGTAATTATATTTAGTTCTTGCAGAGGATGTAAATTGCTTTATACACATCTAGAATTGTTAGCACAGTATGAAATGATAATTAAGATGGCCTTGTCTATAATTTCATAGTTGCTGTGATTACTTACTGAAGGAGTTCAACTGGATTGTGACCTCTTGTGAGTTCTAGGTCAGGGACAAACACTTTACTCAAACTTAGGTGAGGTTCCACACTTTAAGGAATGTTACTGACTGTAACTGTGCCAGGCAACTGCTGTGCATTCGTACTCCTCTTCCTCTGTAATGCTGACAGTAAGTTGAGATCATGTACCTCTGAGTTTTGCTTTCTCATATCCACCTCCTGCAGTTAGAGGTGAATCCATTGTTGCTGTTGGGTAGAAACTTCCAGGACTGATAGAATATGAGCTTGAAGCAAAGCTGTTGACTGCGCTATGATGTAAACTGCTGGGCACTAGGTCTGCAGAGAGGAATGGAGCAGGTATCTGAACACAGGGGTCTTCATACAATTGCTCTTTCCTTCTTTCAAGCAGGGACTAGTGCTATGATAGAGACATTTTAATGTGAACAACTTTAGGACTAGAGCTCAAGTCTGAAGTACTTGTGGACTTTATCTGAATTTTACTTGCATTTTTTCAGGAAATATCCTTATTTCTGCTCCCCCTGCTTAAATGCTTTGAAAAGTTAAAATATACATTCCCTGACTTTTATAAACTAGTGAAAAGGTGTCTATGCTTAAAACACTCAGCTAAAATGAGAGCACTATTTATTGCAAGCAGTTAGACCAAATTAATCCCATACCTAGTTTTAGGCATTTTATTGAGTTCACTAAAGTGGAGCATAGTAATTTTGAATTTCTTCTGTGAAGATAAATAGACACAAATAGCTCTACAGGAAAATCTGCATCACCCCTGGAAATCTAGTACATAAAAACCAGCCTGGCAACATCCCTCTGAACTCAGACACCAGAGTTAAATGCACAGAGTTAGTCAAGGTGATTCTAGACTTGCCTGTTCGGCCTCCCCTTCATCCCTGTATTCTTAAAGTCTCCAGTCTGCTCTTCCAGATTAATGTCTGTGTGTTGATTCTTGTTTGTGCAGAGCCCAGCTGGCTTTGACAGGGCACAGATTAGCCCTGTGCAGGGCTCATGACAGGGCCAGTTCAGCACAGCAGAACTTGTGGCACCAGGTGCTTATAAAAATGGTGCAAATAAGGATCAAGTCCTCTACTAGAAGGTGCTTCCAGTGTTTTTCCAGCCAATTTGTCCTTCCTGCCTTTGCTATTTTAGGAACTTGCTGTAAAGGAGCACTTGATTTCTCTTATCTCTTCTATACAGGCTATAATTAGGATTAGCAGAAGTGTTTTACTTAATGTTGCAGTAGTTCTTGTGTACAGCACTCATATCTTAAGTATAATTAACACTGTATAGCTCCCATTAGTGTTTTTAAGCACTTAAAATGTACTATAATGGCCAAAGCTAAAGTTGTCATTAAAGGGCCATTGCTATTTATTATGCTCATAAAGTAGACACTTTGCTACAGAAAAATATATCATTGGGTTCCATTTAGAAAGCAGTAACAGACAGCAGCATTACTGATGGCACCCATGGGACTAAAGGACTGCCTTAAATTGATCCCATTCTTATTCCACACAGGAGTCAATAGGGAAATCTAAAAGCAGGTGACAAATCATGGCATTGCACAACATAACTCTGATTAGCTGAGTTATGCTGGGGGGCAGGTTTACTACAGGGGGGCAGGTTTACTACGGGGAGGGGCAGGTTTTCTAATGAACATTTCTTTCTGTAAATGCTTGAATGTTTGTTTTCAGTCTGTGTTTTCCTCGTAATTGCATGTATATTTCATAATTCATTTTTATTACATTCAGCTGACGTTTTAAGCAATTATAAAAAGGGGGGAAATTTATACCTTCTTCATTATATTTTGGGAAAGGGGCCAGGGACATTATTAGCATGAGGATTTTGCATATATTTTTTGCCTAGAACTCTGGGTCAGATGTACATACCTGTGAACAGGTTAGGTTTTTATTACCACTGCTTCATTTGATGATTGAATTAGCCAGTTTTTACAAGCCATATTTTCTCATACACAGTAATAAAATGCTCCCCTACTTTCATAACTCCTTGTCTCTGAAGAAGTTAATCTTCTTTGCCAACACTGCTCTGAGGATACATTTTAGTCACAGTCCAAATGTTGGAACAAAACATGAGCCATTTATAGCAGTAAACAATTATCGCTGAAATGAGATAACAATTTAATGGTCTTGCATGATTAATGTCCTACATAAATTCTTTATGACATAGAATCGAAAGATGATGTTATGAATGTATAATAGAAAGTCAACAGAATGTGTCACCTTTTGGTTAGTTTCTAAGGAAACAGGCTGTGCAATCAGTGTTTTCATAATCATCGGAGGTCCATAACAAAACCATCATCTATTGTCCTTCCTAAATTAAATTTCCAAAGGTACAGTTGTTGGCCTTTTTGGCCTTAGTGCCAATTATGCACACAAGAGGTCAATTCAGTTAATGGCATCCCTAGAGTCTTTTTCATGTTTGTGATCCAGGGCCAGCTTTTGCAAATGCTGGTACCTACATTTAATTTAAATTGCCGTCCATTTCTAGGCCTATAAATAAGTGGCCTGCTTTTCATAAATGCTTATTACCCACAGCTGATTCTGACTTTGCCCTCTGTCTCCAAGGTGAATAAACATGTGTTTAATGTCTCTGAAAATCAGGACAACAAACTTTAGAAGTCCAAATATAATTTTCATGCAAAGATTTTTCAAAAGGGGAAGTCTAGTATTACACCCCAAAATTATTTCATGTGACTTTAAGATGTCTAAAATATGGAAAAAGCAGTTTAATTAAAAATCAGTAAAATCTGTTAAGCATCTAGCATGCTTTAAGATAACAGGTTTTCTTTTAAGCTTGTATTACAGCGAAATAAAGTCAGCAGCCAAAATAATTGGCTTAACTTCATAATTCTGAACATAATTCTGAATATAACTTTTTTCATCCTACAAATGTGTATACATATGCATATATAAAACAAACTGTTATTGCACTAACAATTTTTTTTTTAAAAGTATTTGTGTGACTATCTTGCATGTGTCATCTACTGAGGCAAAGGAGAGCCCTCTGCTGACTTTACTTGAGCTTCCCTCTGTCATGCATGTGGGGGGCAAGGACACTTTGTCTTTCACTGAAAAATCTGCTTTGCTCCAAAGTACGCACAGAGACGAGAAAAATGATGTGCTTGTCCTTCTGTCATTGGAAAGAGAGAGGGAAAAGTAGAATTTCCTCTCCTGAATTTGTTTAACTGTGGTACCTCCTAAACATATGAAAATACCCTTTTATCCGTTTGTGTGTATTTATCTAGAAAACATATTCTCCAGCTCTTGTCCCTACTGTTTCATCAGACCTGTGGTGTCTTAAGGTAGCCTAAAGATTGATTTAATTCACTTGATGATTCCTTAATCCTTAGGCTGGTCCTTGAATGAAAGGACAAATGGAGGCAGAGCCAGATCCTTATTCCATTACAGATATTCCCAGGATCTGAAACAGGCATTTAGGGCCATGCCCAGAAGGCAGATGTGGAGTTGGTACTCTGAAGTTAAGAAAGATGAAAACCACAGTATAATATGACTGAGTCAATGGCATCACGTTTTCAAGAGGATAGGTGATAGACACATGAAGCTCCAAGGCGAGGGGGAGGGGGAGGGAAGAGGAAGAAAAAAGGAAATATAAAAACAGGAAAGCATTTAATTTATTACCAGGCACTCAGCAAGTCTGTCTAGTAAAATATTCCATAATTTTCAACTGGATTTAGTGCGGCAAGGTATGTTCCCAGAGCTAATGTCTCTTCATGGATAGACCAGGGGTCATTTTCCTTTGGCATTTACAGAGTTCATGTCCTCAATAAACTAAGCAATTCACTATGACTGGCTTGTTACTTTAATACTTTTACTATCTTATAGAGATTTTTAATTATTTACATTCTTATTCTTAATAAGCATTAAGAATTAATTCATTCATATTCTTAAGTTAGCAATCAATAAACAAAAAGGCTAATTGATCATTTCTGATCACCCATGTGAAGCTGTCCTTGCTCATAGAGGACGAATAGCAATACCTATTTCTGTATTTATAGTTCATCACTTGGGAAAAAAGCTCATCAATGAACTTTGTTCTATAGTCCCTCTAGAAATTAGGACTATATAAAAAGGTCAGTAGCACACACATCTGCTATAAAGCAGATATATCTTTGGTGAAGCAAAAGTAAGACATAATATTTTACAGTTTTGTTTATCATGTCATTAGTAAGACTAATCAGAACTTGCGCTTTCCTGCGGTAGATATGTGGTTTCCTTTGTAAGTTGATAAATTCTGTGTAAAAATGTCGATTTTTACATGATTGTTTTCATTTCTTTGAACTGAAGTTAAAAGTTCTGTCTGAGTCAGTGTCACTTGCAATTTCTACTTGTTGGAGCTGCCAGAGTGTCTCCAGTGAGCTGCACTGTAGGAGCCTCATGCCCATTTAGGCTTCTGGCTCTGCTACATCTGTCCTCTGGCTGAGGGAAATTAATCTGCCTTAAGATGATGCAGCATAGATGTCATTTGATCAAAGAGCCCAATACATGAAGAAACATATGAACACCACACTCTTGATGTTCAGTCAGTTGTACTAAACTGATTCAGAACAAAGTATTGTGACATGCAAGGCTTCTGAACAGTTTGTTGGGGTTTTTTGGTTTTGTTTTTTTTTTAAGTCTTTCTATTGGGACTTTTTGTCCCAAATTGTGAGTATGAGAGAAATTGTTCAGTTATTCTAAAGTTCTTTAAGAGAAATCCAGGATAGCCCAGTTATCTCTGAGACAGAGGATGAAAGTGAGGCAACATGTCATAGCGCTAGGTTAGCAATTTGTTGTTGTTGTAGTCACTTTTGACAAATAGAAAGATGATACCTCAGTGCTGCAGTTCCCACAGTGCTGCAGTAAAGACCTGTGCAGCAAACTGTGCATTGAGAGAGTTCTGAAATTCATGATGGGACATATTGTGGATAATATGTAACTCAACCGATTTTGTTTGGAAAAGAGTATTGGGCTCCACCTGATCTGAAATGAGCTTGAGATACTAGGAGGTGCTCCATGTCTGGTGATTACTTTGTACTTTAAACCAAAAATGTGTTTATGTTTTTTATCAATCAAGTAACAGTCAATTATTTTGCTGCATACTATCAGGCATTAGAAGATGTCATATACACACCTTCCCTCATTCAGTCTCCTTCTCCTTATGTGTCTGTTGCAGATGTGGAGTAGTAAGGAACTTACCTGATCAGTACTCAGCTCTTTCAGCAAAGCAATGAGCAGTGAGCAGGCCTGGCTGTACGACAGCATGACTGTTTTCTTCTTCTGGCAATTGTTAGAAGCTTTCATAATTTTCAGCTGTAACTCAAGCCCTTATAAAATTGATTTTAGCCCATCTTGTAGAATGCTGGTTGCAAACCAACTTTATGCAAGCAATTCCTTTTTCAGTCAGTGACAGATTATGGCAGGATAACAAGCTCTCTGATAGAAGTGATAATGCCACCTCACACCTCCTGTTCCTGCCCAGTGACCTCCACGGGGCTACGTTTCTGGGCTTCCTAGAGATCACCAGCTGATGTTTGTTAGTGGGGTTGTCTGTGCATCTTGACCCGTGAGAATCCCTTCCTTCTCAGCTGTCCCAGGTACCTCAGTCATACCTGAACAGGAGCAACAGGGAGAATCAGTTACCACCTCTCAGTGGGGCAGATCAATTTCTTTCTTCCCCTTAAGGAGCATCTTTCCCTTGAGGAGCATCATTGAATTTTAAATGTGAGTTAGGAGGTTTTTTCCCCAGCCTTTGTTTTCTTTTTCCCAAAAATATGTTTTCTGGAGAGTTCTAGGTATAATTGTTTGGTTCAGCAGTGCTTTCTCCTCTGCTACTTGGCGGTTTTATCAGTCCTTTTCTGGCAGAGTATGGCAAGAGCTGTTTTGCAGTCAGACAATAGTGAAATATTCCTGAAGTGTTCTTCATTATTCTTCTCATCACATTCTGCATTGTGACAATTCCATTTAGCCAACATGAGTCTACCTGCAATCCCTGTCTGTTGAGAGATCAGATGTAAAACACTCTAAATCAACCACTCAAGTATTTTGCCCCCTATACTCTTTTATCCATGTGGGGAGAAAGAAAAAAAAGAAAAAAAAACCAAACCACAATACAATCAACAAATAAATATAAGTAGGAAAAAGGTGACACTTCTGTTTTCTTAAATAATTCGATTCCATTTCCAATACTTTTGGCCCTGATTTTCTGTGTCTCTGGAACAAAGCAATGAATAACTGGAGTTTCCTTATATTTGTCTCATTATTTCCCTTGACATAAATGGACTGCGGTAGAATCCACTTTATCTCTGCTGAAGTCAGTAACAAAGTTCCCATAGCATTACACAGGGCCAGGATTTCATTCCCTGTGATGCTGTGAGAAAGTAAAAAAGGATGACATCAGGTATTTTTCATAGGTTTGACCTAACAACCTTCTCCTGAAAACATCTAGTCTGTTGGACTGCTGCTGAATCTTTTTGAAAATGCTTTCCAAAGGATCTATTAGTTAGTTTCCATTTTTCTATTACTGTATGAAATAAAATTCTAATGAGAACTGTGTTTCTCATAATCTCAAACATTCTTAAAATGACTGAATGTTAATATTACTGGAAAATTGAAAATCTGGTTCCTTCAATTCTAAGGCTGACTTTTTTCTTTTTTTATTAATTCAAAGATCCTGAAGATGTAGGAAACAATATTGAACCTTCTTATTTTGCCTTCAAATCCATATATATATATGTACATTTAGTAGATGTGGTTTAGGGATAAGTGGAATCTGTGAGGTCCTTGTTTTCTTTTCTGACCATTATCTCAAAAATGTAGGTAAGAGCTCATAGATAATTCTTCAATTAGACAACTCTAAAAAAATCCACGGAGTCAGGGAGAACATGTGCTTATAAAAACACACAGATCCTAAATACTATGGCTAAGTACAGTGCCATTAGGTACTCAAAAACAAGTAAGGGATTTGTAATGGAGATTTAGTATATCATTTGATTCTGTCTGAAAATGTATTTGCTTCTTGAGATCATTGTTAGTTGTTAAAGAAAAACTGTGCTTGCTCTGGCCGAGATGGAATTAATTAATTGAGTAGCAGTCCTCACAGTGCTGGGCTTTGCATTGGCAGCTAGAAAGGTTGTTGAGAACACAGCAGTGCTTTGGTTCTGCTGGGGAGAACCCACAGCATCGATGTCCTCTGTCCAAATCAACCTCCACCAGCCCCAAAAAGCCTTTAGGCCAGAGCTGGGCAAGGGGGTGGAAGGAGACACAGCCAGGACAGCTGACCTCAGCTGACCAAAGGATATTCCATACCATGTGATGTCAGTTCAGCAATAAAAGCTGAGGGAAAGGATGGGGTGGCATTTGTTGTAGCATTTGTCTTCCAGAGCAACTGCTACACATACTGAGGCCCTGGTTCTTGGGAGGTGGCAGGACATTGTCTGCTCATGGGAATTAGACAAAAAAAAAATATTCTGTTTTCTTTGTCTCTTGTGAATGACCTTTGATTTGGCTTTGTTAAACTGCCTTTGTCTTGTCCAGAATGATAATAAAGGCTTTGCCGCCTAAAATAAACACTATTTTTGAGTGAATAACAGCTCAGAAGTAACATTTTATTCTTGTCCTAAAAATGGCCTATAAATTGCTGAACCACCTCATATGGCCTTTATTTTGTCCTCACTTGGCATATCAAAGGGAAGCAATGCAAGCATTTTGGAGACCTATTTATTTGTTCCTTTGATTATCTCATCATCTGCCTTCCTGGTTGATTTCCTAAGTTAGTCGTAGAAATTGAGATCCTCTTTTGATCACTGCATCTGTAGAAAAGTGAAGCTAAAGAAACACATGTGCGGGGGCTCCCATTAGGGATAAAATTAACATTTTGGCATGTGCTTAGTAACTGCTGCCATTTGTTGATGGTGGGACAGCCTGAAGAGCAGAAGGATCTTGGGCTGTGCTCCTCTTCTGACAGTAATTCCAACATCTGCAAGAAAGCATTTTTAGTAAGAACCAGAAAAGTGGAATAAATAATACTAAAATTATACATATGGTGTGAAGGTGACACAGACAAATGTATTTCCAGCTCTAGCTGTACTAGTCCTGACCCACCCCTTTGCTGACTAACTCAACTGACAAGATACTAAGCAAGAGCATATGTTATTATTATGCACCATGTAGAGTTCAGAACAAAGCATAAATAATTGCCATGCAATATCAATTTGTTTGATCTAGGAATAAAATCTTCACCAGATTGTCTAGTGCCTGAGTGTAATTTTGAATGGTTTTATTAGTACATATTATCTAAAAAAGCGTCATCTGTCTCAGAGATCAGCCTTGGATGGTGCATAGCTGATGCTGCAAGGAGCAGCAGCAGGTGGAAGTGATTTTGTTGTTATTTGTAAAGATGGATTAAAGTGAGGCTGAGTTTATTCCTTTATATTTCATCTCTCTTGCTGTAATGATCTGAAACTTCTACTCTCTCAGTATGAATTAGTCCCATTTTAGGAAAGGGCTTGTGAGATGCACTTAATTTGAAATGATTCCCTGTACATAGATGCTCCTGAGATTTTATCTTCTGTTGTATGTATTTATTGAAAACTGTACTATCTGTCTTGACAAATTATCTACTTTTTGTCACTGGATACTCTTGACAGACTTTTTACCATCCATTTCATCATCAACAATTTACCAGCCTGTGTTACCTTTATGACGGTAAGAAAAACAGAACAAAAGCATAAAAGGAAACCTGACTGGTTCATTTTCATCATCAGTTAAATTGATGTAAAATTGCTGTTTATGGTTACCTGTCCTATTTTTTTTTTCTTCACTTACATTTACTCCTCTCCTACATTTTACCTACATGTACTTTTCTCTCACTCTGCTGCCTGCAATGCATACAGTGATGTGTTGTCCTAGAGATCATCTTTTGCAAACATTAAAACTTCATAAGTGATGGCCTCACAGCAGTTCACTGACCACCCAGGAAAAAGCAGTTCCATTGTCAGACTCACTCAGAACAGACACACAGGTTAGAGATGGATCTTCCAAAATTTAATTTTGTTTAATAATTCAGTGGCATTTGTTTGGGGCACAGACATATTTTCCAGGACACAATAGTTTCAGGAAGGACTTGACAATGAAAACTCCACTGCAAGTTCTGAGTACTGCTTCACATAAAATTCACTTGAAATACGGGAGCCTGCCTGAAGCCAAAGTAAACATACAGTCACGTTCTTTTCACAAAATTTATTTACTGTGTCAAGCAGGGCAAATCTCTCATTCCTGTCAAATTAGACAATCCCTCTGGCAGGTCACAATAGCCATGGTGGCATTATCAATATTTTTAAAAGGTCATCTATCAGGGAATGTGTGTTGTAGGTAATGAACAAGGAGGAAAATACAACTGCTTTTTATGCTCAGAGAATTAAAAATGCTACAGAAAGCTTATATACATTAAGAACAAGAATTTTACTTATTTGCCTTTTACAAATCATATCAACATCCACATAATTTTAATTTTGCCAAATAAGACAGTTATTCTTTTTGCCAGAGTCTTGTGGGATTTGGTGTTGGTCTCCACATGCAGGAAGAAGGAGTTTACTGGAAGCATTTTATCAAAACAAACAAACAAACAGCTGTTTTTATTTTTAAAAAGCATATTATTCAAATGTACATGTTTTATTGTGGAACTTGCACTTTGTTATCTGGAAACAATTTAGTTATTCTAGCTTTCATTTGTCTTAAGCTGATAGGGAAAAAATCTAACGAAACAAAACCATCCTTGTTAAGTCCTCCAAAAAATCCTACTGCTACTTTGGTGTTCATAGAACATGGGAAGTACGTCTGGTTCTTTACAGATAAATGTGAACAGTTCTTGGATCCAAGGAGTTTACAGTTTAAATCTCAGAGCTTGATTTTCTGTATCAAATATATAATCTTTTATTTGTATGTATTAAGACTCAAAACTGAACTTTAGAAAATTTCCTTTTAAGATTAGTAATTATTCTAGGAGACATAAAAAAGTGTTTAGACTTTTTTTTTCCCATAGAAAATAGAAGATAAGCCAGATGAAGGCTAACTTTTTATTTTTTCTTGCCCAGGAATCTAAGTTAAAACTTGTGATTTCTTTTTAGTATATGAAAGCAGTGAAACCTTACCTAAATTTCAGTCCAGAAATGTTAGACCTTGGTAGGAAATAAAAAAGGTCTTGTCATTTAAATTGAAACATCCACATCTGAAAATCAGGAGTTGTTATCAGCACTGTACGTGATCACCTTCAAGGTGTGCAGGGTGTTCTGTGTAGCTGTGAAGAAAATGTGGAAGAATTGTTTATTTCCTTATCATGGTCTAAAATGTCACCAGACAACCCTTTTGATGCACAAATGACTCCTAGCTCAGATATGCATGAATGAAGAACTCCTTACACTCTGGTGCTGCTCCTTTAATGGTGGAGAACCTGGTTTGTTGAGGCTTCCTGTGTGACCCAGGCAGACAGGACGCAGGGAAAATGGGAAGTTCCAAATGTGGCACGGCGCTGTGGTGGGGCACAATGGCCTTCAGTGTATCAATAGTCATTTGGCACAGCAGGAGCAAAGCACGGTGGGGGCTTTGGCTGGCAGTTCAGATTTATGGAGGCAGCAGCTCCAGGGCATTGCTGCTGATGGTGTCATTTCACTGCTGAAGTTTGTGTTTTAAGCTACAGAGATGGTTCATTAACAACAAGTGACTCCAGCTCACAGTGTGTCTCTTGCTTTCTCAATAGCTAAGACTATAAAAAGCCTTTGGCACTGCTTTCTTATACTGAGATTCCCTACTGAGAGTCAAAATGCTGCTGTCCCTGTTTTCTGTCATTGTCACTGGTGCAGATTTAGGTGTTGACTAAATGTCTGCTGAAGTTTATGGACAGGCTCCACAGCATTCCCTTGGCTTTGCATCAGGGAGAAGACAGCCAGCACTGGATCTCCACGAGCTAAAAGAAAATCAATTTTAATTCCACAGGATGGAATTATTGGGGTAGAAAGGAAGTCATTAAATAGCCTTGCTTGCTCCAAGCCTAGTGGTATGGAAGAACTGAAAAGAAAAAATTTAACTTTGGGTTGCCCTAATTGTTATAAGTGCCTACCTTATATTGGATTCCCTTGTTAACCTCATAGCTCGCTGGTGTTTTTAAGTATCTATATTTTCTCATGGAAAGCAATGTAACTATTACTCTGGTAGACAAATGGTGCTGCTGCTTTTCTTCTCTAATTAAAACTAGTTACCATAAAAGAAGGTAGTAGGATATCACAGCATCATATTTTAAAGCTACTGTGAAATACAGGCCTGTAAACTTGATGTAGTAACAATAAATGCATGTAAAATAAGCACTAACATTTAACTACAAGGCTGGAAATAAAAAACAAGGAAGGTATCTCTGAGGCTGGGCTGGGGTTGGGGATGGGGCCTCGCCCTGCCTGTGGCCAGGGATCTGATCGAGCCCAAACAGCCTCCCCGGGCTGGGGTTACCACAGCCATGGTTTTGTACCAGGGGTGCCCCCATGTAGGCTCCTTCCAGCTCTTTCTCCAGGATCCCTAGGGCTGGCTAAATTGCCTCTGAAGGTCTTCTGCACACCACAACCCTTACCAGTGAGAAGCCAGCATGCTGAGGGACCTTATTCCCCTGTACCTATCTTGGATTTCATTATTTGAAATGATTCTGCATTTGGGTTCCAAGAGTCTGTCATATTTCTGCTCTTGGTACCATCGCCATATATGCAAGCTCTTCAGCTGCTTACTTCTCATGTAGAGATATAGTCATGTGTGCAAAGACTTCTCATTAGAAAATTTTCAGTAGAGGTCAAAAGCCTTTAACTTGAAGAGTAACAAGCACTGTTTGTAACATTGGTTCATACTCCGCTCTTCTAAACTGGCAGCTTCTCAACAAAGAAGTTCAGCTCAAAATATGAAAACTTCTTGTGCTGTATTGAAGTCCTACAGGGCTGTATCTTAGTACATGTAATGTGTGGATCTCACCAAAAGAAACTGGCAGACACTTTTAGTCTTATTTTACTATAATATAAGAAGAGGTGAACTATTAAAATATAAAGTATGTTTTTAGACACTGTGTCAGCTTTGTACCTTTTAAATTGTTCAGTTTGTGTACACACTCTAAATTAACCACAGTGGGTTATGAGAGGGCAGTAATCAATAAGACAGCTCATTATCTATGATACTTATAATTATCCTGATGCTAGTACTAATGTATTGGTGTAACTAAAGCACATTAAAAAAAATGTCCTAACAGGACATCT
Organism: Anabacerthia variegaticeps; assembly: GCA_035583185.1. Lineage (NCBI taxonomy): Eukaryota > Metazoa > Chordata > Aves > Passeriformes > Furnariidae > Anabacerthia > Anabacerthia variegaticeps. The sequence goes on along the minus strand of JAWWEW010000001.1, from coordinate 10,401,935 downwards.
CATTATCACCCTTATTTTTGCTCTGAAGTTTTATTAGAAAATCATGCCACTCTTCTGAACTACCACAACAACAGCATTATCCCTAGGGCGTTTTTTCATATCAAGGTTAATTTAAAGTGATTAGCGTAAGCGCTACAGATGTTGCTATGGGAATAAGAACCTCACATCTACTATGATGGACATCACATGATTGCTGTTACAGCTCCAGTGTGATTGGATTATTTGTTTTAATGTCATGCAAAATAAGTCACATGACGAAGATCAGAATCTCCTTAATAGCATTTCATATTCTAGAAATCAATCACCTTTTCTCCATTTCTCAGTGTATAAAGTGCCTGAAGAGCACATAAAACAGATGTCTTTGGTTTACTGCTACTTGTACTTGACTGGTAGAATCTACCACTGGTGAATAAAATACACACCTATTTGAAAAATGAAAAAACCAGTTAATTTTATTTTACCATGATAAGTATCTTTTAGTAAGCTGGAATAAGACCCTATCATGAATGCAATTAGATTACATTTTATATTAAATCCCTATACTGAATGTATGCAAAATCATGTAGTGATGGACAAGCCCTATGTCATTAAAATCAGGGAGAAGCACCTTATTTACCTCAGTAGGTACCTCTGAGTTCTCCTCTCTCAATACAGTCACAGGAATATTTTAATATATAGTATTGCAGCAGAGAGAAAGATAAAAATGTTTCCTAGGGACTCAATAAGGATGATAGTTAACATATAGAAATGTTAGCATGTAGACAAAAATTAGCATATAGAAACTCAAAATACTAATTTTAATGTATTTCTCAGTAACACCTTACTCTCATAACTGTGGAAAAAATAGTATGATTAATAGAGTTTTTAGCCATATCACTCTGGTGAAACAGGATGGCTTTGTCATCTCCAGGGGGACACTTTATAGCCTACAGGGTGCTCTCTGATGCCTCTTGGAGAGACTTTTCTCTCATGGGTGCCTGTGTAGGCAATGAAAGCTTCTAAATTGGGTCTTCTAAATTACATCTATAACACACTCTAAAGTAACTTCAAGTGCAGCTTATTAACCTTTCATTCACATTCCTTTTTTGTGATTATTACTATGAGTAGTGTTTGGATTTTATATCTGCGGTTTTCTTATTTCCAATAAAATAGAAGCAGTTAATTGGGAAACTACTCTGAATGCTGTCTTTACTTTCCAGACAATCTTATGTCTTTGTTATGTGATGTAGTTTTAAGCATGCTAATGGTGTTCTATGCAGGATGATGTTATACTGAAAATTAACAAGAAAAAGGAACAAGTAAAGAGGATTTTTGAACATGCTGAGAATAACAAAGAATATGTCAAGCTCATACTTCATTTGCTTGAACACTTACAGAAGTCTCACTTCTACTTTTAAGGTGGAATAAATTTGTGGTTTAGATAGCACCTTTCATCCCTCAGAGAGTGTCAAAAACTAATTAGAGATTGATATACTCTCATGATGGGTGATAGGTAATCATGACATTAGCAGTTCTTTGAGCCCAAGCTAACAATAGCACTGGTTCATGAAATTGGATTTGTTTGTCGTGTTACCTGAAGTTCTGTGGTATTACTGCCCTCTGTTCACAAGAGATATTCTGATCTTTAATTTTCAAAGAATAGTCGCCTGGGAGGGAGAAGGATTCGATTTTGTGATCACTGCAAGGGCAGAAACATCAGCAGCTCAGTCCTCAGAACCACCTTCAGCAAATAGAACAGAACATAATAGAGTATTTCAGTTGGAAGTAATGGATTTAAAAACTCATATCACTGCAAAAGTGTTGTGTCAGCTGAGCAGTTCAGTTCTCTTTCAAATAAGCCATACAGAGAGTATACTGTAAAAAGAAAGACAAATTGAGGGTTTTCTTCATGATTCTGGCCCTTTCCATTCGTGCATACCTGTGCAAGGAGACTTAATACTCAGTCCTTCACTTATATTGGTATTGCACAGTGACCTTCTTCAGAGATGAGGAAGTTGTGGCTGTAACTGCAGTAAAGCAAACCAGTGTTTTCCTGGATGGAATTTGAAACAACTGCTACTTTGCCTGCAAAAGAGAGGAATGGCTTTGGCCTCTTTATCCACATGCAATCCCACTCCTTCACAGAAAAGTGGCAAGGATGTGGATCGAAGCTTTTTACCATTAGTAAACAATGCTGTAATATCTGAAGTAGCTGGACACAATCAAGAAATGTTGTCACAGACAAGCCATTTTGGACACGAAATGAATGCAGGCCATGAACACTACAGCAGAAATGTAAATCACTCCATGTCCTTATTTCTCCTTAAAAGTTTGATAAAACTTGGATGTATAAATCTCTTCATTGTTGCCTTCCTTATGTGGTGATAGATATTAGTGTATTAATACCACTACCCTAGAACTAAACAATGCACAAAGGCATCTGTTCAGTTCCTTTCTTTCCAAGTTCTTGATTCTGACAATATTATTCTACTAACATAGAAAGTAAGGCAGGATTTTAAAACACTCCTAAAGATAACCGTGATATTTTAAAATGGAAAATACTTTTGGAATGATTTGCCATGATGGTGTTACCGTAATAATTTTCAATAGCTATGATGATATAGTGCTGTAAACCCATGGTTACTAACACAATAGATCATACCCAAAGTATTTTTTTTCTAAAAATAATTAATTATTTTAAAAAGATAATCTCATCTCTTGAGGCAATGGTAGAGATTTACGATGGTAATTTCATTTATACCAAAAGCATTTCTGAAAATTTCTAAAGATTAAATGTAAATAGATTCAAAGATGTTACCCAGTAGTGAAAGGCTTTAACAATTTTATCACCAAAATGTTTAGTCAATAAAAACACAAGCTCGACTTCTTGAATTAAAAAAATAAATTTATCTTTTAAATGTTTCTTTACTTCCACCTGCATATAGAGTGTGTTATAAGAAATCAATGGTTAAAATATTGTTAATGAGTCATCTCTCAGTCTCCAGATTAAGCAGAAGAGGAAATTGTGTAAGAATTTCAAGCCCTTAGGCAGACAAAAGACTTCAGGAAATGTGTAACAGTCTTTGAATAAGCTTTTAGATTTACTGTATTTTCCAACCAAGTTTCTGGAAATTCACCTCTCAGTATTTAGAGCTGCAGTATATGTTGACAATAGATCTTAGAATCACTCTTTCTCCTGCAGTCCAATTTCCTGTGTTCCACTTTGCTGCCCTACATACATTATGTGTCTACGAACAAATGCCCTTTTTTCCAGTATAGAAGTACAGGATTTTCCCCCAAGACTTCCTATGCAAATCCTTTGATGACTTTTTATTACAATTACGTATCAACCTACTAACTTAAGACTAGTTATCCTCCTGTGTTAAAAGCGCAACATTTTTAAAGGTTAACAGTTGGTTCATAACAAGAGACAGCTCTGAATACAACGATTCACTAAAATTGGACAGTTTATTACTGGTAATTTCTTTTGTTAAAAATTCTTTTTAACCATTTAATTGTATCTTAGTTTTACTAGGAAGGATCTTTGGAAAATATTATGATACAGAAATGCCGTATTCTGGTACATTTTAGTGCATTTTTATAGCATTGTGAACTTGCAAATGTAAGGTCAATACTTTCCCAGAGCTCGTATGTGGTCCCACTTTAATTTTAGCACTGCCAGTGAGATGCAGTTGTCGTTACTAGAGAGCTCCCTGTGTAACTCTTAAAACCAGCAAATGCCAGTCCCCCAGCTGTTGTGAATCAGCACAGCTCTGATGAGGTCAGAATCTTAAATATATAGGAACTGCTCTTCAGCATTTGCATAGCATCATCTTTCTCAAATGAGAGGACTTGTGGCTCCTGTTGATTTTAGCACAGCTGAGTTTGCATGGGTGACATGACTGCACCTTCACTGAACACAGCTTCATGAAATTATTGTGTTTGAGCATCTAGAATTAATTTGGTTTTGTAAAAACCTTCTATTATGGACAATGTTCATATTAGAGACACAGGGACCAGACTGTTAATGTCAGTGACAGGAGACTGAGGGCTCTACTCAGACCCACTCTAAACATACAGTTGCCACTTAATAAGCTTAAAAAGACCAACATCTCCTTGTAAGAAGTCTGCATAATCATATACTTAATCTATTATCATGATGTGCATCAGCTACTCAGGAGTTTGAAGATCAAACTGGAATAATAGCAAAATTCTAAGGATACAAGGCTCTGATTGCTTCTACATTAAGTATCGAGGGATGGAGGTTATGGAAATGATCATAGATTTTGTCAATCAAAGGATGTGTAGGTTTTCAAAGCTGGAGGAAGGGAAGGAAAGATTTATAGGGTTTCTGCTCCGAGGATGTGTGGACAGACAGAATTCTTCTGTTATGCTTTGTAGTGGCATCCTGCCTTTCTTGCTCATAGGCTTGATTCTCAAAGACTAACTACACAGCTTTCCTCATTAAGTGTTGTCCAAGCTTGTAAGAAAACAAAGAATTAATTCCTCACCCTCACTACTGTTAACATGAGAAGAGAGGGCAAGGTTAGGACAGGAGTTCAGACTGGGGTTTTTAATTCATTATCTGTAACAGTTTTTCAGCCAGAATAGGAGCTTCTACAGGAAAGGGGAAGTCATTTACTTCTACAAAGGGAGGCAGAGGATGGTGATGTAGTGAAGAGGACAGCTGAGCACCTCACTCCTCTCTGCCAGGTTCCTGTGAGTGGTCAAACTTTTTCAGGACTCGAAAGAGTAAAGGCTTTTTTTTCCCTTTTTTAAGGTCACGGTTCTGCTTGTTAATATTAACCTCCCAAATGAAGCTTCTAGTGGCCTATTTCATCCCACTTGTGAAAGAGATGAGAATTTATTAAGAGCTCTCTCTCTAAATTTCCCATTACTAAATTAAGCATGGAAGTGTGGTTTTCTTTTTCCTCAGATACCATTTGTTTCCCAAAAGTAATTACAATATCAGCTTGATAAAGGCTGCTAGTAATTTTGTTAAGAAATTTTCTGAAAAAGAGCAGGAAAACTTAACAACCTAAGAGAATTGCCTGTGGAATGAGGTGGTCTCCGGAGACCCCCCTCCTACCCATTAGGAATTCTAACCACTGTAATTAGCAGCAAATTTCCCTATCTCTGTATGTTAAACAGGGAATTCATCTTCGGTTTGTTTCAGCCTGGGGCAGAGAGAGACTGAAGGAAGGGAAATGTAGGGATGTGCCTGCTTGGGTTAAGCTGACTTAGCTGCACTGGAAGGAAGAAAATCCACAAATCACACCGGTTTCTGATTTGTAACCTGTGCAACCCTGTCAAAGTCAAGGGTCTTACCTCACTTATAATCCAACGAAAAATGCAAGTGCACAGGTAGATAGGAAAAACCCAGGTAGAGAAATTATGGGGTTATGGATGAGGTTGTTTAAAAACTAATGAATAAAAGATGAACATTTGCATTGTAGAGTTACTGTGCTGAGAAAAACCAGTAACTTTTTGTGAGCTGTTTTACTGCCTATGCAGTAGCAAACCTTATAAGAGTAAATATTTTCTGTACTGGAACAGTGAGAAATGGGGAAGGTGATTACTACAGAACAAGGCTGAAAATATCTTTTATTGTCTGACAGCCATCCTCTGTGACTCTTGATGAGCTTCTTATTGCTGAACAGTAATCTTGCTGGGGAAGAGGGCTGAAAAAATAAAAAAGGCAAATACACTGGTGTAATGAATAACAAAACTGGGTACTAATAAAAAAAACCCAACAAATTGCCTTGCCTTATGCATTATGTTTCATTATTTGTTTATATATCAAATTTATGAGTGTTCATACAATTGCTGGATTAGATGCTACCTTGTGCATCCCCCACAAATGGCACTTAAGTAAATGGCCACTAATCTGTGCTCATAATACTCCTAAAGTGTGCACAAAAGCCAGTAAAAAAATTCCTAATGTTCTCCTAGGGATCTCAGTGTATTTTATGTATTTTTTTCTAGTGGATTGAGAACATAGATTACAAAATTAGTTAGTTTGTTTCATAAAAAAAAATGTTTTCTTATAAATATTTACACAAACTGATGCCACAACACGACCTATATTTTAAATTGGACCTGACTCTGAATTTTATAATTCTGTCTATATTAGTTTGTCTGGTTGTAATAAAATAATTGTGAGCTCTAAGTTTCAAGTCAAAAGAACCAGTGATAAACTTTGTAGTTTAGATTCTTTTCTGCTGTTCTGGTTCAGCCACTACTAAAGATAAAATTGGAACTAGATTGCATTTTGAAATATTTAAGAATACTATTTATTTCAAATTTACCTTCTTTCCTCCCTGATGACAGCCAGAATGACAGAATAGGGAATGAAGAGTGACCAGTGAATTAAAGACCAAACTCATATGTGCCTTTTAAAGTAATTTATTTTCAAAATCTGGGGTAAATAATCTCCTTTAGATTTGGCTTTGCACTTGCATTAAAAAAAAAAAAAAAATTACTTTGGTGTCAAAAGTTTCCCTAATACAAAGTAATTTGCATATTTTCTGTTGTTCACCTAAGGTAATTTTGTCCTATGCTGAAACACTTATCCAGAAAGACCTTAACTGTCTTTAGAGAAAAGAACATATTAGAAAAACATGATCATCCTTTTTTCCTGAATTTACAAAAGGAAAATTGAACACTGATATTCAGTAAGGTGTTCCTTAGATGTCAGTTTCCTAGATGACCTTTCTTTTAAAATTGTTTATGCTACTTTTACATTTTAATACCAACCTTCAGTTCAGCCATCAGGCCATACCTAAAGCCTAAAGGAAGAAGCAACTGCTGATTTTGAGGAACAGATTAACTTCTGGAAAAAGAAAAGAAAAGGTGAAAAATACCGTGCTTTGAAAAGTATTCTTGTGAGAAAACAATCGATATTATGCACTGAGATTTTATTTTTTTTCCCCTTACCATCTGGATACGATCATAGTTATTCTTGCAATGGAAGTATTATCACAAATGCTACATTTCTGACTGAGGTCTATTTGTTTCATCAGTGGAAGAGGCTGAGTACATGGTGAAGCTGGAGTTTGTTGCATGGGATTTTGTCTTTGTGTTGCTGTTAGGAGCTACTGGCAGTCTGACTGCTTTGGGGGAGGCCAGACCTCATCTGCATTGCACTTTTGTGCCATTAATAGATTGTGTTAATTACATGCCTCAGAGGCTTCTTTTGGTCACCTCTAGAAGCCAGAAAGCAATTTCTTTTCTCTTACTGTACAACAAATGTTGGAGGGGAGAATGGAATGAGAATGAGTTGAAGAGTTGAAGCATCAGAGATGCACTTGGAGGCAGCATATGTTGCTGCTGAAAATTCTCATCTGCTTTGTTGACATATTTTTGTTAGATGGAGTTAAACTTAATGATAGCAAATGATATTTAACTGCTATTAATTGAGTATAATGGCATTTATGCTCCTCTGCTCATGTTAACAGTTTTCAAACCTCTGCCCTGTCCACAAATGCCATGCAATTTTAAAGCCACAGCAGTCCATGACAGATCACCCCACAAGAGACTGAAGTGACACCTGCCAGGAGGCAGCAGGGCTTGCCCATTGCAGGGGGATTCCACTGCCAGGGATATCCTGAGTGAAGATGGTGCAATGGTGGGCCAAACACTCACCCTTGTAAAGCTAAAGAGGTTAAAAAAATTGATAGTATGGCATGAATGTTCAGCTACTTACAAAATATCAGTGCTATATATTTGTCGTGACACTGAGGGAAGGCCAAAAACAGGGTCTGTGTGACAGATGGTATAGAAAAATCTAGAGTGTACTTTTCGACTTTATGACTTTTTGGTACTGGCAGCAGAGAAATGTCTCAGATTGTTAGTGGGGAAGAGAAATCATGTTCAGGAAAGGAATATCTTCTATTTCTCTGAAAGAAACTAAAATAACTGCTAAGTCATTATGCCCTGTTAAATCATTTTGGAAAGGATATCTTTTTCCTACAGGTTTAAACCAAGTACATAAGAATATGACATTTGTGTGTTTGCACACTTCTGGCTTTATTTATTTCTCATAAATAAACATGGCTGTCACAAAATCATTAAATACAGAGAGTTTAGACTACACTTAGAATCATCCCATAATGTTTGCATGGCTGTATGTGAATAATATTTATCACTATCTGGTCTTGAGCATTTCATCATGTTTTTGCATTTTTTATATAGTTGCATCATTACTTACCAAAAAAACCTGCGTCAACAGAAGCACAACAACTGAAACCTGGTGATGCAGTTAATTGCTGTTAGACTTTGTGTCTCAGACTGCATCCCAATTAATTTATGGCTTGGATCTCTAGGCAGCTATCTTCCAGCTGTAAATATACTCAAGTGTCTTAGATTTGTTGGAAGATCCAAATAAAGAATAACTTGATGATTTTGGATCCTAAGACATGTATAATGAAACTTTTCACTAATTTTTTTCCCCTCAGGAAATTTTCATTCTAGAGTTTTCTGTCAGACTTTTGATTCATAGTCTCTGATATTTTACATTATCATATAATCTTAGAAAAAAGTGACAAAAGTGAAAGGGATTTTGTCCTTTTTTTTTTTTCTTTTTTTCTCTTTTGTCTTTTCTATCTTCTTTTTCTCTGCTTGGTTACAGTTCTTCGTGGACTCTTTTGTTACAGATATCAGTTTTGAAATGCTGGTGGAGCATGGATGCAGACTGCCAACATCAGTTAGCTTATCAGTAGGGTATGTTGTCTGTAGATCAGCTTGAGCATAAATATTATATACCTAAGCTCCCATAGTATCCATGTTTCCACATGAATGGCTTTATTTTCACCAAAGAAAGAACTCTAATGAGGCCATTATGTGACAGTTTAGTCAAAAGGAAGCATACAACTCTGTACTACCTTTGTGTATCTTACTCTGAATGTACACAAATCTAAAGATTTGAGATTAAAATAGTCGAGAAGACCATGCCTTCGGTTTTTCTCTCTGCTCTTCTTTTAGTGCTTTAAAAACATTTCTTCTGTGCCACCTTACAAAAGTCATTAGTTTTTCTGTGGGATACTTGTGGCACCCTTGCTTCTCTCTCCAGAAAAGACTCTCATGGAACCTAATTGTTCATGGCCACATTAGAGTAAAGCAGCCATGAGTTTTATCCCAGATTGGTAGCTGACTTCTTCTGTTATTTTGGTTATAACACTGTTATTAAAAGTATTGTTTGCTCTGGGTCTTTCTGATTGGTGACTAAGCATCTGCTACATTGAGCTGCTTGACTAAGAGATTTTGCCTGAGCAACTGGAAAGCTTTCAGACTTGAATAGCTTGTTTTTCTATTCTAAGCATGCAAATCCCCCTTGAAATAGGAATTAGATTTCTGTATACTTTTTTTGTGTCAGCCTTTATTGATCTTGGTGTAAGTAACACTCCTATAGGTAAAAAAACCAGCAAAACCCTTACAAAAATCATACCTAGACCTAGACATACCTGTTCTGGGAGAATGATTGTATTTCCCAGTTGAAATTTATTTCTAAGTTCTGAACAGCTTAGAATCAAAGCAATCAAGCCAACCAGGCTACACTTGCTTCATATTTTCAAGGAATAAATCCTTAGTGTGCCAAATGTGTATCTTCAGGGCAGCAATATTAGGGGAAAAGAAATTGATTCCAGCGCTTCTAAAAATGTTTGACTAAAGTACTCAGCATCTTCCACAGCAGGCAGAAAATCATGAAACATTTTAAACCAACTATCTTAATACCAATTTATTAGAGCGGTTGTATCTTCAGACATACCAAAGGGAAAATTAAACCAACTACCTTTATAAAATGTATTAAACTAATTTATTTTACTGCACCTCAGCAGGAGGAAAAAAATAAAATGAGGACAAGCCCGCCACCGGTAATGAATAAAAAACACTCCACAGCAGGAAATAAAAGAAACAGAAGGAGAAAAAAATTAAACTTAAGGTTGAAGGCAGTTCATCATAAAGACTACCATGTGCAACATGACAGCTGAGGTCAAAACAGGTGCACCTTTGTAACTACAAGCTGATGTTCATTCACACATGACAATTTCATCTCATTATTAGCATTGTCTTACAAAATTTCTCTTTGTGTGCATTGAAAGAAGCTAAAAAGACATCCCACCAAGATAGCTTAAAGAAGTTAAAAATAATTTAAAAACCCTATACCAAATGTCCCCCTAACTCGTGTTCACTGTTGACTTCCATGAAGCTGTAAGACAGAGAAAATACAGCCATATTGGAACCACTGTCCTGCAGAGCTCTGAGGGTGATACTGTCTCTCTTTGGGTCTGGATTTGCTGCCAGTTTGAACCCCTGAAGTATCTGTTAGAACCATTCTCAAATGATCTGGCAGGTCAGTGTCCATTCAGCAGAATGTAGTGGTATATACAAACTGCAGCCCACCACTTCCATGTTTCTAGAAAAATCTTTCTTATTGAGAGATAAGAAAGAAAGGGAATGGCAGATAAGCACAACAATTAACAGAACGGTCTTTAAAATGTGTGTGTGTGTTGGTATGTGTCTGGGAGCTGAGAGCTTTAACTACATTAAATAGAACATAGAAATGTTAAATGTCTATTTCACCTTTTTTTTTTTTTCAGTAAACGTACTAATCTCATCCTTTTCTATTTAGTTTAGATGTCTGTTGTGCCTAGAAGTGTGTATTTACTGACGTACAAACTTCATTAAAGCAATTCTGGCTAAATTGTCCTCAGCTGTCAGAGTTTAGTGCAACATTAAAGGTGTAGCATGGACAATATGCATGCACACGTACAGCTCAGCCATGGATGCACATATTCCTGTTCCACAGGAAGACAGCTGGCACAGGATGCTCTGGATACTAAGGTTATGGTAGTATCACTGGTAAAAAGCCAGCATCTGGATAGCAGTGGTGACACCCATGTAGACCACTAGTAGTGCATTTAGCCCTGTTTGGGGAAGAAGAAAACTAGCATGAAAACCCTGGGGAACTGAGAGTCCTAAGCCTGGATGGAAGCTTCACTGAGTTAAGTCACAAAAGCAAAATATACTTGAGTGAGCATCCCTTGTTGTCCAGGGAACAGACGTGAGTTTGTTTGTTTGTTTGTTCATTTGGTTTTTATGTGTTTGTTTTGTGTGTACTTGGTTGTTTGGGTTTTTTTTGAGGGGGGGAGGTGTTGTGGTGTTTATAGCTGTGGAATAACCAGTTTCATATCATCCAGTGTCAAGATTACCTGTGGATAGTTGTAAGTATTTTAACTTTTCACAGAGTCATAGAAGCACAGAATGGACTGGGTTGGAAGAGACCTTAAAGATCATCTAGTTCCTATCCCCCTGCCATGGGCAGGGACACCTTTCACTAGACTAAGTTGTTCAGAGTCTCACCCAACCTGGTCTTGAACACTTCCAGTGGTGGGGCATCCACAACTTCTCTGGGAAACATGTTCCAGTGCCACACCACCCTCACAGTGAAGTTTTCCAGCCTCCTCATGTTTTCAAGATTGCTCAAATACTGCTATCATTGCCATCAGTCCAACACACTGAAATGGCTAAACTTGAGGGATTTTTGTGGCCAAAAAAGAAAAGTTCACCAAGTGTCAATATAAAATTTAAGTGATAGGTCTATGTCATCTTACTTCTGAAATACTAAATTTAGAATTGTTCTTTTGCCATAAGTGCGGAAAGAGGGGGCCGATGATAAAGCTTTAAGACTGCATAAAGGAAGTGGAATAATAAAACTGCGTGAAATCCATGCTGTTCCAAAATAAATTCTGCCAAAATTAACATTTTTTTTTTTTAAATGGATTTTTTTTTTGGCTTTATACATAGTTTTGCATTGACTGTCAGCTTTGCATCAAGTGGGTGTAGTATTTTTTATGCACTTTAAAGTTATTTGTGATGGAAAAGATGTAAAAGGGGAGACTCTCAGTTTTCCCACCTGAAAAAGCTGTTTTTATTTTCCATTGTGTTTCAGAGTTTGCAGGTGACAATCTTTGTGTCTTCCCAATGAATCCTCAGTGGTACTTCAAAGGAAAATGCAGGGAGTCCTTTTTGTGATTAAAGTGGAAGGAAACCAAAAAATGGTCCTTGGCAAAAACTAGGCAGTGTTATGATTAATGAAACATTCTTAAATAAGAAAAAACGCTTACAGCCAAACCACAAGGATTAGTTTTAGGGCCACAATCACTTCTTTCCAATGATTCATAATATGGGATGAAGAGCAGAATATAAATTTGCTTGTGTCATAAAATGAATTTAAGATCAAACAATCCGAATGACACTGATAGAATTCAAGAGGATTTATACAGATTAGAGAGTCAGGATATAAGGAACAGAGAGACAAAAAAATTGCTACACAGTAGAAATGCAACACAAGACACTGATGTATTTTATCACTTCAGGTCTAACTAGAATAGCTTATAAAGTAGTGTCATAGTCCCACATATAATCTATTTTTCTAATAAAATTTATATATTTTTATAGCCCTATAAGCTTTCAAAGCTCAACTACATAATGAACAGTCAGTGTCTCTAATGGAGTTGCTCCATGATGCAATGGTTGGAAGGTGGAATTTATGAAACACATTGAACTGGGACAATTACAGCATCCTACCCTATGTCACTGTTAATGTGTGCAAACAGGATTCTGCTCCCCAAAACTTGTCACCCATTAATGTTCTGCTGCAGAGAGGGATAAAAAATTAAACAGGTCTCACAGGTCCAGCTTCATGTGAGGCCAGTCAGCCATGGTGAGGGGTATTAAAGTAATGCTGGGGAGGACCAATGATTTTTGTGTTTAACGAGCTGGAAAGCAGGCCTGTTCCTTCTTTCCCTTTGTGCAGATGTTATTAAAGTCTTCAGGAAGCATCTCCAGGCATTTGTTGATCAGGAGATGAGGAAGAACCTACTTCATTAAACATGGTGAGAGTCTTTCATGGTTCCCTGCTCAAGGAAGCCCTCTATGTTAGGCATCACTTTGGCAGAAGGACTGTTGTTTGTTCCCCTTGCTCTCTTTTCATAGCAGAACATTTGCAACTATGGTGTAAAAACTATTCATGCTACTCTGCAGAATACTTACTAACTTTCTGGTCTTCATCTTGTATTTTCTCAAACTGGAGCCATTTGAGTTATAATAATTGCATGGTACTTGCCAGAAAGTGCTCGGCAGTAATTTAAAAGCCAGGACATGGTGCAAGCCTGGTTCTACAAATACTTCCAAAATCAGTGTTCTCTGTGCATGCATACATGTTACTAGGAGAAAAACACTGAGGGGAAAAATAGTATTTAAATCTGAGGTGGAAACATCCAGCTTGTCTCTTCTTGCTGTTGTTTAGCCAATTTGGTTAGGGATTTTTCATTTTTTCAAGTAGCCCTTCTGCCTTGAACTCCCAAAGACAAGAGGGCACATGTACTTTCAAGAAATTCCTTTTACTGAAGACTGTAAACTTGTTTTTTCCTTCCATCCCACCACATTTTCTTCTGTGATTTTCTCTGTTGGTCTTTCATATGTCACTGCAAGCTGATGATGCATAGGCAAAACTAAAATGGAGCCTGTTGTATGCTTAAAATATTTCATTTACATGCTTTCCCGAATCCATGAAAAGCCTGTAAATGGGGATTATTGGATGATAATAACCTAGCTATGGTCCTGAAGATAGGGAATTAGTGTATGTGTTATTTTTTGTAATGTATGCAGATATATTTTGAAACATAGATTAACTCTGAGTCAATCAATGTGAAAAATGTTAGTGGATAAAAGCTCAGTTTTCTTTGGCTCTAAGTGCAGGAGTGAAGAAAGAAGTTGTTTGTGACAGTTCATATGAGCACTTAGACTGTTCTGAAATTCTTTACCTCTGACACAGAGAAAGAAGCAAGCGGGCAATGTGGTGCCTGCAATTATCTTAGAGAACTTCTCTCTGTGTAAAAGTTACTGCGAGTATATCTTGAGACTGTGTGCCAATCTGTAGCATTTATAGCACTCCCCTTCCCTTCGTGCTTTCTGGGTATTTCTAGATTGCCAAGCTGACTGCTTAAACTCACATAAAGTCATCTGAACCCTACTTACTTCTTTGACATTATGACAGTGGGTTATTGTATTCCACTTTTGTTTCCCTGCTTTTCATGTACTTTCTATTCTGTGGAGTGGGTAATTTGATGCTTGTAGCCCCTCCTGCCCCCACTTCTTTGCTGAAGCTCTTCATGTCCCTCTTTCTTGAGCAAGGAAGAGCCCACAGTATTCCCTTAGGACGGCTGCAGGAGGAGGGATGAAGCCTCCAGGTCTGTTAAAAATCTGTTTGCTCAATGCCTGCAGGCAGTGGATGTGGCAGCTCAAGAGCTCATGAGCTGCAATAGGGTGAGAAAGAATCATGGGGTCACGCTGAATGTTTTCAGCTTTCACTGGGAGTGATGGTGAATGCACTCACAGTTTATTTAGTTCTGTATGAATGATCTGCTATTTCTGGTCTTTGTTTTAAAGTGGAGCAGAGAAGCAGGGCATAGTATATGAAGGAGCTGGACCCCTGAGGTCAGGATGAGGACCATGGATATGCCAGGCATCAGAATTACTGTCTGCCATTACACCTTGAGAAAGAACCCAAAACGAGAACCAAATCAAATCTTTAATATCAGGAGACATAAAGAACCCTCAGAGTTTTATATGAAAGGTAGGGAGATACATATTCATTAGTGTTTTTGCACCAATACTAACACTATACAATACTTGGTCTTCTCTTACAAAGCTAAACAAAAAGTACAGTGATCATATTTCAGATTTAATGTACACAAAATGGTATTTGATTGAATGAATCATTTATCAGTGCTATAAATCTGTTAATGCAAGATAAAACCCAAAGGATACAAGAACATGATCACATATAATCTTGAAAGGTAATGGAACTATTGGTTTTAATCTCATTTTATCATCTCTGCATACTGCTTCAGAAAGCATGCAGTACAAATATGGGTATGTGCTGCAGTTTTATTAGAGTGTATTTTCATGTGTAGCTGTGAAAGAAGAGGTCAAGATGAATCAGTTTTACTATAGTGCCATGTGATGATCTGCCATGAGTCTCATAAAACCCTGAAGCAGTTTTTATGTTGTTCAGGTTTTCACTGAAGATTAGAAGGAGAGAATGTTTTGTCATTAACAGCAAAGTGATGTTTCTCATTTGTGTTTTTCATATTGAGGTAGATGTTGCACAGGCTTCTCCACTTATGTAACTTGGTTGTTGTATCTGATCTACAAAATTAATTAAGTCTATTCCATCTATGTGAAAAAAAAAAAACCAAGCACGGATGAATTTAAATCTCATAACAATATGCTTTACAAATAACCAGAACCAAGAAAAGCAACTAATACTTTTTTAAGTTAGATATAAGCCACGAGATTGATAAAAAAGTTCCTAACCTATTGTAATTTTACTGTGTGACTACATCTATACTCAGTCATTAAAAGTAGTGTTCCAAACAATTTTTTGCCCAAGCAACAGAAAACTTCTATGGATTTAAGAGGAAAACTCTCTTTGTCTTCTTTGGGGAGGGCAAAGAGTCCTCTGCAGTCATACAAACTTAAACCTCAGCACTACAGATTGTGCTCTTTCTGGAAAGCAGAGCTGGTCAAGCAGCAGCAGCCGCTGAACACTCAGCTGGCAGAAGGGCCCATGGAAACAGGCTGGCAACATCTGCTTGTGGTGCCCCCAGCTGTGCCTTACCTGCAGCAAACTAAGGGCTATTTTCTAGGGGATAGAGTCATGTTTACTTCATTAGCTGAAAATTCTTCAGCAGTTCCCTTAAATATTTGAGCTGGATTTTCAGTAACAACAGGTTCTCTCTGACCATGTTCGATGTCGGTTTTTGCTTGGAGGAACTTCAATAATGAAAATTATTGAGCTTCTCAAATCCACCCAATTTTTGTTTGTTTGTTTGTTTCTCTGTAATAGCGCAACTACATAATGGGGTAATTTTGTTTTAGAACTTAGCTGACAAGTGTGAGGAGAAATTAATTAGTTGTGAAAAAATGCTTCCATTTGAGTAGATTTAGGTAGTCAGCTCAATTTGAAGGCTTGATAGCAACCTTTAAACTTGATGGAAATAAATGTAAAATCAAGTCTTGATGAGGGTGAGGATCTAATCCTAGAAAAGCTACTCTTTTACTTAATGTGTATAACTGAAAGTCTATGATGAAAAGGTTTTTAAAAGTGCTCAAATTCCATAGTGCTTGTGGTTTTGAAATGTGTCTGAGCTTGTTCATCATGCTGGGGAAAACTGGAAGTAGTAGTGCTTTTGGGGGAGAATTATGTGTTATTGGACAGTAATACTGTACTACTGTACATTTTTGGACACTGTAGTCAGAAAGCAGAACATTACTTTTTAGGGGTCTGCACAAACACAGAATCAACTGTGTCCTTTATCCTTAGTAGGGTTAAAACAAAATGTGAGATAATAAATAAAGGAAGCAATTAAAGAGGAAACAATGGCATAATAGTACTCATGATGATAGGCAGTTGTATCAGTGGCCATGCTGTTTTCATGGAAAGAGAGATTTACAGGGGAGAATTTTAATGAAGAAGTCAGGAGGTTTATGAGAAGCTCCTCCCACAGACAATGAAAGAGACCCTGAAAGTGATCAGCAAAAATTATTTCCTTAATCTTCTTTTTGTTCATTCTTGCTCCTCATTTTACATTTTCAGTTAATCTGCAGAATATTCATCGTGACCCACTGGCTACATCGGGCTGTGTGTTAACCCAGACATCATGAACCTGCACATGGCAGGGGCCATAGAGGATTTTTGTGTCATGTAAAAAGCCTAATTCAAAAAAGGAAAAGCATCTTCCTTGTTTCTCTAGCTCTCTAGCACCACTGTGTAACACCATGGTGGTTCAACCTTTATCTGTCTGGTCTGGATAGCAGTTGATAAAGATGACTGAGGGAACAATTTTTCCTGCCAGTGCTGCACTCCCTGGAATGATAAGCTCTGGCTAGTGCGACTAAGTGAGTAACTCCAATGGGATTGCTGTTACACTACCACAGAGAATATCCTGCACTGGAAAATGAATGAGCTGAATGATCTAATAAGCATTTTCCAACTGTAATTTCTTGCATATTAAGTACTCATTCCATGCTTTCCCTTCCTTTTCCAGCTAAGATGAAAGCCCTGGTGTTCCTAAAACAAACACCAGCAAACCTTGTTTTCCTGAAGGTGGAAGGCTCTTTCTGGCAGAGAGCAAACCTTAACTGCAGGTTTTTTTGGGAGTGTTTGTGCTGAGGAGAGAAAACTGCTACGTTACTTGGTATGGCAGCTGGATGTATGGAAGGAAGGGAATTGACAGCACTGATTCAAGCCCTGCAGGAAAAGGTTTTCCCTTTTCCAAGATATAAACATTTCTAGCAAGTTCTGTGTCATCTGGGATTCAATTTCTTTTCTAAATCAAGTGAACTGTGCTACAACAGTTCAGAGTCAGTTTAAGAGTCAATTTTGGTCCCAACTACAAAATTCTAACAAGTGTTTGTATCAGTCTTTCCTGTTTCTGAGGATAGTTTCTCACTCTATCCTTTCGTGAGCTTTTTCCCAACCCCTCTGCTGATCTTGAAGTGCAAACACTACTTGAGTAGTGACTTACAACTAAAAATGGAACTACCTTGAAATCAGTTTTTTAAAAAGTGTAAATCTTCTTACCTCCTTTCCATGAGTCCTAGGCAAAAGATAACACAGGACCCAGTCAAAAATAGCTCCAATGTGTGAATCTGCAGAGGGCACCTGAGGAATCTTTTGTAGGACCTTTCCATGGCCCTGCCACTTTAATAAATGTACTTTACTGCTGCAAAGGGTGTTCCCTTTATTGTTTTTCCCAAGGCTTGAAGATCGCTGAGGTCATTGGTTCTGTTGTGTTGCTTCTAATGTATTTTGTTTGTTTGCTTTCTCATGAGTGTGTACCAGAAAACATATCGTATAAAGTAAATTGAGTATGCATATATCCCAGTCAGAGGTGTTTAAAAATGCTTTTGGGAACAAGTTTCAGTAAAACACTTAATTTTTTAAAAAAGTTAAATCTAATCCAATTCGTTTATTGACGAGTGTCTCTAGTCTTTCACATTCCAGTCTTTCACATTTCTGCGTAGAGAGTAAGTAACTGTCAACATAACAGTCTTTTGAGGTATGCTGGCTGCCAAATATTATCCTGGTTGTAAAAATGAAAGAAACCATTGGAAAAACACCAGTCAGGCACAGATCCATTAGGAGGGTAAAACTGTCTCTCTGCTTTACACACAAGGCTGCCTCCTGCGTGCATGTGTGTATGTGTATATGTGTGCGTACATACACATAAGCAGAAGAAGATGTGAAGGTTTGGGGGTTTTTCTTAGAGGAAAAAGGTGCATTCTCCCTGTCTCCTTGATAAATCTGGATGTGAGAGAAGATGCTGCCAATTAGATGTGCTGAGCAGCTGTAGAGCCTCTGGCTATTGGAGACAGCTTTAACCCCTAATTTACCTGCAGCTGCACAGGCCTCATCCACTTTGTTTAAGGCTATGGAATTGGCCTCTTGTTTTTCCCACTAGCACTCCTTCCTTGGTGCATGAAGAATGAATCCATGTAAAGTCCCACTCAGGTTTTATTCCATGAGGTTACTGCACATAAAGATGGTTTTGGTGTATACTTAGTTTTTGTCTTTTCATATGCCATTAGGGTTCCAGCCCTAATTAGCGTCCTCTTCCACTGCAGTAACTTCTTTTATTTCAAATCAGTTGTGCCATCAGATTTACCTGGGTTTTTTTGGTTTTGTTTTTTCCTGTCTGGAAACAAAAAGGCCAAAACAGGGTCATAATTGTCAACACAGAGATAAACATGAGAGAACAGCCTGTAGGGGTATGAACAGGGGACAAAGTAATGACAAAAATTGATGTGTAGTCATAATTTATGTCAATCTGGTTATAATCTGTTGTGTGAACATGGTAAGTAAAGTGTAGAAAAGGAAGAACAGCACCCTGACATCATGATGGCTTTTGTTATGATTCACTCACCTCTTTATGGCATGTTCATGCAGTGTTAGGTACCTCCAGATGTTCAGGAAGATATAGACACCACCTGTTTCTCCAAGAACAAAGGAAGACTAAGTTTAGGGCTACAAGAAATTGAGCATATTTAGAAATATCTTCTAGATGAATGGGAAATGAACTCAGAAAGATGGTAGTAAATTTGAAAGTTGTATCATTAAAGGAGGCATAGCAAGGTCATGCAAGGAGCTAACAGGGAAGGGTAACACTGGTAACAGAAAACAAATGTAATAGAATAGAGCAAACACAAGTTGTGAGGCAACCTCACATGGCAGGAGGGCATGGCTGTCAGACAGGCTGTCTGCCCCAGAAAATTATCAATTAGCTGAGCTCTGCACTAAGCCAAGGTTAATCTTGCACTTGCTTAGGATTTGATACGCATTGGAAGTCGGATAGGTCCAGGAGGCAAATAAAAGAGAAGAGGCGGAGTGGCTGTGTGTTATCAAAGAGTGGAAGATGAGGGATTGGAGCTGATGTCCTGCAGCAATGACTATGTGTGAGCATCAGAGAGCTTTCTGTTTAAAGAGTTAGGCGTAACTCAGGTTTTTGCTCTAATCTTGTTAACCAGGTCAGCTCATTCAGTCATCGACAGGTCATTTATGACGTGCTGTATATGCTGCTTGCTTGGGGGTTCCTGTGGAATTCGTTTGTGGGAAGCTTTCCTATGTGTTTACTGTTCAGCTTGTGATCACTTCTCTGATTTTAGATATGACATAATTTGAATGGATCCTAAATAAATCTCCTGGATTAGAGCGTTTCCTCTGCTAAAGAAATCCAGTTCATGTGCAGCTATCAAAGTCAGAGTAACTCTTATTCAGACCCAAAGACAGTGTTTACTCTGAAGAACTTTTCAATTTATCAATGTTCGGGTCCAAGTCCAAAGAGATGTCTCAGGACTCTGCACCTAGATCCAGACCTAGATCCAGAGTCAAACTTATAAAATTTAGGGATTCTTTTATCACCCAGATATTTTGAATTAGTTCATGTTTTTCTAGAAAAGCATCTTGGATTTTCAGTGAGAGAAACTCATTTTATTCCCTTCCAGGACAATTATAATTCCATTAGATTACTTTGGCAGTACAAGGTATTTTGGTTTCCCTTAGGCCTGGTTTCTCTCTTTCCTTCCGCTGTCCTGTGGGTCTACATCAAGACTGTCAGTTAATTGCTAGTAAGACAGGAAACAAACCAGAATTTTCTGCTCCTGCCCAAGTGCTCATTAGAAGACAAAATACAAGAAACAGGGCCAAATCTAGAACTGTTTTAGTGCAGTGGGACTCAGCTGACATTGTTCAGAGTAGGCTCAGACCCACAATATCGATTTTACTCTGCTGGATTTTAGTTTAGGACATAAATGAGGAAGTGATTTTCACCAATAATGTAAATTCCATTTTGCTTTCACAAATGAAGTGGAACTTGAATACTAAGTTTTCTTTAAAACTTCATGTTCTTGAGAGCTACTAGATAAGCTTCAAGCCAAGTGAAATATACACATTTTTTAATAAAGGAATCTAATCTCTATCCACTCCTTACCCAGGATAACTGCTAACTATCTCTTTTGGATTGGAATCTGATTGTGTCTCTTTACTTGTTAAGGAAATTAAGCCTATTTATTACCTGTCTGAAATAATCTCCTGCAATATTTCAGAATGTTTGTTAATGTCACAATAACAAGCAATATTTTCTAGCTTTAAATTTGACTTTTACTTACTTAAAAATGTGGAGATACTTCTTTCCTTATATTTTTTTGCCTTTATATTTACCAAGTCATTGACTTTTTACAGTTTTTCCTGTCTTTCTAACTGGGATTTTTACTTTTTTTTTTTACTTTTTTGCCCTTTTTTTCTGTCCACATACCTTCACAACTGAAAACTGGGAATGAGTAGAGATGTTTGTGCTCTTTCCGTGCCAAATTCTACCTGTTGCATGCAAGAATTATAAAGTAATCAGAAGTTAAAAAATAGTTCATTTAACCATTATTTTTGTCTGCTGGTAGGGCTTGAGTTTACCTCCTCTATCTGCACATACTGATTTCCAGTAAACTAAGAAATTTCATTTACTTAGCAAAAGCTGTTTGCCTTCTTTATAGACATAGTGTGTGTATAGATAACACATATAATAATATATTAATGTATACATAAGCATTTAGTGAAAACGTTCAGTAAGTGTATTAAGCTCTTGACAGACACATGATTTACTCAGATTGCAGGCTCTGGTTTGAATCTCTGTAAAAGAGGGCTCCATCCCCTGCTACAGCACCAGCCTGGGAATGGGATGTGTGGCTGTCTGCTGCCCTCCTTTTCATCCCAGTAGCATTGCTTGGGGCCCACAACTTACTGGGATGCATATCCCAGCTTCTGGAAATGCTAAAAGCCCACAGATAAGCACTGAGTCACAAACTGGAGTAGGACTCTACCCCCTGAAAAACTAGGAACTCACAGATAGGTTATTCCTTGCCCTCCCAAACTGCTCTTTTAGGGTTGTGTCTCTTGTAGCTTTTATCTCAAAGAGCTGAAATACTGCAATAGACTTCAGTAGTCAATGGGGGTTCGTTCCAAAGTGCCCATCATGAAAGTGGAATCATGAACACTTAGAGTCACTGAAGTCAGAGAATTTCAGAAACACAGTCCAGGGGTTTTTCATCTTGAGTGGCTCCAAATGATCACAAAAAATTTGGGTGAGTTATTTTTGTGGGACTATTCCTGGAGTAACCTGAAAAATTGGCAAGCTGAATAATCTGCATATGCATGCTTCAATGTTTTTCTGTGAGTTTCCAGTTTGAGAAAGGACAAAAAATGTAAAATAATACTCAAAAATTGCAAACTTGTGAAGAACTGGCTTGCAAAAAGATGCTGTACTTCCCTCTATGCTTGATCTCCTGTTCACTCCCCAAGCTGATATATAACACAGTAAATATTTTGCAATTCTGTGATGAATCTTCCCCATTTTATTGGCCACAGCCTTAGCTGCCTCTGGTGTAATGTAAAAGTGGTTATGCTGATGAGCAGGAGAGTTTGCAGGCAGACATGTGGAATTATTGTACTATCTTTTCAGCAGAAAATAGGACTTAGAAATCTTCCTGCTGTGAAGGGACATCATGGGCAGTGACCCACTACCATGCCAGTAATCATATACCAGGGGGTGGGGAGCACTCTTGTCAGATCTGTGAATTCAGCTTTTACTTCTCACTGTTCCTGGTGGTGATGCTCCTGCAAAGTAAATTAGGCATATACAGGTAAGTAGGATGGTTATGATTCCAATCCAGAAGAAAAGTCTTCAGGAAAGCTATGAAAACTGACTGAAAATATATTCTTATTGTACAGTCAATGAGAGGTAAGACAGCTGCTGTGGTCTGGTTGTTCTACCAGTGACTGCAGGAGTACTTGAGTGAAAATTTGATATAGCTAAAGAACTGTAGGCAAATAATAGCAGTCACTCTTCCATGGCTTTCAGCAGTGGTTGGACAAGCTGCAGTTTGATTAGTAGCTTTGGTCTTTTGCATGATTTGCACAAAGCCTGGGCATGATTATTCACTTCTTTGCATTCTACATAGTAATTTGTGTCTCTGTGGTTTATGACCATGACCAGACCATCAAGAATCAGGAACCCTTTCAGGTGGTGTTTCCAGCAGGTCTGTTTTCAAGTTTGCCAGTCCTAAATAATAATCTCCTTAAAATAAAACTAGAGACAGAAGTGTTTCCTGGTTGCATCACTACATTTTAAAGCTTGTTGTTGGTTAAGGCAGTGTTTGTAGATACCAATGGGCAGGATAGGGAGGACAGAGCTGCATGATAATGGCTCTGATGGACTGACACTGCAGCAGTTTGCAAAGATATACTTGCAGTGCAGGAGCTCCACTTAAAATTACTTCTGTCCTGCTGAAGGAGACCTTGCAGATAGCTCTGCAACTGTAAGCCATCCTGGTCAGAAGATGCTGTGTGACACCGGCCAAAATCCAAAAAGCAGGACCAAATCTGGAGTTGGTATTACTCAGTATATAATTCAGCTTAGCTGATTTAGTTCCGCTGTGTGGTTGTGTGCATGGTGCGAGTGCTGAAGGCATTTCGTGTAGTAATTATGAGTGATTGCTATCAAATGACAACATGTGGTAACATTTGATTTGTTTTAATTCATTAACATATCCCGTCTGACAGCATAACCTAGCCAAGGAATTAGTAACATAATGACAAAAAACAAGGAACAGAAAACGGTGGGAGAGATATTTTATTGTCTGCTTAAGCAGCAGTAGAGAGGGATTACAAACGGGTCACTGGAGAAGCTCTGTGCTTTCCAGGGTTTCTCAAAGCATGGGATAACTAAACAGTCTGGGCTACTGTGCAAAGACATTCCAGAGGGCTGCTGTCAAGAGGAAAAAGGGAGGGAACCTGTTCCCTCAGCAGCCCTGCTTTGCCCTCAGGGTCATACAACATAAGCAATCCTTCTGCTTTTCTAAAAGGCTGTTTTATACATTGAAGGGACAAAAAGAAAGCTTCCTGTGCTTCCCTGGTACTTTCCTGCTAGAGGAAGAGCTGCTGATAGTCTGGAAGTTCTGAAGAGGTTCTTCCCACTTGGTTGCTGTTTTGTCACCCAGAACACATGCCTGTTATATTTACCTTCCCTTTACAGGCTATGTTTTATGGTGTTTTCCACACTGTACTTTTTCCTTTTTTTCCATGCTTAATAATTTATACTCCTTCATTTAAACTATTCTTGTTACCCTACAATTGTCTTTAAATTAATTAAGATGAGGCATTGATTATTTATGAATTAAATTGAATGAAAATTAATTTTATTCAGTCAATTAAAATGAATGAAACTGAGGCATTGTTAGCAATGGCAAAAAAATAATGGCCAAAATAATGTTGTTTCTGTAGTGAATAATGTAAAAAAAAAGTCAAAATGGAATTCTAAAGGTTATTGTAAGGTCAAATCAGAACGCAGTGTGGGTGCAAGCATTTTATGTAACTATGCAGTTAGGATGTATAGAACACTGATCAAACATTATGATTGCCGAGGATATATATTTTTTAACTCTGACATTAATAACCACAGTGTTGCTTACATTAAGTCTGGTTTGTACCATTATTTCCAGTGAACAGGCTGATACACTCAGACTTACAAAATAATCACTTAATCTCCTGTGTCTGAGTTAAATTCTGAAATTAAAACAATAATTGGGCATACCTGCTGCTTCCACCACTTTTGTTGCAGATTACTGGTTTTGAAAGTAGATGTCCAGCTGTTTACCACCAGTTTCTGTCAGACTTTCTTTGGGAAATTCCTGACAAATGTTGAATTGCATGTCTACAGGCTGGCTGTGCAGTGCATCTAAGGCATATCAGACACTGAAATAATTGATAGAAGTGAAAACATGACAGATGTTTGTCCAATCCCTTGTCTGCCTTGTCTGTTTAAAGTAGTTTCCTGTGGATGTTGCTTATTATGTGTTTGCACAACATCTACCATAGCGGGGCCTTCAGACAGCACTGGAATAATGCTGGCAAACAGAAATACAGTGGAGGTTTTCCTGCCTACGTGGAAGGTATCCGTTTCTAGGTATCTCCCTTGAGAGGAGCTTTGTGATATAAGAGGCCCCTGAAAGAAAGTTGCAGCAAAACAGAGAAAATGGTTCTCCAGTTCTTTGGCGACTGTAATATAAACACCACTGGTGCAGTATTTCCTAAAAGTAATTATTTTTCAGTTGTTACCATCTTCCTTCTAGTAATAGAGCACAAATCTGGACAGATAAGCCAACATCAAAGCTTTTCTGCATCTGAAGAATGATGCGTGGTTGCAGAGTATAGATATGGGCTGTGTAAAAATGGTAACTGGAACCTCTCCAGCCATCAACCTCATACAAAATCCTGAACCTTTTCAGTCCCTAGCAGATATTATATACTGACATGCTATCCAGGTACTGAGTTTGACAGAGCTAATAATACTATTTATATGTATAATTATTGAAATTACCCATACTCTTTTGGTTTAATGGTGTTCAGTAAATTGGCATGCATAATTTACACATCGTTGCTGTCAACCATCAATCCAAATGTGAGACAGCAACATATAAACTGAATGACAGAATAAAGTGTTTATGAGTTTATTCAGGACAAGATCACCACAAACTATGACACACGAAATTTTCATATCATTTTTTCAGTATTTGTGTGAAATAGAATGCTGTCTATGGGATTTCATTTGTTACATTACTCTAAAGCCTCTTCAATAAACAATTTAGGAGACAACAACTACAGCACTCTTCTAAAAGGCCCTGGGGACAGGATTTATTGTGGAAGTCAGTGTTACCATTTCTGTTTCAATTTTTGCTACGGCTTAATTTCAGCCTCTTATTGAAATGTCAGTCATTTAATAATGAAATGGAATCCTAAAAATGTACAAATGGATACACCTTTGAGGCTTAATCAAGAGATACTGTAGGCAAACCGAATTCAACTATTATCATGATAATTTAGAATAATAATTAAGACTTTCCAACTCTACATTTAAACAAGAAATACTTAAAATAACCATTGTCTTCACACATCAGAATATGCATCTATGTGCTTGAAATTACTTTAACATTCATGATATTAATCAAAATGGCAGGGTACATTACAGATGATTCAAATGCCCCGATCTCATTACACAGACTTGCTACACAGTGCTATTGGGCTTGTTTTCATTTTTATTTCCAGAATGCAGTAAACAGCTAATAATTCGAGATGTTCTGAATTTCTTTTGAAAGGTGCCAAGTGCTGAAAGAAATGATTAACATGAAATGAGGAAAGCTATGAATAGAAGCCAAAGGGAAACTGCTGAGTTATTTTTGGCACTCTCTAATGAATAAATGGATTGTTTTCAATGTCTGTCAATGAGTACAACAAGTTAACATGCACTGTGAGTTGAAACATACTGCCTCATTTTCGGTTGTTTTGAACCAAGTCTATTAGAACAAATAACAACTACAAATTTAATGAATTAAAAAAAAAGAAAAAGTAATGCTCATATTCTCATAGATGCTAAAATTCATGCTTCTCATAGAAGCCAATGA
Source organism: Anabacerthia variegaticeps (assembly GCA_035583185.1). Classification (NCBI taxonomy): domain Eukaryota; kingdom Metazoa; phylum Chordata; class Aves; order Passeriformes; family Furnariidae; genus Anabacerthia; species Anabacerthia variegaticeps. The sequence continues at coordinate 10,375,883 of JAWWEW010000001.1, read as the reverse complement.
TCTAATTGTACTTAATCAGTTAAAGAGATTTTCATTAAAAATACATTTTGATCTTTTGTGTGAATTTCTATGACTGAAGACTAGGCCATGGATAGGGGCTACTTATCAGTTTGAACTTTAGTAGAACTTTCTCATGACTTCAAAATAGCTCTCTGGCCACAGGTTATGGCAGCAAAATAGTTTTCTTTCATAACAGTTCATTTAAATCATTGAGAGATCCCACAGATGGTTATTAACCTGAGGAAGGACATTCAAAGGATGAGTAAAAAGTAAAGGTATCAATCCAAATGTGAAAACAGTGAGGGTACAAATGCATTTAGGATCAAGGTTGTGATGATACATTGAGTTAAGTATGATGAGGATAATGCTTACCTACTAAGCAATCCTGATAAAGCATTGTATTTCACTCCAGTGCCAGCATTCTACTTTGAATGGAGTTTCCTGCATTCCACTTTGTGCTCATTGCCTGTTGTCCTTTCACTGGGATCCACTGGCAAGGGCCTGGCAGCCTCTTTGCTCCTCCTATCAGGTATTTGTGCACATGGATCAGACCCCTGAGCCTTCTCTGCACAAGCTGGACAGTCCCAGCTCTTTCAGCCTCTCCTCATAGGATAGATGCTCCAGTTTTTTAATTATCTTTCTGGCCCTTCTCTGGACTCTCTCCAGTATGTCTCTGTCTCACTTTTACTGGGGAGCCCAGCACTGATCACAAGCACTCTGAGTGCAGTTTCAGCATTACAGTATAAGCAACATGTAGTGAAGTCTCCATTCAGTGATTTCACCTGAGAAACAAAGATACATTGAGGGCTAAATGGAAATTTTCTCCAAATAGTCCTTTTTTTGGAGGGAGTAGCTCTACTATCAGAAATTCTCTGCTATGTGTAAGAGTGCCTCACTATGTCAACTCTCTTAAGCAAGAAAATATGCATCAGGAAACATGCAGAAATACAAGTGCAGTTCTTAACCAGCCAGGAGGAGGAGAGATCAGAATTTTAGGTTGTATTTCTAATATTTTTCGGAGCTTATTTGCTTGTCAGGATCTCAGAGTTTCTAAACTGCTTAGTAAGGCTTTCTGCTCAGCTTTTTGGCATTTGTTTTTTTTGCATTTGTTTTTTGAGTTTTTTGTTTGGTTTTGGGTTGTTTGGAGTTTTTTAATAATAGATCTGAAAAGTTACTCATAATGTTTAGTTTTAGGATTGGAGGGTAAACCACACATGAAAAAAGGAACATGGATCTTCCACTAGGTGAAGTCTTAGCCTGTCTTTCACTTCTTACTCCGCACTGCTGCCCTCCACAGGACCCTGGAGAAGACTTTAGGAAATCTGTGCATTCTTACTGTTGAGGATACCCCCACTGCAGGGAGTTGGGGTGCAGCTGCAGGCTGAGCTCTGGTGGGAAACCCGGAGACAAGGGGCCGACCTTAACAAGGGAGGGGACAGTCAGAGACATGGCAGGGGCCAAGGACTCAGGAGGAAAAGCAGCACTTCAGTGCACTTGGACTGTGAGGGGACAAAATCCCAGGAGATCCTTTTTTTGAGTCCCTCCTCGGAGGCACCAGCTCAGGCTGTTTGTGTGTTACTGCCCTGTGAATAAATTGCTTTAATGAATGAGACATCTGAGACTCTGTTGTGGGAAACCTGGAGTGGAACCAGTGAGGAAACCTGGTCTGGCTGTGTGAGTTGGGTGTGCAAGGAGCCGGGGCACTGCAGCTGCTGCTGTGAAGGGGCTTCTGTCCCAGCAGTGAAAGTGTGTGGTGGTGGCAGTGTGACTGCCAGAGAGGCTCTTGAGTGGGCATACTGGGAAGTTTCCTTAACAGTGTTGAGAAACAGCTGTAACTGTGCCAGCAGTATTGATTCCTTAAGGTATGCTGATACCTCGGGTAGAAGCTGTGCTGGCCTCAATAGCATTTTAATGTGTGCATGAAAATGAGACTGAACTGGAATAGGAATATAATACATTTTGGGTTTATGACTACTCTCCTCTGTCCTTTCCATTTTAAGCATCCTCCTTTTAGCAGCCACTGGAGTGTCAATGTCAAAGCCAGGCTGACAAGACCTCCAGTCCCTGCTGCCCTTCAAAATGTAAAGGGTTCACCCAGTGTGTGGCATGTGATGAAAGGGTTCCCTTCCCTATTTCAGCAAAGCAAGAAATTGTCTTGTCCTTTGAAATTCCTTCTGTGACTTCCAAGTTTTACCTCTCTCAGGTAATGGAAGCATCATGCCCTTCTGGAATATCTGTAGGTATCCAAAGGGAGCACTGCCCTCTAAAGGTCGAAGGTGAGATGGAAGGCGGCTTTCTATAGACCTAGGGAGGACTTTTCAGAGTTATATTAGTAAAGGCGTTTTAGGTCACAGACAACAGTTAAGCTTGAAGTCTGAATACCGTGTAGCAGCATGGTAAGGAGTACTGGTGTGGTCTTGCCAGGCTTATGATCAGAATGACAACACAAAAGTAATACACAAATTTAGTAGCGGTAGAAATATGACATAATTTAAAGTTCATAATCTGTGGGCATATGTAGGGTTTGTTGGTTTTGGGAGAGGGAGGTTTGCTTTTTGTTTGTTTGTTTGTTTGTTTGTTTGTTAAAAAAAGAAAGGAAAAAAAAAGAAAATAGTAAATACCCAAGTGATATTTTCTAGAGCTGTTACCCCAATGTTTGGAGGTTTTTGTTTGTTGTTTGGTTAGTTGGGTTTTTGTTTTTTAAATAACACATATCTGCAGTTTTAAATCCTAAAAAAATCCAGCCTTAGGTTACAACAAGCAAATGCAAGGGGTAAAAGTCAAAATGGGTTAGTAAGACACTTAGAAGTTAGCATATGAAATTGAAAGAAAAAAAATTATGTGAGACCCTGACATTTGAACTGATCCATTTTTAATGTATCAATGCCAATTCATAGTAGGGTGGGTAGGCTTGCAGAGCTTCCCTACATTTCTGTAATGTGTTATGCACAGAAAAGTCTTCTTCTAAAGAATCAGGTAAAAGAAAAGAGAGGTTTTTTGTATTTCAGTTGGAAAAAAGTTGCTCTGATTTAAAATCACCTGCTGGGATGATAAAGTCACATTTTCTAGGAAAATGTCTTCATTCTTAAACTAAGGATATAGTCTTGAATGTGAACCAGGTTATCTGAACAAAAGAAATTGGATAGAATCTCAAATTGCTTTGGAAAGATATGCTTTATAAAATATAAATATAATAAAGACAAAAATTATTATAGCAAGACTGGAAAAAAAGCTGGCAATAATTTCAAGTCCTACTTACATACCTAGAATAAAATACAAAGCAGACTTCTTGTGAAAAAGCTAGGGGCTATTTCTCTTGTTTGCTGTGTGAAATTCTATAATACAAAAATGGAGAATTTTAAAAAGAGGGTAAAAAAATCCTGCTTGCATCATTCTTGGACCACAGAAATATCTTTAGCATTAAAGCTGAGCTAATTTTCACACTTCTCCAACATCTTTCTCTCAACACATTAGCATTAACCCTGTTACTCCTAATCCTTACTTGGAAGCAAGGAGGGGCAGGGAAAAGAGTCAAGTGTGCTGTGGAGGTGATGCTGCCCTAAATTTGGGGAGGGCATATCTGCCAGGGAGGGGGAGGTAGCAGAGAAAGATGATTTGTCCTGCAGCAAGGCCAGGCAGAGCAGAAGGAGACCAGGGTCACCACTGTGGTGGTATCATCTGCATCTGCTAGTATTCTGTAGGTTGGTGTTGGCAGGATTTGGAAATTTAGAAATTAATATGATGTAGAAATCCCAGTACGACCATGGTGTTGGTATGCTGGATGTGACAAGGGGAGTGACTCAAAATTCATCTGAGGATTTCTCTGAAGAGAAAGTTCCCATGGTGAGTCAAAATGGATTTAGAACAAATGTGTGCTGCCAGAATGTCATAAAACCATTTCAGCACCAAGAAGAATCAGGTCCAAAGAATCAGATTCTCATCAGGTACTGCCTTGTGGAAGATTGAACAAATGACACTCAGGTCAGTGGATTGGTAAAGGAGGAAGGAATTATTTTTTATCTGTGAGGAAACTAAGCTTCTAGCAGCCCAGGTCTTGCCAGAGTCAGACTCATCTGCACTGAGCTTCTTATACAGCCCTCACGCTGAGCATTAGAGTAATAAAGCTGAGATTTTTCTCCCAAACTGAACACAGTTTTTTAGGATGTGAGATGTTTTCACACCTATCCACATTACTTCGGTGTAGGAAACTGTCAGGCCCCGATTTTCTGTCCATAAAGGAAGTATTTAGAATGGTGTTTGAAGTGAAGCCATGTGCAGTTTATTAATGCACTCCCAGACAGCCCTGTGCTCTGCTCACCCTAAACAGCCAAGTTTCATTTTTGGCCACTGGTTTAAAGGGCAATCTTTAGTTGCAGCTGCTCTGTATATGGAGAGGGTAAATAATAAAGCTGTACTTTAATGTGTTTGGAAAATCTCTGAAAAGGAATCTGGAATGAGAAAAGGGGCAATTTGTAGGGAAATTACAGCCATTAAGAGATAAGCTTTGTATGGCTACCACCAGCATATAAGGATGTTTTTTGGTTTTTACCAATTTGCTATTATTACAATTTATTTGCTGTTAGTAAATATTGCTGACCCTTGTTTTGCCTTTTTTTTTTTTTTGAGCTATAGACTATTTTTTTTCCTTAGGATCTAAGTAACAAAGACATATTCTGTGGTATTAGCCATAGAAAGTTTATCTTCAGGTAAAATTAGTTAATTTTGGTTAATTTTACCAAATTTAAGTTGAGGTAACCATCAGTAAAAGTGTCAAACAAAACTTCTGAATTATTAACTGTATTCCTGATATATTGTAGTATCAGAAACTCCCTTTTTTTATCTTTCTTTTTAATATTCTCTAAAACTTTTATAGAAAAAGAACCAAAAACTACCCACAAAAGCATGCTACAATTGGTGAAGGTTTTGGAGTATTTTCTTGGCAGAACATTTTCTTAAGGTAATAAACCTGTGAGGTAGAATAGAAGTAATTTCTGCCCTTTTCTGTCTTCTCTGTGTGATATTTGCATTCTCAACGTTGTCTGCTGAACTGCCCATAGCTCTCTAATATATGAAGTCTGGCTTTATAGTAGTGTTCTGTATTGCATTAGATTTAATAAATAAGGGTAGAATGGCGGGGCGCAGATTTCCTGGCAGCTATATGCAAGAAAACAGGGATTTGAGATAATACCTGAGAAATATTTAACACAGAAATGTGGTTTTCACTGCTGGAATAGCAGTAGTAAGACAGGGCTTTCTGTCATTTGCTTTCTGTAAAGAATATTGCTTTCAGTAACCTTCATCAAATTTCATTTGACTTGCACATTAATAATATATTCATAACCTCACACACTTGCTCGTATCTTCCTGGAAAGGAGACTCATCATTGTGGCAAAGATCTTCAAACGTTATAAGTTCACAGAGCTTCACTAAAACCAATTGAGTTATACTGTCAATACACAGACCCTTTTTCAAACGTTCAAAAGAGTATTTAGTTTTTTTATTCAGTGAAAATTCTTGGGAATACCTATTTGACTGTAAGGACCTTGCTCTGCCTGAGCAATTTACAGTGATTTTCCTATAGTATGCAGTGATTTTTAGGAGCCTGCCTGCAGCTAATTTTAATGAGAACTGTGGCTAAATCAATGTGCTCTGTTTCAAATAAGCATGTCCACCGAGTCTTTCAATGTGTTCTGGATTTTTTTGATATGGCTTTCTATCAATATGAAATGTGTATCTCCATTAACTGCTCCCCGATTATGTTTAAAGCAGAATAAATGACAGGAAATCAAAGGTTCTTTATATTTTCAGTCTAAGAACCGATTACTTAATCTAAAGACCAACACAATAAACAGGTAATCTTATGTAGACCAGATGTTGTTCTGGAATTTGAGATACTGAACTAGAAATACTTATACCTCTTTCTTAGCTTGTGTCCAAGAATATTTGATATACTCTACTACTATATCCTTCAAGTAATTTCAAAGGCTTACAGGCACCCTCCATGTGAGGAAAGGCTACTTTATTTGCTTTTTCAGTTAAGGTGGTTGCACATAAATCACATAAAATGTAGAAATTTAAAAGCAGTTGTGCAAATACTTTTAAAAATTTAAACTAACACATTTTGAGTCCTGCTACAATATTGAATCACATTCTGCTAGTCAGCAGTTTGACAGCTGTCTTGGAAACAGCCACAAAATTACAGTTCCTGCTGTTGGAGCTCTGCATGTTTAGCTGGATACACTGGTGCACTAGCCCAGATTGAGCTTGGTCTATTATGTGGTTGTTTTAAAGGAGCGTACTTATAATCCTTCTGGCAATGGAATATTCCTTTTTATTTCTGTTGTAAAACTCACTGCTTGTTCATTGATACTATTTTTTTTAAATTAAAATTGAATTTTGGAAGCAAAAATCTTCCCACTGCCATAAAATTTGGTAATTTTGTATTGAGCGAAGTAACTATTTACCATTTCTATAACTGATATGGCTTCAAAGAAAAGCATTTTTTCCTGGCTCAGAGGCTGTACAATTTCCCAGTGTAAGTACTTTTCTTTGGTTTCAATAGAGCTAAATATGCTTAATAATCACAGTAGCAAATGGTTTATATGTAATAAACTCACCGTGCACATTCCTCAGCTTATGCCTGCTGTCACCCATTTAATTTCTCTTCGTTAGTTGTACTTCAACTCCATACCCTCTGAAAGCATAATGTCCTATGGGAAACTCCCCCTCCTTGTCCCAGTGTAAAGAGAAAATACACCCAAAATTTAAGAAAAAGATAGTGATCTAGGAGACCTTTTCTTTTTCTTTTTTTTTTTTTTTTTGTGTTGCCTCTTTTTTGTTGTTTTGATTTTTTGTTTCTTTTGTTTTGTTTTTAAATGCCCATAATACTAACAAATCAGGCTTCACCTCCCTTTGACCCCAGCTGAACCAGAAGTTTTGTGTCTTATTGTTGTCCAGCTCCAACATGAAAAATTATGGGTATCCAGACCTGAAACATCAGGTGTGCTTGTGGATGAGGGTCAAAGGCAGTAGGCATGAAATTTAGTCTCTTCAGGATGATAAAGACAAACTCACTGACATCTAACCCAGGGCTCTCAGACACTACCAGGTAGCGCCACAACTGATCCTGATCTCTCCCTGAAAAGCCATGAGGTCAGTGACTGCCTTTGTTTCTGGTGGAATCCTGTGGAGATGAATCATTCTCCACATTTTCCAGGTCTCAGTTCTTAATGAGTGGACAGTTGTGGAGGCTGAGCCTGCTCTGGCTGAGAAGTGCAAGTCAAATAATGGTGTGGAATGAAACCAAAGAGATACTCCATTCTCCGTTCATGGCTTCCTGCACTCTAATTGCTGCAGAGGTCATTTTGCTTGTTACTATGTTCTTTTTCTTATTGTAAGACAGATGCCATAATAGCTAATGTGGTCTTTGGTTTATTGGCTCCCATGAGACTTTTCTTTTTTTACACTTTCATTCTCTATCTCATTGTTTACTTTGAGAAAGAACTAGGAAGGAGACCCCAATCATTTTTCCTACATTCTTTCCTGCTTCTTCAGTTCAAAAGGTTTGTTAAAGATATTTATTAGCTATCCTAAATAGCATTCTAATCAAACATTTGGATCACTTCAATAACCAATGATTATTTTTATAAGCCATAGTTTAAGCTGACACTTTGCATAATGTGTGTGCAATAAGGGTGCCATGTTTGATGGATAAATGCCTAGGAAAAAATCATATTGCCTAATAAATAATGCTGGATTTAGATATCCCACTCATTTAAAGCAAACTTGTCATGGTTTATTTACTGTACTAACTAGTGGCTTTTTTATATCTGGGCATAAATAATATGAAGCATTTTTGAAAGATGCCCCCTTGAAACTACATAATATTACCCCTTTATTGTCATAGATTATTAATATCTTCTCTGTGGTGGGCAAGTTGCCAGTGACGCTTAAACATGCATTAGAACATATCTTCATTTACTGAACCTTTGCCTTGCCTCTTGGGATGAAAATTACTGAGGCTGAGGTGGTTGTAGTAAGGAAATTAGTAGAGCAGCACATTTGTAAAGATGGGGATGTGAATTTATGTAGGCAGTGTGCTTGCTGTCAGGTTTTTCCAGATAGGAATGACTTTGGACTGTCTGTGTCTCTGGACTGCCTCCCTCGTGCTGCAGAGCACCCAACACAAGCTATTCTTCCACACACTTTCTGGGGCTGGATGCCAATCAGGATTGCATCAGCAGGCTTGATATATAGTGAACACCTGCCTTACTGTTCCCTCTGTGACCAGCAGTGAATACCTTCCTCTGCCAGAGGTTACCTGAGCACTACATTGTTTATTTAGAAAAATTATGCCTTTAATAAGACGTGTTTAAGAAAGACTGTATACTTGGGATGCTGGTAGTGGTGAGCCACGTGGAGAATCGTTTTCTTCCCACCACAGTCCATTCATAAGGCTGTCCACCTATTCCTATTTCAAGCAGCATATATTTTAGAAGTTTTTACCCTTCTCACTCCTCCTCACTTGTTATTTCTCATCTGGCTTCAGGCTGACCTTAGCTGTAGACTCTGCAACTACCTTTTGGTGCTCAGTGGGAAATTGCTTACCTAGGTTGAATGTGATGCTCCCTTCTTTCATTTTCCAATGTTGTCTTTCAAATCTTGTCTTACTAGACCATCCTTAGGTAAACAGATCAGTATAACTGGGATGTGCCTTACTCTCACTGAGAAAATGGGATTCTTAGCAGAGCCCTGTTTTTAGTTATGTCTTTGTTACTCTCTATCTAATGGTCTCAATTTGCATATATAGAAACCAGCAAAAGGTTTTTAAAGTTCTTACTACCTATATGATAAATTCAGCATCTGAATAACCTGCTCCAGGGAAAGGTGTCTCTGCCCATGGTAGGGGGCTTGGAATTAGGTGATCTGGAAGGTCCCTTCCAACCCAGGCCATTCTATTATTCCATGATTTCCTCTTTCAGATTCTTGTATTTGCTCTCTTTTTCTTTCATTTCCCTACGCATCATTGCTCACCCACTTCAAAAGTTTGTCTCAAATTTCTGTCCTCCTTTCTTTTCATCTTCCTTTTAACTTCTTTGACTCTCTTTTCTGTTTGCTCTGTAGACTATTAACACTGCTACCTGATCGAGTTGGTCTATCCAAATGAGACTGTCATGCTGCCTCCTACACCACTTCTTTCCAGGCACCTGCTTCCAACATACACTCCTGTGCAAAGGACACAGACCTTTAGCATAATCATAATTATGGCATTTTCTACAGCTCTGCTCAGTGACCTTCTTTATTCAGTATCTTTTTGTTGCAATGAATTCATTGGAATCTGTGGAGAATGGGAAAGGAAGGGGAATGTGTATTTTAAAGAGCTCTGATTAGTAGAAGAAGGGCACCTCTACCCTCTGTCTGATACCTTTTCAGTGGGGAAAATGTTAGTCCCTTAAAAAAAAAGGAATTGCTGATTTGGAGACTCTGCTAGAATGGTCATCATGGTCTACAGCACACAAGACAGCTGGGAAAAAGCTTGTTTCTCTGCCTCAGTTCCGGCATTTGAGCTATGGTACTATCCAAGTTTAGTCATTAACATTCACTCAGTGCCTGCAGTGATTGCTCACTTCCCTGCAAGCTATCCCAAAAATGCACATCTTCCTGCATTCACAGGAACAGCATATAGACAGAAGGTCAACATGTGTTCCCTTTTCCTCTGGTCTACAACCCGTGTAGGTCTCACTTGTTTTGTATTGCTGCTGTTATTCTAGGTTTATTATTTCCCATACTGAGTAACTCCTTGAGATTGTATCTTTATGCAGCATTATGTATTTACAGTCTCATTATGATTTTAATAATGCATTTCATTACAGTTGGCAATTGATGGTTTTCATTACTGAACAAACTGTTAATTTACTGCTAACGCTGTTTTAATTGTTGGCTTAGTTTGATTTCCTTGGTTTAATTCTTTCCATCTGTGAGGAAAAAGTTCTTGGTATTTGTGGAACAAAAATTTTAGATTAAAATTTAATATTTTTTCTCAGAGGGCTTTTAAGAAATTTATTGCTTATTTTCTTGGTAAAAAGTTTCTGTCCTGTTCTATTTTAGCATGTGTTTGTCAGTCCAAAACAGGTCATGGCTCACTGAAGACCTCAGGACAGGGCAGTGTTGGTAGCACTATGTAACTGTAAACATAGGATTTCAGACATTACTCCTACCCTGTGCATGAGTCTAATTTGAAGGTGTTGAACATGATACTTATGTATTACATACTGTAGAGTTCATCTCTCTGAAAAGTAAAAGCTCACAGAGGCTACACTGTATTTGTCATAAAATAGTGTCTCCGGTAATTTTTATATTTTTTAATAGTAAGGAACCTGCACAAATGCAGTATGTTCTCTGTAGTCCAGTTTTCCATGGTTTTTTATTGAGGGGAAACTGGAATAAAAACCTTTCAGAAATGTTCTTGTGGCCAGAGTTTTAAGGTGCATGTTAGTCTTGTAAAGGATGCAATCAGTGGCTATACATGTAATGTAAAGAGACCGTAACACCTTTGCCCTTCTTTAATCCCAAAAGACTGTAATATTTGGACCTGTAGATGTGACACTGAGGGACATGGTTTAGTGGTGGACTTGGCAGTGTTGGATTCATGATTAAATTCGATGATCTTAAAGGTCTTTTCCAGCTTAAATGATTCTATGGTTCTATAGTTGAAACTGTTGATTTAGTTTGGAACCTCTTTCTAGTCTATCATATGGCAGCTAATGCCTGTTCATGGGATTTGATTTTCCATTGGTCTCTGCCAATTTTATGTTAGTATATTTATGTTGATTTCTGGTAAGTTGCATATGTTTTATTCCTCTCTGTCAGTCATAGGATGTGAAACAAAAATATCAAGAATAACATTATAGCACGTATGGGGCGGGGGGGGGGGGGGGAGAAAAAAAAGAGGAAATGCAGTTTTTAGTTACTGTGAAGCAAAGGTCAGCTCTTGTGTTTGGGACTAAGTTCTCTCCATGTTTGTGTAATGACATCTAATCCCAATGGAGAGTCATGTGAGAGAATTTATTGCTTCCTCTAAAATTTTAATGGGATCTAATCAAACTTGAGGGTAAACTAACAAAGCAGAAGCCTGTCTGGAAATAAATACTAATTCTTGGTCACTCTAAGGTGAGGGCTAATAGTAGAAGTGGGGCTGAAAGAAACACATTTGCAGTAACTAACCCAGGAAGGGATATGTGGAAGTAAAAAAGAGGGGGGTGCTGTCTGACACCTGAGGAGGAATAATCCAGATTGGGAACATTCATGGACCAGTATTATCTAGATTCTTATTGGTCTCAGGATCTAGACAGTGATGTTGTAAAGACTTTACTGTGTGGAGGCATTTTGACATGACGTGTATTTATTACACCAATATATAAAAATAAGGGGGAAAAAAGAGCAATTATGTTCCTTACACAAAAAAAGCACTATACCTGGCTGAAAGGATAGAAATTAATATATGTGACAGAAGTTTATTAAAATGTATTTTAGTTTTAACATGAATTGGTTATATGTAACCATTTGAAGTGTGCTAACACAATCAGACATGTATTTTCAGCAGCCCTGGTGGCCTGCAAAAATACAAGTGTATCAGAACCATCATCTGGACTTCCATGCTGACAAACAACTAATTTTATCCTACTTTTCCATCCCACTGTGTCTAATCCACCTTAGCTCAGTGCTGTTCCTCTGCCTCGCTAGTCTTGCTGCAGAGGGTCACTTTGTCCCAAAGTGTCAGGAGGATGAAACAGTGATTTACTGGAAAATTCCCCTGGACACCTTCTGACTAGCAGGATGAAATGCAAGAGCTAAGTTGTTCACAGGATAGGAAGAGGAAGGAGATCCATCCTGAAACAAAGAACCTTTTTCTGCCCTACCTTCCCTTGCTGTATGTTACCTCCAGGGAGGTTACAGAAGAGCTGTCTGCCACCTTACGCAGTTGACTGCCCTTCTCCAGCAATGGAGAGAGCATCAGCGAGTGACCTGCGTGTGCCTGCAGAGTCCCACAGCAGAGGCAGTCCTGTGAAAACTGGAGGAAAGAGCTTCTTGGGCTTCCTGCAGCAGCTCTGGCCATCTGCTTTTTCTGTAGAAGTGGGCAAGCAAAGCCAAATGCTTCCCTCAGCCTCCCATGAGCATTAAAAATAGGCACCTCTCAGCAACTCAGCTTGCTCTCTGGAAAGGGCTAGTTCCCATCACCCTGGAAAAGACATCCTTTAACTCCTGCTAATAACTACTAGCACTGCTGTAGGGACTTGTACCTAAAAACTGTGGGAAAAGTCGTTGTGCCTAGAGCACTTATTGACTCTGACCCAGTGGAGAATAAGACAGTTGTTCTGCTCAAGAAACACTGGAAGTATTTTGAAATGCTGATAATGTTCCAGAGATGGCCGAATTAGCACTGGAATTCTGCAAAATGTAGCTCCCTCTGGTGATGTGCAATAAAATAGGTACTAGGAGGCAGCAGGAGAAAACAAAGTTCTTACCCTACCAGTATCAGTTTTAGAAGCTCTTTGCCTACAGCAACAAAGGCTTATTTTGGTGTGCAAGAAGTTTGATATATTTTGTGCAGAACTGCTTAAAACATCTCTTAAAATCTCAAAAATCTGTCAAAATTAGTTGGCATTCAATCACAGCAGTGATAGTTCTCCAAAATTAGGATGCAATTTAGAAACGTGATGTCTTATCCACTGATTATGGCATCTTTTTAAAACTTTAGAAAATAAGCTGTCGAGATAACGAAATCCTCTTCAGAGAATTTCCTGAATAGTTTACAGTGAATATTGGAGAATACCTCTGAGAGAGTGATGTGTTTATACAAAAGATAGACCAAGAGCAGGAGAACAAAATAATTAAGATAGATTTTATTTGCTGTGAGTAAGTTAAAGTTTCTACATGACAGCAATACTGAACTTTTGGAATGAATAATGCTGGATTTGTTACACTCTGATGGTATTTCATTGGCATCAGCCATGCAAAATGGTGTCACTTCATTCTGAGCATCATAATTGAAATCAAGTTATTAAATTCTGAAGAGTGAATATGTAAAAATTAAACTATATACTGTTCTTTTTTATCAGTAATTCCTGGTTGAATTTGCACAGTTCACAAATAACACTACTAGGTTTTTTTGTCAAATCTACAGTCTTCAGGCAGTTTTAAGGTTGTATCTGTCTGGTGATATCTATTCTGTACACAGAAATTTTCAGCCTCTCACTTGATTCTATGTATTAACAGGAAAGAAAGTGAAGTTTCAAGTGGATTTCTTTTGGGTAGAACAGATGAATTTTAGAAACAACCAAAATGTCTGTTTTTTCCTCAGTGTAGCTTGTTGTGGTATTTTTTTTCTGACATGGTTGCTATATTTAGGTAGTTTGTATATACTACAGACTGCCTTCAAATACAGTAACTTTAAACAGATATTAAAACAGAAGGATGAAAAAAGTAAGATGGGGTTGACAGTGATGTCTTGCTCAGGGGTAGCTGTTTAAATTTAAGAGAAGTTAGTTCTATCCAAGTAAACCACGTCTAAAATTGCAGACTTACACTGAATATGGAGCACATGTTCACTGATGCCAAATTTGTTTGGGGTTTGCTTGAAAAATTCTGAAAGTAGCTAGGTTAGTAATTGCATCTTTTCCCATTTAACTGCTTTCCAGTATCTGTTTAGTTTCTAATGGAAGGATAATAAAGTACCTATTTTAAGGGAGACACATATTTTCTTATCTCATATGAAAATACATTGTAGTACATTTTCTATAGAGCAAAATACAAAAGTGTACATTTTCTAATAATGAGATGTGTTGTTAATTTCAAAGAAGCAAAGTTAAAATCAAAAAATACATCCACACTGTAATAATGTCTTGACTGAACTGTGGGATCTATTAGATTACCTGTATAATTTCCATTAACATTTATGCATAATGAAGGAGTCTTCAGAATACCCTTGTTAGAGAAATATTATCATGGAACTGAAATAATGCACGACTAGATGAGCACACCATTTCAGAACTGTGGCAAGGACAAGAATTAAGGTCAGGACCTATTTTCTTCAGGTCATTTATTCTGAGTATATTGTCCAGTTTTTTTCCTGCATGTGGTTGGTACAGAAAGGTTGTCAAACATTCTTTCAGACACTATTATAATTTTTCAATTTTAAGTCAGACGGAAGACATCTACAAACATTGGAAAAAAAGAAATTTGGATATAGGGATAATGGATAAATTTCAGTCTCAAACTTGAATCTGGATTTTAGAAAAAGCTCAATTGTAAGGCCTTTTCTTTTTTCTAGTTAAATATTCTGATTTGAATGTTGAAGTTTTTGTTTGAAGGTTTGGTTTGGGGTTTTTTTGAGCTGAATTTATTTATTTATAATACTATGATGGGACACACATCATGTCAAACTAAATATACTTGGAAGTATTTTGGACTCTGCAATCCATCTTATCATACTGGCTAAAAGTTCTGCTAATTACAATTATTTTGTACGTTTTGAGGCTAGGAATCTACAAAAAATACTGGGAACTATTGAGCCTTCCTCCCCATGTGGCCAAAACATTCACTGAGCAATGGAGGAGAGAAATCAGCACAAAAGATCTCGTGTCTCTGCAATTTTCCAATAAACAAAAGGTCGAGTTTCCAGTGAGGCTCATCATTTGCTCTCATCTCCCAGATGCAAACTATAATGTGTTGCTGTGGTGGGGAGGGGGAGGAAGGTTGAGATTTCTTAAATACTTTTTGAGGAAGAACAAGTAAGCATAGTGGAGGAAAGCCAGGTTATTTTACATATAAATATATATATATACACATGCACACACACATATATATATACATCTTCCTTACTCTTCCATTTGAGGGCTCTTTCTGCTGACCACCCGCTGACTAGTGGGTTGCTCACAGAGGTCATGGACAAGAGTTGTAATGTTTTGAGTGCTGCCTCCTCAGTGGGGTTGTGATATTAAAGTTATAGTCTGTCTCCAAGAAGACCATTATCATTATAAAGTAACACACATCATTAAAGAGAAGCTCCATGAAGACCATTATCATTATGTGGTAACACATCATTAGACAGTATCTTTAGCTGCACAGCCCATTGAGGAGGGTACAGTCGTAACATGACAGCTCTCTAGAGTGACATCACTCAGTCTGGCCTTTTATTTCCGCAGGGGTTACTTATGTCTCAGGGATTTCTCTTGTCATCCTTCCTTATCTACCAGTTGTTAAATAGAAGGAGTTGCTCCAGGTTAAGCCTCGGGGCTCTTTGAAAAGTAAAGTTCCCACTGGAGCTGGAGTACTCCTTTCAGCAGACTTGCATCTTGATTGCAAAGGGTTCAGACCTGTCGCCTCTGAGCCAAGGTGACCATTTGGAAAGGGAAATACCTCAGGTGCCTGCATATTGTTTATGGATTTCACAAGGGGCATGTACTGTAATGGAAACCAGGCAGGCACTGAGCATGTGAACCTACAGCTATAAAGCAAATCTGTCATGCAATGCAGTAGATGCACTTGGCTGTCCTATTTATGCCATCAAGTAATTAAAGTAGGTGATTTGACCAAACTCACAATAGGCTGGTGAGAAAACTAGATGCATACTACCTATACAAATTGTGCTGTCCTGCTGAAACAGGAAAGTGTAGAAAGATCACACCTATATTTTAGGAATCAAATTGAGATGCTCCCAATGCCTTAGTTTTCTCTTTTGGCTATATAATCCTGTCCTGCTCTCTGGGGGGTTTCTGAATCAAAGCTAAGTTTGTTGCCTATCATAGGTGCAAGGAGCATTTCTCTTACCAATCTATATGCATGACGATTGTCATTATGCTGTATTCACAATAGGATACATGCTAGGTATTATTTCGCACCACTATGCAGTTATTCATTAAAACAGTGAACTTTGTATTCTTAAAATACATTCTTCTGGTCTGTGTCCTTTCAGAAATTCCAGTAAAATATCTTGAACTAGTCTTTTACAAAACACCATATTTTTTTAGTTGAAATCATTAATTTTCTGCCTCCTTTCTAGATAAGAAATTTAAAGACATTAAGAATTAAATGTGCATATTTTCAGAGAAAACAGTTCAGAAAAGTTTAAGTTTTCTGTCCTATAATATGTTTTCTAGAGCCAGTAGAGGGTGCATTTTCCACAATGTTTTCCACAGCACAGTTTAATTGGTATTATAATTATGTGAATAGAAGTAGTCTGTAATAAAAACATTATTTTAGACTTTCAAGAAAGCAGAGCAAAATCTATCCATAAGATTATCAGGCCATGCCTTTTTAATCATTCTATCTTAATTTAACAATAATAAAACACCAGCTGTGATACTTTCTTTTCTTCCTTTTGCATCTAATGGTTTAAAATGGATTTCCCTTATAACAAGAGAATAATATTTATAAGACCATTACTTTAGGCACTTTGCAGTATACGTGAATAGTGAATGGGACTGAATAAATGCCTTCCTCATTTAACAAGAATCACCTGGTAACAGCTGGTTAAACCACAAAGGCCTCCGTCTTCTTTACATATAATGTGACATTTCCCCTCCCCTTTAGAGTGTCAAAATTTAGAAACAACTCACAATCAGGATGTGGTAGGTATATTTGGATGTGGAAGAGTCTGTGAAAACAGACAAGCTACGTGCCTCTCAGACCAACCCCAAAGTACCTCAGTGAACAGAGAAGATGTGAAGGCAAAGCCTGCTGAGGGGCAATCTCTTCACATACGCAATCATTTCTTCCTGACTACGGTTTTACCTCTTGGGAGCACTGTGGTCTATGGAGCCACTGTTGATTTTCAAGATATACCTAGCAAACTGGTTTCAGCAACATATTCCAGATTTCCTTTCTCTTTTTCCATCACCTTTGCATTATTATAAGGAAGTTTTAGTACTTTTATTTCTCTGTGTTTTCCAAGACACTTCAAGAGTTGGAATGCATTTCTCTTCCACAGAAGATTAAGACAAGGTCATATTAGCTGGACAGCATAGTGTGTCACGCTGCACCCCTTGCACAAATCCTGGCACATGGAAACTTTAAATGAGACAGTCCTTAAACAGCTCACTTTTCCTTCCTCAGAAGATGCCTTTCTGCCACCCAGATTAGTTCTGCTAAAAGCACCACCGAAAAGTGCAGAGAGAAGCTGGTGCAAATGATGAGGAATTGTGGAAGCCATTCCCACATCCATGCAGAAAATGAGAGATCCTTGCTTCATTCAGCAAAGATGAGGGACATTTACTCTGCATGGGAGATCTTCTCACCCCTGCAGCTATAAATAGGGTGTAGTATTAGCAACAAATATGTGTCTCTCTTGCTGTATGTATAATGTCTCTCTCTAATGGTTCCATTTTCTAGATGACATGTATTTAACTCTGTTTTGAATAGCAGACACTTTCCAGAGGTCATTCAGAATGTAACTTTCAGACACAGTCTCTCCTAATATGTTTTCTCCTGAAGATACACTTCTAACATATTTATGAGCTTGATATTTCTTCTTAGTCACTTGAGAGTTTTTTAGAAAAAAACTCTTTTAGTGTTACTATTTTCTTTTATCAACATAGAAATGTAAAGTTTAGGACTCCCAGTGTCATTTAACACAATTTGTAATATAATTAATTCTCGCTGGTGAATCCCAATGGCGCTATATCCTCTTACAAGATAGTTCTCTTAATCTCTGATTAAACTGATAATATCTTATGGATGTCTAAAGATTTAACATTACTGCAAAATTCTGTAATGTTGATAAGAACAGCTTTAATTTAAGGAGTGAGCAGAGAAATTCAGCAGTAACTTCATAATCTCTGCATCTAGTTTACGATGCAAGAAAAGAAAATGAGTGTAAGGGATAAAGTACTAAACTTACTAAGTCAGCAGCTGGATAAATAAAAGAGAGAATTGTAGTGCTCTGCCTATTTCCTCTAGAAAACTGAATCAGAAAATCTTGCTGATATGTTCAGATCAAAGCTTGAAAACAAAAGGCCAAAACTTGAACTTAGGATGCTGGATTTCAGGTGGGATCAGAAGACTGAGGTCGACTTTGTGTTGAAGGAGTGAACTTGAGAGTGGGGCATGTTTGGTGTGGGAGGTTGTCTTGCTCATTTAGCTTTGCTTTTCTGGGTCCAGCACTTTTTTAACTGGTGGCTGGTCCTCACGTCTTAGATAGTAAGGGCATAGGGGCAAAGTAAAAGACAAAAATCCTCAAGTAATGGGACTTAGCTGGGTTGTGTTTGTAAGTGACCCAACAAGAGATTTCAGCTCTGATGGCTGGAAAAAATCAGACTGGCCCCAGTTGTGTTGTGTGGTAGGGCTAGCATTAAGTGAAATAAAGATATGGTATATGATGTGCTGTTAAGGACAGCAGAAATAAAGAAATGTGTTAGAGTAAAAAAATGGCATTACTGATTGTGGAGTAATGGGAAGGATGAATAAAACAGAGCCACTTTAACATCAAGATTGCTTTGGGGAAGCATTGTGGGAGGAAAGTTTTTGTTGTTTCTCACAGGACAGATATGAATCATCTGTAGTGTAACTAGTAAAATAAATATTGGGAACTGTTTTGTTACAATATGTCAGTGAAACATCGTGACTTTCCTGAAATACATTGTATTGTGCTACTGTCATAAGAAATGGTAACCCAGTTATGCTTGCAAGTGGCAGCCAACAGATTGCTTCACTAAATTGTCAATCAGTTCTATAGGTCTTATTTTTTAAATATTCTCTTTTCTATGACTGTTGGCACGGTAGTATCTAATTAAGCAGTCATTAATTAATTTAGTCAAAATTAAATGGAAAGATAAATATTTTCAGAGAGACAGAATTTGAAAAATTAAGGAAATTAACTTCTGCAAGCAGATGAACCGTGAAGGACCAAGACCTCAATAGGAGAGACATGAAAGTAACAGACCTGCTGGTTGCATATCAGTGTAGTTAAGGTTCTGGAACAAATACAGATTAAAAAATATGAAATGAAAAACATAAAGGGGAAAAGATGGTAAAAGGTATACGGATGTACTATACATAATGATTTTATAAATGGAGTTCTAGTGCATGCATTCATCTTTTATTTGGATTCACTAAAGCATTTGATATGAAGTAATTAGTGAAGCTTGAGAAGACAGGGATTTAGCAGAGCGATCATAAAGCAGTTAGAAACTGAATGAAAGGCAAATATTAATGGAGAAATTAGAAGAATCATACACTCATTGCTAGGATTCTTCAGGAATTAGGATCAGCATTATTTAATATTTTAATATTTTCAGTATTAAAAGTAAGAATGTACTGGCAATCTTTACTGTTGACAAAGTTATTACATGGAAAGACCTCCATGATCTGTAATAAGAAGGAAATATCTGAGGAGGAGAAATATCTGCTTCCTCTGAGCATCACCAATTGAGCTACCAATGTGACATAGCCCTGGGAATAGGAAGTGTTACCAATGGATGTGACTATTGATCATATTAGCAGTGAAGACAGGTATTTCTGACATTGTGCAGGGCACTGGTAGGCTCTCAGGGGAACACAGCTTGCAGTCCTCTTCACCCAGTCTCAGAAGGAGGAAACTCAGACTAGGAGAGATGCAGAGTAAAGCTTCTACAGTGACTAGGGATGACAAACATTATAAGATGAGAAAATGAAGAATATTGTCTTAGACAAAATGGGAAGGGGGGAAAAAAAAAAGGAGGCTTTCATATCATTCTCTATAACTGCCACAACAGGAGAAGGAAAATGGGAAAAAAGCTAAGAGAAAATATCATTAGAAAAGTTGTTAGGTAGAAAATGGGTGAAGACAAATGTATGTTCAAAATGAAGAAGTGTTTAAGTGGCAGAGTCATGAAATGCTGGAAAATGGAGTCTCCCACAGGGAGTCACGGGGGCAAAAAGTTAATTAGTTTTAAGCTGGAGATTAATCCTATTTTTAAACAGATTCTATGAGATGGCCACCTGAAATAATAGGGGATTGGACTTCATTCTGCAAGTTTCCTACACAAGTCAGGTTCCAGCAGTTCTGTCACAAGTCTTCCAGAACCTGGCATTTTCCTGAAATCTCTAAGGGCTTGTAGCAGTGTGAAAATCTATTCTTTCAGTAAGTACCTTCTTCTAATAATTATAGTGAACTTGAAAATGTGAACTTCAAGGGTGCAATACAGAAGAAGAAAATAAGGCCACATTTACGTATATTTTAATATTTGCAAGATTTATTGCACTAATATCTAGGAGCTGGAGACACTGAATTTCAGAATCTGAATGCTAATCCTTTATTGACTATCAAATACTGTCTGTGACACCTTGGTTCAATTCCTTTATATACTTCAGACTGGGTATTTAAGAACCTGACCTTCATTAGCCTTCTCTTATTTATTTTTTTTTTAGTTTTTATTTTTTTTATGTGGTCTCATCCTTAACCTTAAAATCTCTGTCAAAAAGGAAATGTCTCCCTTTGCAAGCTATTTACACCTTGATCCTGTTCTTTCAAAAACTTCCATGGGTCATGTCTAGTGTATGCTGGTGAAAAAATTTGTCTATGAATAATCAATTATTTCAGTAGGGTTGCTGACAGGAAAATTAGCACTTATGCACTTGTACACAGAATTATGACCCTGATTCATGAGCTCATGTGAACTGTAGGTGATGTGCAGGCTTTTGGGAAAGAATCTTTCATGAAGGGTGGAGCTGCTTCAAGGAGATGGCTGTGAATCAGATCAATGATCCTCTTCCTCCCTCCCGAAAACTGTAGTTGTAGATGCAGGGGAATACTTTTTTTGCAGTCCCTAGGATATATCCTTGGCTTGCTAAATAGGAAATGCTGTGCTCTGGTGAGTTTCAAGCCTCATAAGTGATGTGCAATGGTACCATATTGAAATGCCTTTTAAAAATTCAATCAAAATAATTGATTTTTCATAGACAGAGCTCGGTTTGTCATTGAGTTGCATTCCTCACAAACCCCTCAGAAACTCAGCATGCCAATAAAATAGACAAAATGATTACAAAATCACTGTGAGGTTTGGTTGTGATGTTCGTTTTGGCATCCTTACATTGAAATATTTTATTTTCTTCCAAGACTGAAGTGCCAAGAAAGAACATTATTTTATTCTGGAGCTCCCCACTAAAACCCAAAAAATGCATAGGTAAAATTCCAGACCTTACTGAGTACCCTTTTCTAACTAGGATTCACCTACAAATAATAAAATATTAAATCAACATTCTAGGCAGATATATGGTTATACAAATCCAACCTTATTGTAAAATTTAATAGTAGCATTTGTATTTTTAAAGTTAAATAGATTTAAGGTAAAGTAGTAATTGCAATTTCAGTGGTTTCAAGAGGATATCTTTGGTTTGGATTTTGTTGTGGTTTTTTAAAAATCTGTTTCAGCTTTATGGGACAGAATTGCAGATGAATAACAGAAGTTTTGCATATGCTAGGGAATGGATGTATAGCAGATGAAAATCAGTGTAGCTCCACTGAAACCAAGGGGGCTTTTCAAGATCAAAAAATCAGAGAGAACCAAAATTTGGCCTATTATTTTTATGGCTTTTCAAAATGGGCTTTCACAGAGATCTCAGTTTTCCCTCTATTTTCAATAGACCCCATCAATTCACAGATGGCTGACAGACATGCTAGATAATAAAAGTGCAGTTTTTATTAAATAATAATGGCTATAATAATGGTATTCACTGTGGTTTTACCACTGAATGCTTAAGACTTACGGTCCAAATCAGCCAGCAATGAACAGCCTTGCATGTCACTTTGCTCAGAGCCTTCCTGATTTTGATGGTTCTCAAAACAGACACCCAAGATTCTGCTGTGTGGACTCAGTTGCAAGATTAATGGCAAATATTAAAGTAGCTTATTAAAACACTTAGCTACTGTTTTCTGGATCATGACCATCCACACTTGATTGTTTGTTTAATATCAAAATCTGATTGTTCATTCATATGAAACACACAGAGCTATAGAGGGTACTCAAAGTGTGATCAAGGTGTCTCATCCTTAGTGGTGTGAATGGACTGGTGCCAATTTAACTCGATAAGCATTTCTATTACATGTAAATTTCTATAAATTTAAATCAGAAAAATGACAGTTCAGTCCCATTACAGTGCATTATTTTTAGATTTAGCAGTTACTTGTCTGCCCTTTGGCACAGGAGAAGCATTTTAGAATCTTTTTTTTTTATAATTGAAAAGTTTGAATCCTTGTTCTTTGTTCTCGAAATTAAACAAACAAACAAACAACCACACAACAAAAACCCACAAGAGAATACTGTTATTGACTTATTTAAGGCAATGAAATGGATTTAATAGCTGCAAAATAGATTGCAATATATGGTGACGTATATAAACTCTAGCCAGGAATACTTTTCTATCTGTTTTAAAATGAGCTGAGGTTAAATAGATTATCAGCTTGAGTTTAACTCTGGATGAAGTGGGAGCAGCAAAGTTGCAGACATGAGAATATGGCTGTAAACAGCAAATTCTCTGAGAAGCAGCAGAGAATTAAAGGCAAGGGATAGAGATTTGAATTGTTTTTCAGTTTAAATGCTGGGTATGATTCTTTTTTAAAAATCAGAAGTTGTTTTGGCACAGAGTAGAGATTACCATTAGATTCTTAAAAGGTGATTTAAAAATGTGATGCCAGAGGCAAATCCTGAGCCAAACTGGTGACACGGTTACCCCTCAAGAATTTTGGAGAGTCCTGCCTTGAGCTCTGAGCCATATGATTACCTGCATCCTCTCTTCCACCTGTTTAAAACAAGGTGGCAATGAGCACACGGTTTAGCCTCTTTCCTTTCTTTCTGCCACAACTGTTTTGATTTTGTTCTGAAATGCTCTGAAAGCTGCAGAACAAAAGCAGAGTTGGAGTCTAGGGAGAGCACTAGGGTTTGTAAGATTTTAATCATCCATCTCACTAGCATGTGTTCCAGTGAAAGAACATACAAATGGAGCTCGCTGAATAATGTCTAGAATCAGCTGCCCTTTTCCAGGAGGAATTGACTTAACACACAGAAGGATGAATTTTCAACATGAAGTTTACAGTCACACTGACAGTGCCATTGTTATCCTACTTCATCCTTTTGTCTCTTATTTCCTAAGTTAATAAACACAAAGAAGAGAAGGTGGAACATTTACTGGAGAATTATAGCTAGCGAAAAAATAATTGAATCAAGTTACAAAAGGACTGTGTATCCCATGAGACAATCCTCCTCCTGCCTGCTTGTATTAATTACTTTCTCCATAAGGAATGCCAAACAAAGGCCATAGAAACAAAACTAGTCCTTCTATTTTGATTGGGATATAGCAATCCTAGCAGGATATTGTCATACCTATCTTTTTTTTTATTTGTAAAAGCTGGCAGTCATTCCCGATATTGCCACTATAGTACACAGACACACGCAGGAATTACTGTTAGATATTAACTGTGTGTATTGAATGCTTCATTGCGTATGTTTAAGAGTCTCATGAGAAAAATCAGCGTATGCACAGAAATGACATGTGTTGCCACCACAGCTGCTACCGTATTTTCACACTTTAGTGTGCTGTCTCATGGCAATTAGGAAACTATTATTTTGTATAAGAAATAAAGAAAACTTGAAATGGTGGGTTTTGTTAGCCTTCAGCACTTTCTAAAAAAACCCAAACTGAACTCCACAGCCTAATCCTTGCAATGTACCTCAAAAAAATTAGCCAGCTCTGCATTCTCTGCAGTCTGTCTCCCAGAATATCATTCCTTCTCACTTGACAAAAACACTGCCTTTGGCTTTTTGTAAGAGTGGAGTGTAAGATGTTGTGAAATCTGGGATCTAAATGATATGAAACCAGATTTCCCAATGCAGTGCCAAGTTATCACATTTAAGGTACATGCTTGGAATATGTTTTCACAAATAAACTTAAAGAAATGCCCAAGCAAAAGGTGCTTTAACTGTTTCTCCACTGCAACTAAATGGTCTGATACCATAAAAAAGTCTGACGTGATGTTGCCAATGAGGTTTTACCTCCCTCTAAAGGCATTGATGGTGTATTTGCATATTTAGATTTGTGAAGAATGAGGGTCATAAATATGTGTACCCAAGAGTATTTTTATAGTATACCTACAAAAATAAAATCTTTGTTGCTGTAGGATCCAATAGCAAGAATAGAAATTGAGATGATAATCTGAGGAACGGGATCCTTTCCACAAAGCAGAGACAAAATTTGCCTGCATTATTGTTTCCAGTACAGTGGGATCATAGCTGTTAATCTGTTCATGGCAGCTTCCCAGGTAGGAAGCTAAATGCATCTGTGCTCCCACCCCTACTCCCAGAGCACTGGGACTTGGCACTGAGATCCTGGTACGTGTGTGCATCAGCCTTCCTCTCGCTTGTCTCCCCCTTAGACCCACTGGGTTGGAAGCTGATTTTCCTTCAGAAATGGTTTGGGATTTCCCTTGTCGTAACAAGTTATAAATCTTCTGTGTGAATCTTGAAAAGATCTGCCTAATATTGTGCTGTGTGAAGCATCAATACACCATATTTAGATCAGTCAAGGTCTGGAAATGCTCATATGATTAGTGAGAGCAGCATGGGGCAGCTATTGATGTGGACTAGAAAAGGACAAAAAAACTTGCCACACAAGAGTTAAAAAGAAATGGAAAACCTTCACTGCCTCTGGGCAGACAGAAGAGAAGTTACAAACAACATATTTTTACCCAGAAGAAAGTAGCAGATGTTCTTGGGATGACACAGAGAGCATCTGGAGTGCCTGTAGTGATAGTAGTGTGGGTTCTGCAGTTCTGATTTCATCTTAGGCGGTTTAGTGTAAGGAGTTAAAATCTTGGCATAACTTTCATCAATGAGAAAGACATAAAGCTGCATCTTTAACAAGCCATCTTTATACAAAAGGTTACAAAGTTTTTGGGTTTTGTCTTGGGAAATATTTGGAATATGTTGCTTTTCCTTTCCAAACCCCCCTGTCTATAACAACCAAATGCTTTCATTACCGAAATGGAAATGCCAATGCCCAGAGGGCTTACAGGATCCAGATTTCTGTGAAAATATGTGCCCACAGCCAACTAATAAAGTATTGGGACCATTTTTCATTTCTTTTATTGTTTAAAAACACAGAGCTGGATCCACAGCTTCATGGTTTCAACCCTGTGTGTTGCCAGCCTGTTGAAATCACAGGGGTGACATGTGGCTTTCAGCAAGTGTCAGACAGCCCTGAGCACCCGGGGTGGACTTGGCTTTCCCTCCAATGTCAGAACTGCTCCGACCTGTGCTTCTGTTCCCCATGACAAACACCAAGAGGCACAATGTGACTAAGAACAGGAAAAAGCAGCAAGAGAGGGAGGCAGCCAGTGGCAGGCTCCTGCCATAGCAGCCTCCTAACAAAGTGCTGCTGTTGGGCTGCACTACCCCAGCAGGCAGGAGCAGAAGGGAGAGGTTTCCTTCCAGTGATACCGTGAGGCCCCTTTGACTTGTGAAGGGATTCCTTTTGCTCCTGCAGTGGCAAAGTGGCCCATCAGCCTTGTCCAGGCAGTCTGGCATCATGGAAGGGCAGACAGCTACTCTGGCACAGTTATTTACTGATCTGGATCAGTAACAAAGTACAAGATTAAGAAATATATACTCCTCCCTGTATGCATAGCAAATTCCTAACGTTGGTTCAGCATGAACAAAGGAGTTTACTAAGGACTGGGGAGGAAAAGCAGTATAGGACATTCCATGTATCCTACGAATATTGCCCAGTCCTGCTTAGAATTTGCAGGTTGGAATGATGTAGTAAACATTTTTGAGGTCTATAGATTCAGTAGTTTGACAAAATGGAGTGAGAGCATAGCTTTTTCAGAGAGATGGTCTTTACTGCAATGTAAAGCAATAAAATTATTCAGGTATACATGCGGCATAGCTCATTAGAAAAGCAGAAACACAAATGATACGATGGTATTATCTACGAATGTAAGTGAGAAAAACACTAGAGAAGGCACAGTTTGAATGACGGGGTGCTGAATATCTTTGTTTTGGGAGAAGTTTGGATCTTCAACAGATGTTTTTCAGCCACTTCTGCTCACTCCAGGTATTGATAAGACGATGGAGTCTTTACACACAGTCTTAGCCCTGCCTTGTCTCTCAGGACTCATCCTACAGGTTTAAACTGCTTTTCATGGCATATTCTACAAAAGAATTGAAGTCATTTTCATCACAAGTAGAAGTGGGGTTTGCAGGAGCCTCAGCTAGAGCAATATAGATGAGGTTTGACGGGGCTGTGTTGCAGCATCTGATTTTCCATAGCCTTATGCTGAAGTCCTTTGTCTTTGTCTATTATTACTGTGATGCTGCATGATTAAACCAACAGAATCTTTAATTAAATAATAAGAAATCCACAGTTCATTTCATCCAGTACAGTGGTACTAGATTTAGTAGGTATACACAAGTTGTTACTGCTGCTGCTGCTTCCTAATATATCTTCTAAAAATATTGTCAGGAAAATAATTATTTTCCATGTACATTGCGCCATGTCGGTTTTTGTTTGGTAAATTCACATCCATACCAGCTGCCTACTGACTTAGTAACCAATTATGTGAAATAACATAAAATCATAGAACTATCAGCAAAACTCAACCAACTGCTTTTGAGGGTTGATATTCCTATTCCATGATCTTGTAAACATACAGTAGAATTGCTTTTGTGATTATAGAAGAGGAATCACTGATTATTTATCAAGGAGAAGCTTATTATTAGTCTTGTCAAGATGACAACTTCATTAATTATCCGGTGGTTTTGTTGATCATTTCATTTCATCATATGAATAATTTAAAACTTTGATACATACAGTAATTTTCATGAAAGGCCTTCATATTGGTCAGCTTGTCAGATGCACACATAGAAGGCTTAAAACCCAAATTAAATATCTAGTGTCCTTTGCAATCTCAGTGAAGTTAATTGAAACTCTGTTGCTTCCACCATTTCTAATCCTCCTGTAACTGTCTAAAAGAAATTACTAAAATAAAATGTCTTATCATCATAAGCAAAATTTTAATTAGTTTTATATTTTATTTCATCACTACTAAATTTTTGTGACACAAATAACATTTCCATGTGCTATTCCCCACCTCCTCCTTATGGTAAAGCAACTTGAAGAATTAAGAGCAAGACACTAAGGGACAAGTAACAGAAGAGACAATAAAACATTAACTGTTGTAAAGTAGATCTATTTTCCCAGCCCTTAAAAAGAAACAGAAACAAGTCTAATATAGTTTTATTACTATGTCTATGATATGAAATTACTGAGGACCAACCTAAATGAAATTCAAACAGTGTGCAACAAATTTGAGTTACTGTATTTGAACAGCCTTAATATATATCTGCTGTTTTTATTTGTGTGATGGGTACTGAAATGTTCCTTACCAACAGTATCTGAAGGTGGAGATAATACTATATTTAAATATATCTCCCATCTTTCCAATATTTGTCTTTGAAGGTTACTCTCCTTTTTCTTTTTTTTTTTTTTGTGAGAGACTGTGCACCTTAGTCCCATCTCAGAGACACAGAACTGACTGAAAAAAAATGTATTCTTGCTAAATTTGTAATGTATTTACCACCAGAGATTCTTTTCAAAAGCTGATAAATAGGAACAAAATTTTCCAAATAGGCCTCTTATCCAAAATAAGAGCAATAAATATTTAGTCTAAGAAATAATGAAATCCACCCAAGCTGTTCATTTAGAATATAACTGGATATTGGCAAGCTAAGTATACAAATTGAATGTCTTCCACAAAACTTTCTCCTTAACCAGCTATAGACCTGATAGAGTACCTGGAATATTCAGTCTCTGATCAGATGCTTAGAAAGTCATGCATTGTCTCTCTGTGTTGGAACAGGCAACCAAAAGTTTTGGTGAATATCTTTTAACTAAGAAGGGAAAGATTTTCAAATGTCATAAATAAGAAGCAAACAATTGAAATGCAAAAAACCAAACAGTTTTCTTTTTTATATTTCTATACAAAGCATGTTAATGGTATTAAGACATCTAGAAATGCAACATCCAAAAACATCAGTAAAAAAACCTGTTGTCTGTTCCAATCACCTGTGGTATCACAGGAGAAGAAAGGCAAGGACATCACATTATTGGAATAAATGTTGAGACTCTGGACTCGGTTGCCTTCCAATGCAGGGACACACTGATTTCTCTCATGCTGCATTCCCAGATTCTCTCTATCAGAGAATTGTCTCTTTTGATAGAGATCAGTATTTTAAGAGGCACTCCACAGACACACACTTATTTTTGAAGTTCACCGTTCAAATACACTGGAGGGGCTTTGACATTTTATTTCTAGTTACCATTTTGGATAATGTGCTTTTAGTAGCAGTCTTCATCAGATGCTAATGACTTTTGCATCTGTCTGTCTTTAGTGTAATGCAAAAATACCTCAGGCTGTTCAAATCTGAGGCAAGGGTAGGGCCCCAATCACATCCCCTATGGAGAAAGGCAAGGCAAGGCAAACCTTCCTTACCTATACTCAGCCAGCCTGACATGTATCCAGGGAAAACCAGCAAGTCCAGCAGCCAAACCTAGCCAAGTATACATTCCAGCAGGAGCAACAGATAATCTTCATATTAGGTTTTTTAGAGTAGCACCTTTTTTATTGTTCCCCACAGATCATCCCTCCTGTTAGGATGGGTTGTGTACCACTCACAGGGAAGTTAGTCATTAATTAGCAGAGCTCTGGGCTCACCCTCTTGATTAACATCACCTGTGATTTTCACAGGAAACTTATTTAGGCCTTTGTGCCAGGGCACTTTGTGTAGGTCAGTGGCATCCAAACTCCTGCCAGGCACAACTCACCTCCAGAAGTGAGTGAGTACAATGTTCTACTAGCTCAGTGTGCTCAATTTGGTAATGATTCAGATGCAAAGCTTTGTGGTCAAATCAATCTCTTCTCTGGGAAAGAGACTTCAGGTTTTGAGTTTGCTTTTTCAGTTCCAGAAAGATCTGCTGGTGTGTCTAATGTTTTTCAGGCTTTGTTCTCTTCACTTGCCAATTTATTCTCCCTGATGTGTAACTTATGTGACTGGTACTGGAGGCACGTGGAAAAACCCGTGTATTGGCCCTGCCTTTTCCTTTCAGGTGTTATGTGGTTGAAAATGCGCGCTCCTGGCCTAACAAAAAAGTCTGGTGCCTTTTAGTAATGCCATTCTCTGTGCAGTCAAGTAGTCTGATGACAATCCTTATTCTTCCTCATAGTTTATCACCCACTAACACTTGGATCACAGGAAAAACGCAGCTGTCCCTCTTAAAGAATGTGGTGCAGCTGTGCTATTGGTCTAGGGTGGGAACTCATCGTTGTTATCCAGGTGCTAATTAATTTCGTTTTTAATGTCCTAGTACATCTGCAGGAGAGTGTTAGGGTGTTTGTTGATAATTACTTTGAGCAAGATAAGGTGCTAAAGGAAATGGCTTCTTCCAGTTGTGAAATCAGTTATTAAAGGAGATCCAGTTACAGACATGAAAAAATATACCTGCAGGGATGTTATGAATGTGATGTGTGACTTCATACAATATGCTCCTTAATATGGGATTCAAAATAATCTTTTCCAAAGCTGCATGAAAGCTTTCCCAAAGCTACAAAGAAATACAGCAAACCCATACCTGAATTTTTTTGAGTTTTACACTTCCATGAACTTTAACTGTTTTGTTGATGTGCACATCTTATAT